>CM064868.1:66623537-67823537 GCA_032719365.1 Prinsepia uniflora | reverse complement strand
CAGGCGGCATGCCGAAATCGGAGATTCGACGACGAAGTTATGGTCAAGGAAACGAACTAACGAACCGAGGCTCGGATTAAAATAATAATATAATAATGAATAGTGACCGTTGACTGTGCACATCCGGATGAGTGACAAGTGTCACCCATCCCTTGTTTCCAGCTCCATGTTTCCCTCCCAACACCATCATTACTACATCATCATCATCTAATCCACCATTTCCCCTAATTTCCTCTTCTTTGTTCCTAAACCGTGCACAAAATTGGGGGAATCAGATTGGGAGAATTGGCTCCCTCTCTCTGCCATTCCTGAGAGAAAAATGAGAGACTAAGATGTTTGAATTAACTGGGAAACACGAGGGTTTGAGTGTGGGTTGAATTTTGGATTTTGGATTTCGGGAAAATGAGAGGGAAAACTCGAATTGAAGGAATTGAGCCGTGAGGATCAAATTGGAGATTACCTTCAGCTTCCTAGGAGTGCCACGATCAGTTTTGTCGAAGGAACGAAGGGATTTGGCCACCAATTGGCTCTGATCACACTTGGTGATAGAGGAGGAATTTCGAAGTTGAGTCGTGGAGTTGGAGGCTTCGTTGGATGAAATTGAGGTGGGGAAACTGCTTCCCATGATCCCACGATGCTTCTGGGTTCATCAACTGAAGGAAACCGATCGAGATTGACAGAACTCCATTGTTGAACAGTGACGGTGCTCGAGCTTGAGTCGTGACGATTGAGCACAGGTTTGATGCAATTGATGTGGGGGAATTGTTCCTCATGGTCCATTAATGCTTCTGGATGCATCAATTGGATGAAACCTGCAGCAATTGAGGGAGTCCCATGATTGCACAGTAACCGGGTGTTCTTCGTGGATCATCGTTGAATCGTGGGAATCTGGGTAAGGATTTGTGTAATTGAGTTTACAGACTTGTAATTGGACTTAAAACGAAACTAATGGAATGATCAATTGAAGGAATTAGGATCGAATTGACAGGATTGGAACCGGGTCGTCTCGCGGGTAAACTGGACCCGTTTACCAGACACGGGTTAGGACGATGCACTGTAGCAGGCGCGTGAGTTTCACGCGCAGCCACTCACGGGGGCGCGTGACGGCGCGTGGGCACGAATCTCGAGGTGAGGTCAACATGACTTCTGTCCTATTTAATGTAACGGACATTTTGGAATTGGTTTCGTGTCGATCGGACACCGTCTCGATATTGTTCGGGATGTCCGAAGGTTTTAAATTAAGTTTAAAAATAAGTAAACATTCGGGAAAATTACGGGACTTTGATAGGATGTTAATGATGAGGTTAGTGACCCTCTAATGTGATTTGGACAGGATTGGGAGTCCCGGTGATAGTGGTGTGGCCCGGGAGGGCCGGTAGCACGCGTATCGAGGCACACGGTTAAAACAGTCTGTGAGTGGACTTTGGTTTTATAAATTCTATGCATGCTTAAATGTTTTATATGGATTATGGTTGTGATTGTGTGATGTTGATTTGGTTGTTGGTAAATTGTACGGTTTCACGTATTTCGAGGCGATTTACGTGCTTGCACGTAAATCGAGGTTTCCGGTTTTACATGGATTTTCCATATTTATGACTTGGATATAATGTGATGAAATGGTTTTGAAATTGGAAATATAAACTCGGGCTTGAGGCCCACTTGTTTTGGAACCTTCGGATTTGGAGTCCATTTGAGAATCGGGCCGGGGGCCCAGTTGGTTAATGAAATCGGGCTAGGGGCCCAGTTGGTATGAAATCGGGCTGAGACCCATTTGAGTTATGTTCTCGGGCCAGGGGCCCAGTTGATTTGTGAATTCGGGCCGTGGGCCCAGTGGGTTTATAAAGTCGGGCTGCGGGCCCAGTTGGTTTACAAATCGGGCCGTGGGCCCAGTGGTTCATAAAATCGGGCATGAGGCCCAGTTGGATTATAAATGTGATTTCGGGTCAGGGACCCTATATTTAATAATTGTGATTTTGGGTCAGGGACCCTAAATGGAATTATGTGGTTTTATGGAAATTTCGGGCAGGGCCCAATGGTAATGATGTGATAAAAGGATTTAATAAAACTGTTTTCCATATACCATCTAGATACAAGGATATATGATGGTCTCCTCCAGATGTCTGGGACACTGGGGAAGTCACGGTGCATTGCCTGCGAGGGGTCATTATACGGAGCAGCCGGACCGTATGATGACTCAGGAGCAGGATTGCTATGATTGACGTCAGGGACGTCAGACATCAGGGATGTCAGATATATGGACCCGGAGAGACCCCGGGCAGCACGCGTAGCTTATGAAACCGTGAGATATGACGTCAGGGACGTCTAGCGTCTGGGACGCTAAGCATCTGGGATGCTGGTGATGGTAATGGTAAAATATGGATTAATGAATAAAATGGCTTATTGGTTGGATATGTGTTATGTGGTAAAAATGGATTATTGGTTATGAAATGGTATGCAGGGTCGGGGACCCTAAATGGTTTTGGATTTTTGAATTAATGTTCATTTATGGTCGTGGGTGGTGACCCACATGGTTTTAATATGTATGGTGGTGGTATTCCACAGTTTTGGGCTGAGTTCCCACACTTGGTTTTTGGTTAACGGTTTTTGGGCTAAGGCCCTAAGGGCTCGGTTGAGCAAACGTTTTGGTTACTGGTTTTTGTGGCATGCATACGTTTTTATTGGAGGGCATAAATGTCTTATAAATGTTTTTGGTAAACTTATTGGTTTTTTTCCACTCACAGCTTTTGGTTTTAATGCCCTTCAGGTTGATCACGGATGCGATTGCAGCAGAGACTGGGACATTGCACACCTCCTCCATCGGTCCTTGCGCACTCTGGATGCCCCGGTTGGGCAGTGGCTCTTGGTTATCCCTTGTCTGACACTCCTTGTTGGACGGAAGCAGGGCACATTCCACGGTAATCCCAGGGGGATTGGGATGGGTCTTGTCACTGGGTGGCCGGAGAAGGAAACAGGGGACAGTACGGGTTTCTGTTCGAGCTTGAGTCGATAGGTTTGAGGGTGAGTCGAGGTGATTGGAGTATATGAATCGGTAGCCTAAGTCTGGACGAAGCAGTGGGTGAAGAGAGGGATCGATTTGGTACAGGTACGGCGGAGAACCATCCTCGTCGGTTCAAGTTGCAGGACTGTGTCGAACCCGGTCTACTAGAGGTAGACGGTGACACTGTAACAACCCGTCCCGAGAATTGGGATTAGTAGAGTGATTAAGGTGTGATTATTGAGGTTAAGCAGTGGGTAGGTGGTCCCGAGGGGTCCTGGAACTTAGAATGACGATTTTGCCCCTGGGTCAGGCAGAATGTTGACTTTTATTTCGGGTGGTCAATTGGGGATTTACCAGTGACCAGGACGTAGTTTAGGACGTCATGAACCCATAGACATGTGGTATGTTTGATTCCGACATCCGAGGAGGAAGTTGTGATGTTCGGAAGGTCGAGGGTATTATCGTAATTTTGATAACATAGGGGGAAAAGTTGACTTTTTGGATAATCGGGTTTTGGTAGGTTGACCTAGGATGGTTAGATAGTTCTTGTCGTCCTGAGTTCGATGACAGGAGGCACGTGTTCATCGGACTTACGAGGTGAGAGTTACGGGTCTAGGAAGTTTCGGTAAAACCGTAAAAATGAGTTAACAAGAAGGGTATTTTGGTCATTGTGGCACATTGGGATTTGTGCACAGAGGAAAGGAATGGACGGCTGGGATTAGGCCATGTGGGAGTGTGTGGAGTGGATGGTGACACATGGCATGTGTGTAGAGGATTCTGGTGGAATCCTGTGCATTCACGGCCCAAATAATAGGGGTGCACCCGTGTTATGCATTCTGGTGCTTCGACACACAGAGAGAAACAGAGGGAGGAAATTGAGAGAATTGGGAAGCTGGTTGTGGTGGCTGGTGAGTTTGTGAGTGTGTGAGGAAGATTAGAGAGTGGGAGAGAGCAGTTGAGACGGTTGGAAGGTGAGAAATCGTGGTGTGTGCGAGTGGGGAGCCACGGGAATCAGGGAGGAACTCAGGGGGGAAAACGGAGAAGATTGAGGGCTTGTGGTGGTGCGGTGGCCGTGCACGGTGCAACGAAGATCGCGGTGGTGTCGTGAGGGCTGTGGGGAGTCGACCAGCCCCGGAGGAGCTCACGGCGGCAGCAGGAGGCAGGTAATTTCCTCATCCCCGTTTCGGTACTCTGTTTTCCGTTGAGGTTCAACGTGGAAGTCGTGACTCTGGGCTGAGAGTCGAGAGGATTGGAGGTTAGGGTAGTGATCAGGGAGGTCCTAGGTGTCGATTAGGGTGGTCGCCGTGACGGGGCCGTACACGGCGGAGCTCAGTCGAAGAGGGGTCTCTTTTACCCTGTTTCGGCAGTGAACTTCGAACGGTAAGTCGACGAGTTTGGGGTTGAGTCGAAGGTCTAGGAGAGTTGGTTTAGGTTCAGTGAGGTTCAGGGAAGAGTTGGTGAAGCCACCGTGAAGGGTGGTGAGCTGGGTGGTCGGATCGTGAAACAGAGTTTTGGGGAGGTTTGATTTCGAGCTTGAGACGACGGGTAGGAGGCTGTATCGAGGTGATTGGAGGATGAGGATGCTTAGAGTAAGGTTGGACGAAGCTATAGGAGAAGGAAGTAGGTGTTTAGTGCAGGCACGGCGGAGAACCGTTGACGCCGGTTCAAGCTGTAGCCTACTGTGTTGAACCGGGTCGACGTGAGGTTGAAGGTGCACTGTAGCTGGCGCGTGGGGCCACGCGCAGCCACTTTGGGCGGCGCGTGGAGGCGCGTGCGGCGGTTCTGGGAGAAACGGTCAACATAGTTTTTGGTCTAGGAGCTGTTGTGAGTTCAATGGAGTTGGTTTCGGGTCAATCGGAAGTCGTTCGAGTTGAGTTCCGCGAGGGTGAAAGTTTAGGGTCCCGGGTTCTTACGTTTAGGATTCGGGGAATGTTGAGGGAATTTAGGTGAACCCTCGTAGACGTGTTAGTAACGTAAATTGACGGTGTTTGACAGGATCGGGATTTCCCGAGGAAGCCGAGGAACGGGCTGGACGTTCGGGACGCGAGTAAGGCTCAGTACTGTGAGTGGACCCCTTCTCTAAACTCGAGCATGCATAACTGTTTTCTATAATTGTTTTATGATTTTGGTTATAATTTTATGTTTATTGAATATGTTTTGGTTGGTTTTACATTATTACACGTTTTTCAAGGAAATTGGTTTTTAGCACGTTTTACGAGGAATGGTTGGTTTCTGGAATTTATGCTATGGTTTTGGGATTTCAAAAGATAAGTGGTTTTCAATGATTATAAATGAATTTTGGAACATGATTTCGATGATAAAGGTTTTAGGTTTTAGAAACGGATTTCGGAAATGGAAGTTGGTTTTCAAGTGGAAAGTGGATTCCGGATTTGGGATTGGATTTGCTGGATCTGGATATTGGGTTTAAAGACCCGGATATATGTGACGGGGGACCGGCCGGATTGGGTTTAAAGACCCGGATTGAGTTTAAAGACTCGGGAGTTTAAAGACTCGGATGTATATTGATTTTCCCCCGTAGGCCTTGAGTTTAAAGACTCGGGAGTTTAAAGACTCGGATATGATTAAGGTCTGGATTGAGTTTAAAGACTCGGGAGTTTAAAGACTCGGATAGATCCAGCAGGTTTGATCGGGAAAATGATGATTTGGTGGTTATGTTTCTGATACTCATGTTATGGTTTCTGATGATATTTTATAGTGTTTCTGTTTCTTATGATGTTTAAGAATGATGCTTTTATAACTGTGTTCATAACTGTTGGTTATGCATGTGGTTTCAAAACGGAGGGTTAAACTTGATTTTCGTGTAAAATGGTTTTTGAACTTTTGTACCTTCTGGTCCACTCACATTTTCTGTTTTAATTGCCCTCCAGGTTGTGGAGCTAGCGCGGGGTCTTGACGTCGAGGCAGAGTCTGAGGCATAGAAGTGACGTGAGAGTTCCCAGAGTAGATTAAAGGCTTCCGTGTGCGTATAGTTACCGGTTTTATTTTCTTTGTATGTTCGTACTATGTTCTGTAAATGCTACCTTCGGGACATTGTGTCTAATTACTCCTGCGTTTGACTGGATTTGAGTGAGTTTTACTTGAGTTTTGTGTCGAGGAGTCAGACGGGAGCGGGATTTACCTCGGGTTTCGGGGTGAAACCGGGGTGGGTCCTGACAGACACTGTAGCAGGCGCGTGAGGCCACGCGCAGCCACTTTGGACGGCGCGTGGAGGCGCGTGCGGCGGTCCTTGGGGAAGTTGTCAACATGGTTTTGGTTCTAAATGTCTTAAGGAATCCATTGGTGCAATTTTCGGGTTGTTCGGACGTCGTTTGAAGTTAGTTCCGCGAGGGTGAAGGTTTAGGGTTTCGGTTCGTTATGATTAGGATCCGGGGATTTTTGGGGAAAATTAGGTGGACCTTCGTAGACGTGTTAGTGACGTACTTTGGTGGTGGTTGATAGGATCGGGAGTTCCCGAGGAAGCTGAGGAACGTACGAGACGTTCAGGACGCGATTGAGGGCTCTGTACTGTGAGTGGACCACTTCTCTAAACTCGAACATGCATAACTGCTTTTCTATAATTGTTTTATATATGTGATTACATGAATGTCGGATTTATGATGTGGTTTTATATAATTGCACGGTTTTCGAGAAAGTAAGGTAATTGGCACGTTTTACGAGAATTGTCGATTTCTGAGAATAATGCCATGGATTTGGGATTTCAATGGATAAATGGTTTAAAAGTTCATAAAAGGATTTGGAACGCGATTTTATGATCAATGATTTTCGGTTTTAGAATCGGATTTCGGAAAGCGGAATTTGGTTTTAAAGTTGGAAAGTGGATTTCCGGATTTGAGTTCGGAATGACGGTTCTGGATGCCGTAAGGGTATCGGACCAGTGATTTCGGATTCGGGTTTGGATATGGATTCGAAATGGTTTTTAAAATGGTTTTGGATTGGATTTGCTGGATCTGGATATTGGGTTTAAAGACCCGGATATTGATTGACGGGGGACGGGCCCGGATTGGGTTTAAAGACCCGGATTGAGTTTAAAGACTCGGGAGTTTAAAGACTCGGATATATTGATGTTTCCCCCGTAGGCCTGTTGAGTTTAAAGACTCTGGAGTTTAAAGACTCAGATTATATTGAGGCCTGGATTGAGTTTAAAGACTCGGGAGTTTAAAGACTCGGATAGGTCCAGTAGGTTTGATCGGAAAATGCAGATTTGATATACGGTTTTATGATGTTTATAAGTTCTATAACTGTTTTATAGTGTTTCTGTTTCTTATGATGTGGTTTATGGTGAATTGGTTTATAACTGTTTTACTAACTGGGTTATGCATGTGGTTTCAAAACGGAGGGCGAAACCCGGTTTTTCTTATAAAATGGTTTTCGACATTTTTCTTTTATTATGGTCCACTCACACCTTCTGTTTTAAATTGCCCTCCAGGTTGTGGAGCTAGCGCGGGGTTCCGGCGTCGAGGCAGCGTCTGAGGCATAGGAGTCACGAGAGCGACCCCGGAGTGTTTAAATTTTTCCGCGTGCGTGTAACTAGTTTATCGGTTTTCTTTCCTGTGTATTTGAGGACTATGCTCTGTAAACTGTTAACTTCGGGTTGTATTGTAGAGTTTCTCCTGCGTCTGACTGTGTTGTGTCGGGGTGTCAGACGGGAGCAGGATTTACCTCAGTTTTCGGGGTGAAACCGGGGTGGTCCTGACAAGTTGTGATTGAGACACCAACGTTCTGTCTCAAGTGAGACTTACGAGCCAACGTGTGGTTTCTCGATAGTTGAGTTGGAGTTTTGGGAGCTCAAGTGATAGGGAGTACCAACAGGTACTACAGTTGTGTCGGACATGTACGTTTACTCGAGAGTGCCCCGAGTTGGAGGCAGATTGGATTTCAACTGTTTAGTTGTGGAATTGGGTCAATTTGAATTTCGAGGATGAAATTCTTTAAGAAGGGAAGTTCGTAACGACCCGTTCTAAATTCTTGGGATTAATTAAGAATTAATTATGGATTAGCGAGGCTAATCGGGGATTCGTCGAGGATTATCGAACATTCAGGGTGAAATTACGATTTTGCCCCTAAATGAGGGTAAAAATTTAACTTTTGACCGAGGAGGTCCAATGCACGAGGACCAAGGACTGTTACGTAGATTGAGTCGATACGAGTTCGTAGACAAGCGGCACGTCGAAATCAAACGTTCAACAGGAAAGTTACGGTTCACAAAAGTTCCGTAAAACTATTGCACGAATTACGACACGAGTGCCATTTTTCATTAAGTGTGCCCAGATATTTTGGGACAGGCCCAATGGATGAGTGACAAGTGTCACCTATCCATTGCTCCCATTACACAGATACATGCATCTGTTTCCCTTTCATCTGTTTCATTCAATCAAGCTAACTCGAAACCCACAACACCATCCCATCTCACCCCCTACTATGATGATTGAGTGATTCTGAGTGAGAGGGAGGCTATGACGACGACGGTGTGGGTGGCAGGACCGCCGTGGACGGGGAAGGAACCCCAGAACCCAGGTAAACCCGAGAACTCGTTTTGATTCAAAAATTGGATTTTGAGTTTCGTACGTTTTGGGTGGTTTTTGATGATTGGATGATGTTCATGAGATCCCTACGAGTCAAGGAGGATAAAAAATAGGGGGGCCTCGACGGATTAACGACCCAGGAAGGGCGGTGGATGGTGGCCGGACTGTTCATCGATCGGGAAGGTAACTTCAAAACTTGGTTTTCTAGTTTTGATCATGTAGAATGATAGGAAAGGAAAGGACGAAGGTGTAGGAATTGAAAGGATGGAAAAAAGATAAAAAATGGGTGAGTTATGTCCCTGGACCTGTCTCGCCGATTCGGTTGAACCGGTTGACTAGTGAACTGGTTCAGATCGGCTGATCGCGAGGAAGACGATGAACAGTCCGCTACGTGTGGGCTTCACCCGCAGGGCACTGTTTGGGGATGAGGTCAACATATGAAATCATCCTTTCAATGTAACAAACATTTTTGGATAGGTTTCGAGTCGATCGGACAGCGTTTCGATATAGTTCGGGATATCCGAAGGTTTAGGATCGAGTTTAAAATATGTTAAGAATCCAGAAAAATTAGGGGGTTTTAATGAGAGGTTATTGAAGTAGTTAGTAACCCTCTAGTATGATTTGGACGAATTTGGGAGTCCCGGTGACGGTGAGTTGGCCCGGGAAGGCTTATGGCGCACATATCGAGGTGCAACATGGGTCGTCTATGAATGTACCTTGTTTTTTAAATTGTGATGCAATCATAACTGTTTTATATATTTTATATCGATGATTTGAGATTTCTTGAGTGCATATGATTGTGGTATTTAATAATCACGTATTTGCACGTATTTCGAGATTTATGATTTTAGACTGTGCTTATACGTGCTGGTATTTCAATGATGGTTTGATGAACTGGTTTTGGATTTAGAAATATGGAATCGGGCATGAGACCCATTTGATTTGGAAACCATCGGCCTTGGAGTCCATTTGATTTAATGAGAAATCGGGTTTGAGGCCCAATTGACTTACATGATCGGGCTGTAGGCCTAGTTGGTTATGATATTGGGCAGGAGGCCCAATTATGGTTTATAAATGTGATTTCGGGTCGGGGACCCCAAATGGATTTGGATTTATGGATTTACAATGGTCTTATGGAAAACTTCAGACATAGCCTTTTGAACGGTTTTGAGATGATTTACGAAATGGTTTTCCCTATACCATCCTCACGAACGGTTGCCCTCCAGACGTCCCGTAGTATCATGAAGTGGCAGTTTGTCTCCTCTAGACGACTCGTAGTATCCTGGAGTAGTCACGGGGCATTGCCTACGAGGGTTTATTGCACGGAGCGATCGGTCCGTATAGTGACTCAAGAGTAGGATTGCCAGAGGTTAAAACCTCCCCCAAGGGAGGTTCATTGATCTGCGGGTCATTGACCTGGGTGGACCCTTGGGAGACTTGGGATTGAGACCCCAGGTAACACATGTAGCATGGAACTGTGACGGTGTGGATTGTGACATATAGGATGTTAGGCATCAGGGATGCCGAGGATTGGTTTTGGGCTGAGACCCACTTGTATTGGATTTAGGCTGAGACCCACGTGACACGACCCACCCTCAATCCTCCAGGATTAAGGGATAAGTCATGCTCCCGTCTAATCCACATGCGCCACGAAAGCTAAACACCTGTCTAACCTTCATACAATACGTAAGCCAGACAAGGGATACCCAGGTCAACGTATCATAAACCAACTTCCGATTTCCCAGAGTACGCAGAAACCATTGTGGACCGCGTGTGTGATGTCTCCGTCTCACTAACAACAGCCTGCACCGCATCAACCTAGAGGGTATCAAAAAACCAAAAAGACTGTGAGTGGAAAAAAATCAGTAATAAATTCAGAAAACATTAACAAGAAAAAGCAGTTATACCCTCCACGTAAAACCAATGCATGCATTCGAAAACCAATTCATTTTCAGCATAAGAAAACCATTGTATTTCCAAGGGAATAAAAACCATTAATGAAAACTGAAATCATTTCTTTTTCTCAAATCTCGGGCCATAGCCCAAAACCATAAATCAAAAGCAAAGTATGGGAACTCAGCCCAAAAATCCAAAAATCCAATTCATCCGGGCCACCGCCCAAAACATCTGAAAACCATGGGAAAATCAATAGTAAATCACAAGTCAATCAATCTGCTGGATCTCATATCACCAAGTCTTTAAACTCAAAACACATATATCAGGCCTTCCCGGGATATCAACGAGTCTTTCAACTCAAAAAACAAACAATAGGCCTCGGGGGATATCACATAAACGAGTCTTTAAACTCACGAGTCTCTAAACTCAAAACATATCAATCAAGGGCCCTCCCCCATCATCAATCAACCGGGTCTTTAAACCCAAAACAAGATCCAGCCATAAAAACGAGTCTTTAAACCCAAAACCAATGAAAATCATAGAAAATCCAGAAATCCATCGAAAACTAAAGTCCAAAACCAAATCCAAAATCATCATTTGAAACCCCGATTTTAAATCCAGAAATCACATGAAAACCGGAATCCGAAATCTTTAGAAACTGGTCCTCAAACCCGAAAGAACTTTTCGAAATCCATTTATAAATCCTTGAAATCAAATCATAATTCAAATCCCAAAATGAAATCATAAAAATCATATCAAATCACAATTCAAGACAGAATCTCGTAAAACGTAAAAATACGTCAAATATCTTGAAATACGTACAAAACGAAAATCATAAAGATCATAATCATAAACATAGAAATCACATATAGAAAACATATAAAACATTTATGCATGCATCATAATTTAGAAATCAAAGACCATTCACAGACCATTCGCGATGCTGCGTCGATACGTTTGCAATTACGCTTTCCCGGCTAATCCACTATCACCGAACTTCCCGAACCTGTCCAAATCACATTCTAAGGTCACTAACCACTTCATAATGCTTCCACTAAATCCCCGTATTTTTTCCAAATTTTTAACTATTTTTAAACTTGATCCTAAACCTTCGAACATCCCGAATCATATCAAAATGATGTTCGATCGACTCGAAATCATTCTAAAAATGTTCATTACATCGATTACATAAAAAGTTGTGTTGTAAACTTCCTCAAAACACGTACCACGTCCCCCACGTGCCACCCAAAGGGGCTGCGCGTGGGCCTTACGCGCCTGCACAAGTTATCTTCAACCTCGGGAAAATCGGGTTCAGACCGGCCTCGCCCAACCGAACCGGCGTGACTGGTTCGACGCCATAGTTCCTTCATTTCGGCTCTGTTTTCGACCATTCTACCTCCTATACCTTCGTCTAAGTCTCTCCTATCTGTTTATGACCCCAAATCAAGCAAACTAAGGCAAGAATGTACCTTCCCGATCAAGCACAAATCATCCAACTTTCGACCTTCGTACCTCCACGATCCCGACCACCTCTAGCCTTAGTTCCCCATCCTTTAGTTTTGTTTTGAGCTCCAAAATAAGTTCCAAGTCACAGAATCGATCAACATCGTCTTTATTCAAAACCGCCATTTTCGAATTCAACCTAATGCTTTATAGAAAACTCACCTTACCGGCCATCTTAGGTCTCGAAATCGGTCCCAATCGATGTGTATGAACCTCCAGAACACCATTCCATCAACTGAATCGATCAAAACCCATAAGAACAAGATTTGTCATTTTCAATTGAAAACAGAACTTCACGGGTTTCATAGGATCCTTACCTCAACCCCCCGTCGTGGACCGCCGTACCAACACCATCATCTTCGTCTCACCTTCCTCTTTCATTTCACTTCACACATCATGGCCAATTAATGTGGTTTGAGAGGGTTGGGTTCACAATTTCACTCTCACACACACTCTGTTTCTGAGATACTCAAACCCGTGCAACCATTTAAAATATTTGAACGACGGTGAGGGAACTTCCACAAGCATCCAGAGAGGGGAAAAATGTCCCACATCCACTGGGCACACTCCCCCAGGCAGCCAGGTGTCACAATTCCACTGGCACAGATCCTAATGCAATTAAAATGACCAAAATGCCCTTCAACTTCCGAACGTCATAACTTCTTCCTCGAATGTCGGAATCGGACATACCGCCTGTTTACAGAATCGTGATGTCCTGAACTGCGTCACAGTCCTCGGTCAAAGTCCATTTGACCATCTAAACCAAAAGTCAACATTCCGTCCATTCTAGGGGCAAAACCGTCATTTTGCACCGTCCGTCTGAAAATACTCAACTAGTCACCGATTAATCTCACTAATCCGTCATTACCCGATAATCTACTCCCGTAATCTGGGACGGGTCGTTACAACCTCCCCCCTTAAAAGAATTTTGTCCCCAAAATTCCAAATCTCGTACGTTTGCAACTCACTAGGGGAATCCAATTTGTCTCACACCTAGGCCTTCTACTCGGTGTACACCACCTGCCAATCCTACTCTTAGCCAGTTAGTTCCCAACTGTCACCACTACTATCATACCAACCGACACTCACGACTCAGTCATTACCAATCAAATCACTATAGCTGCCAATCACATCAATCTCGACTCGTTCTCGAGTCATGCGTACCTCGTATCAACGTCCTCAGTATAACGTAAACTTCTACCATCATCAGACACTTAACGATTCATACTGACTTCGTCAGCGATCCACTCCGACCTCACCAGAGTCACAACGTACTCGCTCACACTACTAACTCACCCAATCATCTCACTGGTGGTTCCACTAACCACCAACACTATCATCCTGTGGGAACACCATCCACGTCCTACACTACTTGTCTGCAACTGGACCCTATCACATACCTGTTAAACCGTGATCACACATCTCTGACCACACATCTCAGCATCAGGGTCTTACCAACCATTCATGGCTCTACACATCCAACTCACATCCACACTGAATCCTGCCATAACCAATCAGATTACTCGGGATTGCCCTGATCCAATCCACATCTCCACCTGTTAATTACACCGGAACTACACATCGAAACTACTCTGATCATCGATACAACAAACAACAAACTTCAGCACCAAGCCGATCACCAACACCTCTACCAAAACATCACGATGCACATCCAATCACATCAAAATGGTTCTGACTACTAATACTAGTATTAATACTTATCTCAGGTACATGCACCGATCACACTCAACAACAAACCCTACGAAATGATTAATCAAACAGAGATATTATAGAATACCTCAATCACAACGATCGTAGAGTACATCCTCAATCACTTCCAACGACATCGTCGTGCATCTTCCAACCATCACAGTGTATCCCCGGGGAACAGAAAATATCCTTATCTCTACCCTGACTAGCACCTGGCTCGAGCCAATCACGCTTCAATTCTGGAGTCCAACATTAGGCCGATCATCATTCCAAGCCCAACACGTCTTTCGAAGAATACGAACTTAAGTCCATTCTAAGTCTCCCGGTCTCCTGGGTCTCCCGACTAACATCAAATCCAACCACAACTCATTTTCGTACACAAGGCAGACCCAACACTAGATCCAAGTCCAATACCCATACGCATGCAAAAACAGGCCACACTCCTCATCCGCATATCCAACTTCTGTCTTGTTATCGTCTTGTTATCCTACTAACATGTCCAACCTCTGTCTTGCATACGAGTCTCTTGATCGACAATAACTCAATCCTGAGCCAGAAACGATCCAATCCCGATCCACTCACTCCTAAGTGGATCCCACTCACTATCTCACTACTTCGCCTTCAATTCCCACAAATGATCAGACCACCGCATCAGATCAAATCGTTCAAGACTACCACATGTCTCGAGACACGTCTAGATTGTGGGTTCTCTTCAATTACCTCATATCGATCAGTTATAGTCACTCCTTATCATTCTTCCTCATTATCTTTCTTTCGTCTTCATACCATCCTACCTTCATCCCACTTAACATAATCCCATGACACTCGCCACACATGCCAAACATGGCGTCACCAAGTACACTCTCTACTCCTGAACACATCCACACGTGTCCACGATTAAGAGGGGTTCACAACTCCTGAAGTCCCATCATATACCACCATGAGTCTCCCTCACCGATTCCAGAGTATTCATTACTCAACATCTAACACCAACTCGGAATCAACACAACATCTCATCTTCTAAACCACAACATCTCCTGATTCCGAGATTCCAACCATGTTGGAAGTATATCCATCTTTCCAACCATGGGACTTCATCCCCAACAAATATACCACCACCGGACTAACTGTCCAAATGTCAACTCCTCTACGGGACTTAGGAAAATCCATAACTCACCCGGATAACCTTCTCGTTCGTAAACAATCCAACTCACCTACCAACTCACCTGTCGGTTAACACCATTTATGTACATCCAAAGGATGCCAATCATCACTCCTTCTGGTTATCGCGTCTTAACCTTTCCGAGGTTCAACTCCGAGCATTACTAAAGTACGAGTCACCAACTCTCGGGATCACAATCAACGATCACTCACCTCGGACTCCTCAGTCACTATCCTCGAAGTCGTCAATTACCAATCGTAGGGAATCACCAAGTACCAGCCTCGACATCACCCATGACTATCCTCGGTAGCACCATATGCCAACACACTCTGACACAGCCAACATATGTTGACTCATTCATCGCATCATGCGGTATCCACGAAAAGCAAACTCGCTCATGGTCAACCGAACCATACCAACTTAGCTCGCTCGAAATTGAAACCTAGGTCCATCATGCTTCCGCTGCGCTACTCTGATCAAACTAACGGCATCCTGACCGTTCGTACCTAAACATGACCTGCCAATGGTCGTCGTATATCCCAACTCGGTTAGTGGTTCCTACCAGACACCGACACCTCACGACTGGTCACAACCTCAACTCACGACGTGCCCATCCTACCATTTACAAGCATCCCAGCTCGTGGCACACTATCTCCGATCTAGGGCTCACCACACCCAACTCCTGAATCTCTGTTCATACCAAGATGTGGCTCGGATCGGGGAAACCTCACCTCCCTCATATTCCACATCTCTGAGCAACCTAACGCTCCACGGTCTCATCTAGGGAAACCTAGAGTCAACAGATCGCAACCAGATCCACAACACAACAATCGCACTAGACTCAACCAGAGTCATCCACCAAGCCATCATAATAGGGTTCCGCAAATCATCCTCATCACTAGGGTCGTTAGAACTGACTAACTCGACATACTAGCTCATCAAACCTGGCCACTCGGGTCGTCACACCCGGTTAAGATCATCTGCTAACTCAAGGTACTCACAGTCGTCACGATCGTCAACCAGTAACTATCGCTAGAGGGAATTCCTCAACTCCTAAATAGCAGGTTCCTTTGCCCCCGAAACTTGAGGCATCTAGCTACTCGTAGCCGCATAAGTCCAATGTCGCACAATCTGACCAAGTGGTCATAATTCCATACTATCATCGTTTGATCGCCACCCAGCCCAATAGGCTCGTCAACCAACCATCGATCGTATCTTTCACATCTAACTTACTGGTTACCATCCGTGTTAACCACTCTGGCACACATTCAACCCTAAGGTCCAACCAATGATCGTTCATATCCAGCGTCGAACACGTTATCCTCTCCAGCTCTAAGCCAACATACATCTCACCACACACCGCGTAACGGGCAACGCATCATCCAGTCGCTCGTGCTCTCGCCACTAACTAACATACTATCTCCCTAGCGTCCAGGTTGATGACGGGCTGTTCTCCGTCGAGACATCACATCCACGGTAACATCGTATCACACAAGTCGACGAACCAACTGCTCTGGAAGCCATAACCTCACGTAGATTTTACAAACCTCACTCTGATACCAATTGACACGACCCACCCCCAATGACACGACCCATCCCAATCCCCCCGGGATTACCATGGAATGTGACGTGCTCCCGTCTGACAAGAGGCGCCGGACAAGGGATAACCGATTGCCATTGCCCAAACGGGCTTCCAGAGTGCGTAAGGATCGATGGAGGAGGTGTGCGATGCTCAAGTCTCTGCTGCAGTCGTATCCGGAATCAACCTGAAGGGCATTGAAAACAAAGCTGTGAGTGGACGAAAATAAACAAGTCTGTTTGAAACATTTATAAGACATTTATGCCCCTCAGTAAAATCATATGCATGCACCAAAACCAATAATCCCATATTTATTTAGAAATAACCATTAGGGCCTTAGCCCGGAAACCAAAGCATAGTTTAAATTTCCAAAAGTAAATCCAAGAGTTATTTCATAAATCCAGTAATATGAACCATAAGGCATATAATATAAACCATAACCATTATTTTAGCCACTACACTATACACTCCAATCCGACATCCCTGATGTCTGACGTCCCTGACGTCAATAAGGTCACAATCACAAGGCTACGCGTGCCACTCGGGTCTCAATTTCCGAGTTCAATCCCCGAACCCCGTTCGGGTACAGCATCCCCGATGCTTAGCGTCATAGACGCTGGACGTACTAGACGTCCGTGACCTCTCCGGGGTACCTCATCCGGAGGAGACAATATAATATGGAAGGATCTATACAGTGCAGTACCAAATACATTTTATAGATATCCACATGCAAAACATATAGGTATACATAGATAAAATCCGAACCATTCGTTACGTTTCATCAAACGGGTCTCATGCCCAAATACCGTGAAACGTGCCATAACCGAAATATCATCAAAACCATTTATAGATTCCAGCATGTGAACATATATAAAATGTAAACCAGAAAACATTTATTCAATTCCATTTTAGGGTCCCCGACCCGCAATCACATGTAGAAATCAACTGGGCCCCTGGCCCGATTTCACAAGTTAACTGGGCCCCTGGCCCGATCCACATGTTAACTGGGCCCCTGGCCCGATTTCATAGTTCAACTGGGCCCCTGGCCCGATTTTACATTATTCAAGTTCGTAACCGTTTCATGAAATCATATCCAACCACATTTATGGAAATCGGTGAAAATCCAGAAAATCTCGGTTTACGTGCAAATACGTAATTCACCTCGAAATGCGTGAAATCATTTTAAATTCACCGATATCCAAAGTAAATCATTTAATCATAATTATAACAATCATAAAACAGTTATGCATGCATCGAATTTATGAAACCAATGTCCACTCACAGACCGTTTAACCGAGCGCCTCGATACGCGTGCCATAGGCCTTCCTGGGCCACCTCACTATCACCGGGACTCCCAATCCTGTTCAAATCAATTTAGAGGATCACTAACCTCATCATTAACATCCTATTCAAGTCCCGTAATTTTCCCGAATTTTTAAGTATTTTTAAATTGGATTTAAAACCTTCGGACATCCCGAACAATATCGAGACGGTGTCCGATCGACACGAAACCAATCCCAAAATGTTCGTTACAATGTATAGGATAAAAGTCATGTTGGAAGTTTCCCAGAATTACCTCACACGCGCCCCCACGCGCCGGTTGAACTCCCTGCGCGTGAAACCCACGCGTCGGGTACTGTTCACCGTCGTTCAACCCGAACGACTGGTAAACGGGTCGCCGTGACCCGCGGGCCAACCCGACCGGTTCTCCGTCGATACTGGATCATTTTGGACGGGGTTTTCACCTGCAAGACCGTCTGAGTTCAACCAACAGTTCTGTGGAATCAAAAACCAAAAGTAACGTCACGAATCATACCTCTGAACACAAACCCGAAGCTCAGAATTTCCGATCGTCCTTCCTCCCGATTCCGGCCGCCTCGAGCCCCAAATTCACGTCCACAAGATTCGTTTATGCTCAGAGAACACCGTAGGATCAAATCCAACGTCCAAAACCCATCCAAAACCCGTTCACCATTTTTGGTTTCGAACCGGGTTACGGCACCGCCGTCCCCGCCGTGCCCAGCTCACTTCGAGCTTCGAAACCCAGTCTCCCGTGTCTGTTTCTGACCCCAAGTCCCAAAGGAGTCGAGAAGGAGCTCGGAAACACGACGGATCGTCGATTTCCAAAAACCTGGGCAAAACTTCCTCCCGGGTTTACACGGCCGCCGTGGACCACCGCTGCCGCCGCCGACGTCCTGCCGCCTCCCGCTGGTTCTCACAATTTCAGTGACCCACACATGTGCACAGAGGAGATGTGTGAAGGTTTTGGGTGCACGGTTCGAATGGTTGTGCAGGTAAGCAAAAATAAAATGGGAAGGAAGATGATAAGGAAAGATGAATGGTCCAGATTCAATCTCACCATTGAGATCAAGGGTCCAGGTCAAAAGATGAAAATAAGTGGGAAATACTTTATATTATTTAAATCCTATATTTTAAACAATCTGACCAACCAGATCTGATCCCAATAATTAAAGATTAGTGGTCCACGTGTCCCACTCAGAAATTCAGGCCAATCAGAGAACGCCACGTGTCCACGCCTCGTAATGCGTGCATAACGAAACCAAACTTCCGTGACCCATAACTTCGTCGTCGAATCTCCGATTTTGGCGTGCCGCCTGTCGTTGGATTCGCATCGACGAAACCTACGTAACGGTCCTTGGCCCTCGGCCATCGGACATCCCGGTCAAAAAGTCAACATTTCCCCTTCTATCATCCAAATTACGAAAATGCCCCTGGACTTCCGTACATCATAACTTTCACCACGAACGTCGGAATCGAACGTGCCACCTGTCTATGAACTCGTGACGTCCCGAACTACGTCACGGTCATCGGTCAAAGTCCATTTGACCATCCGAATTAAAAGTCAACGTTTTGCCCACGCCCAGGGGCAAAACGGTCATTTTGCACAATTCGTCCGAAACGCTCAACTAATCCCAGATTAGTAAATCACAATTAAATATTATTAAATCCCGATATTCGGGACGGGTCGTTACAACCTTCCCTCCTTAAAGAATTTCGTCCTCGAAATTACCAACAATCTTATTCCACAACCACCTTGTGGAAAACAATTCGACCACACATCTGTGTACACTTGTACACCCACCTACTGGGACAACACCAGTCTCGTTTGTACCCAGACATCCCATCACAGTCATACGTCACAACAACAACACTCGACCACCTCGAGTGGACATAAGCACCTGATCCGCGATAAGATCGCTTAACCATTTAGCTGACTCCTTCAGCTAGATGGTTCCTTTCCATTATCAATAAATCCTTACATTTGCTCCCGTTGGGAGTCACCAAATCTCATTTGTCAGTCCACGCTGACACCACCAGTCAAACTGTCATCACAAAACTTTACCACCCTAGTAAGCCCCAACCATCTGTCTATCCGTGACCACACCACGTACTACATCACTCTCGATGTAGCGTAAGATCAACCACATGATCTCAATTCGCAGGGCAAGCCCAATCCTGCTACGCAACATAATCTCAATGTCCAAAATTGCCGGCTCCCTCAGCGAACCAAGACGCTGGAAACATCACGGTGTGAAAACATCACACAAGGCTACTCGTGGTTACTCTGACCACCAATTCACTCATCCTGAGTGTAAGTATACCGTCAACTTACTCCATCAAGTGGTGTAACTGGAACACATTGAATACCAGCCCAGCAGTGAACACACATATCAATACTAGGGTTCCACAAGCCAACCATGGCTAAGAGCACCTGCTCATACAATCACTGAACCCTGACAAAATCACCCTGCCCAGCGCACAGTATCCAATGTCCAGTCCACAATACAGCCAAACAAATGATATCAGAACCAATCCGATTACCAACACATTAGTTACACACCACTGGTACATCCCATGTACCGCCATTAGGCACCACTCAGCCTAACCAGTATCAATCATCGTACAACGTACCCTGTACGTACCTCAATCCATCAATCTGACTATAGCCACCCAGGTCATAGCCAAACACGTTCTAGTAATGGAGTACATTTGCCCAGCCAACATGAGACAAACGAACTCCACCCATCATCTAGTTCCAAATCCGAATCTGAATCCGCAATTTCGTACGAAATCCCGAATCCGATCCCAACATCACATTTTTTTATCCATGTCCAAATCCGAATCCGAAATCATTATTCCGTAAGCTAGCATTGGAATAATCATTCCGCACCCAAATCCAGTAATCCATTTTCGAGCTTCGCAATCGAATCCTGAATCGTCACCCAGAAATTCGATTCCAAAACCCAAAATCTCGTTTACGTCCATCAAGACGTAACATAACCGATCCTATCGGTTACCCGCTCAAAATACTCGATTAACTTCATAGGGAAGCCAATCCCAATATCCACACGTCAAAGGTTGACAAAATCCGACCACATCGGAAACCTACTCAACCGAGTAAAAAAAACCATATGGACTCACTCCGAAAAGAAGTTCAGTCCCGTCATCTACGACTCACATATCAAGGTAAGAGTGATAAACTCTCCACCCATCTGGATCATCAAGATCACAATCCATATCCATCGCTACGTCACCCGACAAGCAACATTACAATCCTAGATCGTCACATCATCCAAAGTCGACAACATCGCAAATCAGATCCACCTAGGATCCACACATGCTCACATAGCTAACAGTCCATCCGAAAGCTGATCGTAGGGTCTTACACCCTCAATTGAATCCTTCGCAAAATTTCCCTTGGTGGAAAGATGACCTCGCATTTCACCACCAAATCCAAAATCATACACAACTGCTTGTGTCCAATGACCCAAGGCCAAACCTGGGTCCACCTACCAATACACGCTCAACGTACTGGTAGCAACAATCATCATCTGCCACGACATGAAATATGAAGTCAACCCTAATGACTTCGGAATACCAATCACTGATGCGGAAACGAGCACTCCTCTCGTCTCCCAATCACAACTCTCCCCGAAACGGGAGTTCCAACCACGTTGGAAACAGACATGCTCCCAATGAGATGTCAAGTCCAACCACTGGACTGCCCATGTCCATACCTTACTTGGACCACCACGTGTCCAAGATCGATTCATTACTCGGACCTCACGTCCGTCAATAATCATGTATGCACACACCCCGATTCCGAACGGAATATCCACAACTCTGCCTGGATGTGCATACCATACTGCCTTCGTCTCACATCTCGACCTTAACAGGTTCAATCCTCAGGTTCCAAGTGATTCACAATCACAAAATACTACGAATGGTTTCCCCGACTTTTCCAATTTCAATAATTTCCTTGTACTTCCTGGGGATATAAGCAGTACACAAACTTACCAATCTCGGAGTTGACCACAACTCCCCAAGTCCACCAACTCGCATGACATAGGGAACAGCATCCCAAGATTCCCCAAATTTTCAATCATACCCTTTTGATCCATTCATCACTTGTCATCATATATCTGTTAGGACTTATCCCAACACAACACAACCTCCACTGGATCCCATCCAGTCCAAGGCTCAACCACCACTGAGTCGCAGATACCAATCATCTGTTCATCATGACAGAGTCACACCCCAACTGGTGGCTCATCGTCATCACAATTACTGTCACCAGCACCAGCGCTAGTACCAGCACCAACGCACCATCATCAACACTAGTATCAGCACACAGGCATCCATACCAGTATTGGCATAAAGGTATCACCATACCAACATCCATACATAGCACACGAACACCCATGCTAGCACACGAACATCCATGCTAGCACACAGTGTGCAAAGTTGTTACCCTGGATCTCCGTTCATTCCGAACGACGATCCCGTAACACCACTCGTTCCCCACAACTATGGGTACCTCCAATTTTTGCCATCGGCACATCAGGATAAGGAATGTTCCCTGAACGTCCCCAAGTATTAAAACCACACTAACTACCCTCGATAGCTAGTCATCTCGACACAACTGTCGACCAACAGTCATCGTTGTCAAGATCCGCATCCACACATCACACTACTATTCGATCCAACACGGGATTCCATAATTTATCTCATGACCGCATCCGTGGATCGAATCCCATAATCCAGACTAGACTCACTACAGTCATCCACATGGTCATCCAAGACCTCAGCCGCACGTCGCAGCACAAATTCTCACTTAAGGTTCACCTTTCGGTCCATCAATTACAAGTTAGGGTTCCAAAATCACACCCTAGGGTTCCACCGAACCCAACTGCCCTCCGCAGTAAAATCCACAACCTGACCGACCCCGCGGTCCTGACATCATATAGACGTCCAATCCAATCCAATCGTCAACTCAACGTGGGTTCCACCACGAAGGTCATCGGCTAACTCCGATGCACCAACACCCCGAACATTAGCCAACACTACCAGGGTCCAAAACATAGACCAATACTCAACCGAGTTTCACATTTCCAATCAAATGGGGTTCCCTGAACCTAGCTGTGCCCAGTGGCACAACAATCCATCATCTCATGACCGAACCGACGGTCCCACATTACCAGTTAATCGTATACAACCCCACCTGGGTTGAATCGCATCAATGAACGGCGTATCGGGCCAAACACACCCAATTCACCATACAAACCCAAAACTATCTATCAGGTTGACAACGGAACAGAAGCCCAAAGAGACATCACACCCTCGTCCTTCGCGCACAAAAGAGCAAAACCTGCTCTGATACCACTTGATACGACCCATCCCAATCCCCCCGGGATTACCATGGAATGTGACGTGCTCCCGTCTGACAAGAGGCGCCAGACAAGGGATAACCGATTGCCATTGCCCAAACGGGCTTCCAGAGTGCGTAAGGATCGATGGAGGAGGTGTGCGATGCTCAAGTCTCTGCTGCAGTCGTATCCGGAATCAACCTGAAGGGCATTGAAAACAAAGCTGTGAGTGGACGAAAATAAACAAGTCTGTTTGAAACATTTATAAGACATTTATGCCCCTCAGTAAAATCATATGCATGCACCAAAACCAATAATCCCATATTTATTTAGAAATAACCATTAGGGCCTTAGCCCGGAAACCAAAGCATAGTTTAAATTTCCAAAAGTAAATCCAAGAGTTATTTCATAAATCCAGTAATATGAACCATAAGGCATATAATATAAACCATAACCATTATTTTAGCCACTGCACTATACACTCCAATCCGACATCCCTGATGTCTGACGTCCCTGACGTCAATAAGGTCACAATCACAAGGCTACGCGTGCCACTCGGGTCTCAATTTCCGAGTTCAATCCCCGAACCCCGTTCGGGTACAGCATCCCCGATGCTTAGCGTCATAGACGCTGGACGTACTAGACGTCAGTGACCTCTCCGGGGTACCTCATCCGGAGGAGACAATATAATATGGAAGGATCTATACAGTGCAGTACCAAATACATTTTATAGATATCCACATGCAAAACATATAGGTATACATAGATAAAATCCGAACCATTCGTTACGTTTCATCAAACGGGTCTCATGCCCAAATACCGTGAAACGTGCCATAACCGAAATATCATCAAAACCATTTATAGATTACAGCATGTGAACATATATAAAATGTAAACCAGAAAACATTTATTCAATTCCATTTTAGGGTCCCCGACCCGCAATCACATGTAGAAATCAACTGGGCCCCTGGCCCGATTTCACAAGTTAACTGGGCCCCTGGCCCGATCCACATGTTAACTGGGCCCCTGGCCCGATTTCATAGTTCAACTGGGCCCCTGGCCCGATTTTACATTATTCAAGTTCGTAACCGTTTCATGAAATCATATCCAACCACATTTATGGAAATCGGTGAAAATCCAGAAAATCTCGGTTTACGTGCAAATACGTAATTCACCTCGAAATGCGTGAAATCATTTTAAATTCACCGATATCCAAAGTAAATCATTTAATCATAATTATAACAATCATAAAACAGTTATGCATGCATCGAATTTATGAAACCAATGTCCACTCACAGACCGTTTAACCGAGCGCCTCGATACGCGTGCCATAGGCCTTCCCGGGCCACCTCACTATCACCGGGACTCCCAATCCTGTTCAAATCAATTTAGAGGATCACTAACCTCATCATTAACATCCTATTCAAGTCCCGTAATTTTCCCGAATTTTTAAGTATTTTTAAATTGGATTTAAAACCTTCGGACATCCCGAACAATATCGAGACGGTGTCCGATCGACACGAAACCAATCCCAAAATGTTCGTTACAATGTATAGGATAAAAGTCATGTTGGAAGTTTCCCAGAATTACCTCACACGCGCCCCCACGCGCCGGTTGAACTCCCTGCGCGTGAAACCCACGCGTCGGGTACTGTTCACCGTCGTTCAACCCGAACGACTGGTAAACGGGTCGCCGTGACCCGCGGGCCAACCCGACCGGTTCTCCGTCGATACTGGATCATTTTGGACGGGGTTTTCACCTGCAAGACCGTCTGAGTTCAACCAACAGTTCTGTGGAATCAAAAACCAAAAGTAACGTCACGAATCATACCTCTGAACACAAACCCGAAGCTCAGAATTTCCGATCGTCCTTCCTCCCGATTCCGGCCGCCTCGAGCCCCAAATTCACGTCCACAAGATTCGTTTATGCTCAGAGAACACCGTAGGATCAAATCCAACGTCCAAAACCCATCCAAAACCCGTTCACCATTTTTGGTTTCGAACCGGGTTACGGCACCGCCGTCCCCGCCGTGCCCAGCTCACTTCGAGCTTCGAAACCCAGTCTCCCGTGTCTGTTTCTGACCCCAAGTCCCAAAGGAGTCGAGAAGGAGCTCGGAAACACGACGGATCGTCGATTTCCAAAAACCTGGGCAAAACTTCCTCCCGGGTTTACACGGCCGCCGTGGACCACCGCTGCCGCCGCCGACGTCCTGCCGCCTCCCGCTGGTTCTCACAATTTCAGTGACCCACACATGTGCACAGAGGAGATGTGTGAAGGTTTTGGGTGCACGGTTCGAATGGTTGTGCAGGTAAGCAAAAATAAAATGGGAAGGAAGATGATAAGGAAAGATGAATGGTCCAGATTCAATCTCACCATTGAGATCAAGGGTCCAGGTCAAAAGATGAAAATAAGTGGGAAATACTTTATATTATTTAAATCCTATATTTTAAACAATCTGACCAACCAGATCTGATCCCAATAATTAAAGATTAGTGGTCCACGTGTCCCACTCAGAAATTCAGGCCAATCAGAGAACGCCACGTGTCCACGCCTCGTAATGCGTGCATAACGAAACCAAACTTCCGTGACCCATAACTTCGTCGTCGAATCTCCGATTTTGGCGTGCCGCCTGTCGTTGGATTCGCATCGACGAAACCTACGTAACGGTCCTTGGCCCTCGGCCATCGGACATCCCGGTCAAAAAGTCAACATTTCCCCTTCTATCATCCAAATTACGAAAATGCCCCTGGACTTCCGTACATCATAACTTTCACCACGAACGTCGGAATCGAACGTGCCACCTGTCTATGAACTCGTGACGTCCCGAACTACGTCACGGTCATCGGTCAAAGTCCATTTGACCATCCGAATTAAAAGTCAACGTTTTGCCCACGCCCAGGGGCAAAACGGTCATTTTGCACAATTCGTCCGAAACGCTCAACTAATCCCAGATTAGTAAATCACAATTAAATATTATTAAATCCCGATATTCGGGACGGGTCGTTACAACCTTCCCTCCTTAAAGAATTTCGTCCTCGAAATTACCAACAATCTTATTCCACAACCACCTTGTGGAAAACAATTCGACCACACATCTGTGTACACTTGTACACCCACCTACTGGGACAACACCAGTCTCGTTTGTACCCAGACATCCCATCACAGTCATACGTCACAACAACAACACTCGACCACCTCGAGTGGACATAAGCACCTGATCCGCGATAAGATCGCTTAACCATTTAGCTGACTCCTTCAGCTAGATGGTTCCTTTCCATTATCAATAAATCCTTACATTTGCTCCCGTTGGGAGTCACCAAATCTCATTTGTCAGTCCACGCTGACACCACCAGTCAAACTGTCATCACAAAACTTTACCACCCTAGTAAGCCCCAACCATCTGTCTATCCGTGACCACACCACGTACTACATCACTCTCGATGTAGCGTAAGATCAACCACATGATCTCAATTCGCAGGGCAAGCCCAATCCTGCTACGCAACATAATCTCAATGTCCAAAATTGCCGGCTCCCTCAGCGAACCAAGACGCTGGAAACATCACGGTGTGAAAACATCACACAAGGCTACTCGTGGTTACTCTGACCACCAATTCACTCATCCTGAGTGTAAGTATACCGTCAACTTACTCCATCAAGTGGTGTAACTGGAACACATTGAATACCAGCCCAGCAGTGAACACACATATCAATACTAGGGTTCCACAAGCCAACCATGGCTAAGAGCACCTGCTCATACAATCACTGAACCCTGACAAAATCACCCTGCCCAGCGCACAGTATCCAATGTCCAGTCCACAATACAGCCAAACAAATGATATCAGAACCAATCCGATTACCAACACATTAGTTACACACCACTGGTA
Organism: Prinsepia uniflora; assembly: GCA_032719365.1. Lineage (NCBI taxonomy): Eukaryota > Viridiplantae > Streptophyta > Magnoliopsida > Rosales > Rosaceae > Prinsepia > Prinsepia uniflora. The sequence continues at coordinate 67,796,594 of CM064868.1, read as the reverse complement.
CATCCCATGTACCGCCATTAGGCACCACTCAGCCTAACCAGTATCAATCATCGTACAACGTACCCTGTACGTACCTCAATCCATCAATCTGACTATAGCCACCCAGGTCATAGCCAAACACGTTCTAGTAATGGAGTACATTTGCCCAGCCAACATGAGACAAACGAACTCCACCCATCATCTAGTTCCAAATCCGAATCTGAATCCGCAATTTCGTACGAAATCCCGAATCCGATCCCAACATCACATTTTTTTATCCATGTCCAAATCCGAATCCGAAATCATTATTCCGTAAGCTAGCATTGGAATAATCATTCCGCACCCAAATCCAGTAATCCATTTTCGAGCTTCGCAATCGAATCCTGAATCGTCACCCAGAAATTCGATTCCAAAACCCAAAATCTCGTTTACGTCCATCAAGACGTAACATAACCGATCCTATCGGTTACCCGCTCAAAATACTCGATTAACTTCATAGGGAAGCCAATCCCAATATCCACACGTCAAAGGTTGACAAAATCCGACCACATCGGAAACCTACTCAACCGAGTAAAAAAAACCATATGGACTCACTCCGAAAAGAAGTTCAGTCCCGTCATCTACGACTCACATATCAAGGTAAGAGTGATAAACTCTCCACCCATCTGGATCATCAAGATCACAATCCATATCCATCGCTACGTCACCCGACAAGCAACATTACAATCCTAGATCGTCACATCATCCAAAGTCGACAACATCGCAAATCAGATCCACCTAGGATCCACACATGCTCACATAGCTAACAGTCCATCCGAAAGCTGATCGTAGGGTCTTACACCCTCAATTGAATCCTTCGCAAAATTTCCCTTGGTGGAAAGATGACCTCGCATTTCACCACCAAATCCAAAATCATACACAACTGCTTGTGTCCAATGACCCAAGGCCAAACCTGGGTCCACCTACCAATACACGCTCAACGTACTGGTAGCAACAATCATCATCTGCCACGACATGAAATATGAAGTCAACCCTAATGACTTCGGAATACCAATCACTGATGCGGAAACGAGCACTCCTCTCGTCTCCCAATCACAACTCTCCCCGAAACGGGAGTTCCAACCACGTTGGAAACAGACATGCTCCCAATGAGATGTCAAGTCCAACCACTGGACTGCCCATGTCCATACCTTACTTGGACCACCACGTGTCCAAGATCGATTCATTACTCGGACCTCACGTCCGTCAATAATCATGTATGCACACACCCCGATTCCGAACGGAATATCCACAACTCTGCCTGGATGTGCATACCATACTGCCTTCGTCTCACATCTCGACCTTAACAGGTTCAATCCTCAGGTTCCAAGTGATTCACAATCACAAAATACTACGAATGGTTTCCCCGACTTTTCCAATTTCAATAATTTCCTTGTACTTCCTGGGGATATAAGCAGTACACAAACTTACCAATCTCGGAGTTGACCACAACTCCCCAAGTCCACCAACTCGCATGACATAGGGAACAGCATCCCAAGATTCCCCAAATTTTCAATCATACCCTTTTGATCCATTCATCACTTGTCATCATATATCTGTTAGGACTTATCCCAACACAACACAACCTCCACTGGATCCCATCCAGTCCAAGGCTCAACCACCACTGAGTCGCAGATACCAATCATCTGTTCATCATGACAGAGTCACACCCCAACTGGTGGCTCATCGTCATCACAATTACTGTCACCAGCACCAGCGCTAGTACCAGCACCAACGCACCATCATCAACACTAGTATCAGCACACAGGCATCCATACCAGTATTGGCATAAAGGTATCACCATACCAACATCCATACATAGCACACGAACACCCATGCTAGCACACGAACATCCATGCTAGCACACAGTGTGCAAAGTTGTTACCCTGGATCTCCGTTCATTCCGAACGACGATCCCGTAACACCACTCGTTCCCCACAACTATGGGTACCTCCAATTTTTGCCATCGGCACATCAGGATAAGGAATGTTCCCTGAACGTCCCCAAGTATTAAAACCACACTAACTACCCTCGATAGCTAGTCATCTCGACACAACTGTCGACCAACAGTCATCGTTGTCAAGATCCGCATCCACACATCACACTACTATTCGATCCAACACGGGATTCCATAATTTATCTCATGACCGCATCCGTGGATCGAATCCCATAATCCAGACTAGACTCACTACAGTCATCCACATGGTCATCCAAGACCTCAGCCGCACGTCGCAGCACAAATTCTCACTTAAGGTTCACCTTTCGGTCCATCAATTACAAGTTAGGGTTCCAAAATCACACCCTAGGGTTCCACCGAACCCAACTGCCCTCCGCAGTAAAATCCACAACCTGACCGACCCCGCGGTCCTGACATCATATAGACGTCCAATCCAATCCAATCGTCAACTCAACGTGGGTTCCACCACGAAGGTCATCGGCTAACTCCGATGCACCAACACCCCGAACATTAGCCAACACTACCAGGGTCCAAAACATAGACCAATACTCAACCGAGTTTCACATTTCCAATCAAATGGGGTTCCCTGAACCTAGCTGTGCCCAGTGGCACAACAATCCATCATCTCATGACCGAACCGACGGTCCCACATTACCAGTTAATCGTATACAACCCCACCTGGGTTGAATCGCATCAATGAACGGCGTATCGGGCCAAACACACCCAATTCACCATACAAACCCAAAACTATCTATCAGGTTGACAACGGAACAGCAGCCCAAAGAGACATCACACCCTCGTCCTTCGCGCACAAAAGAGCAAAACCTGCTCTGATACCACTTGATACGACCCATCCCAATCCCCCCGGGATTACCATGGAATGTGACGTGCTCCCGTCTGACAAGAGGCGCCAGACAAGGGATAACCGATTGCCATTGCCCAAACGGGCTTCCAGAGTGCGTAAGGATCGATGGAGGAGGTGTGCGATGCTCAAGTCTCTGCTGCAGTCGTATCCGGAATCAACCTGAAGGGCATTGAAAACAAAGCTGTGAGTGGACGAAAATAAACAAGTCTGTTTGAAACATTTATAAGACATTTATGCCCCTCAGTAAAATCATATGCATGCACCAAAACCAATAATCCCATATTTATTTAGAAATAACCATTAGGGCCTTAGCCCGGAAACCAAAGCATAGTTTAAATTTCCAAAAGTAAATCCAAGAGTTATTTCATAAATCCAGTAATATGAACCATAAGGCATATAATATAAACCATAACCATTATTTTAGCCACTGCACTATACACTCCAATCCGACATCCCTGATGTCTGACGTCCCTGACGTCAATAAGGTCACAATCACAAGGCTACGCGTGCCACTCGGGTCTCAATTTCCGAGTTCAATCCCCGAACCCCGTTCGGGTACAGCATCCCCGATGCTTAGCGTCATAGACGCTGGACGTACTAGACGTCCGTGACCTCTCCGGGGTACCTCATCCGGAGGAGACAATATAATATGGAAGGATCTATACAGTGCAGTACCAAATACATTTTATAGATATCCACATGCAAAACATATAGGTATACATAGATAAAATCCGAACCATTCGTTACGTTTCATCAAACGGGTCTCATGCCCAAATACCGTGAAACGTGCCATAACCGAAATATCATCAAAACCATTTATAGATTCCAGCATGTGAACATATATAAAATGTAAACCAGAAAACATTTATTCAATTCCATTTTAGGGTCCCCGACCCGCAATCACATGTAGAAATCAACTGGGCCCCTGGCCCGATTTCACAAGTTAACTGGGCCCCTGGCCCGATCCACATGTTAACTGGGCCCCTGGCCCGATTTCATAGTTCAACTGGGCCCCTGGCCCGATTTTACATTATTCAAGTTCGTAACCGTTTCATGAAATCATATCCAACCACATTTATGGAAATCGGTGAAAATCCAGAAAATCTCGGTTTACGTGCAAATACGTAATTCACCTCGAAATGCGTGAAATCATTTTAAATTCACCGATATCCAAAGTAAATCATTTAATCATAATTATAACAATCATAAAATAGTTATGCATGCATCGAATTTATGAAACCAATGTCCACTCACAGACCGTTTAACCGAGCGCCTCGATACGCGTGCCATAGGCCTTCCCGGGCCACCTCACTATCACCGGGACTCCCAATCCTGTTCAAATCAATTTAGAGGATCACTAACCTCATCATTAACATCCTATTCAAGTCCCGTAATTTTCCCGAATTTTTAAGTATTTTTAAATTGGATTTAAAACCTTCGGACATCCCGAACAATATCGAGACGGTGTCCGATCGACACGAAACCAATCCCAAAATGTTCGTTACAATGTATAGGATAAAAGTCATGTTGGAAGTTTCCCAGAATTACCTCACACGCGCCCCCACGCGCCGGTTGAACTCCCTGCGCGTGAAACCCACGCGCCGGGTACTGTTCACCGTCGTTCAACCCGAACGACTGGTAAACGGGTCGCCGTGACCCGCGGGCCAACCCGACCGGTTCTCCGTCGATACTGGATCATTTTGGACGGGGTTTTCACCTGCAAGACCGTCTGAGTTCAACCAACAGTTCTGTGGAATCAAAAACCAAAAGTAACGTCACGAATCATACCTCTGAACACAAACCCGAAGCTCAGAATTTCCGATCGTCCTTCCTCCCGATTCCGGCCGCCTCGAGCCCCAAATTCACGTCCACAAGATTCGTTTATGCTCAGAGAACACCGTAGGATCAAATCCAACGTCCAAAACCCATCCAAAACCCGTTCACCATTTTTGGTTTCGAACCGGGTTACGGCACCGCCGTCCCCGCCGTGCCCAGCTCACTTCGAGCTTCGAAACCCAGTCTCCCGTGTCTGTTTCTGACCCCAAGTCCCAAAGGAGTCGAGAAGGAGCTCGGAAACACGACGGATCGTCGATTTCCAAAAACCTGGGCAAAACTTCCTCCCGGGTTTACACGGCCGCCGTGGACCACCGCTGCCGCCGCCGACGTCCTGCCGCCTCCCGCTGGTTCTCACAATTTCAGTGACCCACACATGTGCACAGAGGAGATGTGTGAAGGTTTTGGGTGCACGGTTCGAATGGTTGTGCAGGTAAGCAAAAATAAAATGGGAAGGAAGATGATAAGGAAAGATGAATGGTCCAGATTCAATCTCACCATTGAGATCAAGGGTCCAGGTCAAAAGATGAAAATAAGTGGGAAATACTTTATATTATTTAAATCCTATATTTTAAACAATCTGACCAACCAGATCTGATCCCAATAATTAAAGATTAGTGGTCCACGTGTCCCACTCAGAAATTCAGGCCAATCAGAGAACGCCACGTGTCCACGCCTCGTAATGCGTGCATAACGAAACCAAACTTCCGTGACCCATAACTTCGTCGTCGAATCTCCGATTTTGGCGTGCCGCCTGTCGTTGGATTCGCATCGACGAAACCTACGTAACGGTCCTTGGCCCTCGGCCATCGGACATCCCGGTCAAAAAGTCAACATTTCCCCTTTTATCATCCAAATTACGAAAATGCCCCTGGACTTCCGTACATCATAACTTTCACCACGAACGTCGGAATCGAACGTGCCACCTGTCTATGAACTCGTGACGTCCCGAACTACGTCACGGTCATCGGTCAAAGTCCATTTGACCATCCGAATTAAAAGTCAACGTTTTGCCCACGCCCAGGGGCAAAACGGTCATTTTGCACAATTCGTCCGAAACGCTCAACTAATCCCAGATTAGTAAATCACAATTAAATATTATTAAATCCCGATATTCGGGACGGGTCGTTACACCCAATCCTCCGGGATTAAGGGATAAGTCATGCTCCCGTCTAAACCACGTGCTACACGAAGGGTAAACACCTACCTAACCTCCATGGAATACGTAAGCCAGACAAGGGATACCCAGGTCAACGTACCAAAAACCAACTTCTGACTTCCCAGAGTACGCAGAAACCACTGTGGACCGCTTGTGTGATGTCTCCGTCTCACTAACAACACCCCACACCGCATCAACCTCGAGGGTATCGAAAACCCAGCCCAAAAATCCACAAATCCAATTCATCTGGGCCACCGCCCAAAACTTCTGGAAACCATGGGAAAATTAATAGTAAATCACAAGTCAATCAATCTGCTAGATCTCATATCAACGAGTCTTTAAACTCAAATAAATATATCAGGCATTCCCGGGATATCAACGAGTCTTTAAACTCAAAACACAAACAATAGGCCTCGGGGGATATCACATAACCAAGTCTTTAAACTCACGAGTCTTTAAACTCAAAACATATCAAGCAAGGGCTCTCCCCCGTCATCAATCAACCGGATCTTTAAACCCAAAACTAGATCCAGTTATAGCAACGGGTCTTTAAACCCAAAACCAAGTGAAAATCATAGAAAATCCAGAAATCCATCGAAAACCAAAGTCCAAAACCAAATCCGAAATCATCATTTGAAATCCCGATTTCAAATCCAGAAATCACATGAAAACCGGAATCCGAAATCTTTAGAAACTGGGCCTCAAACCCCAAAGAACTTTCCGAAATCCATTTATAAATTCTTGAAATCAAGCCATAATTCAAATCCCAAAATGAAATCATTGAAATCATATCAAATCACAATTCAAGACAGAATCTCGTAAAACGTACAAATACGTCAAATATCTTGAAATACGTGCAAAATGGAAATCATAAAGATCATAATCATAAACATAGAAATCACATATAGAAAACATATAAAAAATTTATGCATGCATAATAATTTAGAAAGCAAAGTCCATTCACAGACCATTCGCGATGCCGCATCGGTACGCGTGCAATTACGCTTTCCCGGCTAATCCACTATCATCGGACTTCCCAAACCTGTCTAAATCACATTCTAATGTCACTAACCACTTCATAATGCTTCCACTAAATCCCCATAATTTTCCCGAATTTTTAACTATTTTTAAACTTGATCCTAAACCTTCGGACATCCCGAATCATATCGAAACGATGTCCGTTCGACTCGAAACCAGTCCCAAAATGTTCGTTACACCAATTAAATTAAAAGTTGTGTTGAAAAATTCCTCAAAACACGTGCCACGCCCCCCTACGCGCCACCCAAAGGGGCTGCGCGTGGGCCTCACGCGCCTGCACAGGTTGTCTTCAACCTCGGGCAAACTGGGTTGAAACTGGTCTGGCCCAACCCAACCGGCGTGACCGGTTCGACGCCATAGTTCCTTAATTTCCATTTTCAACCATTCCACCTCCTATACCTTAGTCTAAGTCTCCCCTATATGTTCCAAGTCACAGAATCGATCAACACCGTCTTTAATCAAAACCACCATTTTCGAATTCAACCTAAAGCTTTACAGGAAACTCACCTTTCCTGCCATCTTAGGTTTCGAAATCGGTGTTAATCGATGTGTCTGAACCTCCAGAACACCAATCCATCAACTAAATCAAGCAAAACCCATAAGAACAAGATTTGTCATTTTCAATTGAAAACAGAACCTCACGGGTTTCACAGGATCCTTACCTCAACCCCCCGTCGTGGACCGTCGTACCACCAACATCCACTACGTCACACCTTCCTCTTTCATTTCACTTCACACATGTTGGCCAATTAATGGGGTTTGAGATGGTTGGGTTCACAATTTCACTCTCACACACACTCTGTTTCTGAGAGACTCAAACCCGTGCAACCATTTAAAATATTTGAACGACGGTGAGGGAACTTCCATAACCATCCTGAGAGGGGGAAAATATCCCACATCTACTGGGAACACTCCCCCAGGCAGCCAGGTGTCACAATTCCACTGGTACAGATCCCAATGCAATCAAAATGACCAAAATGCCCTTCAACTTCCGAACGTCATAACTTCTTCCTCGTATGTCAGAATCGGACGTGCCGCTTGTCTACGGACTTGTGACGTCCTGAACTATGTCACAGTCCTTGGCCAAAGTCTGTTTGACCACCCGAACCAAAAGTCAACATTTCACCTATTTTAGGGGCAAAAATCATCTGTTCGCACCGTCCGTCTGAAAATACTCAACTAATCACCAATTAATCTCACTAATTCGTCATTACCCACTAATCTAGTCCCGTAATCGGGGACGGGTCGTTACACACGTGTATTAGATTTGGGCTGAGACACACGTGATTTGATTTTGGTGGAGTCCCTACATATTTGGTTTTGGGCTGAGCTCCCATATGATTGGTTTTGGGCTGAGTTCCCATATACTTTGTTTTACGATTTTGGGCAAAGGCCCTAATGATTTGAGGAAGGAAATGGCTTTGATTGAATTAAACAGTTTTCGAATGCATGCATGTTTTTTAGTGAAGGGGATAAATGTCTTCTTATGAAATGAGTTTTTAAATTGAATTATTTGTTTCGTCCACTAACAGCTTTCAATGGTTTTAATACCCTTCAGGTTGATTACAGATGCTGGCTGTAGCAGAGACCGAGACATCACCCTCATCCTTCAATCTTGGCGCACTCTAGAAGTCCCGAACGGGCCGAGGTTCGAGTTATCCCTTGTCTGACACTTCGTGTTAGACGGGAGCATGACACATCCCGCGTTAATCCCAGGGGGATTTGGGATGGGTCGTGACACATTAGATGGGTTTTGGTAGTTCATGGTGCGAATTTTACGGAGATGGAGGTGTGATGGGTGCAAAATCGTTTAATATGTTGCTTGTGGTTGGAATTGAAGCTATGTCTTGGAATGAAATAGAAGAGAGATTATGAAGATGAAGAAGAGATGCCCACACCTTTCTGCGATTGCTAATCCATTGTCGTGCATAAGCTCAAAACCTATGAATTCCTCCACACATTCATCTGAGTTAGGTGGGATGAGATGGGTTTGATGTGTTCGCTGGTGGCTGCATTTTTTTTGTTAGCATGTTGGGAGAGTTCGGTCATCCGCGTCGATCGCTACTACAACAATCATTCAGGTGGCCATCGATCACTAGATGGATGTCCATGATGGTCGTGGAGTCGAGGCGAACATAATAATGAGGGGAGTAGGGCTCGTCATGGTCTAAGGTCATCAATGTTGACAAGTCGCGACTTGTGCTCAAGATTCACTAAGGGGGAAAAGGCATTTGATCAAAGGGATGAAGATAATGGTGGCTGCACTGCTTGAGCTTGTGAGGGTGACAGAAGAATTCAATGTTCGATGGAGGTGGTGGGTTTCTAGATTTCATTGAGGTCACGGGCAATGTCAAAGAGAAGAGTGTGGGAGTATACTCGTTTTACATTCTCCTCTAGTCCAATACTATGGGTTCAAATGTTCAAGGCGAGGGTGTTGGGCCTTTTAGGCCAATTTTAAACATAAATAGATTTAATGAAGGTGTTGGGCTGAATCACCTATATTTGGGTGTCCTAAAGTGGAATTGGGTCAAAGTAGAACACAAGAAATGGTTTGGGCTAGACAGAGATACAATTTTGGGCTTAAAGAATATATCGGACCAACATAGAGATCATCCAACCCCACACACCAAACGAGGCCCAACGACACTTATGGGTGTAAAATGGTAATTTTTCATTTTTCGTTTGCACATTCCGGTACGGGAAATATCACGAGCTCCCCTAAACCTTAGACCCAATTGCTCATTTAACTGATGCTCCTCAATTAGTTCCTCTATCTCTCATCTCAAATTCTTCCATAAATTTCCAGAATTTCCCTACCTAACATCACCATAACCTAGGCCTTTCTCTTCACAATTTCCCATCAGAAATCACCAACAATAAGCACTAGATTCAGACTATTTTTTCTAGTGATGGCCGCAGATCATCAATGGGACTCAATTCTAGCTACCAGAGAATGGTGGCTTGGAGTAGTGAAAACAGATGAGGTGACTGTGGGTTTTTGTTTAACTCAAACTCAAAGTCTGATGCATTTGGAGGTACCATTCAGTCCAGTTTCCCGCCATCGGTTTCAACTCGGGCTTGGAACCACCATATTCGTATATCTTCGTAGAGAATAGAGCAGCAACCGCATCCGCTTCACCAATCTTCAATCTTCAACACCTGCTTCAGTTCCTCTTCCGAATCCAAGTTGCTTGTCTTCTGCATTCCCATCCGCATTCAAGGCGACTAAGTTGAGGGCGGCACATTGAGGCAAATTGTAAGCTGGAAAGATGAAGCCATGGAGATGATGGAGCGGCTCAATAATGGTTGTTATTAGGCTTTTTAGGCTAAATGCACTAGGAACAGAAAAATCGATCTCAAAATACACCAGGAACTGAAATTTGTCTCAATGTACTGCAGGAACAGGTATAACATCAAAAACGTTGCACCATCCGTCAATCAAAGTTAGTAACGCCGTTAATTTTGATGACGTGGCAGTAATATTACAAATTTAGTAAGCGTAATTTAGACATTTACTTTATTTCATTATATTTTCTATTAAAACTATTTTTAAAAAATTAAAACAAATAAAAACTCATCTCCCCCACCCAACTCACCTGATTATATCCCTCCTTAGGGACCTATGGCCACCACTCATCCAAATCCAACCCTTTTTTTGAACTCAGAACGCTCTCTTTTGAGCCCACTCCCAAACACGATCTGCCAAACCCTATATCCATTCTGCATCCACCTCTGCAACTCAATGTACTCTATCTCGTACCAAATCGAAGAGGACGAAGTTTTCGCGCCCCATTACGACCACTTTATTCCCTCTGTCCCCAGCCTTAGTGAAGATTTTGGCACGGTCGAAACACCGCATTATCGCCAGCACTCCCTTCTCCTTCACTTGGATGCATTGTCCAAATCATGTTGAACAACTTTCTTAGCAGTCTCAAGATCTTCATCAAAGAACATGTCCCAATCTCCATCCCACCTGATAAAAACTCAGAGTCTTTATAGTTATTGACTATGTGCACATCCCCTGCTGGAGTAAACAAGAAATCCCCAATGGTAATGTCCAAATCATGTGCTGCCTTCCAACTACAAAAGGTTTTTTTTTTTCATTTATGGGTTTGGACCCTCCTTTTTAACGTGTGGTGGTGCGCTGGATCCACGCTCCACGCTCCCAGCCTTGAACCTCACAATTGCCGATGTGGGTGTCTCTCAGTATTTTAATCGATCCACCTAGAATAATATCAATTGGATTCAATTCTCGATTCTTAACCAAACAATAGACAACGCAAGATGCCTCATTGGGATCCAAAACAACTTGTTTTTCTTCTTCGGCCCCAATTTTGGGCATTTCTGTGATCGAATTGTCTGGGAAAGATTTGATTTCCTCAGGCCAGGGCTTAAAGTTAGAGGTGGGACAAGGGGATTTGAAAGGGGTGTTGAGTCGGGTGTCGAGGATCTCGACGGTGGAGTCGGGCGAAGTAGACATGCTAGAGGGATTGGCCTCGCCATCGTTGATGCTTTCAAAGACGATGAATCAGATCCAAAACCATCCAAGCCCCAAACCCGAATGGTCATCTTCGGGTCACTGCTCAAGATTCAATCCCTCCTCTACAACCCACTGTTCTCACACCTTCCCAGTGCCCTAAGTCTTCAGCTGATTTCGTCATCGAGTCGGAGGATTCTCCACTGGGTTCTTTCTCTTCTGTCTTATCTCAGTCCCTAGAGAAAAAATATCTGTTCAGGTCAGCAAATTTCGGGCTTGGGACTTTGAATTTGACTCGAGTTTTCACGAGCTGCCTCTCTACTAATGAAATGGAGCTCTCAGAGGATTATACTTGTGTGATTTCTCATGGCCTGGACCCGAAAGCCACTCACATCTTCGACAATTGAATTGTTGAGAGCTCCCATGGCAAGGACATCTTCATGTATAGTGGTTCAACATCTCTGGGGTGTTGTTTTATTTTTTTTTAATTTTTTAAAAAGAGTTTTAATAGAAAATATAATAAAATAAAATAAATATCTAAATTACCCTTACTAAATTTGTAATATTACTGACACGTCATCAAAATTAACGACATTACTAACTTTAACTGACGGATAGTGCAACGCTTTTGACGTTGTACCTGTTCATGCAGCACATTGAGACAAATCTCAGTTTCTGGTGTATTTTGAGATTGATTTTTCTATTTTTAGTGCATTTAACCTAATAAGCCTTGTTATTAATCAGCAGGTTCCAATGGACTAAAAAGTCATAGAACTTTACTTGCCTTGTTGGTAAAGTATGTGACAATAATCAGTAATGTATTCTTCACTCTATGTTTATTCGCTAATCTATAAATATTTTTGTTGTACCAAATTCTTTTTCTGCTCAACTTCACTTGTCGTATTTAATAAATAAAATATATTTTTCTAATAAAAAATAAAAATAAGCATATATATTATATATATATATTTACTCCAACACCACAAAAGTGCTGTTACACAATCGCATGTTCCAATATGGCAACCTTATGTGACGTCAGAATTATATGCATATTTATACATCTTGTATGCATGTTATAGAGCATTTTTATTTTATTAAAGGAAAAACGAATTTTTTTGGAAATTATCCAATTTCCAATTTTTATAAATTAGATATAGAATATGTCATTAGCATTCGAACTTGAAATCAATTGTCTACAAGTTAATATTAGAATTAACTCAAGTAAGCCCACTGGAGTATTCCAGAACATATAGCTTCCTTTAATTATTTAAGATTTAATAATCTTTTGTGAGGGTTAATTTGGAAACTTTGCTATTTGTAAAGAGTAAATTATTAATTTTCTTAATATAATATTGGGTGTAAAATATTCTTTAGATAAGAAGAGTCAATAATTGGGTATAAATAGAGGCATTCTTTTTCCATTTAGACTTAACGTGCCAAATCCATTATGAAAATTGCATGCTTACCAAGTGGCTTGATATCCTCAATTCAATTACGTGTTATTGTGCCTTTTAATTTTTCCTGCGTGGTAATATACGCTTAATTTGAAACAGCAAAATTTTTCTTAAATTTGCAAATATACCCCATAGTCTTTTATCGTTTCTTTTTCTTTTTCTTTTTCTTTTTGGGAGGGAGATGATAATTTATTTGGAATAGTTACAAATTTTTTTTAAATGTGCACAAGGTTTTATGCAAGTGACACAGGTTTTTATAGTGTTTTGTGCTTGCAAATGGACTGGTCTCACACTCTCACTAGACCGGCAGGGTTTTCAAGCCACAGCTTTTGTGAGCCCAATTGCACTGCAAGGGAAAATGAACATAGAATTTCTCAATAGTTACAATAGAACAAATAAATTCAAAAACTTCACAAATAGTATGTAATTCCCATAATAGAATTGTAAATTCATAGGTGGAGGAACATTTAATTTGCATCTATATGACAGTGTGTGGATGGTAGATATTCTAATCCTTTATTTACCACCAAAAAAAAATACGATATGACAATATCATATTCTTGTTCTCACTAAGTGAGAAATGTACAACACTTTCATGAATGAAAATTATTTCTTAGGGTTCAATTCTTAGGATGTGTCCCAATTTGTTACATGGTCCGAATCTCGTTGTATATTGTATGGGTTCGCTCCCTACACCCAAACTCCTTTCAAATTATCGTTGTATCAAAAATTCTTTTGTTTAATTTTTATCCAAAATGCAAACATGATAAGAATCTAAATTTGCCAAGAAGGTGAGATAAAACATCGTATGATCAAAGCTATAAGAAACGTTGTATGATCAAAGCTATAAGAAACGTTGTATGATCAAAGCTATGATAAATGCTATATAATCAAAAGTATGATAGTTGCATAAAAAGTACGTAAACAAAGAGAATTAACGCACAAAAATTGATAAAAACTCATTTCATGCATGATAACTATAAAAAATTTATCTCACGCAGATAGAAATTTATCATACTCTCATAATAGATTCTAACCTTTTACGAGTGGAGAATAAAGTGTTGAATATAAGTGAACTAAAGATACTTAGAAGTACGGATAAGTGATGCGCGACAAATAAGAGAAATTTCTATCTCAATTGATAAGTTGGAGTTACACTTTTGATGTATAACGACTTCTAAAGATAATTTAGATCAACATAATGTCATCGTATTTGTAAATACTAACTTACTAATTGCATTAATTTTTATGTATTTTTTTAAATACAAATAAATCGTTTTAGTAACGAAGATCATAATTTTTCACTGGTATTCTCTTAGCCTCTCATAATATCATATAAATCTGTTTCATTTGAATAGTATCAAATTTGAAAATGTATAAAAAAGCAGTATATTTTTTTACTTTATTTGCCTGATATTTTTCCATCCCAGGAACTTGAGGTATAAGTAGCCTCCATTTTCTGCCATTTCACCCCAACCCAACCCAAAAGCCATGAGGCAAATAAAAGGAACAGATCAGAATAAAAATTAAATCGAAAACAGTTTCTTGTAAACTAAGGCATTCCCATCATTTCTTCAACACCAATCAAAGCCCTATCACTTGCTTTTCCCCTCCACCAAATCCCCAGAACCCTCCATAGCCAAGGCCAGACCCGAAATCAGACCCATCTTTCCAGCTTTTGGACTCATGGGTCGCGAAGCAGAGACACCAAAAGCAACAATAGCCGCAGCCACTTCGACAGCCGTGGCCGTAGTACCACCGTCACCGCCACCAGCACCAGCACCTGCACCAACAGCTTTGGCTCCGGGTTTCAGGTTTCACCCAACAGATGAAGAACTCGTCATTTACTACCTCAAGCGCAAGGTCTGTCGGAAACCCTTCAAATTCAACGCGATCTCCGAGGTCGACATCTACAAGAGCGAACCGTGGGACCTCGCTGGTAATACCAACCTCTCTATTTTTTTTTATATGTAATTGTTTATTTTTTGTAACTGGGTTTTTAATTTTGTGTGATTTTTTTTTGTATTTTTGTTGGGATTTTTTGCTTGTTCTTTTCTCAATGTTTGTGTTTCATATGGAAGCTTACCTTGTGAGGGTTCGTGGGTCTTTGTTAGTGATTTTCGGCTGGGATAAAGCAGGAATTTTGTGGCTTTTTGGACTTATTTTAGTTTCTGGGGTAAAATTTTGATTTTGATTGGAAATTTTAAATGGGGTTTTAGATAAGTCGAGCTTGAAGAGCAGGGACCAGGAGTACTATTTCTTCAGTGCACTGGATAGGAAGTATGGAAATGGGGCAAGGATGAATAGGGCTACAAACCAAGGTTACTGGAAGGCCACAGGAAATGACAGGACAGTCAAGCACAATGATATTATTGTGGGGATGAAGAAAACTCTGGTTTTTCATAGTGGACGAGCTCCAGACGGCAAAAGGACCAACTGGGTTATGCATGAGTATAGACTTGTTGATGAAGTATTTGAAAAAGCTGGGATTGGTGCCATTCAGGTGAGTTAAAACCTAGTTAGTTAATGATTTTGTGTGTGATAAAGCAATTGCTTGGTGTTTGAGAAAAAATCCATATGAAATAAGATAACTGCTGATTTTTAATTTATATAACTAATTTTGTTTTGATGATTGTGGAAAGTTTGGCATTTGAGCTAAATCATTGGTATTAAGTGAACTGCTGTAGTTGGTTATTCTGTATTACGATAATGTCGATTGGTTATTCTGTGTTACGATAATGTCAATTACTGAGATCCCTAACCACATTTAATGGAAGCATGCAAATACTATGTTCATTTAGTGTTGGCTATTACTATCTTCTGGAGATTGATTTATTATTTGTGCTGTTGTCTTTTTTGTTTCGGGGCTGGAGGATGCATTTGTGCTGTGTAGAGTATTTCATAAAAGCAATATAGGACCACCAAACGGGCACAGATATGCTCCGTTTATTGAGGAGGAGTGGGATGATGATGATAAGTTAACTTTGGTTCCTGGACAAGAGACTCGGATGGAAGCTGTTACTGGTCGTGATGCATTTGTTGTAGGAAATGGTCATGCTGCATATAGTGAACAAAATGATCATGCTGCATATAGTGAACAGAAGGATCATTTTGCATATAGTGAACAGAAGGATCGTTTTGCACATAGTGAACAAAATGGCCATGCTGCATGTAATGGAGGAAATGGCCATGCTTCGTGGATTGGAGGAAATGGGCATCCTACATATATAGGAGGAAATGGTCATGCTGCATGTATTGGAGGACGTGGTCTTGCTGCATGTAATGGAGGACATGGTCTTGCTGCATGTGTTGGAGGAAATGGTCATGCTGCATGTATTGGAGGAACCAGCCATCCTGCATGTACTGGAGTAAACAGCCATGGTATTTCCGTCGAAGGAAATGGTCATGGAACTTCTGTTGAAGGAAATGGTCATGGAACTGCCGTTGAAGGAATTGGTCATGGAACTGCCGTTGAAGGAAATGGTCATGGAACTTTCGGTGAAGGAAATGGTCGTGGAACTCTTGTTGAACGAAATGTTCATGGAACTTCCGCTGAAGGAAAGGGTCATGGAACTTCCGCTCTAGGAAATGGTCATGGAACTTCCATCGAAGGAAATGGTCATGGAACTTCCGTCGAAGGAAATGGTCATGGAACTTCCGTCGAAGGAAATGGTCATGGGACTTCCGTCGAAGGAAATGGTTCGGTCGAAGTAAATGGTCATGGGGTTACAGCTGAAGGAAATGGAGGCACTGATCATGGCACTTCTGTCAAAGGTACTGGTCATGGCACTTCTGTCAAAGGTACTGGTCATGGCATTTCTGTCAAAGGTACTGGTCATGGTACTTCTGTCAAAGGTACTGGTCATGGCACTTCTGTTAAAGGTACTGGTCATGGCACTTCTGTCAAAGTTACTGGTCATGGAACTTCCGTCCAAGGTACTGGTCATGGCACTTCTGTTGAAGGTACTGGTGATGGAACTTCTGTCGAAGGTAGCGGTCATGCCACTTTTTTCTTGGTGAATGATCAAGCTACTTTTATTGAAGGAAGTGGTCATGAAGCTACAATTGAAGCAGATGATCATAGAACTCCTAATGAAGGCGACTTTCTGGAAATGGTGGAATGTGGTCACGATGGGCGCAGTGCAGGAAATAATTTTGAGCAGGTACAAACTTTTAAATTTATTCTGTCTTCAGTTTATTCACATAAAGGTTCGTTCTTCTTTTATTCTATAGGGCTGAATTTTTCATCGGTTATGCGAATAATGATCTTTGATAATCATGATTTTTGTGCGTGCTGACAAGACAAACAAACAAACATCTATGCATTAGAATAATTCAATCAAAGCATTGAAACAAGGAAATGAAGCATGCACCTAATTTTGATTAAAGTTCCTTAGTTTAGGTGTATAGGATATGTAATTTTATTTTGGTATTATTAGACAATTGCAATGATCAACCGAAATTAGAAAATGATGACTATATTGCATGCTGGAAATGAGAGTTAACATCCGCTATGTTAGAAAAGCATGGGGTGTATACTGTATGCTTGGAATGAGGTTTCCTTTTTTTATTATTTTGGCTGCGTACTAAACTCGCAGATCGTTAGCAAAACTTGTCAACCTTCACGTGGATTTGAATTTATATACTAAACCATTTACTTAAGTATTATTTATTTCCTTGCAATGGTTTGCACAAAATTGAGATTATTTAACTTAAGATGGTAATCTACTCCCCTCTGCGTCTCTATCATCTATGCATTTATTATTTAGTGGTTATCATTACAAACTGGAATTGATATATAAATTTTGAAATTAAAGCTTGAAAGAAAATTTATGGAGGAGGCTCCTAATGTGGAAGAGCCTTCAATAACGTGTTGATGAAATTACAATTAAGTTTGAAAAGGTACCCTTGGAAGGGGGTGTATTTCCTTTTTCCTCGGGTCGGGATTTGAACATGTGGTTTGCAAGAACTTCTATGATTCTGTGACAGGGTTTCTGCATTGTTTGATCTTGATTTAGGTGGTAACTATATACAGTTTATTATCAAGAAATTTTCCTCTGGTCTCTAAATGAATTTCTCTTCAGAGATAGTTTTGCTGGAATATCATATCTGCTATCGTGCTAGAATTTGGCAGAATGAAGGCTTGGAGAATTATTCTGTTTTATGAAGCTGTAGCCAAAAATTGGGATATTTGAATATACATAGAAAACATTTGGGATCCCCTTGAGGTTGCCTGGGATGGAATTTAAGATTAGGGTTTATGAATTAAAGTACCATGAAAAATGATATCAAAAGCTGGAATAGTTAAAAGATTTTGTGTGCCCTTGGTTTTATTGAATTTTATGTGAGTAAGGATAATTCCCTGTTGTGGAGAGGAGCATCTGCATTCATATGTTGGAGTTTGATATCAGGTTTTAGAAAGTAAGTTGACAACATTTCTCTCTATAGATGATAACAAAAGGACAACTTAAGGACATAGAATGCAGTCCGTTTGAATTGTTTGAAAGACCAGGTGGAAAGGAATAAGTGTTGAAATATGGGAGTGTAACCATGATTTTGGTTGAAATGTGATGACTGGTGCTTGTTAATGGCCAGGTGGTGAGAAGCATCTGCTTAATTTGAAGATTTGTAGGTTGAAGATTGAGCTCAGGTTCAGAAAGTAAGTTAACAACATTAATTGCTGAAGGTGATGCCAAAATGATGATTCTAAGGACATATACTGTTGTTTGTTTGAATGTTTGGAATACCAGGTGGAGAGAGAAGTCTCGTTGCATCGGAATGATAACCACAATTTAGGTTCAAATGTGATGATTGTGGTGGTTGTTAATGAACTTTTAGCCTAAGTGGAGGATTTATGAGGCTTTTGCAGAACACCAGTCCTCTTGATAACTAAGCAGTTCAAATGCTAAACATTCAAGTTTTGCAATCCCTAAGATTGATGGGTATGCCCACAATTATTCTAGTAATCCAAGTGAAGTTATGAGTGTTACATTGAAGTAACCTAGTAGGCGATTATCTAAGTCATTGGTTTACTAGTTCAACCTGCCTATGTCTCTCTCAAATATGGTTACTCTGAATAGTGCCACCAAAACGTTGTAGAAGTATATGAAATTGAAGGCAAGTCATAGCCACTAAGGTTTCACTGTTTTCATGTTCTGTGCTCTCTTCTTTTCACTGTTAATAAGCTTTGGAGAACTTGCTTTCCCGAAGTTGATTGAGAAATCCTTCTGGTATTAAAAGACCTGAAATCTAGTGGTCATAATTATCCCACAATGCATATTAATTTGAACTTGTGATATGGTTCTCTTACTTGTATCAGTTTCGTCATTATTCCCCCCATGCTTTACATTTGCAAATCGTTATATGGGCGTTTTGCTAATATTAATTGATACTTGATACTTGCTACTTGCAAGAATGATCTTGAAGATAAAACCAGAGAGAAACTGAAAATAACAAAGAAAATGCTTAGAAGGTAAATTGTACCACATGATTGTTACATGCTTTTTTGAGTTTTCTTTTATTGCAGTGGTATACTGCTCCGCCAGATATTAATGATCTGCCATACATCATACTGTAGAAATGGAATGGCACATAACACTTGTGAATCCTTGAACCCTGGCCTTACTACAAATCACAATCATTCTTTGTTCTCTAGTCTAAATGAAACCAAATGGATCAAAATTAAAATCCTGGTCGGAGCTACTTGGCTTGTTCAAGGTGCTACTTGCTGGCACTGACACCACAGTATCAGTTACTCTAAATGAATCTTCTTGACCCTGTATGTAGAAATCAGTAATGCAAAAAACTAAAATGAAAGAGACAACCGCCTTTCACAAACCAAACTACCTGACCGTACTTCTGAGGGCTTTATCTTTCTTCTTTTGCTAAAGCCATTCTTCTTTTATCAGCCTATGGTTGCAGCATTGGTCCTGTGGGCTTTGCAACTGTATTTTGAGATTCTTAAATCATTTAAATCTCTCAATTGCTTTATTTCGTACTTTAGGTTTGATGTCCAATCTATTGTTGAAACGGTCCTTGATTATGCAATATTGGTTTTGTTTTACAGGTTTATGTATTATAAACATGTTATATTACGTACAACCAATCTGTCTTGTTTGAAACATTACCGTTACTTATTTATTACTGGAGATGGGTTGTGCCACTGCCACATATATTTATTGGACCTATTTTTTCTCTGTATCTGGTATTTAAGATTATGCCGTAACTCCTTGCAATTTACTTTCGTATTTTCAGTTGATCATATATCCAAAATTTTCTTTCCTATCTTTGGTTTGCTCATTTCAGGATACTCAGGCCATCAGCAAAGCTCTTGTTATTATTCCTGAACCTCCAATAGTGGATCAAAATGATTCACCCACACCATGCAAAATAGAGAGAATGGATGATTCTCCCATGACATGTGTGGTTAATCGGGAAGAAAGGTTGGATGATTATCCATCACCAGGTCCAGATGATGCACAACCGCTGCTATCTTTGTTTAACCGACAGCCTGGGCAACTACGCCAGTATAAACGAAGGCGGCATAATGATTCAAATTCTAACCATTCAAATGCTTCTGAGATTACAAGTGGGATGACGCATGACCATTGCTCTTCTACTACAACAACAGCATCAACTGAGGCATCAATGACAACGACAACAAGGAATTTTCTGTCTGCACTGGTGGAGTATCAGCTGTTAGAATCCCTTGAACCGAAAGATACTACTCCACCACCTCCGCCTGAATTCAATGCGGCTTTGCTTCATTCATCTGTGCCTCCTAGCTGCTTGAAATACATCGAGACTCTGCAAAATGAGATCCACAAGATCTCAATTGAGAGGGAGACATTGAAGTTTGAAATGATGAGTGCCCAAGCGATGATTAACATTCTTCAAGCGCGAATTGATCTCCTAAACAAGGAGAATGAGGATTTGAAGAGGAACAATGTGTGATTCGTAGGGGTTTGTGATCTTGTAGCCGTATGTACTCCCTAGTGTTCTTTGTATGAGCCTACCGGCCCCTTACTGGCCCCTGTCGAACCATCAAAAGTGAGTTATGAGTATGTTTTCTTTGTTATCAGGAACTCTCTGTTTGTTGGACGATGTTGTAACTGTAGCAAGCTTGTTGTACCAGAGTAGCAAGCTGAACTATGTTGTATTTCTATGGGCTTAGATCAGCCTCTCATCCAAATCGGCAGTTTAGACCTTAATTCTTACAAGTTTCAATCTTGTTGCCTTGGATAACCGAACTGTTTTTGTTTAGTTACTCTAACTAGTGTTGTTATGTTACCAATAGTATTTACAAAGTTCAGGCTTGAAGAGTTGAAGGTCCCATGTTGGATTGAAGATTTCGGCGTTGGATTTAGCATGTTGGTGCTCTCACTCAAGACAAAATGTGGGTTTCCTTCATTATGGACATAAGGAAGAGGAAACCTAGCTCGTGGCCTAAAATTTGAGGGTGTATGGGCTTAAGGAACATGAAATCCAAGAATGTCCGGCCATTGCGTTCGTTAATAATTATTTCGTTTTTTTTTCTTCTAATTTTCAACTTTTGTGCATGAAATTATAATTACAATATGAAAGTGATGAAAAAAGTAGTGGCAATGAACATGAAGAAATGAAGGGCTAGAAAAAAAAAAAAAAAAAAAGCTTTTTAGGCTAAGTGCACCAAAAACAAGAAAAATAATCTCAAAATACATCAGGAACAGAGATATGTCTCAATGTGCTACAGGAACAAGTACATCGTCAAGACCGTTGCATAAACTAACTGACGGTTTCGTAAACGTCGTGGAGAGGAGGACTAGTTTTGTCTAAAATTGCCAAAGTGGAAGCAACGTAGGTAAAAGTGGGACCCTAAACTTGTGGATGTGGAAAGTGAGTGTGAAAGGTGGAATTGGGGACGATTGCAAAATCAATTTGGGGAAAATCAATTTGCTAGGGTGTCTTAGAGAATTGGGGAAGGTTGAAGACGGAAGCAATAAGTCTGGGGGCTTAGAGGGTTACAATCGGACGTGAAGGCGACCTCAAATCCGTAACAAGAAGTTGACTGTTCTTCGACAACCTGGTAGAATACTACTTGATTATAGTAAATTTGAAATCTTGGAATTTTGTAATGTGCTTTTGTGTGCCAATTAATATATTGTTTGTTGATAATGAGAAAGGTTTTTACATTGAAGATTCGAATTGTGTGCTAAAGTCGTTTGCTGATAATGAGACAGGTTTTGAAATTGTAGGTTGCCATTGTATATTCAAATTGTTTGTTGATAATGAGAAAGGTTTTGAAATTAAATATTGGCATTGTTTACTGAAATGAATGGTGGTTAGCAATGTTTACTGATATTTAAAGGGTTTAGGGTGAACACTTTGTCGTGAATTGGGTTCTAATTGAATTGAATAATGAGCAAAATATCAATGGAGGTATTAGCTAGTCATTGGCAGTGGTGTGGGCATATTTTTGAATATGGGTTAAGTTGGTTGGCAGTGTTGGGTTTCAAAATAGGGGTTAGGTTGGCTGCCAGTTTTGAGTTTCTGAATAGGGGTGAAGTTGTCTTAGAGTTTGGCTTAGAGTTTTCGGTTTCTGTATAAGTGATTTTTGGTTGTGGATTGGGTAATATAATGGGTAAATGTACAGGGTCATGGGTTTGGGTCAATATTTAGGATCATGAGTTTGGGTCATGGGTTTGGGTCATGATTTAGTGTCATGGGTTTAAGTGTGATTTGGTTTAATTTGGCTCTCCATTTGGATTTTTAGGGTTTTGGTTTAGTGTGTGAGTTTCTAATGTGTTTCTTTTGGTTATGTCGTTTAGGTGATTGTGCTGGTGTTGTATTGATTGGGTTACATCACAATGAAATGATCGTAAAGCAAAACGAAAAGTGGACATACGAGGGTGGCTCACTGACTTGGTATGATTGGTGCAGCTGGGACTACATGTCGATGCTAGAGTTACAAGATATGGTTAAATTTACGAAGTATCCCGTGGATAAGATCGAATTCTATATGAAGAGAGGATGACCGTTTTACTTAATTGGTAGAGATTATCAAATATTGGAATTGGTTAGCAATGCAGCTAAGAATAAATATAAGACCGTCTATGTCTACTACATACATGGTGTGGATGGGCCAGTTTTTTTTTTTTTTTTTTCCTAAGATGCCTCCTTCTATAGAACCAGAGTCAGGAGAATGTGAAGATCCTGTGAATCCTTAGAATGTGGATCCTGAGCCTATGAATCCCGAGACTGTGAATATAGAGAAGGTGAGTGTAGAGATAGTGAATGCAGAGACGATGAATGAAGAGCATGTGAATGCTAAGAGACTTTGAATGCCGAGAATGTGCATGATGAGAATTTGGAAGAAGAGTTGGTCTGTCAGAGAAGAAATAAAGGGAAATAGCAAGTGATTGTTGACGACATTTGCACAGTGACAGTACTGAAGATGGTGAAAATGCTGATGAAAACTATGATACATTTGAAGAAGAGCACGATGAAGATGATATGGTTTTAAATGAGAATGATGTGGTAGATGAGGAGGAAGAGTTTGTGAGGCAGAGACAAGTGAGAGGTAAATGAGTGAAAGTTAAAGGTAAAAGGAAAGTTATTTATAATGATAGTGATAAAGAGGCTTCAAATTTTGAAAATGATGATTTCAATCAAGAGGAAGAGGAACCTATAGTAGTGAGTGATGATAAGTTGTTTGAAGACTTCAATGCTTATGGGGATGATGACAGACGACCACAAGTAGAGGAAGATGACAATGTAACTCTTTCACCAAGATTGGCAGTATGCATGACCCAAGTTCTGATGAAGATGATGTTGCAGTCCCTAAGAAGAGGATTAAAAAGAAACCATTGCTTAAGGCAGGAGAATTCATTCCAAGTATTGACATGTCAAATCCATGGTTTGAGTGATAGGACCCACCCCAATTACCACCCCGATAACCGGGACGAACCCTGCTCCCGTTTGACAAACGCACTCAAAGTACCAGAATATCCTCACAACAACCCACAATTTACATTGCCATACCAGGGAGAATTCAAAATCCAACGAGTCAACAGCCATACAGAGCATAGTACAAAACAAGGTAAGACATAAATCCTACTAAAAGTTGACTATACGCACAACGGAAAAGCTCGTAACGGAAAACACTGGAAAACTCTGGAAAACTCTAGAATACTTTGGAAAGACTCCGGAAACACTCTATGCCTCTGACTTTGCCTCAACGTCAGCCCCAGCGCTAGCACCACGACCTGGCAGGCATTTAAAACCAGAAAAATGTGAGTGGACTAAAAATAAATAATAGTTTCAAAAACAGTTTAATAAACAAACTAGGATTTTTGCCCTCCGTTTTAAAATCATGCACGCATAACTCAGTATCTGAAACCATTTATAAATCATATAGTAATCATCATGGAAACAGTATCATAAAAACATGAAATACCAATCTCATCATCCGATCAAACCTGCTGGATCTATCCGAGTCTTTAAACTCAATGCAGGCCTCAAAATAATCCGAGTCTTTAAACTCAACAGGCCTACGGGGGAAATATAATATCCGAGTCTTTAAACTTAATCCGGGTCTTTAAACTCAATCCGAGCCCGCCCCCGTCATATCATAATCCGGGTCTTTAAACCCAATAACCAGATCCAGCAAATCCAATCCAAAACCGTTTGAAAACCATTTCTAAAGCCAAGTCCAAACCCGAATTCGAAATCACTATTCGGAAGCCATTCCGGCGTTCAGAACCGTCATTCCGAACCCAAATCCGGAATCCCTTTTTCAAGCATTAAAACCAAAACTCGATATCCAAAATCCGATTCTAAAACCGAAAACCTTGATTATCAAATCATGTTCCAAAACCCATTTATAATCGTTGAAAACCAGTTATAGATTTAAGTCCCAAAATCATGGCATCAAAATCATAAACAGAGCGTATCTCGTAAAACGTGCCGAATACGTAAATTTCTCGAAAAATGTGCAAGTACGTAAAACAGATATAGAATAATCAATAATCATGAAATCATAATTAAAACCATAAAACAAGTAGATAAAAACAGTTATGCATGCTCAGTTAGAAAACAAACAGCCCACTCACAGTTCCCGGGTACGTCACTCGCGTCCAGTACGTTCCTCGGTTGCCTTAGGGATTTCCCGACCTGTCAAAAGTCACCAATCCGGGTCACAAACACTTCATTTAAGCTTACTCTAAGTTCCCCAATTTTCTGGAATTTTAAACGTATTTTAAACGAAACCCTAAACCTTCGAACACTTAAAACTATCCCGATCCGGTGTCCGATCGACACGAAACTTGTCCTAAAATGTTCGTTACATCGATTAGAGTGAAAACCTTGTTGAACGTTTCCCCAGAACAGTCCCCACGCGCCCTCACGCGCCTGCACTGTTCATCGTCTTCAACCTCAGTCCACCCGGTTCAGACCAGTCCGGTCGAACCAAACTGGCGTGACCGGTTCTCACGCAATACCAGTCCAATTTCAATCCTTTTGATCCCAATAGTTTCGTCCTTGTTTGTATAATCGATTCCACTAAATAATTCATGAAATAAAGTACGAAAACTCACCGTCCAAAGCTTGAACCAGACCCCTGAAATTCTCAGTAGCTGTTTTCCGGCCACCCACTGTCTACTCCGCCTCTGGTTCAACCTTTCAGGTTCCTAGGGACTTCCTGTTCTGTGCACCGTCGTGAGCTCTGCCGTGGCCCAGCCAGTCTAACATATCTCATCCGTCCTCTGAACACTCCCACAACTCCAAACTCGACCTGTTTGATCAATTCGTCCACGGCTGATCGCCCCTAACCTCTCTGTTTCTCTGAGAAATCTCACTCCCCTCTCAGCCTTTCCTCACACAACTCTCACCCAAGACTCACTCACCAACCTTCCAACTAGTCTCTGATCACACACAGTCAAACTCAAGGACTCACACACCCTGGGACTGTTCGATTTCTCCTCTCTGTTTTCAGTCTCTCTATTTCCTCAGAGCACGACTTAAACCAAACTCAAACAATTAAAACCTTATAACCGTCTAGGCTAGAACCCACTGGAAAACAGCCAGGTGTCTCACACCTGATGGACCAGCCCAAAATATCCAATAAACCCTGTACACTTGTCCTTATCAGATTGGCACACTTCCCAAGGATCAAAAAGACCAAAATACCCCTACTTGTTCAAATTACGATTTTGCCCTTTACCTTTCTAGACCCATATCTCACTCGTCCGATGTCCGATGAAGACGTGCCACCTGTCGTTTTACTCAGGACGTCGAGATCTATCTAACGGTCCTTGGTTTGCATGAAGAAACCTTGTCGTTCAAAAAGTCAACAAATGCCCCTCTTTTAACTAAATTACGAAAGTGTCCTCAACCTTCCGAACATCATAACTTCCTCCTCGGATGTCAGAATCAGGTGTGCCACCTGTCTACGAACTCGTGACGTCCCGAACTACATCACGGTCATCGGTCAGTGCCCAATTGACCGTCCGAACTAAAAGTCAACATTTTACCCGTTATAGGGGTAAAATCGTCATTCTGCGCCGACCGTCTAAAAGTATCCAACTAACCACCGATTAACCTAGATAATTCGTCACTAATCACTAAGCTAATCCCGACTCTCGGGACGGGTTGTTACATTGAGCTTGGGCTAAAATTTCAGGATGCTGCTACATTTAGGGAAGCAGTCAGAAAATATTCAGTCATTAAAGGCAGACATCTAAAGTTCAAGAGAAATCAACCTGATCGTATTCAGGTTAAATACACTGATGAATGTCCATTTACTATCTTGGCTTCCTCATTCGAAGTTAGCAAGTGTCTGCAAATTAGAGAGTTGAATGAGGAGCACGTATGTGGAACTGAGACTCATAACATTCATGGCAATGTGAAATGGATAGTGAACCAGTATGCTAGTCAGCTTACTAATAGTAAGTGGGAATATACTGAAATCGAAGAAACGGTGTGTACTGATATTCGGTACAGACCACCAAGAGCTACATCCTACAGGGCAAGAAAAGTTATTCACAAGCTAATTGAAGGATCATGCCAAAGACAGTACGAAATAGTTGGAGATTATTATCTATAATTGCTGAAGACAAATCCTGGATCAACTGTGGTGCTAAATTCTGAATTGGAGGCAGATCGAGTTGCAAGATTGGAGAAATTTTATGTGTGCTTCATGGTCTACAAAAATGAATAGACTAAAAGGTGCATACATTTTTTGGGTTTGGATGTTTTCCACATTAAAGGCATTCATCCCAGTCAAATTCTATCTACAATAGGGATGGATGCCAATAATGGGATGTTTCTCGTGGAATATGCTTGATGTGAGGTGGAGAATTTCAACTCTTGGAAGTGGTTTTGGGAGATTTTGCAGAAAGACTTTGTACTCAAGAAAAGTCATAGGTTGTTGGTGATGACAGACAAGCAGAAGGGGTTGCTAAAGGCGGTTGGTTAGATTTTCCCCGATGCGGAGCACCGTCATTGCCTTAGGCATTTGTATGAAAACTTCAACCAAACTCATAAAGGGATGGCTTTAAGGGATCATATGGATAATATTTCAAGGGGCACTACCATTCCTTAGTATCATGAAGAGATAAGGGCGATGGAAGAGCTTAGTCCCAGGGCAGCCCAATGGTTAAAAGAACGAGACACTAGCAGTGGTGCAAGTCCTATTTCAAAACTGATTTCAAATGCGACCCGTTCTTTTATAGGACCTGCACCACTGCTAGCATCTAGATCTTTCAACATAGAGTCATATAAGCTCCAAACAGGTCGACTCGTTTCTCTATAACGGGTCAACCAACCCGCTAACCAGCCCGACTCGTTCTTCCTCCTCCGACCACCAATTCGGCCTATTTTCCAACTTGATTTCCAGGTGATTCCGATCATCTTCCTTCACGATTCTGAGCCCTGTGAGTTCGTACAACCCCTGGGAACAATTTCTGATCATCAGAACAGCCCAACAAACCTTCTAAACCCAACTTTGAATTTTTGACTCATTTAATGGTTTCGGGTTTTACCTGGCAGTGATTCCTCAACCTCTCCGCCGTGCTCAACCGTTATCTCTATCGTCTCTCAACCTCTCTTTCACTTTCAATCTCTCAAGCAACGTAGATTATGAAGGATTAGTGATGTTTGGGTGGGTTTTAGTTTTCGGGTAAATGAAAAACAAAGAGATGATGATGGATGAAAGTGCATGAATTTGGGGGCTTGGGCCAATAGGATGAGTGACATTGGTCCAACTCAGATATTTAGGACCAATAAATATCTGCCAACTATACATTTTCTCGTAATGCATGAATAATATCTGATTTTTTTCATCACCCATAACTTTCTCGACGTACATCTGATTTTGACATACAGCCTGTCTACGGACTCGTGACATCACAATCTACGCAACAGCCTCTTGATCATAGTCCAAACAATGCCCAAGGTCAAAAGTCAACATTTTTCCTTGACTGGGGCTAAAATGGTCATTTCACTCAAATAAATGTGGATATTGTTCCCGCATCAAGGCTTCAGAGTCCCACGTGGCTTCTTCCATGTTGTAGTTCCTCCATAATGATTTTACTAGGGGAATGGTCTTGTTTCGTAACACTTTTTCTTTCTAATCCAGAATTTGAACTGGCAATTCCTCGAAGCTCAAATCTATCCTGAGCTCCAACGGCTGTTCTTCCAGAACATACGATTCCTCACGCACGTACTTGCGAAGCATCGAAACATGGAACACGTCATGCATTCTCGCAAGCTCTGGGGGCAAGGCTAGTCTATACGCCACGACACCAACTCTCTCTGTAATCTCGTACGGCCCAATGTAACGAGGACTCAACTTCCCACGTCTGACAAATCATACGATACCTTTCCATGGGTAGAATTTCAGAAAAAACCCAGTCTCCCATTGCAAAATCTAGGGCTCTAATCCGATGATCAGCGTAGCTTTTCTAACGATCTTGTGCCGTCTTCAACTGTTCCTTGATAATTCAGACTTTCTCCTAGGTTATATCCATGAGATCTGGTGTCAATATCGCCTTCTCGCCTACCTCGGTCCAGCATATCGGCATCCTGCACTGTCGACCATACAATTCCTCAAATGGAGCCATCCCAATACTCGATTGATAGATGTTGTTGTAGGAAAACTTCATCAATGGCAGAAGCGTATCCCAAGAGTCATGAAATTGCAGTACACAGGCTCTCATCATATCCTCAAGAGTCTGTATGGTCCTCTCAGACTGTACATCTGTCTGAGGATGAAATGTAGTGCTGAAGTGTAGCCTCGTACCCAGGGTTTCCTACAAACTCCGCCAAAATCTCGATGTAAACCGTGGATCTCAATCCGACACTATCAATTCTGGCGTCCCATGTAACCTGATGATCTCATCAGAAAACAGCCGAGTTAACCGATTCGGTTTGAAGGTTTCACGCACTAGCAAGAAATGAGTCGACTTTGTAAGTCTGTCCACAATCACACAGACTCCATCAAAATCGCTCTGTGTCTTAGGAAATTTGAATACGAAGTCCATGGTGATGTGATCTCATTTCCACTCTGGGATCGGAAATGGCTGTAAAGCTCCATACGGTCTCTACTTTTCAGCTTTTACCTATTGGAAAGTCAAGCATCTACCAATTTGCTCTACGATCTCTCTCTTCATTTCTGCCCACCAATAATACTCTCTGAGTGTACGATACATCTTTGTTCCTCCTTCATGCATCGCATACGCTGAAATGTGGGCTTTCTCAAGTATCTCAGTCCTCAACTCTGCATTTGCAGGCACACACAATTGACCCTGTTTCAGTAACGCTCCATTGCTTCTGATAGTAAAATCCTGCCGGACACCTGTTTCAACTTCTATCCTCATAACACACAAAGTGAGATCTTGTAGTTGAGCCTCTATAATCCGGTCAATTAGGATGAGTCCCACATGGAAACTAGCCAACAAAGCTCCATTATCATCTATTCCGAGTATAACTCTAGCTTTTTGGAGTTCCACTAACAAAGGCAAATACACCATCCTCAGATGAGCCATCGAACTCACAGACTTCCTGCTCAAAGCGTCTGTCACTAAATTTACCTTCCCGGGATGATACTCGATCGTGCAATCGTAGTCCTTTATCAACTCCAACTATCGTCTCTGTCTCAGATTCAGTTCCTTCTGAGTGAAAAGGTGTTTCAAGCTCTGATGGTTTGTGAAAATCCTGCAAGTCTCTCCATACAGGTAGTGTCTCTAAATATTTAGAGCATATACCATTGTTGTAAGCTTCAAATCATGTGTACGATAGTTCGACTCATGTGGCTTTAACTGTCGAGATGCGTATGCAATGACTCTCCCATGTTGCATCAACACGCAACCCAATCCTTGCAATGAAGCATCACTGTATACCTCGAACTCCCCACTGTCATCTAGAAGAGCTAACACTGGCACAGGAGTCAGCCGTCTCTTTAATTCCTAAAAACTCTGTTCGCAGTGTTCATTCCAAACGAACTTAACCCCTTTCCTAGTCAGACGGGTTAATGGAGCTGTTATGGTAGAGAAACCCTCTACAAAGCGGCTATAATAGCCAGCCAACCCTACGAAACTGCAGATCTCAGTAATAGTCTTCGGTTTCTCCTAGTTAGTCATGACTTCTGTCTTCTGGGGGTCTACACTGATCCCTTCAGTCGAAATCACATAGCCCTAGAAGCCTATACTTTTAAGCCAAAATTGACACTTACTCAGTTTATCATACAGCTGGTTCCTCCCCAGTCTATTCAGCACTAATCTCAATTGCTTCTCGTGTGGCTTGGCACTCTTCGATTATACCAAGATGTCATCGATGAACACAATAACAAACCGGTCCAAGTATGATCGAAACAATCGGTTCATCAAATCCATAACTGTTACCGATGCATTTTTCAGCCCAAACGGCATTACCAGAAACTCGTAATGGCCATATTTCTTCCGGAAAGCAATCTACGGAACATCTCCCTCTGTAATCCACAACTAGTGGTATCCCGATCGAAGGTCAATCTTTGAAAAGTACTTGGCCCCTTTCAATTGATCGAACAAATCATCTATCTGGGCAAAAGGATACTTATTCCTCACTGTTACTTTGTTGAGTTGCTGGTAATCTATACACAGTCATAGACTACCATCCTTTTTTCTTACAAACAACATCGAAGCTCCCCAATGTGACGCACTTGGTCGAATGAACCCCATATCTACCAATTCTTGCAACTGCACCTTTAGTTCTCTTAATTCATTCAGTTTCATTCAATATGGTGTCTGAGATATAGGTCTCGTACCTGGGAGAAGCTCGATGGTGAACTCAATCTCTCTGTGTGGTGGTAATCCCAATAAGTCCTCTAGGAATATATCTGCGAGTTCTTGCACCACTGGTATGTCCTCTGCTCTCTCGGGTGTAGCCCGACTATCCATAACATGAGCCAAGTAGCCTTGACAGCCTTTCTTTAGTAGCTTTTTCGTTGTTAATTCTGATATAACTCTGGAGGGTAACACTCTCTAGTCTCCTAGAAAAGTCATATCTGGTAGTCCTGGACTCTGGACTACCACTCTCTTACTGAAATAGTCGATAATGGCATGATGTTCCGACAACCAGTCCATCCCAAGTATGACATCGAAGTCGTGTGAATCTAGGAGTATCAAATCAGCAACCAAATCAACATTTCCTACCCTCACAGGACAGTCTCTCAACACCTGATTCATAATGTACATGTCCCCGGTCGGTGTACCTACCCCCATATTGAAATCAAGTGTGAACACCTTTCTATCCACTAACAATACACAACTCCAAGATATAAATGAATGAGTGGCTCTAAGGTCTATCAAAATGCGTACGTCATGCTCTAGAATAATAAGCTTACTTGTCACCACTCCCGGGGCTGGTCTAGCCTCCTACTGAGTAATCGTAAACACTCAAGACTATGGTCTCGATGATCGACCATGTCCTCGTGATCCTTGGAATCCACCTCTGGCTCCTCCATGTCCTCGGCCACCAGCCGCGTCTGAAGTCGTGGTTGTGCTCGGGTCCTGCCCTGCCGCACTCCGACCGATACCACTGCCACCCGACATCTATGGGCACTCTCTCCTAAAGTGGCCAGGGTTTCCACATACATAATAGGTCAAAACCATCGATCTTCTTGTAGACCCCAATGACATACCACTCGTCTGAGAAGTCTGTTGTGCTCGGAAGCCAAATCTCTGGATACTCCATTACCTGCCAAATTGTACACAGCTTGAGGATGATAAGGCTCCACTGAAATGGCCTCTATTCGGAGCCCTTTAGCTCGAAGGTCCATAATACAAACGCTCTTGGCCTGGTCCATCACCAGAAACTGCTGCCGAGCCAGCCAACTATCTTCCACTCTCACAGCCGCATCAATCAGATCCCTCATTGTAGCATAGGCTTCTGTTGTCACCATGGCACAGATCTCTCCTCGCAGGCCTATCTCAAATTGGTCACACTTGTCAGCATTCGTACTCACAAATGCAGAAGCAAAACGGGACAATCTCTGAAAGCTTCGCTCGTACTTTTCCACTGTCATGCTCCCCTGTCGGAGCTGCAGGAACCTAGCCTCCCTAGCGTCACTGAAGGAGCGAGGGTAGTACTGCTCCAGAAAACGCTCTATGAAGACCTCTCATGTCACCGTTCGGGCATCCTAACTGGACATCTCCAATGTGTACTACCACTCATAAGCATCACCGTCCAACAAGAAAGTAGTCAGCCAGACTCGATTCTCTGGAGGGCATCGCATCACCGTTCGATCCATTTGATCTGAATAATCCAGCGGTGGGCTTCCTCAGGGTCGGCCCCACCACTAAATACAGTAGCATCCAAATGTTGTGCTCTCTCAATACTTACACTCTCTGTATCTCTAGCGAGATCGACATCAGACCGTGCAGGGGGCTCTCGTCTCAGAGGCATATTAATCTGTTAAGAGCCATAATTCAATACGACATATTAAAAAAGTCAATGTACAATATACAGACCGCTATCCTAATGCTCTGATACCAAGCTGACAAGACCAGTCCCGATCCTCCTGGATCATAGGGGGAAGTACCCTGCTCCCGTCTGACAATAAAACTCAAAATACTGAAATGGCCCTTTATGGGTTTAAAAGTAAACATACATAGTTCAACTACAACATTATCAGACAAGGGATAAGTATCTACATACAGGACCAAGCATATATGTATGTACAATAAAAATACCAAAATCCTACCCAAAGGGATAATCAAATGCGCAATAGTACTGTCTATGCCTTTGCCTCAGTATCCGCCCCTGTCTCTGTGTCACGCCTGGTGGGTCAATAAAACAATTAAAGTGTGCGTGGACCAAAAATAAGTATTTTCAAATACAATTTAGAATAATAACATCCCCCCCCCCCCCCATCCCCCCCCCCCCCCCCCCCCCAAAACATGCATGCATTCAAATCAAATCGTATGGAAACAGTTCAAATCATACATACATATATATTTTTATTTCTAGACACACATATGAGTAAAATATAATATACCAAATCCTCGACATCCGCAATGTCTATAACCAATACCAGTCATGATTTCCAATGCTATGCGTGTAACTCGGGGTCTCATCTCAGAGTACCTCCCTAGGATTTAACTCAATGACGACCGAGGTGATATCATAATGGGGTACGTTCCCCAGATCTACCACGTTTGGGGTGATATCATAAACTCGCACTCCTGAACCTGAGCCTCTCCTCGGAGCTACTCATTCCAAGCAGTGTACCGTGACTACTCCAGAATCCTCGACATCTGGAGGTGATTATCCAACTCACCAGGATGGTATATGTGGAACCATAACCAAATACGTTTAAAATAATTTTTAAACCATTTATGTCTCAAATCGAGTCAAAATACTATTCAATAAGGCATATGCCCGAGACATAACTCTCTTATGTCTTTTCCACAAAACCACCCAAAAACATTGTCCAAAAATCATTTGTAAATTTCAATTTATCCAAACCGATCATACCAGATTGCCATTCAAATTCACTTAAAATGCATTCTTTCTTTCCAATTTCCCGTTTGACTCTAAATCTAAGTCAAATCATTACTCAACTGGGTCTCAAGCCTAAAAAATCATTTTCACGTAAATCCGTAAAAAAGTTAATAAACCGATGATCAAATCCACAACATCATCGAATACAATATCAAAGAATTTCAAATTAAATCATAGAATAAAGCATTTAAAACATTTATGCATGCATTGCAGTTATAAAACAAAAGTTCACTCACGCTCGGTCCAAGCTGTGCGCTCAATATCTGCACTGTAATCTCACCCGAGCTAATTCAAAGTCTAGAGGCCTGTCCAAATCACATCCGAGAGTTACTAATGATCTATACAAGCTCATACACTAAACCCTTACAAATCCCAATATTAGAAACGCATCCCGAACACGCTTCCAGAGGCTAGAAACCCCTAAATGACCTATCAAACAGTCTCCGATCGACCTGAAAACACCACCATTTGATTAAGAATGTGTAAAACTTTCAAATAAGACCAATTTAACCTCGAAATTTGTGTCCACGTATCCCCATGCGCTGGTCAAAGTTCGGTCAACGTTGGTCATTGCCGGTCAACGGTTGACGTCATCATGCTAAGGTCATCCTGACACGTGGCAATCCTTGATTAGTGCCACGTGTCTATGACACCTCTGACACATTTCCACGTGGTACCAACTTATTGGTTTACGTGTTTTGACAGTGCTGACTGGACTTGTCACGTTAGCTGCCACGTAGGCCTGCCAGGTTCTGACACCCTGCTACATGGCACCACCTGATTGGTCCACCTGGTCTGGCATGCTGACTGGGCTTGACAGTTTGCCACGTGGCATCACCTGATTTGTCACGTGGCATCACCTGATTTTCCACGTGGACTGATATGTCTGACAAGATGATGACGTAGACTGCCATGTCATCATTGTCAATCTCTAACCGGGTCGACTCATTTTTCTATAACTGATTAATTGACCCGTGAACCAGACCCTACTCGTTATTCCTCCTCCGACCACTAAATCGTGCCATTTTTCAACCCATCGACTCGTAATGATCACAGAAAGGGATCTAAGACCTCAAAATCGACAAACAATGGCTAGAAATTACCTGTCAAGCTTGATGCAATTCAGCCTATTTTCCAACTTGATTTCCAGGTGATTCCGAACACCTTCCTTCATGATTATGGGCCCTGTGAGTTCGTACAACCCTAGGAAGAATTTTTTATCATCAGAACAGCCCAACAAACCCTCTAAACAAAACTTCGAATTATTGACCCATTTATTCGTTTCGGGTTTTACCTGGCTGGGGATCCTCAGTCCCTCTGCCATGCTCAGCCGTCCTCTCTGTCGTCTCTCAGCCTCTCTTTCATTTTCAATCTCTCAAGTAACACAGAGGATGAAGGATTGGTGATGTTTGGGTGGGTTTTGGTTTTCGGGTAAATGAAAAACAAAGAGATGAAGATGGATGAAGATACGTGCATGAATTTGGGGGCTTGGGACAATAGGATGAGTGACACTTGTCACTCATCCATTGGTCCACCTCAGATAATTTGGACCAATAAATATCTGACAGCTGTACATTTTCTAGTAATGAATAACTAGTACCTAATTTCTTTCGTGACCCATAAATTTCCTGTCGGACGTCAAATTTTGACGTGTCGTCTGTCTACGGACTCGTGACGTCTCGATCTATGCAATGTGCCTTGGTCAAAGTCCAAATAGTATCCCAGGTCAAAAGTCAACATTTTTCCCTAACTAGGGGCAAAATGGTCATTTCACATTAAATTTCCAAATTTACATTTTATTAAAAGCCTGGGGCGTTACAATCGTAGTCCTCCCAACCTGTAGGTTCTAGCCCTCATCGTTGGGTCAGGTCGGGCAAGCTCGGCCCAAACTTTGTAGGCATGGGTCAGGTTGGGCTGGGTTTATTTCATAATTTCAAAAGTACGGGGTCCAGCTAGCGGGCATAGTCATAAATATAAAATCCCTAACACTTTGTCAGATCGGATTTTTATTGGGCGTTATGTAACAACCCGTACCTTCAGGAAGGGTACAAATGTAATTTTGTAAAAGATTTGTATAAAAGGACGATTTTGCCCTTGTGAATAGTGTGTAAAAGTTGAATTTTTGATTTACAGGTTGGATTAGTGTGGACCATTGACCGTGACGTAGTTTAGGACGTCACAAGTCCGTAGACAGGTGGCATGTCCGATTTGGACAATCGGAGAAAACGTTATGACGTTCGGAAGATTAAGGGCATTACCGTAATTTTGATTAATAAGGAGAAAATGTTGACTTTTTAGTGGACTTGTGATTTTCACGTAGACCGAGGACCATTGGATATGTCTCCACGTCCTGAGTACAACGACAGGCGGCACGCTGTCATCGAACGTCGGACGAAATAGTTATGGGTCTGGAAAGTTTGAGGGCAAAATGGTAATTTGTACACCTAGGGGCATTTTGGTCTTTTTCTCTTCAGACCAATCAGATAAGGGCAAGTGGATTAGTGGGATTGAATATTTATGTTGTTGTCCATAGGATGATGGACACGTGGGAGAGGCCTAGAGGTTTCTAGGAAAATTTGTGTGTGCACGGCTACAAAACGGTTAAGTTTAAACCGTGTATTTTGGGAATTTTACACAGAAAACAGGGAGAGGAATTGTGAGAGTTCTTGACCGTTTCAGTGAGTGTGTGAGGTTTTTGTGCTTTGTGAGAGTGATAGAGAGAAGAAGGAGAAACTGGTGGGTGATTGGAAGTGAAATCGTGCACGAAATCACGGAGGTGGTGAGGCTGAGTTTTCAGGGAAAACAGAGAGATCGTGGGACAGAGGTGGTGGTTGTGCCGTGTCTTGGTTCAATCCAAGCTGAGGAGGAGTTAGGACGACCGCAGAGGACTCATTGGACACCGTGGCACACGGCGGTACAGACGGCGGAGGAAGAATCGCAGGTGAGACCCCATTCCCCTGTTTTTCCCGTTTGATTGTTTTCGATAGTCGTGGACTTTGGACTAGAGTCGAGGGTTTTGGAGGTTAGGGTGAGAATCCTGAAGGTCCCAGGAGTCTGACTAAGCCCAAACTACGCATTAAATTAAACACGCAATTTGAGTATTGTGCAATTTAAA
This sequence comes from Prinsepia uniflora, assembly GCA_032719365.1. Taxonomy (NCBI): domain Eukaryota; kingdom Viridiplantae; phylum Streptophyta; class Magnoliopsida; order Rosales; family Rosaceae; genus Prinsepia; species Prinsepia uniflora. Next base: position 67,759,663 of record CM064868.1, on the reverse strand, counting down.
CCCTTTTTGTGTAGATGTAGTATTGATAAATAGGGATCGTTCTTAACCGGGGAAATTAGGGAACATTAATAATATGTTAGTGGATTATGAATAAAAGAATAATGAATTAGAGAATTAAATAATAAAAGAATTAAACAATCAAAGAATTAATAAATTAAAGAATAGATGAACAAGATAATAATAAATTAATGAATTACAAAGAATTAATAAATTAACGAATTAAAGAATGAAATAATAGAAGAATAAAGGACTTAGCTAATCAAAGAATAAAGGAATTAATTAATCAAAGAATCAATAAATTAAATAATAAAGGAATGAAAGAATAAAAGCATCAAAGAATAAAAGAATAAAGAATAAACAAGGGGGGTTTTGAAGAGGTTTATAATTATGTAAATAAGTAAAAGCATAGATAAACTCATTCTATTTCTATTCTAACTTATGCACAAAGTAGACTTCCCGTAAACACAAACTTCAACAACATACTACAATTGCAAATATTTGAATTAATCACGAAATTATACCTTCACAAACTCATATTTCTTCATACATTTTTCATATTATAAATGCACCGAACAGCGGATTTTTACTTATAATATAATTACCTTAAGTTTGTGATTTAATGCGCCGAACAGCGGTCATACATTAAATCTCTCCAAATCTACTCTAAATGCCCCGAACAGCGGATCAACATTTAGTTTCAAAATGAAGTTTAAGCTCTAAAATGTAAGAAGTGAATGATTTTTAGAAAGTAAAACACATGGAGATTATACTCAATTTTCACAAAAGATAGGAAGGAGAAACCAATACATATATTGCATTATAATTAGAACCAATAACAAATAAAAGAGTTTAAGAGAATGGAGAGCAAATGTTACACTTTTCAGATTGGATGAGAACAATGGATTGTTTTTCACAAGGAACACCGAACAGCGGCTGGAACCTTATGAAGATGGAAGAAGATTAAACAAGGAAATTCGGACTTGAACTCTCAAAATTGTATTGGAACTATTTTGCCAAGATTTCTCCTAAAAGAAGCTCAATTTTGTGCTACTTGGAAGTGATTTCAACAAGTGAAATCAACTCTTATTTATAGGTGGAGAAAGCTACCAAAAATAATATAAAAATACAATAAAAAAAATGGAATAATGGAATGATGAGTAATAAAGATTTGTGATGATGTTTAGAGGTGGTTTGAGTTGTAAAGTTGTAAAATTGGGTTGGAAAGTTGTTGGAAATGGCTGGAAATTAAGTGGGTGTTTGCTGGAAAAGAGGGCAGGAAATTCGGCAGCAGGCTGCTGAATGGAAGGCTTGCGGTTCGGCGGGAACGCGCTGAAGGAGAGAACAGAGCTTCGGCAGGAGAGCGCCGAATTGAATCTGGGCTGGAGGAACTGGGCTGACACGCGGGCTTCGCCTGGGCTGGAGGAACTGGGCTGACGCGCGACGCGGGCCTGGAGCGAGCTGGGCTGACACGCGACGCGGGCCTGGGCTGGAGGAACTGGGCTGCACGGGCCGGGCTGAACAGGCCGGATTGGGCTGACACGCTGGGCCAGGCCACTTGGCGACGGGCTGGGCTGCAAAAATAATTGGGTTTGGGCTGCATTAATTAATTTAATTAAAATATAACTAAATTAATTATTCCACCGAATTTCTTCCATATTTTATTCGTTATAATTCCGATCGAAACGATTCTTTCGCCAAAAATACTCCAAATTACAACCTTTATTTTTCTAAACATAAAAATCACAAAATAATTTATTTTATCAATTTATTTAATATTTTAATATTAAAAGTCAAGTATAAAGGGTATAAAATAATATAAAATAATGCTTATTTAACGTCCTATCAAATACCCCCACACTTAAACTTTGCTAGTCCCTAGCAAATACTAAAATCAAACTACGAATTCAAAACAAGTAGACCCTTAACCATTTGTCTCAAATTTCATTGTTATAATCATGGCATAAAAGATTTTCACTTAAAACATTTAAGCAAATGGAATTCAAAAGTTAATATATGGTAACAAAATGTTCAACAAGTAAGATAATGAGTAAATATGGTGAAATGGAGTTCTGCACGAATAAGACAAGTATGAATCAACTCACAAGGATATGCACTCATAAATTCACTCAATTTGTGAGGGTTTGTGTTTGCACTCAAAGTATGTGAGAAATACTCACATAATCGAAATGAAGTACTTTTGCAAAATTTCAAACAAACACCTCAAGTTAAAAACAAAACATACTTGCACAAATGAACCAAAACCATAAGCTTACTCAAGTGATTGACTCAACTAATCAAAATTTACCATCTTAAGGATCATAAGGTTTTTACGAAGGTTGTAATGGGGCTAAGTTTAGAGGCAAGGAATATATAGGACAAGTGGTGCTCAAATTCGTTCCAAGACTCAATAGACTCCCAAAACGTATCATAACTTCCCAACCTTAGTGCAATGATGTCAGTAATCCATCCCTTCGAACATAGGCCTAATTTCATCTTGTTGGGCCTCGAATTCATTCTTTGTGCCGGATTTACAAATGTAAAGGACTTAACTCAAACATTCATAATCAAACCTTATTACCTTGATAAAAATTTCAATATATCTTTCTTTCTTTTTTTCTTCTCTTTTTTTTTATTTTTTTTTTTCATTTTTTTTTTTTCATATATCAAGGTAATAACATGTGTCAAAAATACAACAATGTTTGAGTAAGTAAATCCACAAAATACACATAAAAGTCTTTCAATATCATCATTTTCTCTTTACATAATCATTATGTCTTCAACCGAGTCCTTGGAACAAAGGTAAAAGATGTCTATACTAAGCTCAAGTGTTTAGATAATCATGGTGAGGAAAGAAAGGCTTAATGTGGGCTCAAAAGGGGTAAAACTAAGGGGGTCGCAACTTGTGCGCACAAAATAGGGAACATGGATGTTTGAATTTGTGGTGTTAACCCTAATGCCTTAATCATTTCCAAAATCAGAGAATTTATTGACTTAAAAGCTTTGAAAATCACATAGAATAAGTTCTAGTGCTCTAGAGTTCATTAAAAGCTATGGCAAGCAGTTATGAGGCATATGTATATCAATTTAAACAAAGAACTTATGAATCACTCATCAAAGATGTATATAAGTTCTAAAGCTCACATAAGGTTCAAATGATTCATACTTATCATATCATGCTTATTTATGTACCAATTTACATGCATTATCTTCAAGTAGTAACACTTAATCACAAAATATTAACAAACAAATTCAAGTTGTAGTGATTATCTTTATGGCCATAACATAATCATTTCCATTCACTTATATCATTGACAAGTTAAAGGGCAACTTGATGATTCGTAAAAACACTACGTTAAAACAAAAAGACTCAAGAAAGCAATAATAATTTTTTTTTTTTTTGAGAAAGAAATAAAACAATTGAAAATTAAGAAAGACTTAATAAAACAATTTCAAATGCACAAATAAATTTGTAAACCATTCCCCCACACTTAAATTCTACATTGTCCTCAATGTAGGAAAATACGAAGTAATTTAAACATAGAATCAAAGTAAGGAAGATGATTTAAGAAAATGAAATAAGAAAGAAAAACATAAAAGAGAGTGAAGGGTTGAAAGAAAGCAAATCTGTGTTGATGACTCCTTCACACTCGCGAACACATTGGGTTGCCTCCCAACAAGCGCTTGAAGTTTAACGTCCATCCAGCCTAGACCAAATTTAGTTTATCTGATGGGACGTCGTAGCACTCTTTCTGACTCCACATCGTGCTCGCCAATTGCCTCGATATAAGGCTTCAATCTATGGCCATTGACCTTGAACTCTTTTCCAGTTCCAACGTGTTTTATCTGTATGGCTCCATGGGCAAAAATATTAGTGATAACAAAAGGTCCTACCCATCTAGAACATAACTTACCAAGAAAGAGTCTAAGCCGAGAGTTGAAAAGCAAAACTTTCTGGCCAATGTCAAATGCTTTACTCCTGATCTGTTTGTCATGAAATGCCTTTGCCTTTTCCTTGTAGATCAAAGTGCTTTCAAATGCATCATTTCTGATTTCCTCAAGCTCACTCAGCTGGAGCTTTCGATGCAGACCGGCGTCATCTAGCTTGATGTTGAACGTTTTGACGGCCCACCATGCTTTATGCTCTAGTTCCACCAGAAGGTGACATGCTTTACCGTACACCAACCTATAGGGAGACATTCCTATAGGTGTTTTGTAGGCCGTCCTGTATGCCCAAAGTGCATCATCCAACCGTTGGCTCCAATCCTTTCGATTAGGACCCACAGTTCGCTCTAGTATCTTCTTGATCTCTCTATTACTGACTTCCGCCATTCCACTCGTTTGAGGATGGTAAGGTGTAGATACTCGATGAGTGACACCATACCGTTTCAGTAAAGCTTCAATGGTCTTGTTGCAGAAATGACTTCCTCCATCACTTATTAGGACCCGCGGGATCCCAAACCTGGAAAGAATGTTAGTTCTGAGGAAATCTGCAACAGTTTTAGAGTCATTAGTCCTGGTGGCCTTAGCTTCCACCCATTTTGATACATAATCAACGGCAAGTAAGATATAGAGATAGCCATTAGATTGAGGAAACGGACCCATAAAATCGATACCCCAAACATCAAATATTTCAACAGTAAGAACATAATGTTGTGGCATTTCATCCTTGCGTCCTAAGTTTCCTGATCTCTGACATTTATCACAGGCTAAGCAAAATGAATGTGCATCTTTAAAAAGTGTGGGCCAATATAGTCCAGATTCTAAGATTTTGAGTGCAGTTTTTCTAGATCCAAAGTGGCCTCCACAAGCATGGCTATGGCAGAACTCTAGGACTGACCTATGTTCAATATCAGGGACACATCTCCTAATCAATAAATCTGCACAGTGTTTCCACAAATAAGGTTCATCCCAAATATAGTGCCTAGCATGCTTCTTAAGTTTATCTTTTTGTGCACGGGAGAGGGTGGTGGGCAACTGCTTGGTGACTAAATAATTGACAATATCAGCATACCAAGGAGTACCTCCCTCGATTCTGAAGAGTTGTTCGTCTGGAAACATCTCTTGAATCGCCACAGGATCTCGCTCATGTGCAATGCGACTCAAATGATCCGCCACCACGTTCTCTACGCCTTTCTTATCTTTAATCTCGATGTCAAACTCTTGAAGAAGAAGAATCCATCGGATCAGTCTTGGTTTCGCTTCCTTCTTGGCTAGGAGATACTTCAGTGCTGCATGATCAGTGTAAATAATGACTTTAGTTCGAAGTAGATAAGAACGAAATTTATCTAAAGCAAATACAACAGCAAGCAACTCCTTTTCTGTAGTGGTGTAGTTCATCTGGGCATCATTTAAGGTTCTGGATGCATAGTAGATGGCGTAGGGCTTCTTATCCCGCCTTTGTCCGAGTACGGCTCCAACTGCATAATCAGAGGCATCGCACATTAGTTCAAAGGGTAAGGACCAATCAGGGGCACAAAGAATAGGGGCAGTGGTTAAGAGATTTTTAAGCTTCTCAAAAGCTTCCTGACAGTCTGCATCAAAGACGAAGGGTGTCTCATTCTGAAGCAGTCGGCACAAGGGCCTTGCAATGTGGGAGAAGTCTTGGATAAATCTTCTGTAAAATCCTGCGTGACCAAGAAATGAACGGATTCCTCTCACCGAAGTGGGAGAGGGTAAGTGGCGCACAGTATCAACTTTAGATTTATCGACTTCAATTCCTCTTTCAGAGACAATATGGCCCAAGACTATCCCTTGTCTAACCATGAAATGGCATTTCTCCCAGTTAAGTACCAGATTAGTTTCGACACACCTTTGTAAGATAAGTGCTAAGTGTTCTAAGCATGCATCAAAACTATCCCCAAAGACACTAAAATCGTCCATAAATACTTCAATTATTTTTTCGACGTATTCAGAGAAAATAGAAAGCATGCATCTTTGGAAAGTACCTGGGGCGTTACATAAACCGAAAGGCATTCTTCGGTAGGCAAAAGTGCCAAAAGGACAAGTGAAAGTCGTTTTATCTTGGTCATTTTGAGCGATACAGATTTGATTGTACCCGGAATAACCATCAAGAAAGCAATAATAGGAGTGACCTGCTAACCTTTCAAGCATTTGATCAATGAAGGGCAAAGGAAAGTGATCCTTCCTAGTTGCTTTGTTCAGGCGTCGATAGTCGATGCAGACTCTGTATCCGGTCACTGTTCGTTGGGGCACTAGCTCTCCTTCACTGTTCGCAACAACTGTGACTCCACTTTTCTTTGGGACTACTTGGACTGGTGAGACCCATTTGCTGTCTGAAATTGGGTAGATGACACCACAGTCCAAGAGTTTGATGACCTCTTGTTTCACGACTTCCATCATCGGAGGATGGAGGCGACGTTGGGCTTCGCGAGAGGGCTTTGCATCATCTTCTAGTAAGATTCGATGCACACAGGTTGTAGGGCTGATTCCCTTGATATCTGACAGAGTCCATCCAATGGCTGTCTTGTACTTTGTCAAGACCTGTACCAGTCTATCTTCCTGTGACTCGGTTAGTGCAGAAGACACTATGACGGGCAGAGTGTCGTCCGAGCCAAGATAGGCATACTTCAGGTGGTCAGGCAAAACTTTGAGCTCAAGAACTGGGGCCTGAATCACTGAAGGAGGAGTGGCATTAGTACTAATTGGAAATGACGAGGGTACCTGATGATTCACCATTCTGGGGGTCTCATTTAGGGTCATGACTTCATCACAAATTCGAGGTTCTAGTTCGTAATCTGTATCCTCAAACAAGGCGTCCCCTGATTGCGTTAGGCCAACTCCTTTCTGGATTATCATGTTGAGTGTGTCTTCTCGAATTGAATCAAAATGTTTCTCTGCGAGAGAAGTGCACACGTCAACAGAAAAAGTAGTATGAGTTGCGGAACTAGGGTACCTCATGGCATCAAAAATGTTGAAGCCAATCTCCTCTCCGTCTACTTCCATAGTTAATGTTCCATTGAACACATCAATCTTTGTCTTGGCAGTTCTCATGAATGGTCTTCCCAACAGCATTAGTGGAGCTTGATTCGTAGGGGAATCCTCCATGTCTAGGACATAAAAGTCAGCTGGGAAGATGAGCTGGTTAACCTGCACAAGAACATCTTCTACGTATCCCTTAGGATACACATTAGAGCGATCGGCTAACTGAATGATAATATCGTCATGCTGTAATTTACCTAGACCTAGGGCAACATATAGTGAATATGGCATAACATTAATGGATGCTCCTAAATCTGGCATGACTTTATCAAATGACTTGTTACCAATCACGCAGGGAACAGAAAAACTCCCTGGATCCTTCAACTTTGGGGGGTAGCCAACGCTGGATTACAGCAGAAACTGTTTCACTCACCATCACAACCTCCTTCTCCCTCGTCTGGCGCCTTGGAGTGCATAACTCTTTCAGAAATTTTGCGTATTTCGGCACTTGTTTGATGCACTCGATCAAGGGCATGTTGATTTGCACCCTTTTGAAGATCTCCAAGATTTCCTCATCGGATTCATTCTTCTTAGATTTGGCAAGCCTACTTGGAAATGGTGCATGCACAAACGGGGAATTAGTAACAACCGAACTTGAAGGGATTGGGTTATTACCTTGTGTGTGGGTAGGTTGAACTGGCGGTTGTGTCATGGTGGTCTTAGTTGCCACCTTGTGCTTTTCAGCCTCAGAAACGGCTGGATCTGGTTCTATTTCTCCGAGCACTTTACCACTTCGAGTGGTGATTGCATTGGCTTCAGGTCTTACATTTGGGTTGGGCGTAGGTTGAGGTGGAAGCACCCCGCTAGCTTGGATCTTACCCATGAAGTCCACGACCTTGCCCATTTGGTCCTTGAGATCAGCGATGTCTTTTTGTTGATTTTGCTGACCTGTGACAAGAGCCTGAGTTGACGCCATTAGTGTTTGCTGCCCTTGGGAAAGAGCAGCCAGCATTTTATCATAATCAGGATTAGAAGATGAAGAAGTATGATTATTTGCATGATTATGAGAAAAGTTAGAAAATGGGACCGGGGGCCTTGGTTGCCATGTGGGCCTTGGTTGCCATGTGGGCCTTGGGAACTAGTCTGGGACACGGTTTGGCCCAGTCGACATGTGCTGAGGGTTTAGGACATTGTTCGGATCTCTCCAACTATAACCTTGGGTCCTTGGCCCTCCTTGATAGCCTCCAATGGCGTGTGCCATTTCAGTTCCGGAGTCTTCTTCCCTTGCAGTGTAGGGACATTGTTCCTCAAGATGGCCTTGAGAGCATATGGAACAAACTGGAGCTACCTGTTTCTTTAGCTCAAGCATATTCGAAAGCATAGAGGTGATTTTATCTAACTTTGAATCATTTATAGCATGGGAACTTACCTCATGTACCTTTCTAGAAATGGGATCGGCACCTTCGTATTTTGCATCATTGAGTGCACGGCTTTCAAGTAGTGCACGACCATCTACTAGGCTCCGAGCTAAGAAACTTCCATTAGCTGCAGCATCGAGCAGTCCTCTATCCCAACCTTTGAGTCCTTCATAAAAGTAGGTTAAAAGATAGCCTTCTGTGATCCCGTGAGTAGGGCATGAAGCACAAAGTTCCTTAAACCTCTCATAGTACTGGCTGAAATTCTCATCATGTTCTTTCTGCCTGATTCCAGTGATCTCTTTTCTTAAGACCGTAATCTTTGAGGCAGGGAAGTACTTGGTAAGAAACTCCTGAACCAACTTCTCCCAAGAGTCAATATGATTGGGTGGGAGACTTAAAAGCCATACCCGTGCTCTTTCTTCCAAGGACAATGGGAAAGCTTTCAGCTTCATGATTTCCAAGTCCGCATCATCCGGACACATACTACTAATGATGAATTGGAACTCCGTTAAGTGTTTGTGTGGATCTTCATTTCTGATTCCACGGAACTTGGGTAGTTGATGAAGAACTCCACTCTTAAGCTCAATATCTTTCTTGTTGGTTCGAGGCTCGGGATACTGGATGCAGAAGTCTGTAGTGCCATTTGTGTTTGCACATGTCTGCTCCCGGATACTCAGGTTTCGTGCCATGGTTATCGGTGTTCCGAAAATCTGTTCTTCTTCTGAATTACTCTTCTCGCTTTTGGACTCACCAAATATTGGGGATGGAGGTTCGAACGAACTGGTTTGCTTAAGTGCGTCTCTGAATGTGGCGTTGCTTGGTGAGATGTCAAGTTGTCTTCTCAGCCGATCAAGCTTAGATTGATGAGCACGCATTCATAAGTTCGTACCTCTATGAAAACAAAACTCTAAGTTAGAAGGCAAGTATACACAAGAAGAGATAATAAGAGTAAGATAGTAGAGATTTGCATAAAGTATCACATAAATGGAAACCAGGATTAACAAAAAGTTACGTTAATGGAAAGAAAATGCACAAGTTCCAAATTCAAACTAATAATGCAATAAATAGAGTTTTAGAGTGTCATGAATAACTTTCTCCTTCCGCTTCTCATAGTACTTTCCTGGGCGTACGGCCTGCGCGTACTGATAACCACCATTCCACCATTCAACATTAATCATGGCCAGTTGAGATAGATGTAACGCGAGAAGCAAGGATAATTTTAAGAGCACCCCGAGGCTAGCTTGGCATATACTCCATTGGTGTTCCCTTTCTTAATCCAAAACTTGTCACCAGTCATAACTCTCCTAGACACCATAATTAATCCAAATGATGACGTAGAGAATTACCAAACCCTAGTGTTTACAAACTCCGCCCCAACCTCATGTCCATAGATTCGAGTCTATGGTATGTGGTGATGAAATCCACACATCATGAAGGGTTAAGGAGAAAGTAAATAAGAGGGGCACTACCTGTTCCCGAAAGTAAGATTTTGAAGAAAAAGGGACTAAGAGATTCATGCAACTCTAAAACAATTAATAGGAAACAATACTTACACTTTAGGAAATTCAAAGATGAATAAAGTTTCATAAAAAAAAATTTAAATTTTTTTTTTAATTTTTTTTTTAAATTTTTTTTTTAAATTTTTTTTTAATTTTTTTTATTTATTCCGAATTTTCTTTTTTTTTCATTTAAAATTTAAAGTTTAACAAGACATAAACAAATAATTGATTACATAAAAAAAAATAAGTGTAAACATAAAGTTAGTGGAACATAAAGGTTATGTAATAAAATTAAAAGAAAGTTAATGGAATAAAGTTAATGTAATATAATTAAAGTTAAGGGAATAAAGAAAAAGTGTGAATATTAAGTTAAGGGAATAAAGAAAAAGTGTGAATATTAAGTTAATGGAATAAAGTATAATGGAATAAATAAAAGTCAAAGTAAAGAAAAGTGAACATATAAAATATGCATTTATGAACAAGTATCAAATTTATTATGAACAAATATATATATAAAAAAAAATTATGAACATTTATGAACAAGTATAAATTAGAAATTAAGAAAAAGTAAAGTATGAGCATTATAAACAAACATAATAAGAACAATAATAAGATGGATAATTAAAATATAAACAAGTAAGTAAATGTTATAAACAAATATAATATTAAAAAAAATAAAATTTATAAACAAGTATAATATGCACAATTTATATACATACACTAACAAATTAAAATGATTTTCAATTTCCCCGGCAACGGCGCCAAAAATTGACTAAGCCCAAACTACGCATTAAATTAAACACGCAATTTGAGTATTGTGCAATTTAAACCCTTTTTGTGTAGATGTAGTATTGATAAATAGGGATCGTTCTTAACCGGGGAAATTAGGGAACATTAATAATATGTTAGTGGATTATGAATAAAAGAATAATGAATTAGAGAATTAAATAATAAAAGAATTAAACAATCAAAGAATTAATAAATTAAAGAATAGATGAACAAGATAATAATAAATTAATGAATTACAAAGAATTAATAAATTAACGAATTAAAGAATGAAATAATAGAAGAATAAAGGACTTAGCTAATCAAAGAATAAAGGAATTAATTAATCAAAGAATCAATAAATTAAATAATAAAGGAATGAAAGAATAAAAGCATCAAAGAATAAAAGAATAAAGAATAAACAAGGGGGGTTTTGAAGAGGTTTGTAATTATGTAAATAAGTAAAAGCATAGATAAACTCATTCTATTTCTATTCTAACTTATGCACGAAGTAGACTTCCCGTAAACACAAACTTCAACAACATACTACAATTGCAAATATTTGAATTAATCACGAAATTATACCTTCACAAACTCATATTTCTTCATACATTTTTCATATTATAAATGCACCGAACAGCGGATTTTTACTTATAATATAATTACCTTAAGTTTGTGATTTAATGCGCCGAACAGCGGTCATACATTAAATCTCTCCAAATCTACTCTAAATGCCCCGAACAGCGGATCAACATTTAGTTTCAAAATGAAGTTTAAGCTCTAAAATGTAAGAAGTGAATGATTTTTAGAAAGTAAAACACATGGAGATTATACTCAATTTTCACAAAAGATAGGAAGGAGAAACCAATACATATATTGCATTATAATTAGAACCAATAACAAATAAAAGAGTTTAAGAGAATGGAGAGCAAATGTTACACTTTTCAGATTGGATGAGAACAATGGATTGTTTTTCACAAGGAACACCGAACAGCGGCTGGAACCTTATGAAGATGGAAGAAGATTAAACAAGGAAATTCGGACTTGAACTCTCAAAATTGTATTGGAACTAGTTTGCCAAGATTTCTCCTAAAAGAAGCTCAATTTTGTGCTACTTGGAAGTGATTTCAACAAGTGAAATCAACTCCTATTTATAGGTGGAGAAAGCTACCAAAAATAATATAAAAATACAATAAAAAAATGAAATAATGGAATGATGAGTAATAAAGATTTGTGATGATGTTTAGAGGTGGTTTGAGTTGTAAAGTTGTAAAATTGGGTTGGAAAGTTGTTGGAAATGGCTGGAAATTAAGTGGGTGTTTGCTGGAAAAGAGGGCAGGAAATTCGGCAGCAGGCTGCTGAATGGAAGGCTTGCGGTTCGGCGGGAACGCGCTGAAGGAGAGAACAGAGCTTCGGCAGGAGAGCGCCGAATTGAATCTGGGCTGGAGGAACTGGGCTGACACGCGGGCTTCCCCTGGGCTGGAGGAACTGGGCTGACGCGCGACGCGGGCCTGGAGCGAGCTGGGCTGACACGCGACGCGGGCCTGGGCTGGAGGAACTGGACTGCACGGGCCGGGCTGAACAGGCCGGATTGGGCTGACGCGCTGGGCCAGGCCACTTGGCGACGGGCTGGGCTGCAAAAATAATTGGGTTTGGGCTGCATTAATTAATTTAATTAAAATATAACTAAATTAATTATTCCACCGAATTTCGTCCATATTTTATTCGTTATAATTCCGATCGAAACGATTCTTTCGCAAAAAATACTCCAAATTACAACCTTTATTTTTCTAAACATAAAAATCACAAAATAATTTATTTTATCAATTTATTTAATATTTTAATATTAAAAGTCAAGTATAAAGGGTATAAAATAATATAAAATAATTCTTATTTAACGTCCTATCAGAGTCGTCTAAGGTTGGTGCCGTGACGGGGGATGATCAGGGTGGCCGGAGGCCAAAACAGGGCAAACGGGCAGTTTGTTTCAAGGGTGAAGACGATGGGTTTTAGGCTCTGATTTCCAAGTTTTAGGACTGGGTTTGGTTGCAGGGAACTGGACGAAGCTTCTGGGATTGGTTTGGACGGAAATGGTGGAAGAATGGAGGAGAACCGGTCACGCCGGTTCAACACAGTTGAACCGGGTGACTCGAGGTAGACGATGCACTGTAGCAGGCGCGTGAGGCCCACGCGCAGCCACTTTGGGCGGCGCGTGGGGAGGATTCTGAACAAACTTCCAACATGGTTTTTGTTCTAAATGTCATAAGGAATCCATTGGTGTAATTTTCGGGTTAATCGGACGATGTTACGGGATAGTTCGAGGATTCGGACGGTTTAGGGTTTAAGTTTAAATTATGTATAAATTCCCAGAAATTTAGGGAAATTAGGGTTAGCGTATTTGACGTATTTTTGACCCTATTTGGTGCTTATTGACAGGACGGGAGACGCCTGAGACGGTTGAAGAGCGCACGGAGCGCGATTGATACTTTCGGATTCGTGAGTGGACTCTTTCTTTATCTTACGAGCATGCCTAGCTGTTTTTATTTATGTTTTATTATTTTAAGTATGTTTTTATGCTTATTGATGATGATTATATGTGATTGATAAGTTTTCATGTTTTTCGAGACATTTTCGGGTTTTTCACACATTTTTCGAGAAAAAGCTGGATTTCTGATTTTGATGTTAAGCTTCCATGTTTTCAATCTATAATTTTTTTCTGATGGTTATAAGTGGATTATGAAATATGATTTTGGTAATCAAGGTTTTGGTTTTAAAATCGGATTTCGAGATACGAAATTTGGTTTTAAAGTCGGAAAAGTGGAATTCCGGATTTGGGTTCGGAATGACGGTTCCGAACGCCGGAAGGGCTTCGAACCGGGGATTTCAGATTCGGGTTTGGATATGGATTTAGAATTGATGTTAAATTGGTTTTGGATTGGATTTTCTGGATCTGGATGTTGGGTTTAAAGACCCGGATTCTGATTGACGGGGGACGGGCCCGGATTGAGTTTAAAGACTCGGGAGTTTAAAGACTCGGATATGGACGATATTACCCCCGTAGGCCTATTGAGTTTAAAGACTCGGGAGTTTAAAGACTCGGATTACATTTGCAGCCTGGTTTGAGTTTAAAGACTCGGATAGACCCAACAGGTTTTATAAAACTTGGATATTGGTGGATTTGGTTTTATGATATGATCTTGTTATACTGTTTTACGTTGTTGTTTTCCTGGTACTCAGTTAGGCATGCATATTTTAAACGGAGGGAAAAATCTTATTGTTTTCCTTAAACTGTTTTATTCTTAACTTGCGTTTTAAACCTTTTATTTCTTTTAGTCCACTCACACTTTTTGGTTTTAACTTACCCTCCAGGTCGTGGTGATAGCGCTAGGGTGAACGTTGAGGCAGGGACCGAGGCATAGAGCTTACGACGTTCTTCCGTTGCGAGATTAGCCTAGTAGGATTTTGTGCCTGTTTTGTAATAACTATGCTCTGAATTACGGTTGTATTATATTTCTCCCTTGTCTGATAGTTATGCTTATGGTTGTGTTGAGGTTATTTTGGTACTTTAAGTGTGATTGTCAGACGGGAGCAGGGTTCGTCCCGGGTATTGAGGTGATATTTGGGATGGGTCCTGACAATTGGTATCAGAGCATAGGTTTGTCGGTTTGTGTCAGTACGAGGTCGTATTTAGGTTGTTTTACTAACTCTATGCCTCTTTCAGCATACGATCGACCATGCCTCCGAGACGTGAACCCCCTCCACGACCTGAAGAAGCAGAGAGTGCGTCGATTGAGCGAGCCCCGCAGCTCGGGGCTACTACGTTCAGTGGTGGGGCAGCCCTAGAGGAAGCCCACCGATGGATCACCCGGATTGAGCGGATTTTCGGGGTGATGCACTGTCCTCCAGGAGACCGTGTGTTGTTGGCTACTTTTCTGCTAGACGGCGCAGCGTATGAGTGGTGGTATACGCTGGAGTTGTCAGGTTGGGACGCACATACCGTGACTTGGGAGACTTTCCGGTAGCGGTTCTTGGACCAGTATTATCCTCGCTCTTTTTGCGATGCCAAAAAGGCGAAGTTCCTTCAGTTGAAACAGGGGAGCATGACAGTGGCCGAGTATGAGCAGAGGTTCCAGATGTTGTCCCGATTCGCTCCTGCATTTGTAGCTACCGAGGCTGAGAAGTGTCGTCGGTTTGAGTTGGGTCTTCGAGGAGAGATTAGAGCCATTGTGACAGCCGGTTCCTTTGCTACTTTCAGGGAGTTGTCAGACGCTGCTGTGCGAGTGGAGGCCAGTTTGCCTGCCCGGCCACAGTACTCGGGCAGTGTACGACGCCGTGAGCATTCTTTTCCTGGAGCATCGAGTCAGAGGACCCCGAAGAGGGGCAACTATGGTGGTACTTCATCGGCTGGTGGTGCCCGGTTTGGTAGGCCAGACAGTTTTCAGGGTTCTGGATTTCGGGGAGCTAGAGCACAGCCGACTCCTCGGACGAGTACGACTTCTGTTGCTTCTACTGGGAGACAGACTGGTGGACCCTATAGAGATGTCTGCTATTATTGTGGAGAGCGTGGCCACTTTCGGAGAAAGTGCCCGTTATTAGCCCAGGAGGGTGGAGCAGGCCGAGGTACAGCAGAACCTGGGTGGAGTACTGCCTCTGTGTCAGGGGCGGCAGGCCCTAAAGGTGGCAGTGGTGCCACGAGCAGTTCCAGAGGGCGCGGTCGGTCATCAGGACTTCAGGCGCGAGTTTTTGCTATGACCCAGCAGGAGGCCAAATCAGCACCGGGAGTGGTGACAGGTACACTCACCATACTTGGTCACACTGTTTTTGCTTTGATAGATCTCGGGGCTACTCATTCGTTTATAGCCCGGAGTTGTAGTCTAGTGACGGAGAGAGAGGTGTCTACTTTGGATTGTGCCTTAGGGGTGAGTACGCCTACTGGGGAGGTGTTGGTAGTGACTCAGGTTCTGCGAGAGTGTCCGGTGATGGTAGGCGAGGTTGAGTTATTAGCAGACTTGTTATAAAATCGAAAACCATGCCCTACACTAAAAAGCATGAATGCATTCGAAAACCAGTTATCTCCATCAAATCAAATATAATAAAAATCGTTTATAAAATCGAAGTCATTTCCTTCCTCAAATCATTAGGACCTTAACTCAAAACCACAAAACCAATCGTATGGGCACTTAGCCCAAAACCGTAAATCCAAGTCATGTGGGCCACTACCCAAATCTATAAACACAACTGTAAATTCAAATCATGTGGGCTACTGCCCAAGTCCATAAACACAACCGTAAATCCAAATCATGTGGGCCACTACCAAAATCCATAAACACAACCGTAAATCCAAATCATGTGGGCCACTGTCCAAATCCATAAACACAAACATCCGTAAACCAGTAAATTTTATAAAACACATTTATACGAATCCTTGGCATCCCAGATGCCTGATGTCCCAGATGCCTGGTGTCCCAGATGCCTGGCGTCCCAGACGTCGTGTCACTGTCCATAAGCTATGCATGCTACTTGGGGACTCAATCCCAAGTGTTAACCTCGAACCCTGTTCGAGGTATGACATCCTAGATGCCTGACGTCCCAGACGTCTAATATAAGCAATCCTACTCCTGAGTCACTCTACGGTCCGGTCACTTCGTAGAATGACCCCTCGCAGGTAATACGCAGTGACCACTCTGGGGTACCAATATCCGAAGGAGAGAATCCAAACATAAGGATGGTACATGGAAAAACATTTCATAAATCCCTTTAAAACCTTTCAATTAGACACAAATGGGTCTCGTATCCAAAGTATAACTTTCATAAAATGTTTCCAAAAATCCAATTTCCAATTTCAAGGGACTCAGCCAGAAATTCCATTTCACAACCCAACTAGGTTCCAAGCCTGATCATGTAAACCAACTGGGCCCCCGGCCCGATGCTTCATTAAATCAAATGGAATCAAGTCCGATAGTTCGTAAATCAAATGGGTCTCAAGCCCGGTTCCATATTTCCAAATCCGAAATTATACCATTGAACCATTATTAAAATCACTATCACGTAGAAATACAGTATAAAATTGTAAATCTCAAAATACGTGCAAATACGTGAATAATAAATACCACAATCAAATCCAACATAAATCACATATTTAAGGCATAAAAAATAGTTATGCATGCATCAATTTAGAAATCAATGTCCACTCACAGACCGTCCTCGCTGCCGCCTCGATACGCATGACATAAGCTTCCCTAGGCCACATCACCATCACCGGAACCTCCGGACCTGTCCAGACCATACCCGAAGGTCACTAATTACTTCAAATCACCTAACTTGAAGTCCCCCAATTTTTCGGGATTTTTAAACATTTAGAATAAACCCTAAACCTTCGAACACCCAAAACTACCCCGAAACAGTGTCCGATCGACTCGAAACCTGTCCCAAAATGTTCATTACATCGAAAGGATGAAAACACATGTCGACCATGCCCCAAAAATTGGGCTCATGCACCCTCACGCGCCGCCCAAAGGCACTGCGCGTGGGCGCAACGTGCCAGAACAGTGTCATCGTCAACCTTGTGTCGAACCCGATTCACTAGTTTTCAGGGTCAACTGAACCGGTGACCAGACCCGGCCGGCTCCTCCTCGAATCTCAGCCATTTTTTATCCTGTTAATTCCTAAAGCTTCTTCTAATCCCTCTCTATCGATCTATAGACTCAAAAACATAAAATCGAGTCCAGGAATTACCTGTTTGAACGGGCACCGAAATCACGACCTACAACCTCGAACTGCCATGGACTCTAGCCACCTCTGCCTTCCAGTCCAAGCCCACTCAATTCGTATGACCACCAGGAACATCATGGAATGGTTAGTTTCACTTGAAAAACATTAAAACTAATTCTCCAATTTTTGAACGTAACTCACCGTTTTCGGGTTCTCTAGCCACCGTCGACGACGGTCGACGTCGTTAGCACCACCATTATCGTCTCACTTCACTCTCTCTTTTCCATTCACACACTCAACACAACAGATGAGGATTGAAGGGGATAATATAGGATTGGGGTTCACGGTTTAGAAGAAAACAGCAGATGATGAAGATGTTTGAACGGGAGGATGAGAAATGTGAGGGGGAAAAAGTATAATTAATGAAGTGGCCAATTAGACCAAGATCCACCTTTTAGGGAAAGTGACCAATGGGATGAGTGACACTTGTCACTCATCCAAGGGCCCTACATTAAAACTAATTCTTCAAATTTTGAACGTAACTCACCGTTTTCGGGTTCTCTGGCCACCGTCCACGACGGTCGACGTTGTTAGCACCACCATTATCGTCTCACTTCACTCTCTCTTTTCCATTCACACACTCAACACAACAGATGAGGATTGAATGGGATAATATAGGATTAGGGTTCACGGTTTAGAAGAAAACAGCATATGATGAAGATGTTTGAACGGGATGATGAGAAATGTGAGGGGAAAAAAAAGTATAATTAATTAAGTGGCTAATTAGACCAAGATCCACCTTTTAGGGAAAGTGACCAATGGGATGAATGACACTTGTCACTCATCCAAAGGCCCCACATTAATTAATCAGTTAATCAGATTTCATTAATATTTAATTCGAATCCCGAGACGTTATATATCCCGATTTCGATCTTGTGACCATAATTTCCCCGTTCGACTTCCGATTTCGACGTGTCACCTGTCTACGAACTCGTGAGGTCCCAACCTACATCACGGTCATTGGTCCTCGTATTTTTTACTCTCCGGGTCAAAAGTCAACATTTTACCCAATCCTAGGGGTAAAACGGTCATTTTACACCGTTCGTTCGAATTCTCTCAACTAATCCTCGATTAGTCATACTAAATCCATAATTAATTAATATTAAATCCCGATATTCGGGACAGGTCGATACTGTCAGGACCCGTCCCAATCCCCCCAGGATTAACG
Organism: Prinsepia uniflora; assembly: GCA_032719365.1. Taxonomy (NCBI): domain Eukaryota; kingdom Viridiplantae; phylum Streptophyta; class Magnoliopsida; order Rosales; family Rosaceae; genus Prinsepia; species Prinsepia uniflora. The sequence continues at coordinate 67,741,103 of CM064868.1, read as the reverse complement.
AGGGACACTCCTGATCCCGTCTAACACGGAGTGTCAGACCCAGGGAAATTTGAACCTTTAGCCCGACTGGCTTCCAGAGTACGCCAAGATCCGGAGGAGGTATGTGATGTCTCGGTCTCTGCTACAGTCAGCACCGTATTAAACCTGAAGGGCATTGAAAACAGAAAGATTGTGAGTGGACAAAAAGTAATAAGTTTAGTAAAACACATTTTATAAAAGACCTTTATGCCCTTCACTAAAAAGCATGTATGCATAGTAAAACCATTTATCAAGCCACATATGTTTAAATAACCAAATCCATACGGGCCCCTGCCCAAATCCATTTACAGAAACTAGAACATAATAAACATATGTGGGATCTCAGCCCAAATCCATTTATCAACCATAAACACAATTTCGTAAATCTATGAAATCATGTTTATCAATACTATATAACCAATCCTGTCACGGTATCTAGAGCTACGCGCATGCTACCCGGGGTCTCAAAGCCCAAGTCTCCCCAGAGTCCACCCAGGCCAACGTCCGTAGAGCAATGACCCTCCCTGGGGGTTCTAATCCATAGCCTTTCTGAAAGTAAGGAACTCAACGGGGGTGACTCCACTCAGTTAGTGCTCCGTAACTACTCCGGGGTCCACCCAGGCCAACGACCCTCCCCGGAGGAGACAATTCATATATAAAGGATGATATACAAAAAACCTTTTGAAAACATTCTTAAAACCTTTCGAGGGTTCATGCCTGGTCCCCATAAACCATCATGAGCCATAAAAACCTTTCAAAGGTTCATGCCGGTCCCCATAAACCGTCATGAACCATAAATCCATTTATGGGTCCCTGACCCGAAATCACAATCTTAAAACATAACTGCGCCCTAAGCCCGAATCCACATACAAAATGGGCCTCATGCCCGATACGTAAGTCAACTGGGCCTCGAGCTCGATACGCAAACCAATTAGGCCTCGAGCCCGATACGTAAGTCAACTGGGCTCTAAGTCCGATTCGTAAACCAACTGGGCCTCGAGCCTGATACGTAAATCAACTGGGCCTTGAGCCCGATGCCTTGTTAAATCAAATGGACTTCAAGTCCAAGAGTTCGTAAATCAAAGGGGTCTTGTGCCCGGTCCATATTTCCAAATCTGAAATCGATTCAAGAACCAATTGAGCATCTGGCCCGAGAACGTAACTAAATGGACTTCGAGTCTGAGAGTTTCTAAAAAAAATAGGTCTCAAACCCGAGTTTACCTTTTCAAATCCAAAACCATTTCATGAAATCATTTCCAAAACTAGAAGCACGGAAAATCAGTGCAAAACTGTAAACCTCGATTTACGTGCAAGCACGTAAATCACCTCGAAATACGTGAAACCATGTAATTCACAATATACAAATCAAAATCATAGAATCATATTCATAACATATAGAAAACATTTATGCATGCATCACAGTTTAGAAATCAAGGTCCACTCACAGACCGTTCTAAGCTGCCGCCTCGATTTGTGTGTCGTAAGCCTCACCGGGCTAATCGTCGTCACCGGAACTCCCAAACCTGTCCAAATCAATCTAAAGGGTTACTAACTACCTTATTAACCTCTCATTGAAGCCCCGTATTTTTTTTGAATTTTTAACTATTTTTAAACTCGATCCTAAACCTTCGGATGTCCCGAACATTATCGAGACGGTGTTCGATCGACATGAAACCAGTCCCAAAATGTTCGTTACATCAAATAGATTAAAAATCATGTTGAAACTACCCCAATTATGCTTCACGTGCCCCCACACGCCGCCCAAAGGGGTTGCGCGTGAAGGTTACGCGCCTAGCTACAATCACCATCAACCTCCAACAAACTGGGTCTGAACTGGTTCGTTGGTTCTCGATCGGACCGGACCAGCGCGACCGGTTTCCTCCATTTTGACTTGTTTTTCAATCCTTTTAATCCCTAAAGCCCTTTCTAATCATTCCTAATCGTTCTATAATCTCAAATGGTCAAGAAACACACGAGAAGGTACCTCCTTGATTGAAAAATGGCGACGGTCCCTGCAACCCTTCTCTGCTGTCGACTCCGACCACCATTCCCTTCGAAAATGAGTCTCCTGTGCTCGTCATGGTCCCTAGGTCAAGTCCCAGTCCATCAGATAGCTCGATAAACCATAAAATCCCACCTTTGATTTTTGAATCAACACCTTACCTCGACGGTTTTCCGGCCACCCATCAAGACCGCCCACCGCGCTGCCACCATTCGGTTTGCTTCAGACTCCCCTTTCATTTTCATGTTCACACGATCAATAGTGGGTGAGGTCGCTGGTTTGAGGGTGTGGGTTGGGTGTTTGTTTCATGGTTCGAAGAAGAAAAGATTAGAGAAGGCATCATGCACGGGGAAGAAGAAATGAAGTCTGGATTGTGATGATGATGTAATGGACGGTGGGGATAAGTGATCTGAGGGAGATGGATGGCTGGGATTAAGGGATGGGAGGAGTGAGAATTATAAAATAATAAAAAATAATATTATTTTAATCCCAATCTCACCAATCAAGAAAGAGATCCACAATTTGGGGTTAATGACCAATGGGATGAGTGACACTTGTTACATCCATGGGTCCCACTGAAAAGTCTACCAATAAGATAATGTCCCCTAATCCTTGCCTCGTAATGCGTGTAATAGTTTCCTCGAACTTTCGTGAACCATAACTTTCTCGTTCGAATCTGATTTCGGCGTGTCGCCTGTCTATGAATTTGTATCGACCCAATCTACGTAACGGACCTCAGCCCTTAGCCATCGGACCTCCCGGGTCAATAGTAAAATGTTTGCCCCTTTTTAACCAAATTACCAAAATACCCCAGAACTTCTGAACGCCATAACTTCTTCCTCGAACATCGGAATCGGACGTGGCACCTGTCTATGAACTCGTGACGTCCCGAACTACGTCACAGTCATCGGCCAAAGTCCATTTGACCGCCTGAGCAAAAAGTCAACGTTTCGCCCATTCTAAGGGCAAAATCGTCATTTTGCATCGTTCATCCGATTTCGCTCAACTAATCACCGATTAACCTTACTAATCCTTGATTACTCACTAATCTAATCCCAAAATTTTGGACGGGTTGTTACAGTTACATTATGGGTCGGGCCTAATAAGTACATTCGGACCGGGCTCAATTGAGCTTATTGAAATAATTAGTTCAACCTTAAAAAAAAAAAACTTGTTCATCAAATTTTGGAGTTAGAAAAAAAAAGTATGAAAGAAAAAATAATATTACAAATTTATCATCAAATTAACTCACGTGCACTCTCAACCACCTCAATCTGATCATCACTACATCTATATAATGCTTATATTTTAGAGCAACTTAAAGAAAATTCTTATTATAACAACCTAAAGAAAATCCAAAGACTACATCCATCCACTTTTAAAAATATATTACATCCTCATCATCAAATTCTTGTTCCTTGCAACCTAAAGCAAATTGTGTGTTAAAGTAAATCGTGGCTATATGTTCATCTAAAATTGATTATGACTATATTTTTTTTTGGTAAATAGATATAATTGTGCAAAGATGACTACACAAGGAAATAAAACAATGATATCGATCATGTCAAAAATATGAGGCATAGTTGTATTGTTTTCCTGATTTTAATGTCCTAATGCAAAAAACAATGTCAATTGTGCCTAAGCTTCAATTGAGTTAGGCTAGCCAAGGTTGAAATAGAAAGAGTCATAGTTATGTGAGAATTCAACATATGAATGCAAAAGACACTCCAGACCAGATTTGGATCATAACCATGAAATCCTAAATAATAGAAAGAGCGAAACTTTACTTTACTTCATTACTCACAAAACAACCTTATTACAAGCAAGATTAGATTCATAGTAGACATATATTCAGTAATAGCACACATAAACCATAAACAACAATTAAGAAAGAATCATGTATATAAAAAAACGCAAAAATTCCTAATTAATAATTATTTTATATATTCGGACCTATGAGCCGAGTTTTTACGGGCGGGTCAAGCTGGACTTATCGGGCCTATCTAGCTTATCAGGTTTGAATACACCAAGCCCAAGTCCAGCCCACTATCTTTCGGGCCGGGCCTGGCAACGACCCATAGCGAGCCAGGTTGAGTTTTTTGTCAACGAGCCTAGCAAATACCTACAAGCTCATGGGGTTCTGGGCCAAATGGTGAGGGCTAGCAGGACCACTGACATGACCCATCACAATCCCCCTGGATTATAGTGGGATGTGCCTGCTCCCGTTTGACATCGCGTGTCAGAGAAGGGATAAAAACCGTAAACCCGCTCGGGGTTACCTAGAGTGCACCAAGATCTATGGAGTTACACATTGGCATGTGATGTCTCGGTCTCTGCTACAGCCCGCATCCACGATTAACTTCAAGGGTATAAAAAACATAAAAGCTGTGAGTAGACAAAAATTAATAGTTTATCAAAAACAGTTTATCGAAAAGACATTTATAACCTTCATGTAAAAGCATGCATGCATTAGAAAACAAGTATTCCAAATACTTTTCTCAAAAGAAAATAATATTGTTTTTCAAAAAAAAAAAACACAGTGAAAAATGCTTATCAATCGAAGCCATTTCCTCAGTAGGGACTCAGCCCAAAAACCAAATCACACAGGGTCTCAGCCCAAATCAAATCCATGTGGGACCTCAGCCTATCACCATCATCAGTCATGATTCCAATCCCAGCAACACGTGTCTTTAAGCTCAAAGACTGCTCTGATCCTAAGCATGTCGTCGTGAACATATAATCGATCGATCTCATATACTGAACTTCTGAGTAGAGCCTCCCTTAGCCGCCGCCTCTCTCGGCTGCTCGACAACAGGCGCATTGTGATCTCTCTGTACCTCGGAGGTGAGCATTATCTTCAGTGTGCTCTCCGGGGAAACATATTCACAACCAAAGGCCCTATCCAAGTCTTTAAAATCCCGAGTCTTTAAACTCAAATCATAATCATCATTTTGAAAACATTGTAAACATTTAATAGGGCCCGGCTATAATTCATCAAATCAGTTTCCACAAAACAATCGTAAAAACAATGTCTAGCAACATTTCACAAACCTACGATTCCTCGAATCCTGTCAATTCCACAACTGGGTCTCATGCTCGAAATATCTTTCATAAATCTCATAGCTGGGTCACAGCCTGATATATCTCACGTTTGACTATACTCTAAGTAAAATCATAAATCAACTGTTTCATACGCCCGAAAGATATTTCCAATTCTGAAAACCATTTCACCATTCAAAGCACTTTCCAAAATCATCCTTGACTTCAATCCAAGTTAAGGTCCTATGAACTGGGACTCATGCCCGAATATCGATTTCACGCATATCTGTGAAATCATTCAAAACCGTTAAACTAGGACTCATGCCCAAACAACAATTTCACGCATCTCTGTGAAATATTTCAAAATCGTAAATCAAATCCTCAGTTTCACGCCTCTCTGTGAAACTATCAAATCATATAATCACATGCACGTAGTATACTTGGCCTAAGCCCAAACATCATACAAAACATAAATCTCGAAATACATGCAATATCGTAGAAAATGTGATATACAACATATTCAAATCATATGAGCTCAAGGCAGCTCAAATCATGTTCATAAAACCTATAAAACAGTTATGCATGCATCATATTTCATAAAATAAGGTCCACTCGAAGACCGTCCAAGCTGCGCGCTCTGAAACCCGCGCCTTAAGCTATTCCAGAGCTAATCCATACTCTACATGATATCCGAACCTGTCCAAATCATACTCAAAGGTCACTAACCATCTATTCAAATCTATATCAAAGACCCTCACATATCCCGGAACGGTCAATGTGTCCCAAACATGCTTCTTGAGGAAAAGAACCTCTAAATGACCTATCAAATGAACTCTGATTGACCTGAAACCACCACCATTGAATTCAGAACGTTGAAACCTTTCGAACAAGACTGGTTTCACCTCAAGATTTGTGCCTATGTACCCTCACGGCCAATCGAAGTCCACACGAGCTAGTTAACGACAGTCAACGCTGACGTCATCCTAACAGGTCTGACAACCTCCCATGTGGCATACCCTGATTGGTGCCACGTGTTATCCTTTGACACTGCCATATCATTTATTGACGTCATCACTAACACGTGTCACTTACACGACAACACTAACAACCTGACACCTTGCAGCGTAGCACCACCTCGTTGGTCCATGTGGTCTGACAATGCTAACGTGGACCTAACACGTTAGCTACCACTTCATCTGACACCCTCTGACAGGTTCCCATATCTCACCACCCCACTAGTCCACATGGTTTGACATGTCTGACGTGGCACTGCCATGTCACTACCGACTGGACCTGGCACTTGGCTAGTGTCACCCTTTGGTTGGCTACGTGGCCTGATAGATCTAATAGACGATGATGTGGACTATGACCCTGACCCAGTCATATCTCGACCGTCCGACCACCTTTTTCCTCCGATTTACTTCCTATCCACTCGTCTCTAACCCATGAAGCATTCTATGACCTCAAAATCAAACAAAATGGCATAGAATTTACCTGGTCAAGCTCGATCCTCACGGCCATCCTTCGAACCATCATCTAGGGCTGCTCAGCCATCCATTTCCTTCCATTCTTGTCCTTACCAGCTCATATGAGCTCAGAGAAGCCAACCAATGGCTCAGAACGGGCCTCAAACGTCCAAAAACCAAAACCCAATTTCAAAATAAAAATGGGTTTCAGGTTTACCTTGTTTCACAGGTTCCTTCGCCATCCACGGCGGCCTTGTCGTCTTGCCACCATCCTTTCAGCCTTTCTCTCTCATCCTCTCAGTCTCTCTGTGGTCTCAAGCAAGAAAATGGAATGGGTTTGGGTGGTGGGTACGAGTTTGAGGAAGAAGAAATGAAAATAAAGATGGTGAATGATGCATGTATGTGTATGTGTGTGAATTAATGGATGAGTGACACTTGTCACTCATCTATTGGTCCACAAAAGATATTTTGGGTCCTACTAAAGACAAACCATTTAAAAACCGTACAATCGTGAATAGCTCTCGAAACCTTTCTTGACACATAACTTTCCTATACGATGTCCGATTTCGACGTGTCGCTTGTCTACGGACTCGTATCGTCTCGATCTACGTAACGGTCCTTGGTCCTCATGCATTTAACCTCTTGAGTTAAAAGTTAACTTTTTCACCATTTCTAGGGGCAAAATCATCATTTTAATCCAATCGAATAATCCTCGATTAATCTCGATTAATCCTTAATTAATTGTCGATAATCCATTATTAATCCTTAATTATTCCATAAATTTGGGATGGGTCGTTACCACCACCATCCTTCAAGCCTATAGAATCGTAGTCCTCCCAACCTGCAAAACTGTAGTCATCCCAGCATGTAGCACCGTAGTCCTCCCAGCCTAGGGGACTACAATCCTCCCAACCTGCAGCACTGCAGTCCTCTTAGCCTACAACACCGCAGTTAGCCCTATTAATCGGTTTTTTGGTTCCATTTTTTTGCTGAAACTAAAATCGAACCGGCAGGGAGTTGGTTCTGGTTCGATTCAATTATCATCCTCAAAATTGTTTGAACCAAAAATTGATTAAACCAGTTCAGTTCGGTTACATTTTGAACCAGTTTTGTACCGATTTAACCGATTTTCATCGAGATCGAGAGGGATCGACCAAATTGTGGGAGGGGGTGAGAGAGATCGAGTTCGAGGGAGATCGAGGGAGGGGTGAGAGATATCAAGGGAGAGGGTGAGAGGGTGAAAGGGTGAGAGGGTGAAATGGTGAGAGGGAGTGGGATAGGGTGATAAAGACTTGGCGAGAGGGGGTCGTAAGGGGAGGCCGAGAGAGATGGAGATGGAGTCTGAGACCAGAGGCTGGAGAGATGAGGTGTGAGATGTCCTTCAGATTGAGAGGGAGGAGACATATAAGAGGTAAGAGGGAGAGAGATGAGCCGAGAACCATGAAATTGAAAAGATGACCGAGAAAGAGGAGAGATGAGGGTGAAGTCCAGTGAGGACTTCGATAGTTTCTCCTCTTTGTTAATATCGAAGTGAGGAGGGGCTTCAGGGTTAAGGGGCTTCGATAGTTTCTATTTTTGGGCTAATGGGTTAAGAGTAAATGGGCTTTGGTTATTGGGCTAAGGGGAGGGGCTTTGATTATTGGGTGAAGGGGTGGGTTAAGCAGTAGGCTTCAGTTTTCAGTCTGGTTCAGTATGTGTAAAACTAAAGACCAAGACCGAACTGATTATGGTTCGGTTCGGTTCAGTTTTTTCGTCTTAACTCGATTTTTTTGGTTCGATTTTTTACGGTTTGGTTTTGGTTCGGTTCGATTTTTCGGTCTGTTTTTTCGAACCAATTAACAGGAGTAACCGTATTCCTCCTAGCCTGCAGCACTACATTCCTCCAAAATTAATTCAAACCAGCATCCCACAATGGCCTCATTGAGCTCCCTTTCCAAAAGAACTAGACTCAAAAGGAACGCAGTTAAACCATGGTCTCAACTAATCACACAGACAATATCGGCTTTGCAAAGTAGTCATATCTTACAAGAGGAAGGTCAAGTTGACAGTTCCAAACCAAAAAGATTCAAATCACCTACAAAGGCAAATCCAAAACCAAAGCCAATGCTACAAAATCCAAAGTGAAAGCCAGCCAACAAAGCTTGACTGAAGAAGGTAAGGAAACTTTTTCCCAATTAGCACCATGATTGGAGACAAGCTTGCTAGCTTAATGTTCTAACAAACAGTTTTTGCTCATTCTTTTACGCATTTGAAACCATGTAGTGCAATAGGATGAAGTAACCGCGTTGTAATCATCAACTAATCCTTTAGTAATGTAGGATGATGTAAACATTTTGTAATAATGAACTAATCATTTAGTAATGGTCAAGTAATCCTTTTTCCATGGTTAGATCCTTTTGTAATGATCAGATCATTTTGTAATGATCAGCTCCTTTTGTAATGATTAATATGCTCAATTTTTAGTGCTCAAAATTGTTTTATGCTTAAAGTGCCACAAGTGGATTCATGCTCAAACCATATGCCATTTCACAGCCAAAGAGATTGTCTATATTCCACCATCTTGTAACATTAAACACTTGCAATACATCATACAAGACACTTGCACATCATACAAAGCATACTAGTGCTTAACCACCCAAGACACTTCAACCATTTTAACTAACTAATACAAAATACCAAACAATACAACTAAAGCTATCACAAGTGCAATCCTATGCTTAAACACCTTCCTTTTCTCTTTCCATAATTGTTCTTCTCCTACATCTAGCTTCCTTAGCAACCCTGGAATTATCTTTGTTGACCTTTTGTACATCTTCGGATCTAACCACTCCTAATAGTTACATCATTTTCACGAGAATTATGACCCCTAACCTGCAATATCACAACAAATCAACAATTAGATATCATACTAGCATCAATGACCTTGGGGTAGCAATCATCAATTGCATAGAAGAAACTTCAAATCACTAGTATCAATGAACTTAAGGTGGCAATCAGCAATTAGATATCAAGCCACCACTTCTTTCCAAACCCTAAATTTTTTCAAATCATATTTATCCTTGAAACTAAAAAATCATGATTTACATCAAATTCTATCATATACGGGCAATGAAGAAACTTCCTGGGCAACAATACAAGTAGCGATCCACCATCAAACACAAATCCACAGCCAATTTTTTCAAGAACTGTAACGACCCATACCTTAATTATAGGATTAACAGAGATTATACGGGATTTATCGGTGATTTTTTTAGAGATTTATCAGAATTATTTAAGCTAGTTTGTCCATTTTCCCTTAGGGTTATTATTGGATTTCTAAATTAGGTAGGGGAATTTTGGGAAAAGAGAAAGTATGGATATTTTTAGGTTGTGTGGATAAGATTGGTTGTGATCCTTATCACTCATTTTCTCACTTTCTTTCTCCCTTTTCTCGTGCAAACATACAAACACACACAAAACAAACATACATTATCACCCATTCATCCCATCTTCATTTTGAGGACTTGTTGGACCAAATCAAGGTTGTGATCATGTTCTAGGGGACTCCCACGATCACTTAGAGCTCAACTTTGAAGGCTGAACGACATAGAGGTGGATGTTGTGGGTGAAGGAATTTGGTCAAAACTTTGGGAGCTTATATCTAGGATATATGTAATTTTCTAAATTCTGGTCTTAGATTTGGATTGCTGGGTTGAGTAGATATATTTTGACATAAATCTTATCGAATTTGGTTGAAAAATGAAGGAGATATAAAGGTGTGAAGTTTGGGCCGTTAATTGAGGTTTCCCAGCTGCCCACGGTGGCGGCGGCCACAGATGCGCAGCAGCATTCTTTGACGAGGGGTGACATCACCAGGTGACATCAAGATGATGTCAATAGGACACGTGGCTAGTGCCAAGTGGTAGGGGTGCCACATGGCATATATCAGGTGGTGCCATATGACAGGGTGCCACATCAGCTGTTAGGGTATCAGTGGTGCCACATGGCAGGTGGGTTGTGGTGCTATATGGCACGTATCAGAGGGTGCCACATGGCAGATTTTTCAGTTGTCCAGTCCACGTGGTAAGTGCCACGTTAGTTAGGACTGCAACAGCTGACATTACGCACATGGGCAGCACATGGGTGCTAGTTTCGAGGTGGGACCAATCTTATTTTAAAGATTTCGACATCCTGAACCTAATGGTGGTGGGTTTAGGCTAATCAAAGATCGTTTAGTGGTAGTTGTGAGCATTTTTCTCCTCTGGAGACGTAATCAGGACGTGTTTACGGTTTTGAGGTTTGGAGGGGGTTACGTATGAGTTTATGTGGATTATTGGTGACCTTCGGGTGTTAGTTTGACATTTTACGATTCCTCAGAGACTTCGGATTAGCATACAACTTGGGTTTGAGCTATACGTTGTATTGTGAGTGGACACTTTCTTTCATAACTGTGATGCATGCATATTTACATATTTTTCTGGTTTTACGGTATGGTTTGTATGGTTATGGTCCGGCGTTATGATTCTAAATTTTTTATGGACAAATGTCCAGTTTTAGAATATATGTTTATATATATATGCGGTTGTGGTTTCTGGACACGAATTTTATGGGAAAACCGAATTTTTGGCTGTGCTCGGGTTGGAAAAGGTATTTTTTATAACTGTTTTCTGGTATGGTTAGACTTAGGCGATTGGACCGCTACTCTGGAGTTGGATTCCGATGATTCTCAGGGATGGACTCGGATGTGGTCTGAGTTGGACTCGACACGTACCGACGGAGTCGGACTCCAAAAGATCCGTGGTTGTCTATCGGTAGTTCAGATGGAATGCTAGTTGGACTAGCGGGCTGGTTGGATCAACCAGACGATGTTTGACTTTTCTCTTGAGGTGTTCAGAGGTTTTCAAATGATTCACATCCGGGGCTTTTACGAAAACGGAAGGTAAAAATGATGATTTCGGAAAATGGTTTTCCAAAGGATTTATTTTGTCCACTCATAGTTTTACTGGTTTTTGGTATCCCGGAGGTTGGTCTCGAGACGAGGGTTGTATTGAGGCTGAAGCATTTTCGTGGGTCTGCGAGCTCTTGTTAACTAGAGTAGGTTCCAACAGTCCTTTAATTTTATGTCTAGTGCTTTGTGTTGTTGTTTATTTTTGGGTTTTGTTTATGCTTGAAAAGTGGGGTTTATCCCTTGTATGACAAGGTATTTGTATTTATTCGATTTGCGTCTGACGGGGGCAGGTCCTCTCACGAGAATCGAGGATAATTTCAGGGAGGGACCTGTCAAGAACTATAACTTACCCGGCCATTTAGGCAAACAAAAAAACCTCATGTCTGGGTTATCATCAGTCCATGATGTCTTTATTGTGGCCACCTTCCCAAAAAGGCATCTTCACTGTTGCTCCTAGCCTCCACTCTCACCCATATTGCGATTCAGACTGTGGGAAACTTTGCGATTTTTGCATTTCACCTCCTTTTGGCTAAATTCAAATCCCCGGGTTTCAAGCCCTCGTGATTTCGAATTTGAATCACTTCATCGATGGCTATCTTCTACACACCTCCGTCCGCACAAATTGACTAAAATACCCACTCATTACATGGCACTTAGGTGCCACGTAGATGCCAAGTCTGTGTTATACACGGCATTTGCGAAACCATCAATTAGTTTATGCAATAGTCTTGACGATGTACCTGTTCATGCAGCACATTGAGTAAAATCTCTGTTCCTGATGTATTTTAAGATTATTTTTCTTGTTCTTGATACATTTATCCTAAAAAGCCCAAAAAATATATTGAAACCACAATTTTTTTTTCCAGTTTTAATTTTGTCCACTATTTATTGAGCATGTTTTCTTTATGTCTTCCACTGTATCCTTCCTCCCATTCCTCATATCTCAAATCATATAAAATGAAAATTGAAAATCAATTGGAATGGTTATCTAACGATCTGTAATCTTCTTTTAACCTGCATATTGATCATTCTGATTATGTCCACTATTTTCTTTTTCTCCAAATTCACTTCCCAGAAAACTGATAATTCTAATTGACACGACCCATCCCAATCCCCCCAGGATTAACGCCGGATGTGCCATGCTCCCGTCTGAGCCACATCACTATCACCAGAACTTCAAACCTGTCCAAACCACACTATAGGGTTACTAACTACCTCATTAACTTCCCCGTAATTTTTCAAAATTTTTAAACATATTTTACATAGGCTTTAAACCTTCTGACACCCAAAACTACCCCGAAACGGTGTCCGATCGACACGAATCTAATCCCAAAATGTTCATTACATCGAATACTTAAAAACTCATGTTGATCGTGCCTCGAAACTAGGGCACAGGTGCCCTCACGCGCCGCCATAATCCCTGCGCGTGAAACCCAAGCGCGAGACACTGTTCATCGTCTACCTCTGTTAAACCAGTCTGAACCGGTGCTCTGTAATTCCGGTTTAGCCGGACCGGCATGGACGGTTCAGCCTCAATTCTCACTAATTTCACTCCCAATCATTCCTATAGCTTTGTGCCAATATTTCTAGTCGATTTACGATTTCAAAACTGGAATTTTAGGCCAAGAACATACCTCCCCGATTCGAAGAACAACCGTCCACCTGCAACTCCTTCTTGCAGTCGACTCCGGCCACCCTAGACCTCAGTTTCAATCTAAAACTCCTCATACGACCTCCAGGAATACAATCTAATCATCAGAATCGATCGACACACATCAAAACCCAATTTTTGAATTTTGTATCAAAACTCACCGTTTCGACGTCCGACCGCCACAGGCCACCGCAACCCTCGATTCTTAGCTCACCGAGTTCGGCTCACCTCCAGGGTCCTCGTCCAATCAATTAGAACGATCAATAGTGTCCCAAATCACAAACTCCATTTTCGAATACAAAAACAGGGCATTTGGTTCCTTACTTCCAAACTGGGCCACTGTGCACGACGGTTCAACCTGTTGCTACCATCTTCATCGTCTCACTTCCTTCTCCGACATTCAGTCACAGTCCAAGGGCAATATATGAGGATTTGAGGGTGTTTGTGATGGATTAGGTACACGGGTTATGGGTTTGATCGACAAAGGAGATGAATGAAATAAGATCCCAGTGTTTGGGGTAATGGGCCAACTAGATAAGGGACACGTATCAGTCACTGATCCCCGATTAGTCATCCTAAACCATAATTAATTAATATTTAATCCGGATATTCTGGACGAGTCGTTACATCAATACTTTAACCTTTGTTTAATAAACTTAAGGGTGTCTATATTTTAGTGGAAAATAAGAAAATTCCAATTTTATACTTCATTCACTTGAAATTTTAAAAGCAACAACGTTTTTTCTTTTTTTAAGGGGGTGTATTCAATTTAGATTTTATATATTTTAATAGATTTTAGTAGGTTTTAAATCTAATGGGTTTCAACAAATTTTGAAAGTTTTTTATTAATTTAAAAGTGTTTTCATATGAATTTTAAATGATTTGTTTATTGATTTGTTATGATTTAAAAAGATTTATTATTATTATTGTAACGACCCGTCCCAAATTCTTGGGATTAATTAAGAATTAATGATGGATTAGCGAGGCTAATCGGGGATTAGTCGAGGATTATCGGACGTTCAGGGCGAAATTACGATTTTACCGATGGACGAGGGAAAAAAGTTGACTTTTGACCCGGAAGGTCCAATGCACGTGGACGGAGGACCTTTACGTAGATCGAGTCGATATGAGTCTGGAGATAGGCGGCATGTCAAAATCGGACGTACGACGGGAACGTTATGGGTCACGAAAGTTCGAGGGATTATTGCATGAATTACGAGACGGATGGACATTTGTCATTAAGTGGGCCCAGATATTTTTGGAACAGGCCCAATGGATGAGTGACAAGTGTCACTCATCCATTGCTCACCTAACACACATACATGCATTATTCATCCCCTTTGTTCATTCATTCGAACCAAACCCGAAACCCAAACCTCCCAATAACCCCATTCCCTTGTTGGTTCGATTGAGGACCCTGAGAGACTGAGACTAAGGCCGTGAGTGAGATAATGATGGCTAGGTGATGACAGAACCTCCGTGGACGGCGGTGGAGCCAAGGGAAAAGGTAAAACCGTAACTGTGAACTTTTATATATAGATTTTGTGTTTTGGACGTTTGAGGTGGCTTTCATTGATTGGGTTATGTTAGTAGTTGTTGTACAAGTCTGTTGTGGCCGAAATCAAAGGTCGTGGTGGCTTGAGTTGACTGGACAGAGGCTGGAAAAGAAGGACCGGGAAGATCAATTCGAACAGGTAACTTCTAGGCATGTTTTCCCTGTTTTGAGCCCATAGAACACCTAGTGGGGACTGGACGAGGCTATAGGGATGAACGGCTTCAAAAATGGTGGCTGGAGTTGGGAGAATTGATCTCGGCGGTCTGGTCAAACCGGAAACCAGAGAACCGGTTTGAACAGGGTTCGTCTAGTGGTTGAAGATGACCTTGTTCCGGCGCGTGGGTTTCACGGGCAGGGCCTTTGGGAGGCGTGTGAGGGTGCATGGGCCAGTATTTCGAGGCATGATCAACATGTAATCTTATTCTTTCTATGTAGCGAACATTTTGGGATAAGTTTCAAGTAGATCGGACACCGTTTCGGGGTAGTTTTGGATGTCCGAAGGTTTAGGGTCTATTTTGAATACTTTTAAAAATCCCAAAAATTTTTAGGATTCAATGGTAACCTATTTGAAGTAGATAGTAACCCTCGGGTATGATTTGAATAGATCTGGAAGTTCCGGTGATGTTTGATTAGCCCCGAAGAGGCTTATGGCACGCGTATCGAGGCGGCAGTTTGGATTGTCTGTGAGTGGACCTTGTTTTATGAATTGATGCAAGCATAAATGTTTTGTATGTGTTTATGAACATGATTTGAGATTCCATGAGTACATGTGATTTTAATATGGATTTTTTGGCCTTTTCGAAGGAAAATATGTTATTGCACATATTTCGAGATTTCCTGTTTTATGTGATACCTTGGGCTTAGGCTGGGTTTTATATGTGCTTACGATATCGAATGATTTGATTGATAAAAGGATTTCGGATTTAAAAGTATGATATCGGGGTTGAGACCCAATTGGTTTATGATATCGGGCTTAAGGCCCAGTTGATTATGGTATCGAGCTTGAAGCCCAGTTGATTGATTGTATCAGGCTTGAGGCTCGGTTGATTTATGGTATCGGGCTTGAGTCCCAGTTATGGTGCATGCAATGAGATTTCAGGTTTGAGACCCTATTGAGATGTGGATTTGGGCTGAAACGGATTCGAGGAATCCTGGATTTTGATTCGGGTATGAGACCCAATTGAACTATGATTTGAACGAAATGAATGTTTTCACACTTATATGTGTATACCCTCTCGTATGAATAGTCTCCTCCAGACGTCGATGATCTTGGGGTGTCACGATCCACTTCCTGGGATGAGTGACTCTGAGGGGGAGCACATGCCCAGGAGTGAGAGATATGATATAGTCTCGGACAAGGTCCGGAGACAAGTCCTCCTAGACGTCGTAGATCTTGGGGGTAGACTCAGAGATGAGACCCGAGTAGTACGCGTACTATAGATATATTGTGACGGGTTATTGATTGGGCATCTGAGATGCCAAGGATGGGTTATATATGTATATACATATATATATATATATATATGTATATGTATATGATGTTTCACCGAGATTGGTTTGGGGCTGAGCCCCCATGTTCTATGATTGGATTTGAGACCCCGTTCTAGTTTCTTTGAATTGATTTTGGGCTGAGACCCTACATAGTTAATGGCTTCGTTTAAGAAGTAGTTTTCACCGTGTTTTATTTGAAAATCAGTATGTCTCGCTTTCGGAAAGTATTTGAAATAAAGTGGTTTTATGATGCATGCATACTTTTACGTGAAGGGTATAAATGTCTTCTTACGAAATGATTTTATAAATTGGTTATTTTTGTTCACTCACAGTTTTTATGGTTTTAATACCCTTCAGGTTGATTGCGGACGCTGGTTGTAGTAGGAATCGAGACATCACATGCCACCACCTTTCATGGTGTACTCTGATGGATCCCGAGCAGGTGACGAGTTATCCCTGGTTATCAATTTATGGAAAAATATCAAGTTTTACCAATTATTTAACAAACAAAAAATAGCAGAAGAAATTACTATTAATATAATTACAAAATCAACAAAATATCAAAAGAACTTACTATTAATCAAATTACTATTATTTTACTCAATCAAAGGTTAATCATTTTCAATTACAAAATCAACAAAATTAATCTAATTATAGATGGATTACTATCACATAATACCATAAATAGAAACATGAAATGGTTTGTGTTTGTTCTATTATGGTAGGCTCTCATCATTCACAACATCTCTCCACATATGTGATGCTATTTGACCAACGGTAAGAGAAAATGTCCCAAGCATCTCTTCCACACAAACGAATCTAGTATCTCTCAAGTGTGTCTTCTCTTTAAGAATAGTTCTCTTTAAGAATAGTGCATAACTTTTTGAAATCATCAGGATACATTATGTATAATTGTCGAAAGTGATGAGAATCCTTATTTAATACCTTATGTATATACTTATATCAACGTGTAGTAATTGCTCGTCGGACTGGACGTTCAATATGCGCATCTCGTAAGATAACCATTAGTGCACTATGCATGCATTATTGCTTCCGTAGCCATCAATAGTAACTTGACAGTTTCATAGTATATTCCCTCTAATTCATTGTCCTCCATGTCATCCGCATCTTTTTCTTCCTCGTTTCTTCTTATTTCTCTTTTAACATATTCATGACCTTCCACTTCATCATTCTAGTAAATTGCATCATCTTCATTTTGATTTATTTCATTGTCATCATTGAGAATTTGAGACATTAATGAACTATCTGAAGAAAAAAAAAAGACAAAGAAAAATGATATTATTAACAAATAAAGGTTAATGAATAAATTAGAAACCAAATAAAGGAGTAAACTCAATAAATAGACGAGATTATTTCTACATGATACAAGTAACAACCACTTAACCACATTCATATATAAAAAAATTTCGTTATTAAAGAAGATATTCATATAATCTTAAACTTTCTGATTATTAGATAAGATAATGGTCTATTACATCATACAACATCCTCATCAACAATAAAAATATTTGAATTTAATTGTACATGACACGACCCATCCCAATCCCCCCTGGGATTAACGCGAGATGTGTCATGCTCCCGTCTAACATGAAGTGTCAGATAAGGGATAATGTATACCTCAGCCCATACGGGGCTCCCGGAGCGCGCCAGGATCGGTGGAGGAGTGCAATGTCTCGGTCTGTATTTCAGCCTGCATCCGTAATCAACCTGAAGGGCATTAAAACCATTAAAAACTATGAGTGGACGAAAATTAATAAGTTCATAAAACATATTCATAAAAGACATTTATTCCCTTCACTAAAAAGTATGCATGCATCCGAAAACTAGTAATCAAACCATTTATTTAAATAAACCATTAGGGTTTTAGCCCAAAAACCGTAAATACAAACATATGTGGGAACTCAACCCAAAACCATAGAATACCTAAATCCGTAAATCCAGACCAAGTGGGCCACTGCCCAAATCCATAAACAGAAATCCATAAACAACGAAATACCATTTCATAAATCCAATAATCCATATTTACCATATATAGATTAACAATATTTCATGTTATTTACGTAAAAATGTAACAAATGCAAAATTAAAAGAGCAAAAAAAAAAGGTATTTAGGAGAATGCTTCAAGTAGTATAATACTATAATGTTACCGGTACGATCTTAGATTCCACAATTTTTTTATATCCATTATTTTAGAGTCATGGGCAAGTAATTTAATGGATGAAGCTAACATCAAAATACGTGCAAGTACAGGGTTACCTCGAAATACGTGCAATCATGTGAATCCCTAATGCCACAATCACCACTATAGAAATCATATATATAAAACATATAAAACAGTTATGCATGCATCAAAGTTTAGAAAACGTTGTCCACTCACAAACCGTCCTATGCTGCCACCTCGATACGCGTGCCATACGCCCTTTAGAGCCACATCACTATCACCGGGACTTCCAAACCACCTTGATCGATGCATAAACTAGTCATCTTCCTCCGCCGTGTCCTCACGACTCCGGCCACCTCAGGCCTCAGTTTCAAGCCCAAAAGCCTCCTTGCAACCTTAGAAACACCATCCAATTAATAGAACTGATCAGCAACCACTAAGTCACGAATTGCGATTTTTGAATGCTAAATAAGATTTCAAGGCTCCTTACCTCCGCCGTGGCCGCCGTCGTAGCTACCGTCCTCCTTTCCTGCTTCGTCGAGTCTCACTCTCCCAGTCACACTCTTACGGTCTCAAGATGCAGATGAAGGTATGGCTATGGTGCACTGGTGTTTGTTTTAGAGAGAAATGAAGATGATCGCATGAGGGAAAGAGAGAAATGAGGGGAAATGAATATAAAATTTAACTAATAATTAATTAATCTCCCCCAACCATAAACCAGATCCACAATTTAGGGTTGATGACCAATGGCCCCACATAAAAATATTTGCCAATCTGATTTAATTAATATTTAATTCGAATCCCGAGACGTAAGTTCTCGATTTTGCTCCCGTGACCATAACTTGTCCGTTTGACGTTTGATTTCGACGTGTCACCTGTCTGCGTACTCGTAACGTCCCAATCTATGTAACGGTCCTCGGTCCTCGTATTTTTTACTTCCTGAGTCAAAAGTCAACATTTTTCCCAATTCCAGGGGTAAAACGATCATTTTACGCCGTCCGTCTGATTTCACTCAACTAATCCACGATTAGTCATCCTAAATCCATAATTAATTAATATTTAATCCCAATAGTCGGGATGGGTCGTTACAACCTTCCCCCCTTAAATAATTTCGTCTTCGAAATTCTAACTATCCCGATTCCACATCCACATCGTGGAAAGCAAATTTGACCTCACATTATGTATACACTTGTACACCCACTAACCAGAACAATACTTGTCTGCACCCAGACGTTCCATCACGCACTCACGTCGCATCTACTACACCCAACTACGTCGAGTGACAATGATCACACGTTCTGAGTTGATACCACCCGACATTTCTACCATTACGCTAACACATTGAGCTGACACATTCAGCTTGAGGGTTCTTCTTAGTCACCAATCCACTCTGACAACTGCTCCCACTGGGAGTCACCAACTCTCCCTCATCAATCCACGTTGACACCTCCAGCCAAACTGTCATCACTAGCTAGTCACAAATCAATCCGACATCTCTCCCACATCGAGAGTTACCAAATCTCACAATTTCTCCGCATTTCCTGAATTTTACCATGTCAACATCACACATCCCATAACGTCGGACTCAACTGGCACTCACGGCTCCATGGTTACAATTCGAGTCACCAACATAACTCTAACTCACTCTAGAGTCACACCAAGGTACCTCGTACCAAAATTTCCTCATAAATCCATGATGCCATTAGTGAGAGTCACAGAGCAGCCGATCCACGCAAAACAACCCGTGGTTACACTAACCGCCAACTCACTCAACCTAAGTATACGTATACCAATATCCCACTCAACCTGTGTGTAACTGGACCCCATTAAATACCCGCCCTGCAGTGATATACATCACAACTCTAGGGTTCCACTAGCCAACCACGGCTCTGAGCACCAGCTCATACAATCACTGAACCCATCAAAATCACTCTGGCCCTATGCACAGTATCCAATGTCCAGTTCACGTCCTCAACCAATCCAATGATATCGGAACTATGTTGATTACCAACTTGCTCATCTATATACCTCTGGTATATCATATACATCGTCACCAGGCACCACTCAGGGATGTCCAGTATCGGTCCTCGTAAAACGTACCCAGTACGTACATCCATCCACCAATCAGCCTACTACACAGCTCGTAACCAATCACGCTTCAATTCTGGAGTCCATCTGTTCAGTCCAGTACTAGACATATCAAAAACTTCAACTCATCATCCAACACGAGTCCTATGGTCACCCGACCAGCATCACAACGTCTACTCCCAATCAAGTAACCCAACACTTACCAATCCGAATCACGCCCACCAAGGCGTACCAATTCATTCCAAATGAGTATCCAATCTCACCCACGTCTACCGAGACGCACCAACTCCGAACCTATCGGTTACATGCTCATTCGATTACTATACCATATTCGATTAACTTCGAAAGGAAGCCAATCTCATCATTCCCATATCCAACTCCTGTCTTGTTATCTCACTAACTAAGCCACAAGATTTCTCAACTGTCTCACTAAATGATTCTTCTCTGCTCCTAGCTTAGCATAATCAGTAAGACGAAGTCTGCCAACACGGGCACGACATCACGATTCACGCCATCCTGATCCACCACAACATCACCCGATCATCAAGATCGAGATCCAGATCCACCTAGGATCCACACATGCTCACTCCGCTAACGACTAGATCTCAAGTCATAGGGTTTTACATCCTCATTGAATCTGCATCCTACTGAATCGTTTCTCAACCACTTTCACCTCTAAAAAGATCAGTCAATGACGGAACACGTCTAGACTGTGGGTCATCTCCAATTACCTCATATCGACCCTTTCCATCCCACCTATGGAAAATCAAAGATAATCCAAGATGATGACATCAAAATTCATCCTACGTGAGTGCAAACACAAACTCACTGCACCCACCACACCATGTAACCCAACATCATCTGCCACCAAGAAGAAAATAAGAAATCACGTTCACCTAACTTCGAATTACCCAACTCCTCCTGATGACCCCAAAAAAAAATCACGGGTCCACCAACCAATACTTGATCACCGTACCGGTTACACCCGACATCATTGGTTACAGGGCAGAAAAATGACAAGTTCACCTTTACCAACCAATAATATATGTTAACAACTTCTCGACATCCATGCCCAATTCGGAATCAAACACCCTTCTCATCGTCTCAAACATAACTTCTTTTGATTCCAAAGTTCCAACCATGTTGGAAATAGATATGTTTCCAACTAGATGTTAAGTCCAACCACTGAACTTCCCATATTCTCAACTCACTTGGACAACCACACGTTAGCAACCAACATATCACTCAAACCGCATGTCCGTTTACAACCGTTTATGCACATCCAAAAGGATGTAATTCATTACTATCTTTTTCTTTCGTCTCAACCTTTACAGGCTCATCTCTCGGGTCCCCCTGTTATTCACAATCACACAATCTCACATCAACACTAACATTGATTCTCTTCAGCGTCTTCGAATTTCAATAAATTCTTAGCACTTCCTCGTGAGATAGAAACATATAACCACTCAAGTTTCAGAGTTGACGACAGCTCCCCAAATCCACTAATTTCCATGACATCCCCTGTGTCATCCAAAACTCCTCGTGTCTCAATCGTACCTTTCGTCCATTCATCACATAGTCATCTCATACATTTTAGGACTCAACCCAACATATCTCAACCCCTGCTGGATTTTGTCCAGTTCAACTCATCCACTACCGAATCTTAGATACTGAACATATGCCCATCACGATGGAGTCACAACAAACTCGTGGCTCATTGTCATCACAATCACCAGCACGCAGTGTACGAATCAGACAATCCCGGATCTTTGCACATACCGAGCAACAACCCCGTACCTCCGCTCAGGTTAAAGGAACTCTGCCTCTCTCATACCCCACAACTATGGGTACCACCACTCTGACAAACCACAACAAGATAATGAATGTTCCCTAAACGTCCCCCAATTTTTCAACAACCACAACTACATCCACCCTCGATAGTAGTGTCTGCCACAGACTCGGGCAGACCCAACCACCAGACATCGTTATCGAGACTCCGCATCCAACTGGAATCAACCACCAGTACTCAATACTCTGTATCCCCACTCCGGGATTCCATACATCATCTCATAATAGTACTCGTGGATCGAATTCCATCATTTCAATTCGTGTCGGGCCAACCACTCTCCCTAGTCTCGACTAGACTCACTAGAGTCGTCCACTTGGTCACCCACGACCCCGGTCGCTCTCCGTAGCACAATTTCCAATCCGCCAGTCACAATCTGGGGTTCGACCCGACAGACCACCTTGACTTCGGAAAGTCGTCCAATCCACAACAACTATGAACTCATAATTAAAATTCATCAATCACAAGTAAGGTTCGCTTTTCCAGTCCATCCATCATAATTTAGGGTTCCACAATCACACCCTAGGGTTCCTCTGAACCCAACTGCCCTCTACAGTATAATCCACAATCTGAACGACACCGTGGTCCTAACATCGTATGGACGTCAATCCAATCCTACCATCAACTCAACTGGGGTTCCCCGAACCCAGCTGCTCTCAGCAACATAACCATCTAACATCACATGACCGAACCAAAGGTACCACATTAACAGTTCGTCACATTGGATCAGTATTACCCTCGTTATTTCCGTGATGCTAAGGAGGCTGAGTTTATGCAGCTCCAACAGGGGAGTATGAGTGTGGCTGAGTACGAATAGAAGTTTCAGGTGTTGTCACATTTTGCTCCTGCGTTTGTGGCCACTGAAGCCGAGAAGTGTCGTAGGTTTGAGTTGGGACTGCGAGGTGAGATTCGAGCCATAGTGACGGCTGGATCGTTTTCTACCCTCCGAGAGTTGTCGGATGCTGCAGTGAGGGTTGAGGCTAGCTTGCCGATGCGACACCGGGAGCCACCTTTTTCTGGAGCTTCGAGCCAGAGGACACCGAAAAGGGGCAACTACAGTGGAGCATCGTCGGCGGGCGATGATCGTTTTGGCAGACCTGGTAGTTTCCAGAGTTCAGGGTTCCGTGGTTACTGAGCGCAGTCGACTCCGCAAGCCAGTGCGACGTCTGTTGCGTCTACCGGGAGACCTGGTCCTACCAGTCGGGATGTGTGTTACTACTGTGGAGAGCGAGGTCACTTCCGACGTGAGTGTCCGCTGTTACCACAGGAGGGTGGTGTAGGTCGAGGAGCGGCAGAGCCAGGACGGAGCACAGCGTTAGCGTTAGGGACAGCAGGCACCAGAGGAGGTGGTGGTGCCACCAATAGTTCGAGGGGACGTGGTAGATCTTCAGGACCCCAGGCCCGAGTGTTTGCTATGACTCAGCAGAAGGCTCAGTCAGCACTCGGTGCCGTGACAGGTACTTTTACTATCCTTGGTTGTGTTGTACACAGTTTCATTTGGTTTCGGGGTAGAGTCTAGGACTTTCCCTAGGTGAGTTTCGTTGAAGGTTGACGGTAGGAATTGAAAAGGAGTGACTATAACTGATCTATATGAGGTTATTGAAGAGAACCCATAATCTAGAGAGTGCCTTTGGGACTTTGTTGGTTTACTCCGACAAGGTGGTCGGAGTCGTTGAGTAGTGAGCCGGTGGTCGGATTTGAGTTGGTTTATGGAAGGTGTAGGTGGTTGTATGTGAGAACGTACTCTATGAACTCTATTGGGTACGCTACAATGAGGTATTTTGAAATACCTTTGTTTTCTGTTCGCAGAGTTTCCCTTGCGTACACCATGAAGTTCTAGTTGTACTGAGAAAGGGTTAGAAGTGTTGAACCGGTAGTGGGAGTGTTGTGAAATACCCAAGGTGGAGATGATAGGTTAGGACTTTTCAGAGTAGTTGGTTTGGCGAGAATTGATCACCGGATAGGAGACCCCAGGAGTCGGGAACGAGCTGTGGAATTTCGGGACGAAATTCTTTTAAGGAGGGTAGATTGTAACGACCCGTCCCGAGAGTCGGGATTAGTAAAGTGATTAGTAACGGATTAGTGAGTCTAATTGGTGTTTAGTTGGTTACTTTTGGACCATTAGTGTAGAATGACGATTTTGCCCCTAGGTTGGGCAAAATGTTGACTTCGAGTTCGGGTGGTCAATTAGACATTGACCGATGACCGTGACGTAGTTCGGGACGTCACGAATCCGTAGATAGGTGGGACGCCCGATTCCGACATCCGAAGAGGAAGTTATGATGTTCAGAAGGTCGAGGGCACTTTCGTAATTTGGTTACAATAGGGGAAAAAGTTTATTTTTCGTACGATAGGGTTTTTGTACATAGACCGAGGACCGTTAGGTAGACCTCGTCGTCCTGAGTTCAACGACAGGCGGCATGCCTTCATCGGACATTGGATGAGCACGATATGGGTCTAGAACGGCGAAGGGTAAAATGGTAATTTTGATTCATAGGGGCATTTTGGTCTTTTAGGTGCATTGGGAATTGGGCCAATCTGATAAGGCCAAGTGTACAGGTGCAAGTGGATATTTTTGGAATTGGGCCATGGGATTGTGACACGTGGAGTGTGTGTAGTGTGTTCTAGGGTGTTGCACGGTTCAAATTAATTAGGTGAGTCGTGTTTGTGGTCGTGCAATTGAAGAAAACAGAGACTGAGACTGAGGGAGGAATCGATCGGTTTCTGGGCAAGGGTGTGAGTGTTGGTGACTCAGTTAGAGTGAGTAGAGAGGGGTTGTGAAGCTGGTGAGTGTCTGGGGAGGTTTGAAGGGTCGAGTGAGTGTGTGCGGTGAGTGGAAAAAATCAGAGAACAGATTGGGTGTTTGGTGGTGGTGCTGCTGTGTTTGATCAATCGAGGCTGGTGGTGGTGTCCAGAAGACGAATGAGGCTTAGAGGAGTCGTGTAGGCACGGTGGAGCTCACGGCGGCGGCCTGAGCACAGGTAATTTCTGGATTTCTTCTGTTTGCTCTGTTTATCCGTTTTGATTCAAACGGTTAGTCGTGAAGCTAGGGACTGAGTCGAGGGATTCCGTGAGTGATGGGAGACTCAGTAGGTCCCTAGGAGTCGTTTTAGGTTGAAGTCGTGATGGGGGATTTCCTGGTTGGCCGGGAACCGAAACAGAGGTTCCAGGCAGTTTTCATTCGAGCTTGGGGACGACGGGTTAGAGGTAGGATTGACGTGTTTGGTTGAGGGGAATGGATTGCTGGGTTGAGGACAAAGAGAATGCTGGAAAGAGGGAAAAAAATGATGGACGGACGCCGGAGAACCGGCCACGCCGGTCCGGAACAATGCACGGGTTCGAGGTTGAAAATGAACAGTGTTTTTGTTCAGGCGCGTGAGGCCCACGCGCAGCCACTTTGGGCGGCGCGTGGGGGTGCGTGGGGCATTTTTTGGGGAATTTTCCAACTAGGTTTTTGATCTAGATGTTATAACAAATCTTTTGAGATAAGTTTCAGGTTAATCGGACGTTGATTCGAGTTAGTTCTGCAGGATCGAAGGTTTAGGGTCTCGGTTCGTTACGTTTAGAACCCGGGGAATTTCGTGGGGAATTAGGAGAACCTTGGTGGACGTGTTAGTGAAGTAGTTTGGTGACTGTTGACAGGATCGAGGAACCCCGAAGCGGACGAGGAACGTGCGGAACGTACGGGACGCGAGTGACGTGCCTGGTAACTGTGAGTGGACCCCTTCTCTATAATTGAGCATGCATAACTATTTTTCTATTATTTTTTTATGGTTTTACATGTGATTTCATGATTATTGAATATGTTATAACTGTTTTATATAATTGCACATTTTACGAGAAAGCTACGGTTTTCAGCATGTTTTACGAGGAAGCTTTGATTTCTGATTTCGATGCCATGATTTTGGGATTTCAAACGATAAGTGCTTGTCAATGATTATAAGTGGATTTTGATACATGATTTGATGATCAAGGTTTTCAATTTTGAAATCGGATTTCAGAAAACGGAATTTGGTTTTAAAGTTGAAAAGTGGAATTCCGGATTTGGGTTCAGAATGACGGTTCTGGATTCCGGAAGGGCATCAGACCAGTGATTTCGGATTCGGGTTTGGATACAGATTTAGAATTGCTTTTCAAATGGTTTTGGATTGGATTTGTTGGATCTGATTATTGGGTTTAAAGACCCGGATATTATGATTGACGGGGGACGGGCCCGGATTGGGTTTAAAGACCCGGATTGAGTTTAAAGACTTGGGAGTTTAAAGACTCGGATATATTGATATTTCCCCCGTGGGCCTGTTGAGTTTAAAGACTCGGGAGTTTAAAGACTCAGATTATTGAGGCCTGGATTGAGTTTAAAGACTCGGGAGTTTAAAGACTCGGATAGGTCCAGCAGGTTTGATCGGATAATGATGACTTGGTTTTATATTTTATCGTACTGTTTTCATGATGCCTATTTTGTGTCCTATAAATGTTTTTATGATGATTACTATGTGATTTATAGCTATGTTTACTTAATGGGTTATGCATGCATGTTTTCAAAACGGAGGGCCAAACCCTAGTTTGTTTATAAAATAGTTTTCGAAACTTTTATTCTTTTTGGTCCACTCACGTTTTTCTGGTTTTAACTGCCCTCCAGGTCGTGAAGCTAGCGCGGGGGTTGACGTTGAGGCAGCGTCGGAGGCATAGAGTACTCGAGAGTTTTCCCGAAGTGGTTTCATTTTACCTTTGTGCGTGTACTCTGTGTATCGGTTTTGTTTTACCTTGTTTTTGGTACTATGCTTTGTATAACGGTTAATTTTGGATGTTTTAAATTCTATTGCGTCTGACAATGTAATTTGTGGTTTTTGTGAGGTCATTTCGGTCTTTCGTTTTGGGTTGTCAGACGGGAGCAGGATTTACCTCGGTTTTCGAGGTGGAACCGGGGTGGATCCCGACATCGGAGATCAATCAGTTCCTTCGAAGAGTTGGCCCTTGCTTTTGTGAAGGAGTACTCGCAGCTTCGCACCGTCGAAGTCAAGGATGACTACCTCTTCACCATCCGAAAGAGGTCTCAGGAAACCTTGTGGTAATATATCCGGAGGTATTGTGAAGAGAAGTCTCGCATCGTTGGTTGCAGCGATCTCGTCGCAGCCATGACATTTAAGCAAGGCCAACCGCTGGAGAGCCAGCTATATGGAGACATCGTCATGAGCAACTCTCGAAGTCTCACCAAGATGCTGTCCATGGCGGAGCGACATGCACGCTGGGAGGACGAGAAAAACGCCACACATGTTGCCAACCACGTCGAGGAAGATGGACATCCTGCAAAGGCGTTTACGCAGCCAAAGGATGATGCCCATCGCGAGAGCTCAGTCGAGAAAGCCAACAAATTCAAAGGGAACCCGTCATCCAACACGTACGCAGGTGCAAAGCCAAACACACAGTTTTCGATACCTTTCCTTCAAATATACAATCAAATAAAGGAAAAACCGTGGTTCAAAAGACCAGCTCCCGTCAAAGGCAACCAGGAAAGGGCCGACAAGACAAAATGGTGTGCCTATCACAATTGTTATGGACATGACATAAGCTCTTGCCAGACTTTCAAAAGATACCTCTAAGATCTCTTGAAGGAAGGACACTGCACCGAGTACGTCAGAAAAAAGGCAACGGATCGTCTCAGAAACAAAGACCCCCAGGAACCCGCATAAAAGATGATCCGCGTGGACACCATCATTGCCGAGTTCGAGTTGCAGGGAACAACCAAGAAACTGAATCAGTGACCAAGTCATCATCGAAGACACAATTTTTGTGGTTAAAATTTGGTTCAGCGCCTACTTTTCCCACATAGCATCTTTCAATAAGATTAAAGATGTTTCGTTTCAACGTCTAATGAAATTGTCTTATCGCCTACGCTTTTGTTTAGAAAGCACTAAGCCTTCACCACGCGAAGCACTCCAAGCCATCGCCACACGAAGCACTTCAAGCCTTCACCGCGTGAAGCACTCTAAGCCTTCGCCCGACGAAGCACTCTAAGTCTTCGCCCCGCGAAGCACTTCAAGCCTTCGTCATGTGAAGCACTCCAAGCCTTCGCCATGTGAAGCACTCTAAGCCTTTTTCCATGTGAAGCACTCCAAGCCTTTACCCCGCTGAGAACTTCAAGCCTTCGCCATGTGAAGCACTCGGAGTCTTCGCCATGTGAAGCACTCGGAGTCTTCGCCATGCGAAGCACTCCAAGCCTTCTCCACACGAAGCACTCCAAGCCTTCGCCCCATGAAGCACTCCAAGCCTTCGCCCCATGAAGCACTCTAAACCTTCGCCCCGCGAAGTACTCTAAGTCTTCGCCCCGCGAAGAACTTCAAGCCTTCGCCATGCGAAGCACTCCAAGCCTTCGCCATGCGAAGCACTCCAAGCCTTCGTCCCGCGAAGCACCCCAAGTCTTTACCACGTGAAGCACTCCAAGCCTTTTCCATGCAAAGCACCCGAGTCTTTGCCATGCGTAGCACTCCAAGCCTTCGCCCCGCGAAGCACTCTAAGTCTTCGCCCCGCAAAGCACTTCAAGCTTTCACCATGCGAAGTACTCCAAGCCTTCGCCATGCGAAGCACTCCAAGCCTTTACCATGCAAAGCACTCCAAGCCTTTGTCATGCATAGCACTCCAATCCTTCACCATACGAAGTACTCGAAGCCTTCACCATGTGAAGAACTCAATGTTTTTGCCACGTAAATCACAACAAGTCTTCACCTTGCGGACCACGCCACGACTTCGCCAAGCGAAGCGCTCAAGGCTCGTCCCAGCGAGGCACATGAAACCATCCAAGAACTTGACTTGTTGGAGTCGGAAAGCTACTAAAAAAACGCTTCCAACCCCACCAAGAGGGGCAACTACCAGGCCGTGACAAATAGTGGGCAACTGTATTAACATGCAAAGTCTAATTCTACATTTCAGTGCATGGGATAGACATTCATTCGATCATAGATCCTCAATTTTGCTCACCCTGACATGAGCTTGATGGCCCTAAAAATATATGGAAGTTAGATTTGCAACGCCATTGACCTCACTCAATTCCGAGTTATGACGAGTTCCCAGCGAACATTTTTGTACATGAAGGTCAACTGCACGAACCAGCGCATGAGTACGAGATTCATTCAGTCATAGACCATTGACTTTTGATCATCCTGACATGAGGTCAATGGATTTAGAAAATTATGGAAGTCATCTTTCCAACGCCATTGATCTCACTCAATTCCAAGTTGTGAGAAGTTCCCCGCGAACATTTTTGCACACAAAGGTCAACTGCAGGAACCAGCGCATGTGCACAAGATTCGACCAATCCTACAAGGCTCAATTTGGATTGTCTTAGAATACGCTTGATGGCAGTAGAAAGGTATGGAACTTGGCTTTCCAACCCCACCAATGGCACTCAATTCTGAGCTAAAACGAAGTCAGAAGACCAACTTTACTACACAAAGGTCAAATCTGCCGAAAATCACAAAACACTCAAAAAAAAAAAATGGAAGGCTTCTATTAATGAAAATTAAAGAAGTTGGCAATTCACAAGTTGAATGCTCACACATATAATCAATGCTAAGATCAACCTACGAACCAAGAAGAACCATGAAGCTCATCATCAGGACCAGCACGACCTCAGAGTCTCTGTCAACCTGTGAGCAAGCCTTGGATGCCCTCGATCATCCCATCGTGGACTTCTAGTGACGCATCGTCCATGGTCTTCTTCAAGCAAGGGGGGCAACCTCCTCAACATCGCTTACTTGGCATAGTCGGCTTCACAAAAGCAACTTCACCGCTGCTTGACTCTGCGACTGCTACAAAGCAGCTTGACTTTCAACTCCAAGGCGAAACATTGGTTTGGTGCCATGTCTCTTCACGCCACTTGGCTTCAGCGTCTAGATGATGGCATCTCCAAGCTCCCTTCCTTCAATTAGGCGATGATGTCCAACGTTTCGAGCTTTGCAGGGGGCATGATCAATCCTCCGTGCTCCACCTTGTTACCACCCCATTTTGAGCTCAGTAAGGCCTTGAAGTTTAAGCCTCTGAAAAGCCATCTGTCATCCAAAGCAACTCCATGGAAAGCTTCAATTACTTCATGACATCACATGCACTTCGTCTCGTGTCATGGGTAGCTTTGCTTTGAAGATGAAGCACATCTCACCTTGTAGCTGCAACACACATTATCTTGCAGCTGGAACAAGCCTCATACTGGGTTGTGACACGTCGCACTCCAAGTGATGGGACTCATTGCCACGCACTTGCATCATTCCTCGCCTTGCACTCTGTTGCACCTCGTCTGACACCCTGCTGCACCTCGTCTTGCACTCTGTTGGGTCGTGACACGTCGAACTCCAAGTGATGGGACTCCTCGCCTCGCACTTGTAGCATGTCTCGCCTTGTAGTTGCACCATGCATTGCCTCGCACTTGTAGCATTCCTCGCCTTCCACTCTGCTGCACCTCACCTGGCACTCTGTTGCACCTCGCCTTGTGGTTGCACCATGTGACAGGACCCATCCCAATCCCCCCCGGGATTACCGTGGAATGTGCCCTGCTCTCGTCCAACAAGAGGTGTCAGAAAAGGGATAACCAAAAGTCACTGCCCAAACGGGCTTCCAGAGTGCGCAAGGATCGACGGAAGAGGCGTGCGATGTCCCAGTCTCTACTGCAGTCGCATCCGTAATCAACCTGAAGGGCATTAATACTAATAAAAGCTGTGAGTGGACGAAAATCAATAAGTTTATTAAACGCAGTTATAAGACATTTATGCCCTCCAATAAAAACATATGCATGCCACAAAAACCAGTAACCAAAACGTTTGTTCAACCAAGCCATTAGGGTCTTAGCCCAAAAACCGTTAACTCAAACCAGGTGTGGGAACTCAGCCCAAAACTGTGGAATACCACATCCATACATACAAAACTATGTGGGCCACCGCCCAAATCCGTAAACATAATTTCCAACCGAAAAACCATTTTATAGATCCATTAGAGCATCCCAGATGCCTAGCATCCTAGACGCTTGACGTCCCATACATCATATCTCACGGTATAATAAGCGACGCGTGCTGCCCGGGGTCTCTCTGGGTCAATATCTTTGACATTACAGATGTCTGATGTCCCAGACGTCAATCATAGCAATCCTGCTCCTAAGTCACTATACGGTTCGGTAACTCCGTACAATGACCCCTCGCAGATAATGCACCGTGACTTCCCCAGTGTCCCAGACATCTGGAGGAGACCATCATATATCCTCGTATCCAGATGGTATATGGAAAACAGTTTTATTATTTCACAACATTACAATGGGCCCTGCCCGAAATCGCCATAAAACATCACAATTCCATTTAGGGTCCCTCACCCGAAATCACATTTAATAAACATAGGGTCCCCGACCCGAAATCACATTTATAACCCAACAGGGCCTCATGCCCGATTTTGTAAACCACTGGGCCCACGACCCGATTTTATAAACCACTGTGCCCACGACCCTAATTCGTAAACCAACTGGGCCCCTGGCCCGATAATATCACTCAAATAGGTCTCAGCCCGATTTCGTAACAACTGGGCCCCTGACCCGATTTCATAAAGCAACTGGGCCCCCGGTCCGATTACGTAACTCAAATGGACTTCAAGACCGAAGTTTCCAAAACAATTTCCAATTTCAAAACCATTTCATCATATTATATCCAAGTCATAAGTATAGAAAATCTGTGCAAAACCGGAAAACCTTGATTTACGTGCAAGCACGTAAATCGCCTCGAAATACGTGAAACCGTATAATTTACTAACATCCAAATTAACATCATACAATCACAATCATAATCCATATAAAACAGTTAAGCATGCATAGAATTTATAAAACCAAAGTCCACTCACAGACCGTCCAAACGTTGCGCCTCGATACGCGTGTCATAAGCCTTCTCGGGCTAATCCGACCTCTCTGGGTCAGCCTGACCTATCCAAATCATACCCAAAGGTTACTACTAACCTATACAAGTCCATATTAAGAACCCTAAACTTTTCCGGAAAAGTCAACGTGTCCCGTACACGTTTCCTGAGGTGAAAAACCTCGATTTGACCAACTTAACGATCTCCGATCGACCCGAAACCACCGTCATTGGATCCGGATCGTCGAAACCTTTAGAATGGTCCTAGTCCCACCTAAAAATATGCTCACACGCGCCCCTATGCGCGGGTCAAACATTGACCAAAAAGTCAACGCTGACGTCAGCAAAGTCAATGCTGACGTCATCATGAACAGTAAGTCAACAGGTCAGAGTCAACGAGTCAACTCGCCGGAATTTCTCGCCGGAAAACTCCATTGATGCCTCAAACTTCAAACTTCGATATCTCACTTGTTTCTCAACCAAATTCGACGTTCTACCTATGTAAATCCATCTACTCGAGCCAAGGATTCCAAATATCAACCCAGAAATTTCAGAACGTACCTAGATTTTAATTTATGACCATTCAAAGTTTCGGCCAGATTTTCAATCATCATTCCGACCACCTCCAACGTCCAAATCCGTCCCAAATTGCACCTACAAGCTCGTGAGAACTCAAAGAACATCATCCTAAGCTTATAATCGATCAACACCATCAAAATCAAAAACCCAAAATTTGAATCTCACTGTTTACCTTCCGAAATTCCGGCCACCGTGCATGACGGTCCTTGCCGTGGCCACCATTGGGTTCGTCTCAACAGCCTCTCCAACTTTCATTCACGGGTCATAAGCAATGGATGATGATTGAGAGGTGTTTGTGTAGGATTGAGGTATATGGTTTTGAAGAAAATAAATGAAGAAGATGAAGATGACGGATAATGAAGAATGAATAATGATTAAGGGTAATGATGGATAATTAAAAATCAATTAGAGGGAAACATGATCCACAATTTAGAGGCCTCAAGACATGGGATGAGTGACACTTGTCACTCATCCAAGGATCCAGATTCAACAGTCACTATTCAATATTTTAATATTATTTTAATCGGAGTCTCGGTTCGTTCGGTTAATCTATTTCGCTCCCGTGACCACAACTTCGTCGTCGAACCTCCGATTTCGGCGTGCCACCTGTCTATGAATTCGTATCGAATCGCTCTACGTAACGGTCCTTGGCCCTCGTCCATTGGACCTCCCGAGTCAAAAGTCAACATTTGACCCCTTTTTAACCAAATTACCAAAATACCCCTCGACTTCCGAACGTCATAACTTCTTCCTCGAATGTCGGAATCGAACGTGCCACCTGTCTATGAACTCGTGACGTCCTTAACTACGTCACGGTCATCGGTCAAACTTCATTTGACCGCCCGATCAAAAGTCAACATTTTACCCACGACTAGGGGCAAAACAGTTATTTTGCACATTTTGTCCGATTTCGCCCTTCTAATCACCGATCAACCTCACTAATTAAGATTAGTCACTAATTTAATCCCGGAATTCGGGACGGGTCGTTACACCATGTCTCGCCTTGCACTTTGTTGCACCTCGCATGGCACTCTACTGCACCTTGCTCCGCTCTGCTACACATTGCGCCTCGCACTCTACTACACCTCGCGCCGCACTCTGCTACACCTCGATCCGCACACTTCTGTACGTCGTCTTGCATGCTGCTGCACCTCATGCCTTGCACTTTGATGCACCTCACGTGGCACTCTGTTGCACCTCGTCTTGCACTCTGCTGCACCTCACGCCACACTCTACTGCACCTTGTTTTGCACTCGCCTTGCACTCTACTGCACCTCGCCTTGCACCATAGCATGACCCTCACTGCAGTGTAGCGCTCCTCGCCCCGAAGTTGGAGTGCGCATCACCTTGTGACTCGTCACACTTCAAGTCATGGAACTTCACGCCTCACCCGTTGAAGGTCTTGATGCTAGCTCCACCCGCACTTGAAGATGACATGTCCACCAATGCGTCAAACTCTTCTATCCACAAAACACTACAAATGAGTCAACTAGAGGAGCGTCTTGATGTCAAGTCCGTCATCTTTTGAAATCGGAAGTTCCAACAAGTCCCGAATATACGAGCAGATGGTCTTGCGATGGTCACACTATAAAAATGAATTTTTTGAGACCCCGTCAAAAGTATGCCTTCATACATCTTGAAATGATCGTCTCGGAGAGTGGAGCGCACAACCGCTTGAATCGTTGCAATCAGACATGCACAACTCTCAGAATCTGCAAAAGTTTGAAGTTGATTATATATATATATATATATATTACATCAAAAGAATGAACGCTTTTGTAGATGACTGCAAAGCAAAAGAGAAAAGCCAAAAAAAAAAATAAAAGGAAAGAAAGATGGAGAGCTTGCGGCAACAATAAAAGAAAAAGTGCAAAGCAAAAGCAAAGTATGCTTTGTTACAGGCGAAGAAAAAAAAATATTACACAAGTTGTCAACTGATAGTAACAACACAGTTGAAAAAAAAAGGCAACAGAGAAAAGCGAAACCCATCAGCTTTGTGGTAGAGTAAAAATGCGGCAAAGGCAAGGAAGGCCATCCTAGTCAGCAACTTTGAAGACACCTAGTAGCCGAGCCGTCTTCTACGCACGACCACAACATTAACTCTACCAGTTCAGCTCTTTTTTAGGGTTTGTGGCCCAGCCCACACTGGTATGGCGCATTGAACCTTCCGCTAGACGACAGCAGCCTTTGCTGCGCTTGTTCTTCTACCGACGCCATGCCATGCGGAGTCCTCCTGAATCACCACGTGCTGCACCTGATCTCCAGCGTCACCTGCAGTACTCACTCACCTCGGGATCATTGCAAGCAACAGTATTATCTTTTCACCTACAAAGGCGAAGGAGATAAGTAGATAAATTATTTCTCACCTTCAGCAAACCCGCCTTGAAAAGAAAATTTGAGATTTTCCTCTAATCCGCCTACAACACTACAACCTCCAACATAAAAAACTCCAGGAGAAAGAACAAAGATTTTTTCGCCCACTCAATATTTTGATAATGGAGGCTATCAAGACCCCTCTTAAACAGAAGATAAAACCCTAAACTCTACAGGGCTTCTTACTTCTATTGGATTTGGAGCTAAGCTGTAAGCCCATCGACTTCCTCTTTCAATATAGAGCTAAATTCTGGGCCCGTGAGTTTCTATTTCAACGTGAAACTAAATCTTAAGCTCATACTTTCAATTTTAAATTGAAATGCCATCCAATATTCAATGGGACTTCAACATCAGCACAAGGGAATTGAAGATAAAGATGAAGTCCTACTTCTGTAAAAAAAAGATTTGTCGAGATCACAAAAAAAATTACATCACTTAGGATTCCCTGAATTCCTAAAAGATATAGGGGCATTTGTGAAACCATAAATTACCAGAATATTCTGGAGCTGCCACGTGACCAATAATTCCCATAAAGCCAATATTACCCTTGGTAATATTGACATCGACATTTTACGATCTTCGCATTAATTCAATATATTTACCAGCTAAATATATTAATGAATCCGATAAATACCGATAATAAATAACTTCCCAGCGAATTATTTATTCATTAATAAATAAGTGATTACACTCAGTACAATAACTTATTTAATACTTTCTACTTCAACCAATCAGACACATCGGTGACTCTCAAGGCTTTATTATAAATAGAAGATCTCATCTCACTTCCAAAGGTAATAAAAAAACTTCTGCAAATACTCTGTCAGATTATTCTCTCACAGAAAACTGACTTAAACATCGGAGCGTTTACGGTTGAACCACCCCCCGGGATTCAACCTTAACCCCGTTTGTTTTTTGTTCTTATGTGTAGAAATAGAGAAAAAATTTCACAGAACCAGACGATTTCTGCATCAACAAATATATAATTATGGCTTTATATATATATTAACAATATTTCATGTTATTTACGTAAACATGTAACAAATGCAAAATTAAAAGAGAAAAAAAGAAAAGAAAATAGGTATTTAGTAGAATGCTTCCAGTAGTACAATACTATAATGTTACCGGTACGATCTTAGATTCCACAAGTTTTTTATATCCATTTTTTTCGTCATGGGCAAGTAACTTGACGGATGACGTTAGCATCCTTGCCACGTGGGACCTAAAAGCACCGCCACATCAATCAATTTGTGGTGGCGGAGAGAGATCCCAAAACTACTCGTCTGTGACGCGATCCCAATCACCAGCAATTCTTCGCGGAAAGCTTCTCTTCGAGACTAACGACGGTATATATTTACCAAAACCTTGTGGTCGGTCGCACTCTCGCACCTACCCAATGTCTCTTCTTCAGCTGTCCTCAATCCTCCCCAACTATCAGATTTCTATACAATCCAAACCCTGATTCAACCCTAAATCCCAAGGCTTTCAATGATTTCGATATAACGCAAACCCTAATTCCAAAGCTTTCAATGATTTCGATTCAATCCAAACCCTAATTCAACCCTAATTCCCAAAGCTTTCAATAATTTTCTTTCAAAACCCTTATTTCCTTCATAAATTCTATTTCATTTTTAGTTGATTTGATTAATTCATGGCTCGTAAACGTACCTCACTTGCTCCTGGGTTCCGATTCCACCCAACCGATGAAGAACTAGTTTGGTACTATCTGAAGCGTAAGGTGTCCGGCAAGAACTTTCGATTTGATCCCATATCCGTCATCGACATCTATAAGACTGAGCCTTGGGACCTACCAGGTGAAATATTAATTTTTTTTTCTCATTTTCCCATATTTGTGTCTGTAGGTGCTGTGCGTCAATACTTTTGATTGATTTATGTTGGCTTTTGGCTTTATTGTTTGCTAGGCAAGTCGAAGCTGAAGAGTGGGGACTTGGAGTGGTACTTCTTCAGTTTTTTGGATAAGAAGTACGGAAATTCATCGAGGACGAATCGGGCTACTGAAAAGGGGTATTGGAAGACTACTGGTAAGGACCGCCCTGTTCAACACAATTCACGGGAAGTAGGGATGAAGAAAACCCTTGTCTTCCATAGCGGGCGAGCCCCCAAAGGTGTCAGAACCAATTGGGTTATGCATGAGTATCGCCTTTCTAGCGAGGAACTGGAGAAAGCTGGAATTGAACAGGTTTGGATATTATGGAATTGCTGTTGATGTTTTAGCGGCATAGCTTATGGTTTGAACTGAGATTGATTGTATGGTTTTGTGGGGTCCAGAAGGAGCCATATGTTCTTTGTAGGATATTTCAGAAGAGTGGTACGGGACCAAAGAATGGGGAGCAGTATGGCGCACCAATGGTTGAGGAGGAGGTGTGGGATGATGATGATGAGGTGAATTATCTACCTGGTGGCGAGACTGCTGTTAATGAAGTGCCATCGAGTGAAGGACCATACGCCGAAGCAAATGATGTCAGCAGTGAGGCACATGTTGAAGTATTTAATCTTGATCAGGTTCTTAATCCATTTCAACTTTTTCTTTCATTTGTGTGATAGGCGATTTGAGTTATATGAGAGCAGGTATATTTTCCTAGGGTTACTGAATTAGACTATAAATTTGTGGGACCCTTGACATGTTATGGGAAGTTAGAAAGAAATCGTCTAAGCTATTAGATTTTCATGGAATACATGCTCTAGTTGATTATTGAAATAATTGTACATTTTGTACTTGAATCCAGCTATGATTTACATGAGTACCCTGAAAGGCCAACGTCGTATCCCAACTTTGGGGTATTGAGATGTACATCTATTTGAAGCATGCTTCCCCGTGGCTACACATATATGAATAACCCACTGTCAGCAATGAACTTGTTATTCTTATGTTTAGGACGATGGTTTTAATTAGATGTTGCCAATTTTATGGAAGTTTTAGCTTCATGTTCTTGTATATTCTTTGAAGTTCTGCACATCTTATGAAACTATGTAAATCTTAACACTCTGGGATCACGTGTCTAATACACTTATGTAGAAGTATAGCTAAGACATCCTCCTGAGTCGCTTAAATAGGATTTTTGTTTTTATTGTTGCTGCTATTCTTTTTTTCAGAATATCTCACTAGTCATTATTGTGTTTTTTGTATGATTATAAATGTGCTAGATCTGGTGACCTATCTGTTCTGGTGATCCTTTCTTGAACTTATGAAAATGGTTCTACCAATCAGAGTTCAAACTGGGCATGAATTTAGCTGTATGCTGTAGTTTGCTTGCCTGGTATTGTTTATTTATATCTAACTTGCATTTTTAACCTCTCTGAGGAATTCATTTATTTATTTATTTTTGGGGTAACAAAAGGTTTCATGCTTGGAACATGGCATCTAGTGTCAAACCATATACGTATTTTGTATGTAGAGCATCAAAACTCATACTCTCGATATATTTAATCAAAGGATAAACATCAATATTGAAACCTGTAATGTTCACTTGCGGACAAACATGCTATCGATTAAATTCTGTCATGAACTATTGGATCAAAACGTATAACCCTAGTGCTAGGCGTGATAAATCTACAGCATTCTATTAAATCTTGAACATTATGGCTATTTACAAATGAAATTGATATCTGCTGTATTACAAGTCA
Organism: Prinsepia uniflora; assembly: GCA_032719365.1. Taxonomy (NCBI): domain Eukaryota; kingdom Viridiplantae; phylum Streptophyta; class Magnoliopsida; order Rosales; family Rosaceae; genus Prinsepia; species Prinsepia uniflora. The sequence goes on along the minus strand of CM064868.1, from coordinate 67,702,362 downwards.
AGTTGCATCAATATTGTGTTAATAATCACCAAAACCCCATTACCTTATCTGTGATGTGTTAATTCTGTATGTCTCAGTGTTTCCAAAAATTATAAAAGTAGACACATATAGCTTGATGTGCCTGAGGGTCCAGATTAGGTTTCTCTCTCATGCTGTGTCACTTGTTACCCCAAACCTTAATTGTTGCAGTACCTCTGGAGATTTATGTGGTCTTTGATTCTCTGTCATCTATTACCTCAGCTCTACAACCTGCCATGTATCTATTGTTTTCTTGGTATGTCGTATCTTTAACTAGTTCATATGCAATTCACTAACCATCACAGAAGTTACTTGGACTTATCAAAGCCTAACTTATGAGGTATAATTGATGATTTTGAAGTATGCATTCCTTGGTATAAAAATATTTTTGGGCTGAAAGTGTTGGCTGATTCCGAGGAAGAAAGATTGGAAAGATCATGGATTGATAGAATAATGCATCGTGACTGGATTATGCATTTGGCATGCATTTCTGATTATTATTGTGGACGTGTTACATGGAAAATAAAAACATCTGGTTTACCTATTTGACATGAATCGTGATTTCTGAACTGTATATTGATTAGTTACATGAGGTATTTAATGTCAGGCTTGCTCCACTTGTTATCATTTTTTCTTTGTGTATGCACATACCCGTGCCATCTATGTAGTATGCGCGGTTGCATGCTTGAATGCTGTTAGCTTATGAACTCTTTGGTATGCAGAAAATCCCTACAGGGATTCCAACTGAAAGCGTGCCTCCAGTGAACTTCTATTATGGAGAGACGAGCAACTACGCTGAGGATTCTGGGGGCTTTGTTGAAAATGATGCCAAGGCTGTGATAGGTACTGAGGAAACTTCAGAATACTTAGAGTTCTTTGACTTGCCAGAGAATTATGAGACGGTTGGAAATCCAGTCAAAAATGAATATATAAATTCCGAAAATCATGAGAACCTGGAGTTCTTTGAACTACCGGAGCCCTATGGGGTGGATGCAAAACCAGTTAAAGATGAATGTTTTCTCGAACCTAGCAGTGATGGAAATCCTGCTGATGTCAATTGCTCACTCAATGAACCATATGTGAGTGCGGCTGAAAATCCGCCACTTGATGATGGGCTATTCCTGGAGACTAATGATCTATCAAACCCAGTTGAGTCAACTGCAGGCTTTGACATGCTTGATCAGTACCTTACGTACTTTGATGAGGATTATGACATCTCTCAGTACATTGATTTTGATTCTTGTGGAATGACGGGGGTTGAAAACTCTGTTGCTGACCAAATTCCGGTTGACCATAAGGTACAAATTATTTATTTATTTTTTATTTGCTTCCTGTTATATTATTTGTTTTTTCTTTAGCATCTTTGGACTAATAAACTGTATATATGCAGCTTATGGATGGTGAAACTGAGCAATTACCAATGGGAGGTGAACAAATCACGCAAGCCGAGGATACCAAGGATCCATCCTCATCGAAACAAAATCCAGAGTCTAAGTCTGAATCAGGTATGGTATCTTAATGTTAAGCTAAAAGGCTGGCATCATTAGCTCATTAGCTATGCTTTTAGATTTTATTACACCCATATATGCAGGAATAAAGCTTAAGATGGGTAGATGGCATATTTTAAGAATTTTTTATTTTTCCAATGATCTTTTCCTCACTTTCTGGGCTCGTTCTTGTGTGCCTTTATTGTGCTGCAGATGGTAACTATCCCTTCTTCAAAAAGGCAAGTCACATGATGCTGGGCAGCATACCGGCTCCACCAGCATTTGCTTCAGAGTTCCCTGGCAAGGATGCAATTCTTCGCCTAAATTCTGGTGCAGCATCTTCCAGTTCAGTTCATGTTACTGCTGGGATGATCAGAATTAGGGACATTACTACCAGTGACAACAGGGTGGACTGGTCTGTTGGAAAGGATGGGGTTGTCAACCTTGTTTTTTCTGTTCAGCTTTCACATGATGACAACAATTCTAGCAATCTGGTGCCAATGGCCGGCTCACTCTCTGGCAAGTCGGGATGTGTGGTGATGCGGGGCTGGTTTTTGTTTATGTTCTTCTGGGTCCTATTTCTTTCAATGAGTTTCAAAATTGGGAGCTATATCTGTACCAGGTGAACCCTTCGGTTAGCAAGGGTAGTCTCGTGACTGAGACTGGGGGAAGCATGTTCTTGCGGATTTGAGATTCTAGTTCATTTCACTAACTGCTAAATTAAAATATTTATGCAGACCTTTTGCATAAGATAGTATCACGGGTGTGTTTCTATTTTGACTAGATATAATACTATATACTGAATGAATGTAATACTGTGTTTTAAATTTTGTACTTTATTTCTTTTGTTGTTTTATACATGATCTCACTGTAGCTGAAGCGATTTGATCTAATGTTGGGTGCGTTTGCAACTGAAAATTCACCTTGACTGCATGTTTGTTTTTCTTTTGGAGGTTGGCTGCAGCAAGGAGAAGGAAATTGGTAGTTTTGCAGATTATTTTTTTTAAAAAAAAATATTAAAAACTTGCACAAAATGACATTGTTTTGAGTAAATTTATATTTAAAAAAATAAAAAAAATTACCAAAAATGACATCGTTTTGAGTAAGTTTATTTAAAGGAAAAAAATTCACGCATTGCCTCCCACTTAAAGGTGGTAATTTTTTATACGACTCGAAACCCGCACGAAATTTATTCGGGTCAATCCGCACGATTAAAATTTTGAGTCATTTTCGGGTCAATCTGTTATGATCCGTTTATTAAACGGGTGGGTTTCGGGTCAACCTGTTAACCCTAATGACCTGTTAACCCGTTTAATAAATGGGTGGATTTCGGGTTAACAGGTTAACCCGTATATTGACTTATATATTGACTCATTTAATAAACGTGTCATTACTAACTCATATATCTACCAATTTATCTACCTAAATATCTATTAAATTTTATAATTTAAATAGGTTAAACATGTTAAACGTGTTAAACGGGTCAAACGGGTCATAGGTTAATTAGGTTTTGAGTATGACCTGTTTATTAAATGGGTTAAACGGGTTACATGGGCCATTAACAGGTCGGGTTCGGGTTGAACATTCTTGACACGATTATTAAACGGGTCGGATTCGGGTTGGGCATAAATGTGCAAAACAGAATTCATGACACGACACGAACCCGACACGACACGACTCATTGCCACTCCTACTCCCACTGCTACTCTCTGCCTTTACCAATTACCAAGACAACTGCAACAAATTTACCTTACCAATTTCAAAGAAAAACTGAAGCCCACAGTTCTCCTCATGAGCAAATAGGTTGGAGCATTTAGAGCTCCAATTAAATTCCAATTCCATATTTAATTGCCCTATTATTTAGTAATCTCATCATCATCTAACAAGTAAAATAACCCATCTCAATTCCTCTATCTTTTGACAATTCCAATTTCCAAGTAAGTATCAATTCAAATTATTTTTAAATTATTAGTTATTTTCATTAATTTTTTAGAAATTTGTTGGATTTGTATTATGAATAATTCTTATAGGCTTTTGTTTTGAATTTACTCATGAATATATTTTTATATGCAAAGATATGAATTGTTGTTTGAACAATTTGTATGAGTTTCTTGCAAGCATCGTCATGCATTTAGGCTACGTTTGATACGCCGTATGAAGGTCTATATAGGATAATAAAGTATAAAACTAATTTTTGGTATTACTTGTATTAATTAGCCACTGTATAAGTTATTACAATTGAGGGTTTTCATACGATCCATACACTCTAAAATAATACTTTCCAAGTTGTCCGTATTAAATAGTCGGATAACTAACAATTTTGAAAAATATAATAATAATAATAATAATAATAAATATAAATAAAATTTTAATAAACAGAATAATTAATTAAAATAAATAATAAAAAATATAAATAAAATAATAACGTACATAATTAATATTTATGATATAAATATTTCTTATCAACTACTGTAATATAATCCGTCCAGTATAATATAGTCGGCATTTTAATGCGATTGAGCACCAAACGCCTAACTAAATAGTCAATCTATCCGATAGACATATTAGTCTATCCCATTGAAATAATCAGTACAATATGACGTATTAAACGAGGCCTTAGAGAACTACTACAAAAAAAGACTTATGTAAGCTATTGAAGATGGTTGTCTTCAAACAGGGAAAGGCTTAAATCAAAAGACTAGTCTCGAGCGTGCCAGTGACATGTGTTAGAACTCACATTATGATACCTTACTTGGTATTATTTCCATGTACAATTCTGTGGTGAAGGCACTTGAATTAATTGTTGATGATGGTTCTGCCGACACTATTGGTGATGCAAATAGGCCATTGAATGAAATAGATACTTGTGAGTTTGTGTTTTACCTAATTTTTATGAGGTCTATATTGAGAGTCACAAATGATTTATCACAAGTATTACAAAAGAGACATCAAGATATTGTAAATACAACTGCTCTAGTTTAAAACAAGTAAGCAACAACTACAAGATATGTAGGAGAATGAATTTAATTTTTTATTTGATCATGTATCTAGTTGTAACGACCCGTCCCGAATTCCAGGATTAGATTAGTGACTAATCAAGATTAGTGAGGTTAATTGGTAATTAGTTGGGCGAAATCGAACCAACGATGCAAAACGACCGTTTTGCTCCTAGGCGTGGGCAAAACGTTGACTTTTCATTCTGGCGGTCAAATGGACTTTGACCAATGACCGTGACGTAGCTTATGACGTCACGAGTTCATAGACAGGTGGCATGTTCAATTCCGACATTCGAGGAAAAAGTTATGACGTTCGGAAGTTTAAGGGCATTTTGATAATTTTGGTTAAAAAGGGGCAAAATGTTGACTTTTGGACTGGGATGTCCGATGGCCGAGTGTCGAGGACCATTACGTAGATCAGGACGATACGAATCCGTAGACAGGCGGTACGTCGAATTCGGACATTCGACGGCGAAATTAAGGTTCACGAAAGTTTAAGGGAACAATTACACGTTTTACGAGATGTATGTCATTTGGATTCTAGTGGGCCCCAGATATTTAGTTCATGCCCAATGGATGAGTGACAAGTGTCACTCATCCACTGGCCCTTATTTCCCATTCATGCATCTCCCCATCGCATCGATCATTCATTTGCTTCCTCACCAAAAAACAACCCGATCTCACTTCCACCCACATCCAAAACCCAACCCTTCCCATTCGACCATGACTGAGACCAGAGAGTGAGAGAGGGACTGGGGAGGTTGTTGGACGGCCAGAACCGCCGTGGACGGCGGCTTGGAGGAGGAAAACGTGCAGGTAATCGGTTTAACCGATTTTGATCCATTTTCCATTTCTGTGATTATGGGCCGTTTTCATTGCTTTCTTTGAGTTAAATAGATCATTAGGAAGTTTTTAAGAGGATTTTGAGGTTGGTTGGAGGCTGAGAAAGCCCTGGTGGATTTCTGGGAAAATCAAACCGTGAGGGGCTTTCGGGTTCACGGGTTTTAGGAGGTTTTAGGTAGTTTTAATTGTATATCTAGATTCCTAAGATCAAAACTAGAAGAATAGGATTGATTAGGGACAAAACGGACGAAAAACAAGGAAGGAATGGGCTTGGATCTGTCACGCCGGTCCAGGCGGACTGGATTTTCTAGAAAAACTGGGTCGGCCGGTTTGGACCGGCCTCGCCGAAGGAAGGAGATGATCTACAGTACCGCGCGTGGAGCCCACGCGCAGTAGCATCTCGGGGCGCATGCGGGTGCGTGGCCCACATTTTGGGGATGTGTTCAACATACGAAATCTTCGATTCGATGTAACGAACATTTTGGGACTGGTTTTGTATCGATCGGGCACCCTCTCGATAATGTTCGGGGCATCAGAAAGTTTAGGTTCGACTTTAAAAAAAGTTAAAAATTTCGGGAAAATTATGGGGCTTCAATGGGGGATTAATTAAGTAGTTAGTAACCTTCTATTATGATTTGGACAGATTTGGGAGTCCCGGTGACGACGATTTGCCCGGTGACGCTTACGACACGCAAATTGAGGCAGCAGCATATGACGGTCTGTGAGTGGACCTTGATTTCTAAACTGTGATGCATGCATAAAGGTTTTTTATGGATTATGAATATGATTCTATGATGTTGAATTGGATGATTGTGATTTATATGGTTTCACGGTTTACTAGGCGATTTACGTGCTTGCACATAAATCGAGATTTTCCAATTTTACACTGATTTTCCGTACTTATGGTTTTGGATATGATCTCATGAAATGATTTTGGATTTAAATAGGTAAACTCGAGTTCGAAACCCATTTGATTTACGAACTCTTGGACTTGAGGTCCATTTGATTTAACAAGGCACCGGGCCGGAGGCCCAGTTGTTGTTCGATATCGAGCACGAGGCCCATTTAGTTTACTAAATCGGGCACGGGGTCCATTTAGTTTACTAAATCGGGCGCGAGGCCTAGTTGGTTTACAATTCGGACCGGAGGTCCAGTTTGTATGTGGATGCGGGCCTAGGGCCCAGCTGACAAGACCGTCCCGATCCCACAGGGACCACAAGGGGACGTGCCCTGCTCCCGTCTGACACCCAAAATTCATACCAATTTTAACCTCAAAACATCAAATGCATAAATAACCAAATTAAAGTTATACATCAAATTCGAATTAAACTGATGTCAGACAAGGGATGAAATCCAAAATTACAAGTTGCAAGCACGACTCTAACATAAACCTGCGGGTGAAATCACCCAACAGGGATTCAGGTACGCAGAAGTAGATCTATTCCTCAGCCTCAGGTTCCTCCTCAACCTCAGTAGCACGACCTGGAGGGGTTACCAAAACAATAAGGGTGAGTGGGCCGAAACTCAAGTTTATAAAATCGTTTAGTAAGTAAAACATATAATTTACCCCTCCGTTTTCCAAACATGCATGCATCAGGATTTTAAACCATAAATCATATAATATGAACCATAAGGCATGTAATAAAACCATAACATAATTTTAGCCACTGCACTATACACTCCAATCCTGACATCCTCGATGTCTGACGTTCCTGACGTCCAATAAGGTCACAGTCTCAAGGCTACGCGTGCCACTCGGGTCTCAATTCCGAGTCCAATCCCCGAACCCTGTCCGGGTACGGCATCTCAAATGCCTAGCGTTCTAGACGCTCGACGTCCATGACGTCAAATAAGAAATCCTGCTCCTGAGTCATCTTACGGTCCGGTTCCTCCGTAGAATGACCCCTCGCAGGCAATGCGCTATGACCACTCCGGGGTACCACATCCGGAGGAGACAGTATTATAAGAATGGATCTATATAGTGCAGTACCAAATACATTTTATTGATATCCACATGCAAAACATATATATATACATAGATAAAATCCAAACCGATCGTTAAGTTTCATCAGACGGGTTTCAAACCCAAATACCGTGAAACGTACCATAACCGTAATTTCAATATCATCAAAACCATTTCTTGATTCCAGCATGTGAACATATAATTAAATCAGAAAACATTTAAGCATGCAAGGGTTTAATGAAATCGGGCCCACTCACAGTACAATCCCGCGGTAAACCTGTGCGTACGAACTTGTACCGGGATTATCGTACAATTCCTGTCAGTCCAAATCACCTGTAAGGGTCACTACAAGTCTTAAACATTTATCCAAAAAGTCCGAAACAGAAACCGGCTCGGGGAAGCCGTCCAACACGTTTCCCGAGACAACTGGCCCTAAACTGACCCTCCCAAACTATCTCAGATCAACATGGTTAATTCATCAAAAATGTCCAGAATGATGAGAGGAACAAAAGTCATGTTGATCGTGATCGGAGATAAGGCTCAACGCGCCCTCACGCGCCGCCCAAAGTGGCTGCGCGTGAAAGTCACGCGCCTGACACTGTAGCAGCTACAGTGTCACCCTCTTCACCCGTTTGTCTGTAATACGGGCCTGCCACCCGCGGCTTGACCCGGTTAATTAACCCCCAATTCTTAATCAATTTCCTTCGTTTTTGATTCAATTATCTTCCATAAACATCTAATTTAGGTTCTGAGACATTAATCACCCTCGACAAGTCCTCAATCGACCCATCGACCCGTGATCAACCAAACGGGTCAATCACCAGAACTTGCTGGTTTCCCAACCATTGTCCAATTAACTTAACAGGGAGCATCCTAGGGCTAATACGAACTATAAGGAATGATCAATTGGACAACACATTACCTGAAAGTAGCCGTCCAAACCTCTGAAATTCCTCTGAAAACGGCAGCCTCCGTCCCAGCTCCACCGTGGCTGGTTGCCCTCGATTTCGATATGGAGGTGTTCTAAACACTCCCAGAAAGCTCGCTCAGTGCTTAGGTTGGTCCAACAGACTGTAAAAATTGAAATCCGAAATTCCCTCCAATTTTCCCGAAACTCAAACTCTGGTTTTCTCTCCAATTTCCAGCTCCCTCAATAGCAGAGTGAAGTTCTCTCAAATTCCATTCTGTTTAAACCAACTGAGCCGTCCCAGCTGCTCGTGGAAGTCCACACTGTCCACTGAGATTTGTCCCCCGAAAAGCTTCGAATCTTCAAATTAAAAATGGTGGCTTTGCCCCTGGTTCAAATAATTACCAAACTGTCCATCACTTTCTAGACCCGTAACTCAGCCATACGAAGTCCGATTTCGGCGTGCCGCCTGTCTACGGACTCAGGACATCGAGACCTACCTAACGGTCCTTGAGTCATGTGAAAATTAGTTGCCAAACAAAAAGTCAACATTTTCGCCCCTAAAGTCCAAATTACGGTAATGCCCCTGAACTTCCGATAGTCATAACTTTTTCCCTGATCGTCCTAATTGGACGTGCCACCTGTCTATGAACTCGTGACGTCCCAAACTACGTCACGGTCATTGGTCAAAGTCCATTTGACCCTCAAATAAAAAAGTCAACAATTTTGCCATACCAATCACAAGGGTAAAAACGTCAATTCGTACATTAAATTACATTATTATAATCCTCGAATTTCTGGGGTGTTACACCAGCTATGTGTTACAAATGGTTTTTATGGTTCATTACGGTTTATAGGAACCGGCATGAGCCCTTGGAAAGGATTTTATGGTTCATGACGGCTTATGGGGGCCGGGCATGAATCCTTGAAAGGTTTAAAGAATGATTTCAAACGGTTTTTCATATGCCATCCTTTATATATGATTGTCTCCTTCTGGGAGGGTCGCTAGCCTGGGTGAACCCCGGAGTAGTGACGGAGCGCTGACTGAGTGGAGTCGCCCCTAGTTGGGTTCCATACTCTCAGGATGGGCATGGTTCGTTACCTCCAGGGAGGGTCATTGATCTACGAACATTGACCTGGGTGGACCCTGGAGAGACTTGGGTTTGAGACCCCGGTTAGCACGCACGTAGCTCTATTTTACCGTGATAGGTTATTGGATATGAAATGTAATGGATAAACATGATTTAAATTGGTTTGGGAAATTGTGTTTTATGATGATAAATGGATTTGGGCTTAGATCCCACATATGTTCACTATGTTATGGTTTTCTATAAATGGTTTTGGGCAGGAGCCCGTGTGACTTGTATATACGGAACTTAGGGCTGTGACCCTAAATATGGTTGTTTAAACATATGTGATTGGATAAATGGTTTTACTATGCATGCTTGCTTTTTAGTGAAGGGTATAAAGGTCTTTATAAAATGTATTTCTGAAACTTATTACTTTTTTTCCACTCACAGTTTTCTTGTTTTAATACCCTTCAGGTTGGATATGGTGTGGACTGTAGCATAGACCGAGATATCACATGCCTCCTCCGGATTCTGGCGTACTCTGATAGCGCGGGAGGGCAAAGGTTGGAAATTTCCCTTGTCTGACACTCCGTGTCAGACGAGATCAGGGGTGTCCCTCGTTAATCCCTGGGGGATTGAGGACGGGTCCTGACAGGTGGTATCAGAGTGCGGCTGGTTTATATCAGAGCATAGGATTATTTATCAGAGTGGGGGTTGTCTCTATTCGAGCAACCGTGGAGCTCTTGGAGTAGTACGCATGTCGAGGATGTGATATCTCAATGGGCTACAGTTCGTTATCAACCTGATAGTGGGGATGCCGGTACGATAGTTAGTAGGATTGAATCGTGAAATGTCTTGGTTCGGCATTTGATGCCGGGGTTGCCATAGTTCTGTCAAGGTTGGCAGTGTGGGACCCTACGAAGGGATAAACGTAATTGTACGTTAGCGTTTTAATCATGAGACGGTTAGTTGGGATCGTCTTCACAATGTCGTAGGATCGGTTCTGACGACTGGTTGGGAGTTCTGGGCATTCGATGATCGGATATTGTTGAGTTAAATGGATTTATTGCTCCTGGAAGATAGCAGTCGGATTCGAGAAATCCTAGTTGATTTTACGGTACGATTGGATTGACGTCTTTACGATGTCGGGACCGCGTGGTCGGTTAGATCGTGGATTATACTGATTTCCGCAGTTGGGTTCAGGGAGACCCTAGAGTGTGATTATGGAACCCTACATTGGGTTGTATGGTTCGGAGATGTGAGTTGGCGAGTGGTTTGACTTTGACGACTATTCGGATTTGAGGCCGTTAGTCGGTCTAGTCATGCCAGCTTTAGTGATAGGACTACACTCTGCAGTCAGGGTTGTACTTATCGGTTAGACATAGTTGGTTTTCGTACTGCTTTAGTTGTGATGGATTGTTGGTGCAGCTAAGGTCATGGGCGACCTGGTAGACGACATTTGGTTTAGTCAAGTTACGACTGGCTAGAGTTTGGTTGGACAGGTTACCAGGGTTGGTACTTATCGATGGAATCCTGGAGCGGGGATATGGAGTGGTTGGTACGAGCGATTAATTCTGTTGGATGTGGAGTTTAGATCGTGATGTCTGGTGGTTAGGTCTACATGAGTCTGTGGCAAGCACTACTACCGAGAGTGGTTGTAGTTATGGTTGTTGGGAATCAGGGACGTTCAGGGAACGTTTTCTTTTCTCGTATGCGTTGTCAGGGTGACTGTACCCAGAATTGTTGGGTACGAGGGAGGCAGAGTTTCTCCCATTCGAGTGGAGGTGCGGGATCGTCGCTCGGTATGAGCGGAGATCTAGGGTTGTCTGATTTGCACACTTTGTGCTGATACTGACAGTGGTGGTACTAGTGCTGGTGATAGTGATGATACTGGTGCTGGTACTGGTGCCGATGATTGTGATGACGGTGAGTGGCGAATCGGGATGTGACTCCGTCGCGATTAGCATATGTTCGGTATCTGTGGTTCGGGCGTGGATCATGGATAATGATGGACTGGATAGGATCCAGTAGTAGTTGACACTCGTGGTACAAGATGCGAGTGTTGGAGACCGTTTATGCACATCCCTAACTAGTATACAAGGTTTAATCTTGAGTCGCGTGAGTTCCACTCAGAATGAGTGTATTTACATAAAAGGTGTAAACCGACAGTCGAACTTGGTAGTGAGTTTGACTTGTTAGGGACACGTGGATAGTGTCCGGATGAGCTAAGAACTTGAGAATCCATTTTGGATTGGTTATGGTTGACTGCGGTTGACCATACCTCCTGAGTTTCAGGCAGGCTTGTTTGAGGAGGACTTTGATTGTGAGAAATATAATGGGTTATTATAATAGTTATCGACGTTCGTCGTTGGACGGAAAGGACGGAGAAAGAGAACTTCTAGCTCAAGAATAGAAACAGTTAAGCATGATTTCGACATGGTTGGAAGTTCGGAATCGAGAAAGTTTCGATTGAAGTGACGAGAGGAATGCGGGTTTTCCGCATTGGTAATGGGTATTTCGAAGTCATTAGGGTGACTTCTCAGGTTCTACCATGGTAGATGATGGTAGATGATGATAGATGAGGGATTGTTGTCACCATTACATTGGTCATGTATTGGTTGGTGAACCCAGGATTTGTCTTGGGTCATCATGAGGAATTGAGTATATCGAAGTTAGGTGACTGAGATTTCTCATTTTCTGCTTAGTGGCAGATGATGTTGGTTCACATGACGTGTTGAGTAAGTTTTGTTTGCATCCACATAGGATGAATTCTGGTGTCATCGTGATTGGATCATTCTTGGTTTTTCCTCGGTGGAATGATAAGGATCGATACAAGGTAATTGGAGAGAACCCACAGTCTCGGCGTGTCTCGTCGTTGACTGATCTGTTTAGATGTGGGAAATGGTTGAGGACTTTGGGCGTCGTGACGATCCTCGATCGTGACATTTATGGTCGGGTGACTCAGTGATGAATCTCGATCGTGATGTCTATGGTCGGTTGACGTAGTGATGGATCTGGATCGTGATCTTGATGATCCAGATAGGTGGAGAGTTTATCGCTCTTGCTTGGATAGTTGAGTTGAGGATGATGGGACTGAACTTCTTTTCGAGGTAAATCCCTTATGGTATATTACTCAGGCGAGTAGGTGTCTGACGAGGTCGGATTTGGTCAGCCTTAGATGTGTAGATGATGGGATTGGCTTCCCTACGAAGTCAATCAAATGTAATGTGTAATCAATTGAACATGTATGCGATAGGTTCGGATATAGTACGTCTCGGTAGATGTGAACGAGATTTCAGGTTTTGGAATCAGATTTCTGGGTGACGATTCAGGATTCGATTTTGGAACTTGAAAGTGGATTTATGGATTTGGGTTCGGAATGGTAATTCCTAATACTAGTTTACGGAATAATTATTTCGGATTCGGATTTGGAAATGCATAATGGGTCAGAGTTTTGATTTATCTAGTACTGGATTGGACAGATGGACTCCAAAATTGAAACGTGTTTGGCTACGACCTAGGTGGTCATGTTGTCGTCGTCGTTATTGTTGTGGTTGTAGTCTAGTTGGTAATGGATGTACGTACCTTGTACGTTATTCAAGGTACGATACTGGGCAGACTTATGGTGCTTAGTGACGGAATATAGATTATACCAGTAGTACATTGGTGAGCGTGTTGGTAGTCGTCTTAGTTCCGATACCATTGGATTAGTTGAGGACATGAACTGGACATTTGATACTGTGCGCTAGGTCATGGTATTTCTGATGGTTCCAGTTACACACAGGTCGAATGCTTTGTTGGTATACGTATACTCAGGATTAGTGAGTTGGTGGTTGGTATAACCACAAGTGAGTATAGTGTCAGTTTTCGACTGACGACTGTCAAGTGGTGACAGTTTGTCTGATGTTTCGTGGATCGTTGAGTGAGGTTTGATGACTCCTAATGGGAGCTGACGTCAGGATAGATTGGTGATTGAGAAGGGAACCTTCGAGTGTTTGTGTCAACGACTTGGTAAATTTGACAAGTAGTGTCAATTCGGAACGTATGACTACTGTTATTTGACGTGGTCGAGGGTAATCGATGTAACGAGAGTGTTAGTGGTACGTCTGGGTGCAGACGAGTTTTGTTCTGGTTAGTTGGTGTACGAGTGTACACGTGTCGTGAGATCGAATTATTTCCACGACGTGGATGTGGAATCAGAATAGTTGGAATTTCGAGAACGGAACTAATTAAGGAGGGTAGAACGGTTGGAATTATGTTGGTTGGATTTTCGAGGACGAAATTAATTAAGGAGGGATGGTTGTAATGACCTGTCTCGAATTCCAGGATTAGATTAGTGACTAATCACGATTAGTGAGGTTAATCGGTGATTAGTTGAGCAAAATCGGACGAACGATGCAAAATGACTGTTTTGCCCCTAAGCGTGGGTAAAACGTTGACTTCTCATTCTGGCAATCAAATGGACTTTGACTGATGACCGTGAGGTAACTTAGGATGTCACGAGTTCATAGACAGGTGGCACGTTCAATTCTGACATTTGAGGAAGAAGTTATGACGTTCAGAAGTTTAAGGGCATTTTGGTAATTTTGGTTAAAAAAGGGCAAAATGTTGACTTTTGGACTGGGATGTTTGATGGCCGAGGGCCAAGGACCATTACGTAGATCGGGACGATACGAATCCGTAGACAGGCGGCAGGTCAAATTCGGACGTTCGATGACGAAGTTACGGTTCACGAAAGTTTAAGGGAACTATTGCACATTTTACGAGATGTATGTCATTTGGATTCTAGTGGGCCCCAGATATTTAGTTCCTGTCCAATGGATGAGTGACAAGTGTCACCCATCCACTGGCCCTTATTTCCCATTCATGCATCTCCCTATTGCATCGATCATTCATTTTCTTCCTCACCAAAACACAACCCGATCTCACTTCCACCCATATCCAAAACCCAACCCTTCCCATTCGACCATGACTGAGACCAGAGAGTGAGAGAGGGACTGAGGAGGTTGCTGGACGGCTAGAACCGCCGTGGACGGCGGCTTGGAGGAGGAAAACGTGCAGGTAATCGGTTTAACCGATTTTGATCCATTTTCCATTTCTGTGATTATGGGCCGTTTTCATTGCTTTCTTTGAGTTAAATAGATCATTAGGAAGTTTTTAAGAGGATTTTGAGGTTGGTTGGAGGCTGAGAAAGCCCTGGTGGATTTCTGGGAAAATCAAACCGTGAGGGGCTTTCGGGTTCACGGGTTTTAGGGGGTTTTAGGTAGTTTTAATTGTATATCTAGATTCCTAAGATCAAAACTAGAAGAATAGGATTGATTAGGGACAAAACGGACGAAAAATAAGGAAGGAATGGGCTTGGACCAGTCAAGCAGGTCCAGGCAGACCAAATTTGCAGGAAAAACCGGGCCGGCTGGTTTGGACCGGCCTCACCGAAGGAAGGAAATGATCTACAGTACCACGCGTGGAGCCCACGCGTAGTAGCATCTCGGGGCGCGTGGCCCACATTTTGGGGATGTGTTCAACATACGAAATCTTCTATTCGATGTAACGAACATTTTGGGACTGGTTTTGTGTCGATCGGATACCGTCTCGATAATGTTCGGGACATCGGAAGGTTTAGGTTCAACTTTAAAAATAGTTAAAAATTTCGGGAGAATTATAGGGCTTCAATGAGAGGTTAATTAAATAGTTAGTAACCTTCTAGTACGATTTGGACAGGTTTGGGAGTCCCGGTGACGACGATTTTCCAGGTAACGCTTACGGCACGCAAAACGAGGTAGCAACATAGGACGGCCTATGAGTGGACCTTGATTTCTAAACTGTGATGCATGCATAAATGTTTTATATGGATTATGAATATGATTATATGATGTTGAATTGCATGATTGTGATTTATATGGTTTCACGCTTTACGAGGCGATTTACGTGCTTGCACGTAAATCGAGGTTTTTCGGTTTTACCCTGATATTCCGTACTTATGGTTTTGGACATGAAATGATTTTGGATTTGAAAAGGTAAACTTGAGTTCGAAACCCATTTGATTTACGAACTCTCGGACTTGAGGTCCATTTGATTTAACAAGGCATCGGGCCAGAGGCTCAGTTGGTGTATGATATCGGGCACGAGGCCCATTTAGTTTACTAAATCGGGCACGGGGTCCATTTAGTTTACTAAATCAAGCGCGGGGCCCAGTTGGTTTACAATTCGGATCGGACGTCCAGTTTGTATGTGGATTCTGGCCTAGGGCCCTGCTATGTGTTACAAATGGTTTTTATGGTTCATGACGGTTTATGGGAACCGGCATGAACCCTTGGAAAGGATTTTATGGTTCATGACGGCTTATGGTGTCAGGACCCGTCCTCAATCCCCCAGGGATTATCGAGGGACGCCCCTTATCCCATCTGACACGGAGTGTCAGACAAGGGAAATTTCTAACCTTTGCCTTCCCGGGTTATCAGGGTACGCCAGGATCCGGAGGAGGCATGTGATATCTCGGTCTCTGATACAGTCCACACCGTATCCAACCTGAAGGGTATTAAAACAAGAAAACTGTGAGTGGACAAAAAGTAATAAGTTTCATAAATACATTTTATAAAGACCTTTATACCCTTCACTAAAAAGCATACATGCATAGTAAAACCATTTATCCAATCACATATGTTTAAACAACCATATTTAGGGTCACATCCCCAAGTTCCATAAATACAAGTCACACGAGCTCCTCCCCAAAACCATTTACAGAAAACCATAACATAGTGAACATATGTGGGATCTCAGCCCAAATCCATTTATCATCATAAAACACAATTTCCCAAACCAATTGAAATCATGTTTATTCATTATATTTCATATCCAAGAACCTGTCACGGTAAAATAGAGCTACGTGCGTGCTAACCGGAGTCTCAAACCCAAGTCTCTCCAGGGTCCACCCAGGTCAATATCTGTAGATCAATGACCCTCTCTGGAGGTAACGAACCATGCCCATCCTGAGAGTAAGGAACCCAACTAGGGGCGACTCCACGCAGTCAGTGCTCCGTGACTACTCCGGGGTCCACTCAGGCCAACGGCCCTCCCCGGAGGAGACAATCATATATAAAGGATGGCATATGAAAAACCGTTTGAAATAATTCTTTAAATCTTTCAAGGATTCATGTCCGGCTCCCATATGTCAGGACCCAACCCTCCTCGGTCAGGATCCGACTCATCTAGCACCATATTGTCCGCTTTGGGTCTCGCCCTCACGATTTTGTTTTTGGGAGCTCATGGTGCAACTTCCTAGGGGGTCACCCATCATGAAATTGAACCAATCTCAACTCGCTTAATTTTGGGGTTCCAATCCCCCCCAAAGCCACTTGAGCTCCCAAAAGGCCTAGTTCTAAATAGGTGTGTGCCTACACCTTTAAGGCACACCACCATCCTCTCCCAGACCATTCCCCCTCGCAGGAATGTGGGATTGTTCACTGTTCCCTCTAGGACACGGGTCTTACACTAGTTCTTGTGACAAACCTGATATTGATATTCCCAATGGATGATTTGTTCGTTAGTTATGAAAGATCAAGACGTATAGCTCCAAGAATCACAAACTTTCATCATTATCGTGTAGACATCTTTGTAAGTGTCCACGATAAACAACTTGTGGAGTTGAATAATCGCTTTGATGATGTAAGTATGGAGTTGCTTCTTTGTATGATATGTTTGAGCCGGGATGATTCCTTCTTAGCTTTTGGAAAATAAAAACTACTTCGGTTTGCTCAATTTAATTCTCGAAAACTTCTCACGCTTAGAAGATTAACTTGGTGCTTATATTCATGATATTGTTCGATTAGTGATTTTCCCAATCGAAAGGAATTACGAAGCTTGCAAGAAAATTGTGGAAGACAAGAATGAATAGAAGATATAATTATGTGCATTTACTTCTTTGACTTTGGTTTTACCTGTTGCAATTGCTATGGTGGAGAGAACATTTTCTGCTATCAATATTGTCAAAACTCAGCTCCTAAACAAGATGGGAAATCAAGAGTTGAGCGATATTATGGTTGTTTACATTGAGAAAGATATTTTTGCTTGTATTGACAACGAAAATATAATGCGATATTTTCAAGGTATGAAAACTCGTTGACAATTATAGGATTGTAATATTATCTCTTCTGTGAATATCTGGCACTCTTTTTCCTTAGCTAGGCTGAAATCCACAACAAAGTTCTAAGAGGCCAATTTATGCATCTATTGTAATGCCCCTTCTTACATCAATGAGAATTACACACTTCTTTCTAACAAAAAATTGGAGGTAATATTTTTATTTAACAAATTTAGAAACACTTTACATGTTGACCACTACAAGAGACAACCGCACCCTAAAGTGGGATTAACATCATTGCTCAAAGTTCGTAGGTGGTATAGTCATATAGAACGACTAATAAGTCATAATATGCTATAGGTCAGAAACAACCTTGGAAGTCAATATTACTGAGGATGTTGATGCAATGAGTTCTAAATTCTGATAACACTATCTGAGAATACATACATACAATTACTTGCAGCCACTTGCATTGCATTTTGCAGTTTGCATCTAGGTGTCGTGTCACAGGCTCACAGCACAACATTAGGCATCAAAGTCTGAGATCTGGGCACGCAGAAACTTATTACAATACCAAAATTCAATAAATGACTAACATTATTACTCCTTCTCAAACTCCCAATAATCTGATTTATTTTCATTCTTTACACTATCATTATCATATTCATTCACAACATGCTTTCATTTGCCTCATCTGCTCTACATGGTAATCCATTGTAAAATTTCTGGAGATGTAGAGTTATCTACATAGGATTACAATTACATTTCTCCCGGAAGCATCGTGTCCTCGGGTAAATCACATACAGGAATACCCTGAAAAGAAATAAACAAGGAAAGATGATGACTGGCTCCGGCAGTATCAGACAAGGTAGCAAAAGCCTTTAAGGATGAAAAATGTACCTGTCCGGTAAGGTGACCCACACATCTTTTCTCAGCTAGTAACTCAGCTTCGCTCTGCAAAATTTTAATGTCAAAAGGACACCAACTGAAGTTGGATTGAAAACGGTAATGGAAAAGTTTCTCTGTCAATCATAGTCATACTACGAACCGATGTTAATGAATTAGTCAAAATAGTTATCCAAACAATTTCTATCAAATCGATTATTTCCATGCCTGCAAAGTACCTTATCCACTGAATGATAATCCTTAAAAATGAGAAAAGGGTATACCTTCTTTATTCTCTTGAGAAGGTAGTCATCAAATTGTATGTCCTTCACAAGTTCATAATCACCGTCTCCCTGGAGAGTGCTAGAAGTTATTAGAAATTCCTATATCAAAATATAAATAGTGACAAAGGAAAACTTGCTACAAAAACTTTCTTTGCATCATGTAACCAAAGCAAAAAATTACCTTAGATCTGCATGGCATACTGAATACTAAATCCTCTTCTATACCATAAGGATTTCCATTGGTGTATACCTTCAATGATATGGTACAAAAGAACGAATTCTAAATTAAGATCAACCAACATAAACTTGTGCCTTGAAGCTACCCAAAAGAATAGAAAATTCATTTTCGTGATTGCAATTAATAGTAGCCAATTTCAAGTGTGGCATTTCATAGATGTGTAACATACAAACCCAGGCCTTTCAGGCATCCAAAAAGTAGAAAACGAAACTAAGGAAGTGGGAAAGAAATTTTAACTTAATTTCTTTTGTTTCTCAGTTAGTTGGGCTTGGGACTCAAAAAGTATTGTCTCTCAAGTCCCAAATAAGAATTATGAAGTCAAGTTTTGATGATATTGTTGCTCGGGGAAAAGATGGTGTGTGTATGCATGTGTATCCGTGTCTGTATATATCTATACACGTGTATGGCTTACATAATGTATGTTTATATCAAAAAAACAAGCACTTACTCCAGATGAAAACCAATCGCCCTCAGGTGTAGGAGTAACCAAAGACTTTATGGCATCTGCAATTGACACGGCAGTTGATGCAGCCGAAGATCTTCCCCATTTTTTGATAAGCACACCTCCTCTCTACATAGTAAAAATAGTTCTCAGTGTTTGAGGATGAGGGCCAGATATATAATCAAATTATAGACAATGTTGAATCATGTATATATATGTTACAGTCTTGTCTTACCTTCTGGATGCTTTCAGTGAACTCCTCCTCTAACCATTTCTGGTCCTTGATTACCTCTTTGACAGGAAGGCCATTAATTCTAGCATTCAAGAAGTCGGGCACCTGATAGAACCACACAATTATTTTACAAGAAGAGAAGCAAGGGAATTAATTATCTGCGGTTTTACAACAGAATGTTTAAATTACCTGAGTGGTTGAATGATTTCCCCAGATGGTCACGTTTGAAACTTTATCATAGAAGACACCTGCTTTGAGAGCTAGCTGAATAAATCATAAGCCATAAGTGCTAAATTGTTATTCATTTTGATCATGACGTCCTAAATTAAATATCACCCATATTACTCAAATGTTTGTGAGGTACATACCTGACATTTTGCTCTATTTTCATCCAGCCGAGTCAAAGCATGAAAGTTTTTTGCAGGTATGTTTGGAGCATTTTTCAAACAAATAAGTGCGCTGCGTAAGGAAGAAATAAATGAGCAGTGACAGGTTAATACAGTTTTCGCTAGTAGTCCAATGTCCACTCCAAAAAAGTTGAAAAGAGGAGAATAACTTACTTTGTGTTACAAGGGTTTCCAACTACTATCACTTTGACATTAGGGGATGCAACGGCATTAAGAGCTTTTCCCTGTTTTATAAAAAATACAACAGACCCATAAGTGTTACTATCTATACAAAGCAGGCACAGATGATGTCATATGAAAATCTTATGGAACCTGCTCCACAAAAATCTGCCCATTTAGATCCAACAAGTTAGCTCTTTCCATTCCAGGACCCCGAGGTTTTGCACCGATTAAAAGAGCCCATTCTGCGTCTTGGAAAACCTCAAATGGATCAATACCTATGCTCACCTCCCTCAACAACGGAAATAGGGAATCTTCCAATTCCATAGCAACTCCTGCACACATAAACTGTTCTCTTAATAAGCCATATATATACCAATCATTCTTCAATGTTTAAACATAGGGTCTTTAAGTAGCATTTAAGAACAAGGGATTATAAAATTCTGTAGACCAACTTGACCCTACTTAGAAAGGCAACACTGTGATTACCTGAATTGTATCAATAACTGGGTTATGATTATATGCAGCATGCATAGCCATAGCTTATCATGTTTTCATGTGTTTGTTTGCTTCCTATCAGTCATAAGTAATTGCACAAAAATCTAAGTTTTTAATAATTCTATGATTTGTGTGATTTCAGATAAGCTTATAGATCAGCCTGCATACACTACTAATAAATTAATCTGTACTGCATATTTATGTATGTAAACCTCTTCGTTATGTCTATTTCCTTACCTTCAAGAGCTTGTAACGACCTTTCAGATCCCAATAGTTTTAATGCAATTGGTTGGTCTGGCCCGTAAACCTCACCCGACGCAAGCTGGATGTTAAGCAAGCCATGTAGCAAAAACATTGTTAAATTCTAGTAATAAACCCAAAAGAAAGTTCACTTAATAGTTAATATACTTTTTAGAATAGAGAGGGGCAGATGTTTTTTTTTTTCTTCGATAAAAAGATACAGAATTTTCATTTTAAATCTAAAATAGAATAGCCAAAGATTTTAAAAGTTCAAAGAGTGAGCTAATTTGGAGATCAATACGAAGCTCTAGTATGGAGTCCAGCATAAAAAAAAAGCTAGAAAGATCCATAAACATAACTGATGGGAACAAATAAAATGTCAGTTAATTTCATGATTTCTTTATGCTCCCATCTAGCTTATGGTAACTCGTGCCCTATTTGGATGTACCTTCATTCAGCTCCCAAATAGCACGTGGAATTGTTCCCTTACTTTCCATAGTTTAGATTGTTTCTTACACCAAACAGGTTATCAAAATTATTGGAGTCTGAGTTACACATGTAAGGATGGTTGCAGGCCCTAGTGGCAATATAACTCCTAATAACATGAGTATGAATATAATGTTCGTTGAAATAACAGGTCCAAACTGCAAGCTTAATTGATAATTGTTAGTCAATAGTTTCAAGAAGTAATCACTCACTAAGACCTCCAAAATTTAAGAAAAAAGAGCCAGAGGCTTGGATGTCATAAATACTTACTTTGAAGAGTAGATGATTTGATATCATACCAGCTGCACCAGAGACTGCAATATTAATTAATTTCTTCCAGGTTTTTGTCTCCTCTTCCTGTGAACATTAGACCACAGTTCTCAGATAGGCTACTTCGAGAAAGAAAAGATTGATCTGCAGAGCTCATCATTGCATAGGAAAAGAAACTGCTAGTCGACAATCAGATATGCACTCCCTCACTAAAAAATTTCATGCGTCACCATAGCCAAGGGTAGGATCAACATTGACAGTGAATAGTATTCATAATGAACTAAGCAACAATATCCTAGCACTAAGCAGCCTAATAAGACCAAATTCTTTTGAGTAGTGGTACCAATATGAAAATCAGAAAGAATTAAAAATTGATGAAGGGCATTGGTAGGCATCATGATTCTGTTAAAATTGGTTTCCAAACCTGAGAAAAACTCATATATGAGATAATACATGCTTATGAGTGCTGAAGGATACTTAGATATAATACAACACTGGAATAAGGAGCACATCGGCTGAAAACGCAAGGTTCCCATGAGTCCTATTCACTACCCTATCAGTTTCGAATGACCTCATGTGCTAAGTGCTAACTGTGCTATCATATATGATCTGTCCCTAGTCATGAGAAATATATTTTGTATCCATTAAAAGCCCCAGTTTCGATATTTTTAAACCGTGTAGTTAGTGTTTCAGTAGGAGGTAACATTAATTAACTAGAACCAAAAGAACAAATAAAGTAAAACTAATGAACGAAATACTGCTTCAATAAATAGTGAAAGCTTGATTCGACCTACTAAGTGGAACAGAGCAAATTCTAATATATATATGGTAAATTAGTTTCAGTATATATGATCAAGTTAGACTACGCAATTTGACAAAAAATTCATGTGCACTTATATAGCATCCACAAGCTCCAGAGTCCAGAGTTAAGCTTGCTACGATAGGCAAAACCCCAGAAATTTGAAGAAATTAAGCTTACAGCTTTAAGATCATAGGTGAGGCAGAACACCCCAAAGCACTCAGCCTTGTTCTTTGGGTCTTTGGTTAGTGATGGAGGAGCAGGAGCTTCAACTTGACTGATGTCAAGAAAATAAAAATTACTACTAGCAGAAAGCAGAACACCAAAATAAAAATAAAAAATCTAAACAAAAGGGTAAAGAATTGGGGAGATATATAAATGTAAGAAGCTTACTTGGGTGCAACAGAGCAAGATATTCTGGCATTTTGGGTCCGATGGGTAGGCCGGAAATTAACACGACGGTGAGTATGGAGATGGGTGGACGAGAAGTTGAGCTGGGATGTGTGAACGAGATGGGTCTTAGTATATGAAGGTGTGGATAGCTCTGCTACTGTCATGGTAGCAGAACAGAGAGGCTGAGAGAGAGAGAGAGAGAGAGAAGTTTTGGGGTTTGAAGAGGAGAACAGGAGGTGTGGTTTCTCAGACAGAGACTGATTTGGAGGGAGAGGAAAAGAGCGAGAGAGATGAAGAGTTGTAAAAACTAAAAACGATGATTTGAAATCTTAGTATAAGGCCATGCAGATGACACGTGTCCATACTGCCTCATCCATAAATATCCACCATTATACATGCAATTAAGTTAGGTACGAATTCGTTAAAACTACTAATTGACCCGCTTTAAATCGTTATTTATCTAATAATTTAAATTTGATCGGATAAAAATCAAACGGTTTGAGAATACAAACCGCTCAGTTAATAATGGTTTGGATTTGGATTTTCAAAAAGAAAATCTGTTCAATTCAAACCGGACTTTTAAAGAATATATTAATTTTATTAATTTTTAAATATATTATTAATCTAAAATAAAAATAATAAAAATAAAAAGATATCCAAATATACCAAGATAAATATTTGTATATATAGATAAAAGTATAATAAAAGATTATTAAGTGGTAATGCTTGTTTGGTAAATCTTAATATAGTGGTAATATTTGCAATCCAATTCTCTGCAAAATAAATATACAAAATATTGAGTATTGATTATTTTTTTTTGTATCCTTACCTTAAAAAAAATATTTTTGCTATTTTTTAATATCCTTACTGTTTTTTTAATATACTTGCTTTTTTTAATATACTTGATGTTTTTTTAATATCCTTACTGTTTTTAAATATACTTGTTGTTTTTTAATATACTTGCTATTTTTTTTAATATCTTTTCTGTTTTTTTAAATATACTTACTTTTTTTTTTATATTCTTGCTATTTTTTAATATACTTATTGTTTTTTTTAATGTGTAAATGGTTTCAAAACAGTTTTATTCTAAACCAAACGGTTAGTAACAGTTTGGATCAAAATGGTTTCATTTCTAATTTAAAAAAATCCAAGCCGTATCGAACATTAAGATTTTAACGGTTTGAATTTGGATATTGATAATATTCGTATCGAATCGTACCGTGTCCACCCCTACATGCAATGATGCTTGATTGAAAATGTATTGTATTTTCTCTATGCAAGAAGAAAAATAATTGATTTGATAATAATTATTTTTAATTTTAATTTTTTTTAAATTAAATAAAAAAAACAGTTGTCAATTTTCGTTGTGAGAAGGAAAATAATTGATTTGATAATTATTATTTTTATTTTTAAAATAATGACAGCCGTCTATCGTAATGAGGACCACCACACTCGTCTACTTAGTTAAATTAAAAATAAAAAAATTATTAATTTTAATTTTTAAAAATATATTTTTTTTTCTTATCACAAATTTTTTTCATCAATAATTTGTTGAACCTTAGACTTACTACATTGCTCGATTGAACCTGTTGGTTCCATGTCTATTGAATGTTTCTAGGACTTTTTCTCTATATTGATTTTTCTATCAGATTTTTTTTTAAAGAGTGAACTTCATTTAGGAAAAAAAGTTACATGAGGAATTATGGGTGGTTTCATTAAAACCTTACCCTACAAAGTGAACGAAGGAAAAAGGGTACCACAACCCCAATGGAAAAAAAGAATACATCAATTAGCATTGCCCTCCTCTAGGGTTCTAACCAGAAAAGTAGGAGGATAATGAAACCAATGAAAGTTTGTTCTAGCTCCTAATCCATGATATGCCAGGTGATGTGACACATTGTTAGCTTGTCAACGAACTTGGAATGGAGAGGTCCGAAGTAGATGGAGGGCCAGTTTGGCATCGTTGAGGATATGGCCAACCAATGAAAAATTCTCCGAATGTTGTTGAAGTGTCGAAATACACAACATGGAATCATATTCAATAACTACATTTTGAATACCTTGGGCCTTTAGTATTTACAATTCACGAGGAATGGCCAGAGCTTCGATATGTAGAGGAGATGAAATTCCCATATGACATTCTGCTGCAGCTCGGATAACCCGACCATCAGAATCTCGAAGAACAATACCAATGCCTCCAACATTGTCTATCTCGCAGAATGCACCATCTACGTTGCATTTTATAAGTTCTTGAGCTGGCGGCTTCCATTTTTCGAGGATAGGGAGCTGAGGAGGGCCAAAATTTTCATTGCCTTTTGAAGTCAGCCCACCAAGTATGGACTCAACCAATAAGTGCTGTTGTAGTTTCATATTTTGATTCCCACATTAGCTGGTTTTGAGACGACCAAAGACTCCATGAAGAACCAGTCTTTACTCTCTTTGGGTAGGTTGTTAAAAACTTGCAGAATCAAGTTTTTAACTAGAAAACAGAGGGGAGATTAAGTGACTGTTAGATATTGCTCTGAGTCCACAATAGTACAACATATGGACAATGAGAAAATAAGTGTTCTGCATCTTCTATTGGGCCTTGGCAAAGAATGAAAATACTCATCCCGATTATCCCTCGATAACCGTGAAAGATCTTGCTCCCGTATGACAATAACTCGAAAGTACCAAAAGTAGTTTTAAATATATACATATAGAACATAACAAACGATAAACATTGTCAGACAAGGGATATTTCAGTATTCCGAGACTGTTGACCTAGTCAACAGGTTTACAGAGCATAGGAAATATTTACAAGTAGGGATCAAAATCCTACGCTGCAAAGTGTCTGAGTACGCAACGGTCTGTTTATTCCTCTGCCTCGATATTAGCCTCAGTACCGGTGCACTGGCCTGGAGGGCAAATAAAACATCAAAAGTGTGAGTGGACAAAAATAAAGTTTAGAAATACATTTATCAAAATATAGTCTTACCCTCCAGTTTCACAAATATGCATGCATATCATAACTTATAAATTAGATAATCAAGAACGGATACAATTGAGCTTGAATTGAAGGAGCTTGCACTAGGTCTGATCGCGGGTTTCAGACCCGTTTATCAGAGAAATGGGCGAGGAAGGAGCACTGTAGCAGTGCACTGTTCACGATGCGTGGCTTTCACGCGCAGCCGTTTGTGGCGGCGCGTGAGGGCGCGTGACCGGGAATCTGAAGGAGGGTTCAACACACTTTTTGATGCTCTCGATGATACGGACCTATTAGCGTTGGTTTCGGGTCAATCAGATATGAAATTAGAGTAGTTTTGCATACCCGAAGCGTATAAGTTACGTTTAAATAATATTATTTTATTCCGACGATTAGGAAATTCGTACAGGGGATTATGTGATAAGTTAGTAATATTGTATTACTTGTTTGACAGCCCGAATACTTCCAAGACGTCGGAAGAGTACGAACAACTTGAAACTGAACAATCTGGACGGTGTGTGAGTGGGCTTTTGTTTTCTACCCTAAATGCATGCATATATGTTTTAAATGCCTTATAATATGATTTGAAATGATTTGGTATCATTGATACTTCGATATGATGATTTTTGGATTTTTGGAATATTATATTATTTTATAGGCTTTTGGGCACGATTTTCGAGAAAACTATAAAAATGATGTTTCGAGCTAAGGCTCGGGGTTTGAGCTTGATTTTGACTCGGATTATGAGTCTGGTATTAGATTTGATGAATGAATATTATGAATGAGATTGTGATTGCGTAGATTTGCGTGAATTGGTTTATGGATTTGAGAAAAGTGTTTTTGGGCTTAAAGCCCAATTCAAAAATGATTTTGATATTAAATGCAACTGTTTTCACTGGTTTTCATGATGATGATATATGAGGGCTTTCGGTGTGGAATATGTTTCCCCCGAAATGGACCCTGGAGATAACGCTCGCCTCCGGGATGGAAGTGTTTATCCCGGAGAGGTCACGTAGCACGGTATGTTGTCGTGCAGCCAATGGAGGCTCAAATCATACCAGATGTGCTGGATTATATGGAGGTCAGTCAGTGATATGTTCATGACGACCTGGATTGCCGGCTGGTGATGTGTTCACAGCGGCGGATGCTCGGGATTTGAGCGGTCCTTGAGCCTATTGATTTGCACACGTCGCAGGGATAACGTGACTATATATTGGACCTGGATCCTGTGTTTTTATTTCTGTTTGAGATTTATGTTCATATCTTGATTATCTAATTTATAAGTTATGATATGCATGCATATTTGTGAAACTGGAGGGTAAGACTGTATTTTGATAAATGTATTTCTAAACTTTATTTTTGTCCACTCACACCTTTGATGTTTTATTTGCCCTCCAGGCCAGTGCACCGGTACTGAGGCTAATATCGAGGCAGAGGAATAAACAGACCGTTGCGTACTCAGACATTTTGCAGCGTTGGATTTTGATCCCTACTTGTAAATATTTCCTATGCTCTGTACACCTGTTGACTAGGTCAACGGTCTCGGAATACTGAACTATCCCTTGTCTGACAATGTTTATCGTTTGTTATGTTCTATATGTGAGGACGTCGGAAGAGTACGAACAGCTTGAAACTGAACAATCTGGACGGTGTGTGAGTGGGCTTTTGTTTTTTACCCTAAATGCATGCATATATGATTTAAATGCCTTATAATATGATTTGAAATGATTTGGTATGATTGATACTTCGATATGATGATTTTCGGATTTTTAAAACTAAAAACTGATGTTTCAAGCTAAGGCTCGGGGTTTGAGCTTGATTTTGACTCGGATTATGAGTCTGGTATTAGATTTGATGAAATAATATTATGAATGAGATTGTGATTGCGCAGATTTGCGTGAATTGGTTTATGGATTTGAGAAAAGTATTTTTGGGCTTAAAGCCCAGTTCAAAAATGATTTTGATATTAAATGCAACTGTTTTCACTGGTTTTCATGATGATGATATATGAGGGCTTTCGGTGTGGAATATGTTTCCCCCGAAATGGACCCGGGAGATAACGCTCACCTCCGGGATGGAAGTGTTTACCCCGGAGAGGTCACGTAGCACGGTATGTTGTCGTGCAGCCAATGGAGGCTCGACTTAGACCAGATGTGCTGGATTATATGGAGGTCAGTCAGTGATATGTTCATGAAGACCTGGATTGCCGGCTGGTGATGTGTTCACAGCGGGGGATGCTCGGGATTTGAGCGGTCCTTGAGCCTATTGATTTGCACGCGTTGCAGGGATAACGTGACTATATATTGGAAGCGTATGCAGAACTATGAGCTTCAGCCAGAATCTCCTTTTTCAATGCTTCATCTCCAGGTACACATAATCTCCCTTCTGTGGTGAAGGCTCCATCCTCATTCACTGCATAATCCTGTCGTTCTCCTGCTTCTACCTCAATTCGAAGAATACATAAAGTCGCGTCTTGAAATTGAGCATCAATGATCTGATCAATCAGGATTGGTCGCACCAGGAAACTCGCTACCAACCCATCTTGACTATCAAGTCCCAACATAACACCAGTTTTTCGAAGTGCAACTAATAGAGGCAAGTGTATCGTCCGCAAATGGACTACTGAATGTGCTGATTTCCGACTCAATGCATCAGCCACTACATTTGCTTTTCCAGGATGGTATTCAATCGTGCAATCATAGTCCTTAAGCAATTCCAACCATCTTCTCTGCCTCACATTTAATTCCTTCTGGGTGAAAAAGTATTTCAAACTTTTATGATCTGTAAATAGTCGGCAGGTCTCACCGTATAGATAATGTCTCCAGATCTTCAGCGCATGCACTACTGCAACCAGTTCTAAATCATGGGTAGGATAGTTGCGCTCATGCGGTTTTAACTGTCGAGAGGCATAAGCAATCACTTTCCCATGCTGCATCAACACATACCCCAAGCCGTGTAAGGATGCATCAGTATAAACTTCAAATTCTCCACTGTCATCTGGAAGGGCCAATACTGGAGCGGATGTCAATCGTTTCTTCAATTCCTAAAAAAATCTGCTCACAAATCTCATCCCAAATGAACTTAACTTCCTTCCTGGTCAAACGAGTCAAAGGAGCAGCAATCATAGAGAATCCATCCACAAAACGTCTGTAGTAACCGGCCAAACCCAAAAAACTCCTCACTTCAGTCACTATTGTGGGTTGTTCCCAATTTGCCACTGCTTCAATTTTCTGGGGATCAACATAAATTTCTTCCGCAGAAATCACATGCCCCAGAAATCCCATGCTCGTCAGCCAAAATTGGCATTTACTCAGTTTAATAAAAAGTTGATTCTCCCTCAGAGTTCCAAGCACAAGTCTTAGGTGCTTCTCGTGCGCCTTCGCAGTCTTTGAAAATACTAAAATATCATCAATAAACACAATGACAAATTGATCAAGATATTTCCGGAATACTCGGTTCATCAAGTCCATAAATGTTGCCGGAGCATTGGTTAACCCAAAGGGCATTACAAGGAACTCATAATGACCATACAGAGTCCGAAAGGCTGTTTTCGGGATATCCTCTTCTCGAATCCTCAGCTGATGGTAACCAGAACGAAGATCAATCTTCAAAAAATTGGTAGCTCCCCTTAATTGATCAAATAAATCATCAATTCGAGGTAAAGGATACTTATTCTTGATCGTCATCTTGTTTAATTGCCTGTAGTCCATACACAATCTCAAGCTGCCTTCTTTCTTTTTCACAAACAGTACGGAGGCTCCCCACGGTGACACACTCGGTCGAATGAATCCCATATCGACTAGATCTTGCAATTGTACCTTTAATTCCCTCAACTCAGCTGGTGCCATACGATAAGGAGGCAAAGAAATAGGTCGTGTACCAGGAACCAAGTCAATGGTGAACTCCATCTCCCTATACTTTTGTTTTCTACCCTAAATGCATGCATATATGTTTTAAATGCCTTATAATATGATTTGAAATAATTTGGTATGATTGATACTTCGATATGATGATTTTCAGCTTTTCGGAATATTATATTATTTTATATGCTTTTGGGCACGATTTTCGAGAAAACTATAAAACTGATGTTTCGAGCTAAGGCTCGGGGTTTGAGCTTGATTTTGACTCGGATTATGAGTCTGGTATTATATTTGATGAATTAATATTATGAATGAGATTGTGATTGCGCAGATTTGCGTGAATTGGTTTATGGATTTGAGAAAAGTGTTTTTGGGCTTAAAGCCCAGTTCAAAAATGATTTTGATATTAAATGCAACTGTTTTCACTGGTTTTCATGATGATGATTTATGAGGGCTTTCGGTGTGGAATATGTTTCCCCCGAAATGGACCCTGGAGATAACGCTCGCCTCCGGGATGGAAGTTTTTACCCCGGAGAGGTCACGTAGCACGGTATGTTGTCGTGCAGCCAATGGAGGCTCGACTCAGACCAGATGTGCTGGATTATATGGAGGTCAATCAGTGATATGTTCATGACGACCTGGATTGCCGGCTAGTGATGTGTTCACAGCGGCGGATGCTCGGGATTTGAACGGTCCTTGAGCCTATTGATTTGCACGCTTGCAGGGATAACGTGAATCGGCGAATCAGAGATCTTGAATTTGCAGTGGGAGATTGGGTTTTCCTGAACGTTTTTACCCTTGGAGGAATATGGCTAAAAGTTGACTTTTTATTTAAAATACTTTTTGTGCATTTTTCGAGGACCGTTGTGTAGGTCCCGAGACGCTGAATCCGTAGACAGGTGGCACGTCGAAAACGGAGCTCGTATGAAAAAGTTATGGGTCTGGGAAGTTCAGGGGAAAAATGGTCATTTGTGACCTAAAGGGTAAAATGGTAATTTTATGTGGATTTTGATTAGACGGTGAAGAAGATGATTATCATATGATTTCAATGCTGATTCATTCCATCTAATGAGTCATATGATTCATCAAGTGACAAGTGTCACTTGTTAATAAGGATTAGTGGCACTTGGGTTATGTGTTACAATTAATTAATTAAGGTTAGCAGATAAGAATTTGAAATTGGAAGCAGTGCAGTCGACTAAGAACAAAAACAAACAGGGAACATATACATTCTCCCTTCATCTTGATCGAATTCAGTAGGAACAAGGGTAATTGTGAGTGATCAATTAGAGTTAATTGGTTAATTTGAAGAGAAAAACTGAAAGGAAACAGAGCAAAACCCAAGGGACACCATACTGAGGAAACTCGAAAAATCACCCAACACCATGATTTTCGATTTTCATTTTTAAGACGGTTTTGTGTGAAATTGAGGAGGTATTAAGCTTGCTGAGGACTATACGACTCGAACCCAATCAACTGGCACGAAAATTGGAGGTGAATTGGTGACGAACAAGCCCTGCAACTGTTTCGGAAATTCGAGCTTGAGTTCGATTACTTAGAGGTAATAATTCAAGAAATTGATTATTGAAACTGAACAATCTGGACGGTGTGTGAGTGGGCTTTTGTTTTCTACCGTAAATGCATGCATATATGTTTTAAATACCTTATAATATGATTTGAAATGATTTGGCATGATTGAAACTTCGATATGATGATTTCCGAATTTTTCGGAATATTATATTATTTTATATGCTTTGAAGCACGATTTTCGAGAAAACTATAAAACTGATGTTTCGAGCTAAGGCTCGGGGTTTGAGCTTGATTTTGACTCGGATTATGAGTCTGGTATTAGATTTGATGAATTAATATTATGAATGAGATTGTGATTGCGCACATTTGCGTGAATTGGTTTATGGATTTGAGACAAGTGTTTTTGGGCTTAAAGCCCAGTTCAAAAATGGTTTTGATATTAAATGCAACTGTTTTCACTGGTTTTCATGATGATGATATATGAGGGCTTTCGGTGTGGAATATGTTTCCCCCGAAATGGACCCTGGAGATAACGCTCGCCTCCGGGATGGAAGTGTTTACCCCGAAGAGGTCACGTAGCACGGTATCTTGTCGTGCAGCCAAATGGAGGCTCGACTCAGACCAGATGTGCTGGATTATATGGAGGTCAGTCCGTGATATGTTCATGATGACCTGGATTGCCGGCTGGTGATGTGTTCACAGCGGCGGATGCTCGGGATTTGAGCGGTCCTTGAGCCTATTGATTTGCACGCGTTCCTGGGATAACGTGACTATATGAGACCTGGATCGGATACAATTGAGCTTGAATTGAAGGAGCTTGCACCGGGTCTGATCGTGGGTTTCAGACCCGTTTATCAGAGAAACAGGGGAGGAAGGAGCACTGTAGTAGTGCACTGTTCACGGCGCGTGGCTTTCACGCGCAGCTGCTTGCGGCGGCGCGTGAGGGCGCGTGACCGGGAATCTGAAGGAGGGTTCAACACACTTTTTGATGCTCTCGATGATACGGACCTATTAGCGTTGGTTTCGAGTCAATCAGATATGAAATTAGAGTAGTTTTGCATACCCGAAGCGTATAGGTTACGTTTAAATAATATTATTTTATTCCGACGATTAAGAAATTCGTACAGGGGATTATGTGATAAATTAGTAATATTGTATTACTTGTTTGACAGGCCCGAATACTTCCAAGACGTCGGAAGAGTACGAACATCTTGAAACTGAACAATCTGGACGGTGTGTGAGTGGGCTTTTGTTTTCTACCCTAATTGCATGCATATTTGTTTAAAGGATCTGTTCACAATTACCATTTTCCCCTTTTAGCACAAATGACCATTTTACCCCTGAACTTCCCAGACCCATAACTTTTTCATACGAACTCCGTTTTCGACGTGCCACTTGTCTACGGATTCAGCGTCTCGGGACCTACATAACGGTCCTCGAAAAATTCCCAAAAAGTATTTTAAACGAAAAATCAACTTTTAGCCATATTCCTCCAAGGGTAAAAACATCATTTTACACATTATTTAATATTTTACATTTTTGTGGATTTTCGGGGCGTTACAACCTTCCCCCCTTAGGAAATTTCGTCCCTGAAATTTCACGGAAACAAGTACGGATACTGCTCTCACATCAGAGCTTCGGGTTCCCAAGTAGCTTCTTCTACCTTCTGATTTCTCCAAAGCACTTTCACTAGGGGAATTGTCTTTCCGCGGAGTACCTTATCCTTTCGATCCAAGATCTGCACCGGTTGTTCCTCAAAGCTTAGGTCTTCTCTGAGTTCAATCGGTTGCTCTTCTAATACATGGGACTCATCATACACATATTTCCGCAGCATTGACGCATGGAAGACATTATGAACTCTGGAAAGCTCCGATGGTAATGCTAGTCGGTAAGCAACTCGGCCAATCCGCTCGATAATCTCATAAGGTCCGATGAAACAGGGGCTTAATTTCCCGCGCCTGCCAACTCGTACTATACCTTTCCAAGGGGATAACTTCAGGAAAACCTAATCTCCCACTGCAAATTCAAGATCTCTGATTCGCCGATTCACGTAGCTCTTTTTCCTGTCTTGGGCTGCCTTGAGTCTATCCCGGATGAGCTTAACTTTCTCCGTCGTCAGATCAATCAATTCGGACCTAGACAATTTTCTTTCGCCCACCTCTGTCCAACATAAAGGGGTTCTACACTGGCATCCATATAAGGCCTCGTAAGGTGTCATTCCAATACTTGCTTGATAACTGTTATTATAGGCGAATTCCATCAATGGCAAGTGTGACTCCCAAGTACCCTGGAATTGCAAAAGACATGCTCTCATCATATCTTCCAAGGTCTGGATGGTCCGTTCCGACTATCCGTCTGTCTGAGGGTGGACTGCTGTACTAAAATGCAATCTCGTCCCAAAAGCTTCCTGTAAACTTTGCCAGAATCTAGAGGTGAATCGTGGATCTCGATCTGAGACAATAGAGGCAGGTGTACCATGTAACCGAATGATCTCATTAATGAACAAGTTAGCGTACTGGGTCACCTGAAAGTCTTCCTTCACAGGTAAGAAATGTGCTGACTTCGTAAGTCTGTCTACAATCACCCAAACTCCATCGTGGCCTCTGGGCGTCCTCGAGAGTTTAAACATAAAATCCATGGTTATATGATCCCATTTCCACTCTGGGATAGGAAGTGGTTGCAGTGCTCCGTAAGGTCTCTGTCTCTCCGCCTTTACCTGCTGACATATCAAACATTTACTCACATACTCTGCAATTTCTCGTTTCATGCTAGGCCACCAGTAATGTTTTCGGAGCGTACGGTACATTTTTGTTCCTCCTGGATGCATAGCGTATGCAGAACTATGAGCTTCAGCCAGAATCTCCTTTTTCAATGCTTCATCTGCAGGTACACATAATCTCCCTTCTGTGGTTAAGGCTCCGTCCTCATTCACTGCATAATCATGTCGTTCTCCTGCTTCTACTTCAATTCGAAGAATACATAAAGTCGCGTCTTGAAATTGAGCATCAATGATCTGATCAATCAGGATTGGCCACACCTGGAAACTCGATACCAACCCATCTTGACCATCAAGTCCCAACAGGACACTAGTTTTTCGAAGTTCAACTACTAGAGGCAAGTGTATCGTCCGCAAATGGGCTACTGAATATGCTGATTTCCGACTCAATGCATCAGCCACTACATTTTCTTTTCCAGGATGGTATTCAATCGTGCAATCATAGTCCTTAAGCAATTCCAACCATCTTCTCTGCCTCACATTTAATTCCTTTTGGGTGAAAAAGTATTTCAAACTTTAATGATCTGTAAATAATCGGCAGGTCTCACCGTATAGATAATGTCTCCAGATCTTCAGCGCATGCACTACTGCAGCCAGTTCTAAATCATGGGTAGGATAGTTGCGCTCATGCGGTTTTAACTGCCGAGAGGCATAAGCAATCACTTTCCCATGCTGCATCAACACATACCCCAAGCCGTGTAAGGATGCATCAGTATAAACTTCAAATTCTCCACTGTCATCTGGAAGGGCCAATACTGGAGCGGATGTCAATCGTTTCTTCAATTCCTGAAAAAGTCTGCTCACAAATCTCATCCCAAATGAACTTAACTCCCTTCCTGGTCAAACGAGTCAAAGGAGCAGCAATCATAGAGAATCCTTCCACAAAACGTCTGTAGTAACCGGCCAAACCCAAAAAGCTCCTCACTTCAGTCACTATTGTGGGTTGTTCCCAATTTGCCACTGCTTCAATTTTCTGGGGATCAACATAAATTCCTTCCGCAGAAATCACATGCCCCAGAAATCCCACGCTCGTCAGCCAAAATTGGCATTTACTCAGTTTAGCAAAAAGTTGATTCTCCCTCAGAGTTCCAAGCACAAGTCTCAGGTTCTTCTCGTGCGCCTTCGCAGTCTTTGAATATACTAAAATATCATCAATAAACACAATGACAAATTGATCAAGATATTTCCGGAATACTCGGTTCATCAAGTCCATAAATGCTGCCGGAACATTGGTTAACCCAAAGGGCATTACAAGGAACTCATAATGACCATACCGAGTCCGAAAGGCTGTTTTCGGAATATCCTCTTCTCGAATCCTCAGCTGATGGTAGCCAGAACGAAGATCAATCTTCGAAAATAGGTGGCTCCCCTTAATTCATCAAATAAATCATCAATTCGAGGTAAAGGATATTTATTCTTGATCGTCATCTTGTTTAGTTGCCTGTAGTCCATACACAATCTCAAGCTGCCTTCTTTCTTTTTCACAAACAGTACGGGGGCTCCCCACGGTGACACACTCGGTCGAATGAATCCCATATCGACTAGATCTTGCAATTGTACCTTTAATTCCCTCAACTCAGCTGGTGCCATACGATAAGGAGGCAAGGAAATAGGTCGTGTACCAGGAATCAAGTCAATGGTGAACTCCATCTCTCTATACGGTGGTAACCCTGGTAAATCCTCAGGAATACATCTGGGAACTCACATACGATAGGGATGTCCTCGACCCTAACTAGGGTATCCAGTACATCAATCACATGTGCTAGATAACCTTGGAAACCTCTCCGCAACAATCTCTCTGCTGTAAGAGCTGATATAACTTTGGCGGGTATCATTCGCCGATCTCCCTGGAATATGACTTCCGGTAATCCTGGACTTCGGAGTATCACCCTCTTATCGAAACATTTGATAGAGGCATGATGGGTTGTCAGCCAATCCATCCCAAGGATAACATCAAAATCGCATAATTCTAACAAAATTAAGTCAGCCACGAGATGCACACCCCCTATCAATACAGGATACTCTCGTATCACTTGGTTGACTACATAAATATCACCGGTCGGTGTACCGACTCCCATATCACAACCAAGTGCAGAAATCTATCTATCAGCTAAGGTTGCATAAGTGCGAGAAACAAATGAATGAGTAGCTCCCGGGTCTATTAAGGTACGTGCATGATGACCAAAAATAGGAAGCATACCTGTCACCACTCCTGGGGTAGATCGAGCCTCCTGTTGAGTAACAGCAAATACTCAAGCATGTGGTCCCGACGTCTGACCACGTCCTCGTGAGGTACCACGTCCTCGACCAGCTCCTCTTCCCCCAGTCGTATCAGAAGTCGATGCCGTACTCCGACTCTGCTCGGCAGTGCCCCAACCGGTACCACTACCAACCAAACGTGGGCAGTCCTTCTTAAAATGACCTGGCTCCCGACAGTAAAAGCAAACAAGCACATTACCCCGATTGGGCCCGCTGTTCTGTCGGTTGGCTGATCCTACTGATGCTTCGCTAGATTTCACGGTTGCCGAAGATTGAGACCTAAATCTTGGGGTATTCCCACGACCATAACTCGAACGAGTGCCTCCAGACGATCCAGAACTAGAACCATCCCTTTTCGGCCATCTCTGACTCGGCGCTCCCTGATACTGTCGCTCTCGGCGCCAACCGAAACCTGAAAACTGCTGTTGTACCGGCAAAGTCACCTCAACTCTAGCGGCTGCATCGGACAACTCCCTCAAAGAAGCATACGATCCCACTGTGACGGCACCACGAATCTCATTTATTAACCCCTGCTCAAACCTCCTGTACTTGTCCTCCTCGGTAGACACATACAAAGGGGAAAAATTTGCTAAGTTCAAGAACTTTTGCACATAATCAGCCACAGATAGATCTCCTTGTTTCAGTTGAAGAAACTCTACTTCCTTGGCATTACGGAAAGAACGAGGATAAAACTTATCTAGGAAACGGTGCCGGAAATCCTCCAAACTCAGGGTG
The DNA here is from genome assembly GCA_032719365.1 of Prinsepia uniflora. Classification (NCBI taxonomy): domain Eukaryota; kingdom Viridiplantae; phylum Streptophyta; class Magnoliopsida; order Rosales; family Rosaceae; genus Prinsepia; species Prinsepia uniflora. The sequence goes on along the minus strand of CM064868.1, from coordinate 67,665,540 downwards.
TTGGCATCCAATCACGTCAACTGCAATCCACGCCACCATCGATACGCCTGACTACTCAGCATAAACGTGGCTAAAGGAACCAAGTCTCCTGGTGGATATCGCATGATCTCGAAAATCCGTTCCAACTGTGTAACCCAATCATAAGCCTCACTTGGGTTAGTCTGACCAGTAAAACTCGTGGCCCCCAACCGTTGAGCTCTCTCTACGTCTGGACCCTCCATCTCTTCGCCAGGCTGTGCACGAGGCTGGCGTCACGGAGGCATATAGAGGTATATGTACGTAAAACAGATCAATTAACCAGACATGCACACAACGTGCAAAACTCAGACCGCAACCTAGTGCTCTGATACCAATTTGGCAAGACCCATCCCGATTATCCCTCGATAACCGTGAAAGATCCTGCTCTCATCTGACAATAACTCGAAAGTACCAAAAGTAGTTTTAAATATATACATATAGAACATAACAAACGATAAACATTGTCAGACAAGGGATAGTTCAGTATTCCGAGACCATTGACCTAGTCAACAGGTTTACAGAGCATATGAAATATTTACAAGTATGGATCAAAATCCTACGCTGCAAAGCGTCTGAGTACGCAACGGTTTGTTTATTCCTCTGCCTCGATATTAGCCTCAGTACCGGTGCACTGGCCTGGAGGGCAAATAAAACATCAAAGGTGTGAGTGGACAAAAATAAAGTTTAGAAATACATTTATCAAAATACAGTCTTACCCTCCAGTTTCACAAATGTGCATGCATATCATAACTTATAAATTAGATAATCAAGATATGAACATAAATCTCAAACAGAAATAAAAACACAGGATCCAGGTCCAATATATAGTCACGTTATCCCTGCAACGCGTGCAAATCAATAGGCTCAAGGACCGCTCAAATCCCGAGCATCCCCCGCTGTGAACACATCACCAGCCGGCAATCCAGGTCGTCATGAACATATCACTGACTGACCTCCATATAATCCAGCACATCTGGTCTGAGTCGAGCCTTCATTGGCTACACGACAACATACTGTGCTACGTGACCTCTCCGGGGTAAACACTTCCATCCCGGAGGCGAGCGTTATCTCCCGGGTCCTTTTCGGGGGAAACATATTCCACACCGAAAGCCCTCATATATCATCATCATGAAAACCAGTGAAAACAGTTGCATTTAATATCAAAATCATTTTTGAACTGGGCTTTAAGCCCAAAAACACTTTTCTCAAATCCATAAACCAATTCACGCAAATCTACGCAATCACAATCTCATTCATAATATTCATTCATCAAATCTAATACCAGACTCATAATCCGAGTCAAAATCAAGCTCAAACCCCGAGCCTTAGCTCGAAACATCAGTTTTATAGTTTTCTCGAAAATCGTGCCCAAAAGCATATAAAATAATATAATATTCCAAAAATCCGAAAATCATCATATCGAAGTATCAATCATACCAAATCATTTCAAGCTCAATTGTATCCTTTCTTTCACTCATTAATATCAGTTCAATCTAACTTACAGTTCAGTAACTTCAATTTAATCAATTAAACACTAAAACGCCTCGACTCAAGATGAACACTTGACAGGTTCAAATTCGAGTTCTACCCAAAACCAACCTGTTTCCTTCAATTGATCATACCAGAAACATCTAACCTTCATTCTAAACACGAAATCGAAATCAATTTCATGAATTATTAGCTCTAAGTAATCGAACTCAAGCTCGAATTTCCGAAACAGTTGCAGGGCTTGTTCGTCACCAATTCACCTCCAATTGTCGTTCCAGTTGATTGGGTTCGAGTCGTCTAGTTCCCAGAAAGCTTAATATCACCTTAATTTCACACGAAACCGTCTCAGAAATTAAAATCGAGAATTAAGGTTTTGGGTGGTTTTTCGTGTATGTCCAGTATGTGTTTTTCTTGGGTTCTCTTTGTTTCCTTTCGGTTTTTCACTCTATAATTGCTCTAATTGATCACTTAATTTCACTTGTTTTGCTGCTAATCGATCACGATGAAGGAAGGTGGTTGTCTGTGTTCTCTGTTGTAGCTTGTTCAACGACTGCAAGTATATGAACATGTGCTACCGTTAATTAATTTCATTAATTATGCAAAGTGCCACTAATGATCATTTGTGAGTGACATGTGTCACTCCCAACTCTGCCTGAGTCATGTTAAGGGCTGATTCAGCCACTTAATTCATTTAATTAATCCTACTGTAGCTACTTAATAAAGGATCTGTTCACAATTACCATTTTACCCTTTTAGCACAAATGACCATTTTACCCCTGAACTTCCCAGACCCATAACTTTTTCATACGAACTTCGTTTTCGACGTGCCACCTGTCTACGGATTCAGCGTCTCGGGACCTACACAACGGTCCTCGAAAAATGCACAAAAAGTATTTTAAACGAAAAGTCAACTTTTAGTCATATTCCACCAAGGGCAAAAACGTCATTTTACACATTATTTAATATTTTACATTTTTGTGGATTTTCGGGGCGTTACAAAGAATACATGACAAGACCCGACCCTAAATTCTGTAAAAATGGGATTGGTCTTACTTCTGTCTGACAACCTCTTCTTAGACAAGAGATTTTATGAAATTTAATCCGGTTTGAACCTTTAATAACTAACCCAAATTAACTCCATCTTGCGGGATTACCACCCACGTCCAACCCCTTTCCCCGATAAGGAGAAGTAATCATCAATTACAACTCGCTTCCTTTCTTATTTGACAATGCCTTGTATATAAACTAATTAGTATCCGACTGTGATTACAAATGGGACCACAACCTTTACTTAACATCATCCACAATTCATAAGTATCAAGATTAATATAATTATTATCAATACCACAAGTTTTGCCTCTTGTGATTAACCACCAATTGATTCTACTCAAATTATAATCAAAAGAATTCTCTTTAATGCTCTAATGTGCAATTCATAGTTTCTCTAGTTAAGCCTTATGAAGCTACCAAATTAGAGCATTACCTACTGACTTACATACACAATGCCCGAACCTTTAATCATAAGTAAGATCGTATATGTAATACTACTTAGTCAAGATCAAAACCATAACTAAGTAAATTCTTTTATTTATTCAACATCATCATAGTCCTTATCAACAATGTAATTCTTAACACTAACGTTATAAATCCCTCATTATAACTACCAATATACTCACCATATTTTGTTATCAATGTCATACACAATCCCTTAATTCAATAAATATTAACTTAAATCATAACATAAACTTAAAACATTGAATATATAAAATTCTACTAAAAATTTCCCAAATAACTAAATCTTTGGACCAATATAATCAGAATTCTTAGACAAGCATTTTTCATATTGGTTGGACAACCAAAAGAGGTCGCACGCACCACCACAAGGTCCATGCGCGTGGTGACCACGCGCCTCACAGTGTCGTCGTCAACCTGGAACCTGGTCCCCCGATTCCTATAATCCAGTTCGCTAACCCGCGAAGTTGAACCGGTAATTTCTCCGCTGTTTTACGTCAGATTTGTACATTCCTTATATCAAATTGAATCGTTTTAAGCCCAGAAATATGCCTATGTACTTAAAATAACGTAAACCACAATAAAATGAAGGAAGCATACTTGCACAGCTTCGACCATGGCAGCCGCGACCTGATCCTGCATCGTCGCGCATATGATTCATCATATTTCTAGCTTAGCATGACCCCAAAGATTCCCTTAACTTGTTAGGTCCTTAGTTTCGAGTTGACCACCCTCGAAACGACCTACAACTCTTAATCCCTCAATTCAGCTGCACGGGTTTGGGTTTTGTTCTCCCCAGACTTGTACTCTCCTCTCGTTTTCTTCTATTCCTTGTCCCATTCCTCATTTTTTCTCTTTGTTACTCTCCTTTTCTCCCTTGATTCCTCTTTCTCTCATTCTTTCTATTTCCTCCATTATTTTCTATTTTTTTGTTCCTTTTTCCATCGAACTACCACACACTAACCACACACACACAACAACAATATGTATACATTAATATTATATGTCGGTGGAGAGTTTTGGGAGGGAAAATCATGGGAGATCCCAATCTAGATCTTTCATACAAATTTACCAAAAATACCCTTAAGGGTACAAATTACCTAAATGCCTTTACTATAATTTTAACCCATATCGTACTTAGCCGAACTCCTTTTTTGATGTACGGCATGTCTACGTACTCAGGAATTCGAGACCTTCATGATGGTCTTTGCAGAACTTCCATAGGGTCTCCCAGTAAAAAATTTAACACTTAGACTTTTAAGGGCAAAATGGCCATTTTTGTTTTTATAAATATTGGAGGAGTTACAATACAGCCACCCAAAGCATTGATTTTTCTTCTTCTGAAATTATCCATGTGAGGTAAAATATTCCAAAATATTTCCACAAAAAATCTTCACCTTTGAGGGAATACAAGCTCCCTAAAGAAATCTCCAAAAAAAATTTGAATGGAAATCTGAAGAAGAAGTCACTGAACTTCTGGGATTTGAAAGGTCTTCAAATTCTCTAGCAATGTGATAAGCACTATAGACCAAGAACAAGCTATTCTTTTCAAAGTGCCAAACCAATCTATCACATTTGTTTGGAAAGATCTTAAAGGAATGGATGAAATAATAGAGGCCTCAAGAGGATAGAAGAGTGTGTTGATCAATTGTTCATTGCAAGAACTTCATTACTTATTAGCATGCTGACTATCCCCTAAGGAATCGGGCTTATAATTATCAAATGATCAAATGCCCATCAAAAGAATAACAATTAAAAACTAAATAAATATCGATGATCATAATTTTTTATAGGACAAACTACATAAAAGTATTCAAATTATAAGGTCGATTTTAAAAGATATTCGAACTATAAAAAAGTTACATTTTCATACTGAAACTATAATGTTGCTTTCAAAAGAGTACCTCCATTAGATTTTCCATCTAAAACTCAGTTAACTATCTATGTGGAAAATAGTAAATTCCACTCAACATCTGATGTGGCAAATTTTCAATGGGCATTTTGGGAGCAATTTTAATTCATCTCCCTTCTTATTCTTTACCAATTCATCACCTTCATCTTTGCCAATTCTTCATCAATCACTAATCATCAATCATCATCCATAAGTCCAAAATCCAAAATCCAAAATTAATCTTCCCTTGTTTTTCCTAGAATCTTCAAGCATCAAATCCAAAAACCCACAACCCATTAACTCATCTAGCCTCAAATTGGAGGCGAAGATTCTGGGCAAACCCAGAATCTTCTGTCAACAAGAGCGAAGCAGAAGCTACTGAGATTGTCAACTTGAGACAACCACACCTGAACAATATCACCTTTCTCAAATTGAATTGTATCATCCAAAGCAATTTTAAGCTAGCCAGCTGAAAGATCTGAGCTGTACAGTATCACCTCAGAGCATGCACGGCCACCAGCATAGCTACATCCTACTTTTCCTTAACAAGGATGAGTGCTTGAGATGGGCCGGTGGGCTCTTCTGGGCCCGTTTCTTCTCTGTCGTTGATTCGCAGATCGAAAGCTGGGGCTTGGGCATCTTGATCTATTTCGAGTTCCTGTTTTTCAATCATGGCCATGTTTGGAGCTCAAAACAGCTTCGACCCAGAAGAGCCCACCAGGATACTACTCCAGGATACTACGGGACGTCTGGAGGAGACAATAATCATAAGGTAGGTATACACAGAGCAATAATATCACATTCCAAAAAACTCCCTGACTTACTTTGAAAACCAATTCGTACATATATCCAGACAGGTCTCATGCCCAAAACATCATAATACGTATAGAACCCCATAATAAAGTATCAAGATCCATCTAATCACAATCATGAAGTAAAACAGTGAAAATAGTTATGCATACAATCATTTTGAAATTAAACAGCCCACTCACACACGGTCCTTGCTGCTCAACGAACCGCCTAAACCTATCCAAACACATACAAAGGTCACTAATTGACCGTACTAGGTCTAACATCTAACCCTAGAACAAAACTGGCCCGGGAACGAGTTCTGAGGCTAGATCCTTCAATTTGACCCACCTAACGATTTCCGATCGACACGAAACCACCACAATTGGATCCGGAATATCGAAACCATGAAAATGGTGCTGATCCCGCCTTGAAAATCTCATCCATGCGCCCCCACTTGCCAGTCAAAGTTGTGGTCAACTGTTGACCAAAAAGTAACACATGTTAGCAGCACACTAACACATGTTATTCTAATAGGTGCCACATGTTAGCAGCACACTAGCCCACGTCACTAACATGTTAGTGACACGTGTCACCCTCTGATTGGGCCACATCACTGACATGTAAGTGCTGACTGTGCACTGACATGTGACACGTGTCCTGCACTAAGTGGCCCACGTCGTCTGACAGCCTGACAGGTGATGACGTCATCACCACTAACCCGCGAATCCGACCTGGCTGTAACTCGCTTAATCCTGACCCGTTTTCAAAACCGTTGCTACCATTGGGATCGTCTGGGTGCCTAGGTCAGATCTATGACCTCAAAAATGTGAAAAACAAGATAAAACTTCACCTGGTTTGCAGCCATAGTGGAGGTCCATTTCTGTCATGTTTATTAGCCGATCCTAGTACCGTCGTGTCTGCTCCTAGGCTCCACTGAGCTTATACAGGCCCTACAACCACGCGATGGTCCTTAGATCCGCCAAACAGAGCCCAGTATTCGAAAACTCAAACTCAAAGCACGAACAGGCTTCGGGTCTTACCTGTTTCCTTCTTCCTTGTCGTGCACCGCCGTCCTCCGTCCTAAATCACCATCAACAACACTCACCGCCACTCACGAGGATCACAAACTGGTGGGTGTTTAGGAAGAAGGGTTAATGGTTGTATGTTGCACGAAATAGGTTACACGGTCGAATGAATCAAGAGAGAAAGGGAAAAGATACTTGAATCCCAAACTTTTGGGTAATTGCTCCAGTTAGATGAGTGACACTTGTCATTCATCTGATTGGTCCAAGATCCTAGTTAACCAATCCAATAATTCCACTTGGTCAAACCTCGAAAAATGTAATAGTAGCCCTCATAATCCGTGACTCGTAACTTCCGTACCAAACCTCCGATTTTGACACGCCGCTGCCTATGGACTCGTGGTGACGTGATGTACGTAATGGTCAAGAATCCATATACAAATAGTGTCTCGAGTCAAAAGTCAACATTTTGCCCTAACTATGGGCAAAACGATCATTTCACATACAATTTCCCAATTTACAATACTACTAAAAATTCGGGTCGTTACGAACTACCCAACTAATAAAAATTTCATCCTCGAAATTACATGAACAAGTGTGGGTGTTGTTCTCGCATCAAAGCCTTAGGTTCCCACATGGATTTTTCTACAAGAGAGCTCCTCTATAGTACTTTGACCAACAGGATAGTCTTATTTCTCAGGACCTTTTGTTTCCTATCTAGGATTTGTACGAGTGGTTCTTCAAAGCTCAAATCTGTCCTGAGCTCCAACGGTTGCTTTGCCTTGATATGTGATTCGTCCCGTACATACCTCTGAAGCATCTACACGTGGAAGACATCATGTACTCTAACAAGCCCTAGGGGTAAGGCCAACCTATACGCCACTTTACCCACTCTCTCCGTAATCTCATACGATCCGATGTACCGAGGGTTCAACTTCCCTCATCTTCCAAAACGAACCATACCTTTCCACGACGATAGTTTCAGGAATACCCAATCTTCTACTTCGAGCTCCAGATCTCGTTTCCTATGATTAGCGTAGCTCTTTTGACGATCCTGAGCCGTCTTTAATCTTTCATTGATGATCCTGACTTTTTCTTGGGTTACATCCAACAGTTCTAGCGTCACCAGCGCCCTATCGCCTATCTCGGTCCATCACAAGGGTGTCATTCCAATACTTGCCTGGTAACTATGATTATAGGCGAATTCCATAAAGGGAATGAGGATATCCCAAGCACCCTGGCACTGTAGTACGCAGGCCCTCATCATGTCCTCCAGGATCTGGATGGTCCTCTCTGATTGTCCGTCAGTCTGGGGATGAAACGCAGTGCTAAAATGAAAACTTGTTCCAAGGGCTCTCTGTAAGCTCTGCCAAAACCTCTAGGTAAACCGTGGGTCATGATCTGACACAATTGGCTCAGGTGTTCCATGCAGTCTAACAATCTCGTCCATGAACAACTGTGCCAATCGGTTGGGTTTAAAAGTTTCGCGCACGGCCAAGAAGTGCGCCGACTTCGTAAGTCGGTCTACGATCACCCAAACACCGTCAAACCCGATCCGTGTTGTCGGGAGTTTGAAAATGAAGTCCATAGTCAAATGATCCCATTTCCATTCAGGGGAACGGAAGGGGCTGTAAGGGTCCATATGGTCGTTATCGTTCAGCCTTCACCTGTTGACAAATCAGGCATCTACTCACAAATTCTATGATGTCCTTTTTCATGCCTGGCCACCAATAGTATTCCTTGAGTGTCCGATGCATTTTGTTTCCTCCAAGATGCATGGCATAGGCTGAATTGTGTGCCTCCTCAAGTATCTATGTCCTCATACTGGCGTCCACCGGTACACATAGGCGACCCTGCTTTAAAATTGTGCCGTCATCTCTGACGGTGAAATCATGCTGCTCTCCAGCTTCAACTTCCAACCGTAGTAAATACAAGGTAGGATCCTGTAGTTGAGCATCCACAATCCGGTCGAGCAATAAGGGTCTCACATGGTAACTTGCCAACAAAGTTCCATCTTCATCCATCCCAAGCCTAACTTTCGTCCGTCGGAGTTCTACTAGAAAAGACAGGTAGACCAAACGCAAATGGGAAACCGAACCAACCGTCTTCCTACTCAATGCATCAGCCACGACATTCACCTTTCCGAGGTGGTACTCGATAGTGCAATCATAGTCATTGATTAATTCCAACCATCAGCTCTGTCTCAGATTCAACTCCCTCTGAGTGAAGATGTACTTTAAACTCTGATGGTCGGTAAAAATCCTACATGTTTCCCCGTACAAATAGTGTCTCCAGATCTTCAGAGCGTGAACCACTGCCGCCAATTCCACATCATGAGTGGGATAGTTCAACTCATGGTGTTTCAGTTTCCGTGAGGCGTAAGCAATGACTCTCCCATGTTGCATCAATACGCAACCCCGTCCTTGTAATGGAGCGTCACTATAAATCTTAAATTCTCCACTATCGTTTGAAAGTGCGAGAACCAGGGCAATAGTCAAACGATGTTTCAACTCCTGAAAACTCTGTTCACACTGGTCGACCCACACAAACTTAACCCCTTTCCAGGTTAATCGGGTCAAAGGAGATGCGATAGCTGAGAAACCTTCCACAAACCGTCGGTAGTAGCAAACCAAACCTACGAAGCTCCGTACCTCCGTAACCGTTCCCGGTCGCTCCCAATTAGTCATAGCTTCCGTCTTCTCAGGGTCCACACTAATCCCCTCGGCTGAGATGATATGACCCAAAAAGCCGATACTATTTAGCCAAAATTGACATTTGCTAAGTTTAGCGTACAATTGTCTCTGCCTCAGTTAGTCTAGCACTAACCGCAATGGTTTCTCGTACGCTTTGGCACTCTTCGAATAGACCAAGATGTCGTCGATGAACATAATTACGAACTTGTCTAGATACGACTTAAACACTCGGTTTATCAAGTCCATGAATGCAGCTGGTGCATTCGTCAATCCAAACGGCATCACTAGGAACTCGTAATGCACGTACCTCATCCGAAAAGCTGTCTTCGAAACGTCATCCTCCGAAATCCTCAGTTGCTGGTAGCTGGATCGCAAGTCAATCTTAGAGAAATACTTCGCTCCCCGCAACTGATCAAACAGGTCATCGATCCTAGGTAAAGGGTAATTGTTCCTTATCGTCACTTTATTAAGCTGCTGGTAGTCCACACATAACCGCACACTACCCTCCTTTTTCTTTACAAATAACACGGGTGATCCCCATTTTGAAGTACTGGACTGGATGAATCCCAGATCTACCAACTCTTGTAGTTGGAAATTCAACTCCCGTAACTCTGCTGGTGCCATACGATACGGCGCTTGTGATATCGGTCGGGTCCTGAGAAGTAGCTCAATCGTGAAATTAACCTCACGCTGTGGTGGCAACCCATGCAAGTCTTTTGGAAACACATCTGGAAACTCTCGCACTACTGGAATGTCCTCAACTCTCAAGGAATCCTCATATGTCTCAACAACATATGCAAGGTAACCCAGACAACCTTTCTATAATAATTTAGTAGCTATGAGTGCGAAAATTACCTCAGGTGGCGAGACTCCCCGCTCCCCCTGAAGATCACATCTGGTAAACCCGGTCTCCACAAGGTCGCTTGTTTTTTGCCACAGTCTACGATAGTATAGTGGTCTGATAGCCAATCATCCCCTAGTATGATGTCGAAGTCGTGTAAATCCATGACAATCAGATTGGCCGGAAACTTTACTCCTTCCACTTCCATTGGACAATCATTAACGATTCAGTCCACTCTATAGACGACTCCCATTGATGTACCAACACCCAACTCCTCCTCAAGAGCCGTTACCTCGCGACCCAACAAACTCGCACAATTCGGTGAAATAAATGAATGCGTCGCTCCGGAGTCCATCAAAGCACGAACAGTAATACCAGATATAGTAAGAGTACTTATTGTGACACCTAGAGCTGCCCTGGACTGACGTTGGGTGACTGCATAAACTCGAGCCAGGGTCTCAGTCTGACGGCCCCGTCCTCGCGCTCCTCTATCACCATCACGAGCTGCACTCTCTCCTTGGCCAGTAGGAGTGTTGGAAGGCGAACTCTATACTGTACTGCTATCTCTAGTCACGGATGGGCACTCTGAAGCATAATGGCCCGATCCTTCATAAGCGAAACAAGTCAACGCTCTCGGCCAATCGGAATACACACCCAACGAACCGCCCCCCGGCGTCTGCTGTTGCTTGGAACCAGACCTCGATCCCTATTGATGAGGGCTCCCATAGCGGCCTGACCGTCCCCGGCCACTGGATGAAGAAGATCCTCCATAGTGTCCCCCCTTCGAGCCCCAACGGCCCGAAGTCCCGAGGTATGATCTATCCCGGCGTCGAGTCTCATCGGAAGTCCGCTGCCACCGTACCGATAAACTGGTCTCCACTTGTGTGGCGGCGTCCGTCAAGTTCTGTAGAGTAGTATAGGGTGTGGCCGTCACAATCGCCTGTATGCCCCCCTCCCCCAAGTCCCTCCTCAAAACGGCGAAATTTATCTTCCTTCGTGCTAACAAAAGCTTCATCAAAATGAGACAATGACAAGGACTGCTCGTACTCCGCTATACTCTGGCTCCCCTGTTGGAACTGCAGGAACTCCATCTCTCGGGCAGTACGAAAAGACCTCGGATAGTACTGGTCCAGGAATTAGTCCCTGAAGACCTCCCTAGTGACATTGTGAACGGTCCAGCCAGTCATCACCAATCTGTGCCACCACCTATATGCACCGTCGTCGAGTGGAAAGGTAGCTAATAGAACACGCTCCTCAGGAGGGCAATGCATCACTGCGAAGATTCGCTCCCAACGCTCAATCCATTATTGAGCCTCATCGAGGTCTGAACCCCCACTGAATGGTGTAGCCCCCAATCGCCGGGCCCGCTCAATACTCTCGCTCTCCATCCCTCTCTCGTACTCCTTCTCAGTTCGTGCTCGAGGCTCACATCTCGGAGGCATAACCAGCTGTTATGAGGCATAGAATAGTTAAATAACATCTAAAGCGGCAGTGTATGACAGGACCCGCCCCGATCCCCCGGGTACCACAAGGGGACGTGCCCTGCTCCCGTCTGACACCCGAACCAACTTTCCAAATTTAACCTTAATAAAAGTTCAAATGCATAAATATCTGAAATAAATTTATACATACAATCTGAATTCAAAAGATGTCAGACAAGGGATAATGTCCAAAATACAAATTCCGAGCACGACTCTAAGTTATCTTGCGGGTTAACCTACCCAACAGGGGTTCAGGTGCGCAGTGTAGATCTATGCCTCAGCCTCAGGATCCTCCTCTACCTCAGTAGCACGGCCTGGAGGGGTCACCAAAACATTAAGGGTGAGTGGGTCGAAACTCAAAGTTTATAAAACAGTTTAATAATTAAAACATATACTTTTACCCCTCCATTTTCCAAACATGAATGCATAGTATTTAAAATTATAAAATCATAAAAGGTATTACAAGTCATATAATAAAACCATAAATATAACCACAGTCACTGCACTATACACTCCAATCCTGACATCCCAGATGTCCGACGTCCCTGACGTTCAATAAGGTCACAGTCCCAAGGCTACGCGTGCCACTCGGGGTCTCAATCCCGAGTCCAATCCGCCAACCCAGTCCGGGTACGGCATCCCAGATTCCTAGCGTCCCAGACGCACGACGTCCCAGACGTACAATCATAGCAATCCTGCTCCTGAGTCATCCTACAGTCCGGTCCCTCCGTAGAATGACCCTTCGCAGGCAATGCGCCGCGACCACTCTGGGGTACCACATCCGGAGGAGACAGTATCACATGGGTGGATCTATACAGTGCAGTACCAAAGATAGTCATCGATATCCACATGCATATATATGTATATAAAATCCAAAACAATACTTAAATTTCACCAGGCGAGTCTCAAGCCCAAACATCGTAAATCGTGTCGTAAACATAATTTCAAGATAATCAAACCATTACTTGTTTCCAACATGTATATATATATATATAAGTGAAAACGATTATGCATGCAAAGGTTTAATGAAATCGGGCCCACTCACGGTACAGTCCTGCTGTGAAACCGCGCGTACAACCTTGTCCCGGAACTACGGTATGATTCCTGTCAGTCCAATCACACACAAGGGTCACTACAAGTCCTTAACATTTATCCAAGAAGTCTTAAACTGAAACCGGCTCGGGAAAACCGTCCGAACAAGCTTCCCGAGACAACCAGCCCTATTCCAACCAACTAAACGATCCCCGATCGACTCGATTATCAAACTCAAAATGTTCAAAACACTGAAAGGATGAAAACTCTAGTTAACCGTGATCGGAGATGAGGCTTCACGCACCCTCAGCCGCCGCCCAAAGTGGCTGCGCGTGACAGCCACGCGCCTGACACGATAGCTATAGTGTCATCTCGTTCACCCGTTCATCTGTTAAACGGGTCTTCAACCCACGACTCGCCCGGCCAATTAACCCTTAATTCCTACTTGATTCCCCTCGTTTTTTATCCTAACATCTTCCTTAACATTTTAATTTAAGGTTTGAGTCATCAATTGCCCTTAACAGGTCCTATATCAGCCCTTCGACCCGTGATCAACCAAACGGGTCGATCACCATAACTCACTGATTCCCATCCCAATTTCAAATTAACTTAACAGGGAGTTAACTAGGACCAATACGAACCAAAATGCACGACCAATTGAACAAACACTCACTTGGAAGTCGTCGTCCTCAACTCTGAAAATTCTCAGAACCAGGGGCTTCAGTCCTAGGCCAATCCGTGTTTGATTCCCTTTGAACTCGACGTGGTTGAGTTCCAAATGGTCCTAGAAGGCTAAACCAATCCTTGGTTTCATCCAACTAGCCTCATAAATTAAAAACCGATTTTCCCTCCAATTTTCCAGAATTTTAGTTCTCTCTGGTTTTTCTCTCTGGCTCTCAACCCTCACTTCAGCAGAATGATCCTCACTCAAAACCCAACTCGGTTAATCGAACCGTGTCACTCAGTAGCCCGTGGGAATCCATCTGGCCTCTCTGAAAAATTGTTTCCCGCAACGGTCCCAAATCAGTTAAACAAGGGAGCCCGTGCACTGTGGATTGAGTCAACCCATAATCCTGTGTTTTCCACTGTCTTAAAACCATTAAACTAACTCATGTCCAGCCACTAACTCGTTTAAACAATGATTTGAATCAGAACCACCAAGCACGGCGTGCAGACTCTATTTCCCACGGCTGCAAACGGTAACCCGTGCAAAAATTACCATTTTGCCCTCCTGTTCAAAAATTACCAAAATTCCCTTCACTTTTTAGACCCCTAAGTCAACCGTCTGATGTCCGTTTTCAGCGTGCCACCTGTCTACGGACTCAGGGCATCGAGACCTACCCAATGGTCCTTGAATCGTGTGAAAATCAGTTTTCAAACAAAAAGTCAACATTTTCCCCTCTTTCGTCCAAATTACGAAAATGCCCTTGGACTTCTAAACATCGTAACTTTTTCCTTGATTGTCGGAATTGGACGTGCCACCTGTCTATGGACTCGTGACGTCCCGAACTACGTCACGGTCATCGGTCAACGTCCGTTTAACCTAGCAATCAAAAGTCAACAATTTGACTATACTATTCATAGGGGTAAAAACGTCACTTCATTTATTATTTTACAATTTTACATTTCTCGAATTTTCGGGGCGTTACAGTGTACAAAGTACAGATCGCTAACCTAGTACCCTAACCACTATTTCCATACTCTGAGACCATTTTGACAGGACCCGACTCGATCCCCCCTGGGACCTATTGGGGATATGCCCTGCTCCCATCTAACGTTAACTCCAAAATACCAGAAATACTCTTAACGGGCTTAAAGTCTTTCAAATTAAATAAATAAGGTTAAACATGCAACCCTAGAGTTCTACACTATCAGACCAGGGATAGTACAAATACAAAATGCGAGCACAAAGTCGGGTTACAAAACGGTGCTCAACCTAACCAAATGGGTGCGCAACAAGGAATCTATGTTTCGGACTCCGGGTCCCCCTCCTTCAACTCGAGTGCACAGCCTAGAAGGGTCAATAAACAACAAAGAGTGAGTGGGCCAAAAATAAACAATATTTTCAAAGCCAATTTAATAATATAATAATCATAAAGTTTTACCCCTCCGTTTATAAACTTGCATGCATTTAGTCATAACATAGGTAGTCATAGTAGTATCATAAAGCCACATATCTAGCATAAGGAAATAATCATAATAATAGTGCACTGTACAACCTAACCCCGACATCCCTGATGTCTGGCATCCCCGATGCCTAATCATGTCACCGTCATAAGGCTACGTGTGCCACCCGAGGTCTCAAATCCCAAGTCTCCCCAGGGTCCACCTAGGTCAATGACCCGCATATCATTGACCCTCCCTGGGGGTATCATCCACATCTACACTCCTGATTGCGAGCCATCCCTCGGGGTCAACCCCTCTCAGACAGTGCTCGTGACTACTCCAGGATACTACGGGACATCTGAAGGAGACAGTAATCATAAGGTAGTTAAACACAGTGCAATAATATCACATTCTAAAAAACTCCCCGACATACTTTGAAAACCAATTCGTACATATATCCAGACGAGTATCATGCCCAAAACATCATAATACGTATAGAACCCCAAAATAAAGTATCAAGACTCATCTAATGACAATCATGAAGTAAAACAGTGAAAATAGTTATGCATGCAATCATTTTGAAATCAAAAATCCCACTCACACATGGTCCTTGCTGCTCAAGAACCGTCTAAATATGTCCAAACACATCCAAAGGTCACTAATTGACCCTACTAGCTCTAACATCAAACCTTAGAACAAAACTGGCCAAGGAACGCATCCTGAGGCTAGATCCTTCAATTTGACCAACCTAACGATCTCTGATTGACACGAACCACCACCATTGGATCCGGAACGTCGAAACCTTGAACATGTTGCCGGTCCCGCCTCGAAAATTGTCCACATGCCCTCACACAAGGGTAAAGTCATGGTCAACCGTTGACCAAAAAGTCAACGCTGACGTCAGCATGAACAGCGAAAAGTCAACGCTGACGTCAGCATGACATCATCTTCTAACATCTCATACTAACACGTGTCAGTCTAATAGGTGCCACGTGTTAACAGCACACTGGTCCACTTCACTAACATGTTAGTGACACGTGTCACCTTCTAATTAGGCCACGTCACTGACATGTCAGTGCTGACTGTGCACTGACATGTGACACGTGTCCTGCACTAAGTGGCCCACGTCGTCTGATAACCTGACAAGTGATGACGTCAGCTGTTGACGTCATCACCACTAACCTCTCGACGGGTCTGAGTTCAGGTTGCCCAAACCCGCGAGTCCGACCCGACTGCAACTCGTTTAATCCTAACCCGTTTTCAAAACCGTTGCTACCATTGGGATCGCCTAGGTGCCTAGGTTGGATCTATGACTCAAAAATGTGAAAAATATAATAAAAGTTCACCAGGTTTTCAGCCACAGTGGAGGTACGTTTCTGTCACGTTTTCTGGCTGATCCTAGCGCCGTCGTGTCTACTCCTAAGCTCCGTTGAGCTCGTACAGGCCCTACAACCACGCGACGGTCCCTAGATCCCCCAAACAGAGCCCAATATTCAAAAACCAAAACTAAACCCGCGAACAGGTTTCGGATCTTACCTGTTTCCTTCTTCCCCATCGTGCACCACTGTCCTCTGTCCTGAATCGCCGTCAACAGCACTCACCGCCACTCGCGAGGATCACAAACCGGTGGGTGTTTAGGAAGAAGGGTTGATGGTTGTGTGTTGCACGAAATGGGTTACACGGTCCAATGAATCAGGAGAGAAAGGGAGAAGATACATGAATCCCAAACTTTTGGGTAATCGAGCCAGTTAGATGAGTGATACATCTGATTGGTCCAAGATCCTAGTTGACCAATCCAATAATGCCACTTGGCCCGAACCTCGAAAAATGTAATAGTAGCCCTCGTAATCCGTGAACCATACCTTCCGTACCAAACCTCCGATTTCGGCATGCCACCTGTCTATGGACTCGTGGTGACGTGATCTACGTAATGGTCAAGAGTCCATATCCAAATAGTGTCTCGAGTCAAAAGTCAATATTTTGCCCTGAACAGGGGCAAAACGGTCATTTCACATACAATTTTCCAATTCACAACACTACCGAAAATCCGGGTCGTTACAGTACGTGTTATTACACCATGACACGACCAATTATATCCAATTCAGGGATACAATCCAAAGGATGATCAAGTTGGCACCAATACCTAAGGTCCCGATGGGGGTGGATAAAAATCCATTCCTTGCACTGTTATTCAACATGGTTAATCTCCGATGGTCTCGAAAAGAGACCAAGTCAACAAAATGAGAGCAACCACAGAATGAACAAACCAGACCATCGTTTACCATAGATAAGGATAAAAGAATGTTATACAAAGAGTGCCATCAAAAATATGTTCCTACGACCTTAGCTCCGGATGTTAAAAGGAAAGTCGAAATGCTTAGTGTAACAACCCGTCCCGAATCTACGGATTAATTAAGGACTAATTGAGGGTTATCGAAACTAAGCGGGAATTAGTCGAGGATTTTTTGGAAACTCGACGTAAAATGACGATTTTACCCCAAGAATGGGCAAAAAGTTGACTTTTGACCTGGAAGATCAAATATATGAGAACCGACGACTGTTACGTAGATCGAGATAATACGAGTCCATAGACAGGTGACACGTCGAATTCGAACGGCGGACAAAGAAGTTATGATTCACGGAAGAAAAATGACACTATTTACGTTTTACGAGGAAAGTGTACGAATGGCAGATTTGGACTGGGTAAAAATCTAGGTGGACCAATTGATGACTGACAAGTGTCACTCATCTGATTGGCCCATATACACATACTTTTGGATCCTATTTTGTTTATTCATCTTTTTTGTTCCCTTTGTAACCCGAAACCCATACAACCTAAAAACTCACACACACCTTTACCAATCTTCATCCTTTTGCAACTGAAGTAAATGGGAAAGTGAGAGAAGGAGACCAGACGAGCTGAACGGTGGCAACGACGTGGACAACTGTGGACGGTGGCCGAAAAACCGAGGAGGTAAGTCTTTAAGTTCAAATTTTCGAAGTTGAGATTTAAGGATTGTTGGACGGTTTGGGTGATAAAAACTTGTTCCTTGGTATTGTGTGAGACTGTAGGATCAAAAATCAAAGGCAAAGAACCACAGGACGGCCCTGGGCAAAGGTTCAAAACTGGGACTTGAAGTTTGAGCTTGGACAAGTAACTTCTACCCTTTTTCTTTTGATTTTGAGGTCATAGGACTATTTCTGGGTTCATTACGAGTCTAAGGGTTCAAAATGGCACGATTTGGTGGTCAGAGAAGGAATATCAAGTCAGGTCAAGTCGCAGGTCTGGTTGACCTGTTGCATGGAATCGGGTCGACCTGACTGAAGGCAGACGATGATGATGTCAGCAGGTGACGTCATCATCTATCAGAGGTGTCAAGAAACGTGACCCAATAAGGGGCTGACACATGGCACATGTCAGACCTGACAGGTGTCAGACCTATCAGGCTGACGTCAACCGTTAACTTTGACCGTTGACCGTGACGTTAGCGTTGACTTTTGACCAGAGTTGACCGAGAAGTTTGAGCAATG
This sequence comes from Prinsepia uniflora, assembly GCA_032719365.1. NCBI lineage: Eukaryota > Viridiplantae > Streptophyta > Magnoliopsida > Rosales > Rosaceae > Prinsepia > Prinsepia uniflora. The sequence continues at coordinate 67,647,133 of CM064868.1, read as the reverse complement.
CGTGCGCATGAATTTCAAGGTGAGACCAGTCCCATTCGAAAGGGTTCGACGTTCTGAATCCAATGGTGGTGCTTTCAGGTCGATCGGAGATCGTTTGGTAGGTCAAATTGAGGTTTTTATCCTAGGGATGCGTGCTCGAGACACGTTGACTTTTTTGCGAGTTTTGGGGGTTTTTTATTAGGACTTTTTTAGGTTGATGGTGACCTTTGAGTGTGTTTTTGATAGATCTGGACGACCCAGAGAGTTCGGTTTAGCCCGAAGTGGCTTACAACGCAGCTTACAAGCGCGCAGCTTGGACGGTCTGTGAATGGACACTTGATTTCTAAATATGATGCATGCATAACTGTTCATGATTTGAGATGCCTTGAGTGCATATGGTATATATATATATATATTTGATTGCGATGTTTTGGCATTCTTGTGGAAATGCGTTCTTGCACGTATTTCAATATTTATATTTTATGTGATACTTTATACGTTCTTGTGTTTTCAAATGATTTGAACAATGAAATGATTTCGGATGTGAAAATATGATATCGGGCTTGAGGCCTAGTTGGTTTATGACATCGGGCTTGAGGCCCAGTTGGTTTATAATATTGGGCTTGAGTCCCAGTTCTGGTTTATGAAATGAGATTTTGGGTTTGAGACCATATTGGGATGATTTTATGCTGAGTCCCAATGAGATTTAGATTTGGGCTTGAGTCCCTATTGAGATTTGGATTGGATTGGATCGGATTCGGAGAATCCTAGTTTTTTGGAAACGGTTTGTGAAAACTATACCTCGAGTTGAGACCCTATTGAAATGCTTTAGACTGGATTTGAGCTATAAATGGTTTTACAATGATTTTCACTAGTTTAATCATTGTTTTACTTATACCATCCTTATGTGTGGATTGTCTCCTCCAGACGTCTCGTAGTATCATAGAGTAGTCACGGTGCACTACTTGGGAGGAGCCGCTCCGAAGAGAGGGTCAGGACCAGAAGTACGAGCATTTCCTGAGAGGGGCCACTTCGAGGAGAGGCTTAGGATCAGGATTGCTAGATATTAATATCACCCCGGACATGGTCCGAGGGAAGGACTCGGACTTGAGACCCAGAGTGGCATGCGTAGCCTTAGAGACTGTAACATTATTGATTAGACATCTAGGATGTCGAGAATTGGTTATACTGTATTTTAGTAATTTGGGCAGAGACCCCGTGTATTTTGGTTTTGGGGCTGAGACCCTACTAAGGAAAATGGCTTTAATTGATAAACGTTTTCACTGAGTTTTAATATGAAAAGCCATATGATTTGATTTAAAGCAAGTGATTGTTATAACTTGTTTTCTGATGTATGCATGCATACTTTTTAATGAAGGGTATAAATGTCTTTCATGAAATGTGTTTTCTTAAACTGTTTATTTTCGTCCACTCACAGCTTTTACTGTTTTTAATACCCTTTAGGTTGATTGCGGTTGTGGGCTGTAGTTGATACTGAGACATCACATGCCGCCACAGATCCTGGCATACTCTATTAGCCTTGAGAGGGTTTAGGTGTATCCCTGGTCTGGCACGGGGTGTCAGACGGGAGCATGGCACATCCCGCGGTAATCCAGAAAGGATTGGGATATGTCGTGTCACTTAGAGCAAGGTCGGGATGACGTTCCTCTAGACATACTTGAACAGCTTAGTCCACTTGTCCCCAAAACCAAGACGCCACAAGGTTCCACATCTCAGAAATTAGGAGACGCCAAAAGGAAGCAAGAACGGACAGCTAATCAGTGGACTTGGTGACAAAATGACAAATCTCAAGGAAAAAATTCAATTCTTCCGAAGAAGGCCACTAAAATGGCCAAACCTTTCAAAACCACAATTCATGAGGGAAAATTTTATATGGAAGGCAATGATGGACATCCATCCAATGAGTTAGGAAAAACTACCAAGAAAAGAATCCAAAGATAGTACGGGGTATACCTTCGTACTAAGAACGGCTTGGGGGAAAAAGGATCCTAAAGAGCCAATAACACCTTCAGCAACTAAGAAGGAGCTAACTAGTCCTCCTGAGATAACAAGAAGGGGGAGAAGGATCGAAAAAGAGATACGCATCCTAGTATTATCCCGAAAACTTCTTCTGCATTTAAAAGAAAACTAGTATTTTTCCTATAAAGACTTGGAGAGCAAGCAAAATAAGAATACGGAGGATTCAATTGAAGAATCACCTGAAGATAACAACCATAACAGCTATGGTTAAGACACGGCCAAAAAGAAAGTAAAATAATTCAAAAAAGACATGTTGGAAGTTATAGAATTAACTACCTTGTTTGATAAAAAAAAACCCTCGAGTTGAGATCAATGTGGTGGTGGCCTTACCAAAGCATTTATTAGTCATGTATCACCAAATTAGCTAGATGATTGGCGATGTTTCCACATACGAACCTTCTTGAGCAGTGATCTTGGTGTCGGCCCGAAAGCCATTCCTTGTTAAGGAAAGCCATTGTTTTTTATCCCGACTAAGGTAATGATGGACCATCTACAACCTATTTTCATTATGACTCATTTGGAAGGTATCCTGTGACAGGACCCATCCCAATCCCCCCGGGATTAGTGCGGGATGACCCTGCTCCCGTCTGACACGAAGTGTCAAACAAAGGATATTTCTGACCTTTGCCCTCCCAGGCCATCAGAGTACGCTAGGATCCGGAGGAGGTATGTGATATCTCGGTCTCTGCTACAGTCCACATCCGATGTCAACCTGAAGGGCAGTCAAAACATTAAAAGCTGTGAGTGGACAAAACAAGAGTTTATAAAAACATTTAATAAGAAGACATTTGTACCCTTCACTAAAAAGCATGCATGCATTCGAAAACCATTTATCCAGAAAAACCATAATGAAATCAAGTACACGGACCACTGCCCAAATCCATAAGGGACTCAGCCCAAATCATAAGAAACTAACCATACGGGCCACTGCCCAAAACCTGTGTAAACACACATCATATATCATATATAGCATACATCACATATACATATAATTCACACAACCAATCCTGTCACGGTTTCCAAAGCTACGCGCGTGCTACTCAGGTCTCAATCCGAGTCTTCTCAAAGTCAAGGTCAATGTCCGTAGACCACTGACCCTACCCGAGGTAATAGTAATCATAGCCTTCCTGAGAGTAAGGAACCCAACTGGGGGTGACTCCACTCAGTCGGTGCTCCGTGACTACTCCGGGGTCAACCCAGGCCAACGACCCTCCCCGGAGGAGATAGAATAAGTAAAGGAAGGTATATGAGCATATATATACATAACATAAACATTCATGCCCGGTTCCCCTGAACCGTCATGATCCATAATAACATAACCAGGGTTCATGCCGGTTCCCATAAACCGTCATGTACCACGATGACCTGAAAAAGGTTCATGCCGGTTCCCATAAACCGTCATGAACTACAATGACCTTTCCAGAGTTCATGTCGGTTCCTATAAACCATCATGAACTTGGAAATCCATCTAGGGTCCCTGACCCGAAATCATCAGTGTAAAACAACAGGGTCTCGTGCCCGAACATATGACTAAACTGGGCATCCTGCCCGATATCTAAGGGTCAGTCACGACTCCGATCATAGTGATGCGTGCAACCATCCATCCAGGACCGCCCTTAATCCTGGTATGTCGCCGTGAACAAATCAACCGACGCGACCACCACAAGATCATGGTGCACTCATCACCGATCACTATCCTGAACCGTCAGCACTCCGAAGTCGAGCCTCCCCAGGCTGCCCGACCACGAATCGTGCATCGTGACCTCTCCGGAAGGAACACATCCCAATCCTGAGGCGAGCGTCGTATCATCGATCGCCGTGCACATAGCACCCGTCGCGACCACGATTTAGACCCGAAGGTCGTAAATAGTGTCATATGCCCGAGACCAAACCAAAGGGGTCTTATACCCGAGTTTATTCTTTTAGAAATCCAAAACCTTTTCATTTAGACCAATAAAGAAATACAGACCCGTATAAGCACCGTATAAGGCCGAAACCTCGAAATACGTGCTTATACGTAACCACATACAAATGCACCCATGGCATCATCAAACATGTAATAAAACATATAATAAACATTTATGCATGCACCAATTTAGAAAACAAGGTCCACTCACAGACCGTCCGAGCTGCCACCACAATTTGCGTGCCACAGGCTCTCTCGAGCCGATCACCATCACCGGGACTCCCAAACCTGTCCAAATTGTAATAGAAGGTTACTAACTACTTAATTAACCTCTCACTAAAGCCCCATAATTTTCCCGTATTTTTAACTATTTTTAAAACTGAACCTAAACCTTCCGACACCCCGAAAACTATCGAAACGATGTCCGATTGACGCGAAACCAGTCCCAAAATGTTTGTTACATCGAATAGATGATTTGACATGTTGGAACCATCCCCAAAAACCCTAGCACGCGCCCGCACGTGCCGCCTGAAGTGGCTGCGCGTGGGCTTCACGCGCCTGCTACAGTACCCGTCTTCAACCTCGCGCAGCCGGTCTGAACCGGTCGGTCCGGTCTTTTTCTGCAACTGGACCGGCGTGACCGGTCCAGGGTCCTACAATCCTCATTTCTCATCCCTTTTCTTCCATTTTAATCCCCAAATTCCTATTTTCTCATTTCCTATCTAACCCAATTAAACAAAACCCTTAAAACCGCCTAGAACCCGTGAACCCAAAATGAACCTCACGGTTCAAAAATCCAAAACCTCACCCCAGGGTTCCTCAACATCCAAAACCTTTCAAAACCTCCCTATTGACCTCCTAACATCCTAATTACTTCAAAACCAACATCCAAATCGACCCATAACACGTAAAATGGAAATTGGATGGAAAAATGGTTAAACCGATACCTCGATCGGTTTTTCTCCCCCGTCGTGCACGGCGGTGCTGCCTGGGCCAGCCACCACGTCCAACCGGTCCTCTTCATCTCTCTGTCCTCTCATCTAAGCTCACAGGTCAAGGGTTTGGTATTTGGGTGAGAAATGGTGATCGGGTTGGTTTGGGAAAAATGGGAGAAATGGATGAACGGGGAAGGGTTTGATGCATGAATGAAATTGGTGTTCATTGGATGGGTGACACTTTTCACTCATCCATTGGGCATCAAGACAAATATCTGGGCCCACTAGAGACAAAACTGCACTCTTCGCCTCGTAAAACGTGTCGCCATGAATAGTAACCTGGAACTTTCGTGAACCGTAACTTCGCCGTCGAACGTCCGAATTCGACGTGCCGCCTGTCTATGGATTCGTATCGTCCTTATCTACGTAATAGTCCTCAGCCCTTGGCCATCGGACATCCCAGTTAAAAAGTCAACTATTTTGCCCTTTTAACCAAAATTACTAAAATGCCCCTAAACTTCCGAACGTCATAATTTCCTCCTCGAACGTCGGAATTGAACGTGCCACCTGTCTATGAACTCGTGACGTCACGAACTACATCACGGTCATCGGCAAAGTCCATTTGACCGCCCGATTGAAAAGTCAACATTTTGCCCACGCATAGGGGCAAAACGGTCATTTTGCATCGTTCGTCCGATTTCGCTAAACTAATCACGGATTAGCCTCACTATCCGTGATTAGTCACTAATCTAATCTAGGAATTTGGGACGGGTCGTTACAACGTTCCCTCCTTAATTAATTTCGTCCTCGAAATTCCAATCGACCTAAGTCCAACCGTTCTTCCCTCCTTAATTTAGTTTCATTCTCGAAACTCTAACTATCTTGATTCCACATCCACCCCATGGAAATAATTCGATCTCACGACATGTGTACACTTGTACACACACTAACCAGAACGATACTCGTCTGCAACCAGACGTACCACTAACACTCACGTCGTATCGACTACATTCGACAACGTCAAATGATAGAAGTCGTACGCTCCGAACTGACACCACTTGTCAGATCTACCGCTTCACTGGCACAACCAACTAGACGGTTCCCTTCTCAATCACTAATCTATTCTGACGTCCTCCCACTGGGAATCATCAGACCTCACTAACCGATTCACGTTGACACTTCCGACAAACCGTCACCACTTGATAGTCGTCAGTCGAAAACTAACACTATACTCACTCGTGATTACAATAACCACCAACTCACTCAACCTGAGTATACGTATACCAAAAAAGTACTCAGCTTTTATGTAACTTGACCCACCAGAAATACTATGACCCACTGCACAGTATCCAATGTCCAATCCACGTCCCTGACAAATCCAATGGTATCGGAATCAAGCCGACTAAAAATATGCTCACTAACATACCCACGGTATAACCTACATACCGTCACCAGGCATCACAAGTCTGCCCGGTATCGTACCTCGAACAACGTACAAGGTACATACAACTACCCATCAATCAGCCTACAACCACCTAGGTTGTAGCCAATCATGTTTCTACTATGGAGTCCATTTGGCCAATCCCGGACTAGACAAATCGAAACTCCAACCCATCATCTATTTCCAAATCCGAATCTGAATCCGTAATTTCGTAAGAAATCCCGAATCCAAACCCAGAAATCATATCCATAGCCATGTTCAAATCTGAATCCGAAATCATTACTCCGTAAGCTAGCATTTGGAATAACCATTCCGAACCCAAATCCAAAAAAAAAAAATCCACAGTCAAGCTCTAGAATCAAATCCTGAATCGTCACCCAGAATTCGATTCCAAAACCCAAATCCAGAAATCCTCTTTCAAGTTCCAAAATCAAATCCTGAATCGTCATCCAGAAATCTGATTCCAAAACTCGAAGTATCGTTCACGTCTACTGAGAAGTACCAAAACCGAACCTCTCGGTTACCTGCTCAACCGATTACCACATTACCATCGATTGACTTCATAGGGAAGCCAATCCCAACATCAACACATCTAAGGCTGGCCAAATCCGACCTCGTCGGACACCTACTCAGGCGTAATATACCATATGGGATTTACCTCGAAAAGAAGTTCAGTCCCATCATGCTCCACTCAAACTCTCCACCTATCTGGATCATCAAAATCACGATCCAGATCCATAACGATACCCAAAGTCCTAAACCAATTCCCACATCTAAACAGATCAGTCAACGACGAGACACGTCGAGACTGTGGGTTCTCACTAATTACCTCGTATCGATCTTTGTCATTCCACCTAGGAAAACCAAGAACGATCCAACACGATGACACCAAAATTCATCATATGTGAATGCAACCAAAACTCATTGCATTCACCACGTCACGTAACCAACATCATCTGTCACCAAGCAGAAAATGAGAAATCTCAGTCACCCCACTTCGATATGCTCAACTCCACCTGATGACCCAAGACAAATCCCGGGTCCACCAACCAATACACAATCAGCGTACTGGTGACGCAACCATCCTCTACCGTCATCTACCATCATCTACCATGGTAGAAACTGAGAAGTCACCCAAAATGACGTCGAAATACCCAATACTAATGCGAAAAACCCGCATTCCTCTCGTCACCTCAATCGCAACCTCTCGCGATTCCGAAGTTCCAACAAGATTGGAAACAACATACCCAGACATCAACCACTTGTCCCCTAACCAGTTTAACTCTATCTGAGATCCACTCTTGAACCACAGATACCGAACATATGCCCATTACGACGGATGTGACTCAACGTCATCACAATCACCAGCACTAGCACCAGCACTAGTACCAATATCATCACCTGTCAGCATCAACACACAAGCATCCACACTAGCATCAGTACTAACACTAGCACACCATGTGCAAACTGACAACCCTGGATCTCCGCTCACACCGAGCGACGACCCCGCACCTCTGCTCGAATAGGAGAAACTCTGTCTCCTTCGTACCCAACAACTATGAGTACAGTCATCCTGACAACTCATACGAGAAAAGGAAACGTCCCCTGAACGTCCTCGATTCCCAACAATCGTAACTACAATTACTCTCAGTAGTAGTGCCTGCCACAACTCGTGCAGACCTAACCACCAGATATAGCGATCTAGACTCCGCATCCAACGGAATCCATCGACCGTACCAACTACTCCGTATCCCCGCTCCGGGATTCCATCGACAAGTACCAACCCTGATAACTTGTCCAACCAATCACTAACCAATCGTAACTCAACTCAACCAATGTCATCTACCAAGTCGCCCAAGACCTTAGTTGCACCAAACCACAACCGTGTAGCACGACAACCAACTAAGTCTAACCGATAAGTACAACCCCGACTGCGAAGTGCAGTTCCAACACAAGCTGATATGACTAGACCGACTAATGAACCCAAATCTGAATAGTCGTCAAAGTCACACCACTCTCCAACTCACATTTCCGAACCAGACAACCTAATGTAGGGTTCCACAATCACATCTAGGGTCAATATGAACCCAACTACAAGCTACCAACTCCAGAAAGCAGTAAAATAAACAACCTGACCGACTCCGCGGTCTTGACATCGTAAAGACGTCAATCCAACTAGGATTCCTCGAATCCGACTGCTAACTGCCGACTGTAGTAAATCCATCTAACTCAACCATATCCGAACATCGGATGGTCATAATTCCCAACCAGTCGTCGGAACCGATCCTACGACATCGTGAAGACGATCCCAACTAACCATCTCACGATCAAAATCTATAAGAATACGTTTATCCCTTTGTAGGGTCCCACACTGTCATCCACGACAGAACTATGGCAACCCCGGCATCGAATGCCGAACCAAGACGTTCCACGATCCAATCCTAGTAACTATCGTATCGGCACCCCAACTATCAGGTTGATCACGAACTGTAGCCCATTGAGATATCACATCCTCGACCTGCGTAAGGAGTAGTACGCAAAACACGCTTTGGAATTCAGAGTAACATGAGAAACCATGCTCTGATAAGCATCCTACGAGCAATACTATGCTCTGATACCACGTTGACAGGACCCATCCCAATCCCCCCAGGATTAGTGCGGGATGACCCTGCTCCCGTCTGACACAAAGTGTCAGACAAGGGATATTTCTGACCTTTGCCCTCTCAGGCCATCAGAGTACGCCAGGATCCGGAGGAGGTATGTAATATCTCGGTCTCTGAAGGCCAGTCAAAACATTAAAAGCTGTGAGTGGACAAAACAAGAGTTTATAAAAACATTTAATAAGAAGACATTTGTACCCTTCACCAAAAAGAATGCATGCATTCGAAAACCATTTATCCAGAAAAACCATAATGAAATCAAGTACACGAGCCACTGCCCAAATCCATAAGGGACTCAACCCAAATCATAAGAAACTAACCATACGGGCCACTGCCCAAAACCTGTGTAAACACACATCATATATCATATATAGCATACATCACATATACATATAATTCACATAACCAATCCTGTCACGGTTTCCAAAGCTACGCGCGTGCTACCCAGGTCTCAATCCAAGTCTTCTCAAAGTCAAGATCAATGTCCGTCGACCACTAACCCTACCCGAGGTAATAGTAATCATAGCCTTCCTGAGAGTAAGGAACCCAACTGGGGGTGACTCCACTCAGTCGGTGCTCCGTGACTACTCTGGGGTCCCCCCAGGCCAACGACCCTCCCCGGAGGAGATAGAATAAGTAAAGGAAGGTATATGAGCATATATATACATAACATAAACATTCATGCCCGGTTCCCCTGAACCGTCATGATCCATAATAACATAACCAGGGTTCATGCCGGTTCCCATAAACCGTCATGTACCACGATGACCTGACAAATGTTCATGCCGGTTCCCATAAACCGTCATGAACTTGGAAATCCATCTAGGGTCCCTGACCCGAAATCATCAGTGTAAAACAACTGGGTCTCGTGCCCGAACATATGACTCAACTGGGCATCCTGCCCGATATCTAAGGGTCAGTCACGACTCCGATCATAGTGATGCGTGCAACCATCCATCCAGAACCGCCCTCAATCCTGGTATGTCGCCGTAAACAAATCAACCGACGCGACCACCACAAGATCATGGTGCACTCATCACCGATCGCTATCCTAAACCGTCAGCACTCCGAAGTCGAGCCTCCTCAGGCTGCCCGACCACGAATCGTGGATCGTGACCTCTCCGAAAGGAACACATCCCAATCCGGAGGTGAGCGTCGTATCATCGATCGCCGTGCACATAGCACCCGTCGCGACCACGATTTAGACCCAAAGGTCGTAAATAGTGTCATATGCCCGAGACCAAACCAAAGGGGTCTTATACCCGAGTTTATTCTTTTAGAAATCCAAAACCTTTTCATTTAGACCAATAAAGAAATACAGACCCGTATAAGCACCGTATAAGGCCGAAACCTCGAAATACGTGCTTATACGTAACCACATACAAATGCACCCATGGCATCATCAAACATGTAATAAAACATATAATAAACATTTATGCATGCACCAATTTAGAAAACAAGGTCCACTCACAGACCGTCCGAGCTGTCGCCTCGATTTGCGTGCCACAGGCTCTCCCGATCCGATCACCATCACCGGGACTCCCAAACCTGTCCAAATTGTAATAGAAGGTTACTAACTACTTAATTAACCTCTCACTAAAACCCCATAATTTTCCGGTATTTTTAACTTTTTTTAAAACTGAACCTAAACCTTCCGACACCCCGAAAACTATCGAAACGATGTCTGATTGACGCAAAACCAGTCCCAAAATGTTCGTTACATCGAATATATGATTTGACATGTTGGAACCATCCCCAAAAACCCTAGAACGCGCCCGCATGCGCCGCCTGAAGTGGCTGCGCGTGGGCTTCACGCGCCTGCTACAGTACCCGTCTTCAACCTCGCGCAGCCGGTCTGAACCGGCCGGTCCGGTCTTTTTCTGCAACTGGACCGGCGTGACCGGTCCATGGTCCTACAATCCTCATTTCTCATCCGTTTTCTTCCATTTTAATCCCTAAATTCCTATTTTCTCATTTCCTATCTAACCCAATTAAACAAAACCCTTAAAACCGCCTAGAACCCGTGAACCCAAAATGGACCTCACGGTTCAAAAATCCAAAACCTCACCCCCAGGGTTCCTCAACGTCCAAAACCTTTCAAAACCTCCCTATTGACCTCCTAACAACCTAATTACTTCAAAACCAACATCCAAATCGACCCATAACACGCAAAATGGAAATTGGATGGAAAAATGGTTAAACTGATGCCTCGATCGGTTTTTCTCCCCCGCCGTGCACGGCGGTGCTGCCTGGGCCAGCCACCACGTCCAGCCGATCCTCTTCATCTCTCTGTCCTCTCAGCTAAGCTCACAGGTCAAGGGTTTGGTATTTGGGTGAGAAATGGTGATCGGGTTGGTTTGGGAAAAATGGGAGAAATGAATGAACGGGGAAGGGTTTGATGCATGAATGAAATTGGTGTCCATTGGATGGGTGACACTTGTCACTCATCCATTGGGCATCAGGACAAATATCTGGGCCCACTAGAGACAAAACTGCACTTTTCGTCTCGTAAAACGTGTCGTCATGAATAGTAACCTAGAACTTCCGTGAACCGTAACTTCGCCGTCGAACGTTCTAATTCGACGTGTCGCCTGTCTATGGATTCGTATCGTCCTTATCTACGTAATAGTCCTCGGCCCTTGGCCATCGGACATCCCAGTTAAAAAGTCAACTATTTTGCCCTTTTAACCAAAATTACTAAAATGCCCTAAACTTCCAAACGTCATAACTTCCTCCTCGAACGTCGGAATTGAACGTGCCACCTGTCTATGAACTCGTGACGTCACAAACTACGTCACGGTCATCAGTCAAAGTCCATTTGACCTTCCGATTGAAAAGTAAACGTTTTGCCCACGCCTAGGGCCAAAACGGTCATTTTGCATCGTTCGTCCGATTTCGCTAAACTAATCACGGATTAGCCTCACTATCCGTGATTAGTCACTAATCCAATCTAGGAATTTGGGACGGGTCGTTACATCCTGATCGAAAAGATGATGATAGATGGAGAAGCTTCCATCAACGTCCTACCTGTTAAAATGTGGAAAAGGTTAACTACGACATTACAAGACTGCTTGGCAACTATGGTTATAATATCTAATTTCAGCAGAACCACTACCAAAACTCACGAGGTTATACCCTTGGAGATCATAGTGAGATCAAAGAAGTTGATACTAGCATTTTTTTTTATGGTGGATAGCACGGCAGCTTACAATGTTCTACTCAGGAGAGATTGGATCCACAAAAACATGTGTCCCATCTACTATGCACCAACAAATTGCCATATGTAATCTCGACAACAACACCCGTGATGAAGGGTCATCTAGGAAGATGCATGACCATTCGTGGCCAACCCAACAGTTGCTGAAGCTAGCTTCTACAACCCCAAGATGGGTGGCATCAAATTAATAAAAAAAGATGAGAACGGCCGATCTAACAGGGTAATGGCCCACAAAAGGTCCGACCAAGGTTTCCTACCCCAAGAAGTATGGCATATGCCTTCCCTAGAGTGGGGATATCATAATGGATAGTGAACCTAGCAGAAAAACAAACCGAGAAGAAGCAATCTAGTCTACAAAGGAAAGATTGTTGTTGTACTAGGGTGAGCAAAGAAGCATTTACGCAATGTCCCGAGATACATCTTTTAATAAAGTCAGCTCGAGCCTAGGAAGGAATGGGAAACAAAAGGTCCAACCATCCTCATGGCAGAATTTATCTGTGACATTGGGGAAGAAGTCGAGGAGGATGATATTCCTCTGGAAGTCATAAGATTTTGGTCCTCAAATGTGGATAAACCCCCACCTAAGACACAAGATCATTTGGAAGAGATCAACTTGGGAACCGAGGAAGACCCTCAACCAACTGACATCAGCAAGATATTGGAAGAAACAATAAAATAAAAAATGATAACACTTCTCAAGGAATTTCGACACTTCTTTGCATGGCACTGCACAGAGATGCCAGAACTTGACATAAAACTCGTTGAACACTGATTTCCTATCTAAGAAGGATACAAAGCAAACTTCCAGCCAAGGAGAAGGATGTTGGAAGAAACAGAGCTCAATGTCAAAGAGGAGATTAGCAAACTCCTCAAAGCATGATTCATACGAACAACCAAATATGCATATTGGGTATCTAGGAAGGACAATCCGAGAAGCAAATCAAGGTAGGTAAGAGATCATTGCCTTCCATACTAGAAAGGGATGATAAGCTGGAGGTGATGGACATTGAAGTCGAACCTGATGATTAGAGAGCTCTGTTTATCAAGTATCTGAAATACCCATCGAATGAGGACAGGAGCTTCAGGAACAAGGCATGTCATTGCATCATATGGGGACATGACCTTGTAAGGAAAAACTATGACGACACGTTATCGTGATGCGTTGGACCCAATGAAGTGATGGTAGTAATGGGAGAAGTACACGAAGTAGTGTGCGAGACACATCAGGTAGGACCAAAGATGAAGTGGCACATACGACGACGTGGCTAGTTTTGTATGGTGAATTTCAATTTATAGGCGTTTGTCTACATTATAACCATGGCAGTTGGAAGTTAGACGAAAAAGGGAAAGACACTTTCCAAAACTAAAATTTCATTAGATGGAAAGAATTTACATTCTAGTTATAAGAAGAGAAGAAAAAAAATTAGTCCCGGGCCACTCTGAGAAGACCATTCGCGAGTTTTTTACTCAAGGCCCCATCTTGCTCCTGGAAAACCACTGTCTCATATTGCTAAAGGATGGCGAGTCTCTTTCAAATCTCCTTCTTCCTCCTCCATAGGCTGCCCATCACAGCAGCATCCTTGTAGCCTCGGTTGACAATGTTAGCGCAACAGAGGAACCATGCATCCCAGACGGTCCTTAGTCAGGCCTTCAACGCCGCGCTCTAGGAATGGGCCTCATCGACCAGCTCATTCAGTATAAAGATCGAATCCTTTCCTTTGGAGGTAGTGGCGGACTCATCAGACGTCGATGAATTATGGGACATTTTCTCCAAGTTGCTCGCAATTCTATCAATAGAGGAAAGTGTGAGGGGACACTTGATTATGGCTGGTATTTATAGCCAGAAGATTTGGTTGGGATTTAACCTTAAGATATGTGAGGAGTAATGAGAATTAAAAGTGCAATCAATGCAGTCGTGACTTCTGCGTATCTCAAGGGCAGGTTCGAATTACAAGCAGCTCCGCTAAAATCATAATGGATGGCCTATGTTAGAGAAAAGGCACGAAAGGCCCACGGTTTAACAAAGTCCAAAGTTACAAATTAAGCAGCCCACAAAGCATAGCTTAGAGACTCACTTTTTGCATTCTGATGTTAAAGGAAAGGGCTGCCTCCTCGACAGAAGATTCATAGGCCAGTTTCTCCCCTTTGAAAATTTTCCCAGGCGACCACCCTCCTATGTTTGGCAGATTTGTACTGGTGCCTAAGTCATGCGCAAGCGCCTTCAGTGTTAGCAAGTTGGGCTCGAAGAACCTCCACTTCCTAAAACACTTTCTGGTACATACCTCCAATATAAACATATTTATCATAAGAAATAAGGTAACTCTGATGGAGATCATCCAGTTCAACCCAGGTGGGTACATATGTAGGAGGGGGATGCTAATCCGAGTGACCCGATTGAAGAAATCCCCAAAAATTCTCTAGAAGTGGCATAATCAGAAGAGAGGTCGCCGAAGCCGTATGGGAGGATCAGGAAAATACTTCCACTACATGAACCACTTTTCCTATGTCAGAATAATCATCTCTAGCCACGAAGGATCTGATCATATTATTGGTAGCCTTAAGCTCAGATGACCTTGGGTTTAGGGATAATGTAATGCGAGAAGAAAATGAAGTAAATGAGGCCACATCAGAATCTAAACATTCAAGTTCAACGGATAGACCAACCTACAAAGAAGAAAAACAAACTCAAAACATCAAAATAGTAACACTTCACAGGACCAAGGGCCCAGGAGCAAGAATTTACCGATTACATATCTGGCGTGAGGCCATTGGGGGGACATTGAATCTACGACCCTAGGAAATTAAAAGTGGCAACTGCCGATGAGAATGTTGCAGGAGACGGGACGTCCGAAGGACCTTGATCTCTCATACTTGTCAAACAATCGAAAATAGGGGTTTCATGTGGAACATTTTTCGATCCAAAGGAAGGGATTGTCAGTCAGGATCTCTAATAATTTTTTCCCATTTAAAACCTCTACAAAAGCAAATGGATCAGGAATTACGAGCTACCAAGTAATGGAACAGATGCATAAGAAGGTACAATACCTGTCGAGGAACTGTTGTTTTCTGACTTCTGGTGTTCGACCAAGATTGAAATAGCCAGATCAAAACTTATGGAACGCTCAAACGATAGAAAATGGCTTATCCACACCTCATTCGGGGAGAAGCTGAAGTTTTCTTTGAAGTAGGAAGCCCACATCAAATTGGATGTACATCCATAAAAGGGTTCCACGGTAAGTGGAAAGACCACGGGCACATGGGACAGGACATCTCGAGCTACGATAATTAATCTTGAGTTAGAAGCCTCCAAACAAAATGACGTCCTAGTACTTTCACCTCATACATGCGGTGTAGGGATAGCCTGGCAAAAACCAAACTAGCGAGCACAGTAGTTGGGTTGTAGGCCTCGAAGTTAGGGGTCGATCTATTGGTCTTTCCACCACCGTTCAAGAGATCTCGAATAAGAATGAAACTCATGAAATTTCGTGCTAGAACTTTCCTGTAGATTGGATCAGCTGATGAACAGAGAGAACCTGCTTCTTGGAACCATGGAAATTTGCTAATCACATTGACCTCCCAATGTTCTCAAGGGCAAGAAAACAACGTGCAAAATAAGGACAAATAGTTTCTAGGGAAGAAAGAAAGAGGATGTAGAGACATTAAAAAATGGGCAAGGACCACATCATTGGGGTATTCGATTGTACAACTCATAAATTAAGGGAATACCCAGTTTAGCCATACTTGGACCATTCAAAAGGGATCATTCAAAGGAGCTAATTTCTCGGGATGACGAACCATGGAGCGCAGAACACTGTACATGTAGGCCAAGACGACAGGTCCCAGAGCTATGTTGGAACGAGATGCTAACACCTCAGCTAGTGGGGTCCAGTCAAGCGTGGGACTCCTCATGGTATTACGAAATACAAACTAATCCAACCAGAAAGCGGTAGAACTAGGCAATTCATATATGGACCCCAAGTAAGGACCTACAAACCCAAGATTTTTTAACTCACTTTCATTTTTTAAATGCCCATTCCCGTCAAACAGGTAGAAGGTGGACAAAAATTAGGAAATGACATTTTATGGAAGCCTAATGATTTGAGGACCATAACCCTCATTTGAGTGGGATGTGAAGGAGAAAGTAAAATCGAATGTGTCCCCTGATAAGGACAACCCAAACAAGACAGCCATATCCAGGAGGGTTGGCATCATAGGACCAACTCGAAAATCAAATGTATTCGTACTGCTGCTCCAAAAGCACAAAGCCAAGCACAGAAGACAAGAGTCATGAATAACGGAAAGAGTAGAAAGTCTTACCAAATGTTATATCATGTTGCTCCTGAGCTCATCCGGATACGTCTGTTGCATCCTTTTGACCCACTGTTCCCATGGACATGCAAGGCTTACATGACCCAGAGAAAGGGAAAGATGCTTCCATGAAAGGTCTAGATTCGTCCATGAAAACAACCTCTATTGATATATTTGGGTATGGGTGGGCTTGGAAGTTTCTTAAATGAAAGCTGAGAGTTATCACCTTGTTTGAGGGAGACCTTTTTAACAGGGGCTAGACCAAAACGACGATCAGAGTCGATCATGAAGTAGGGGTTATGGATAACTTCACCATCATCCTCAAGGAATTCCAAGATATCGTGAGAAGCTCTTAAATGGTAAGGTTAGGAGAATCATCCTTATCTTTTTGCTGAGGGATGAGCTTGGAGGTCATGATTTTTCTTAAGTATAGGAGAAGCCGATGAGTTCACAGTGAGGTTGACAGAGCTATGGGAGACTATAATTTGAACCGCCAAAATGACAGGTAGAAGCGGAAGATGGGCGGGAAAGTGTGATCATGTGCATTTATGGCGTTTTATAATCAAAGAGTTTCAAATTTAGGGGGAAATATTTACACCCCAAAAAATCCCCTCGGGCTGAAGATAATAGCCCATAAAAATTGAAAGACTAAAATAAGGAAACAAGCCTAGCCCAAGTATCCTCGAACATCCAGAAGAAGAAAGCATGGGTGATGCTAACAGACGCAAAGAAACCAGAGGCAAGGAGGAGTGTTACAAAGGAAAAAATGGCAGCATGGGACCCACGCGGGACCCGACTCGGTAAGTTGAGAACTTCTTCACGGCCTATAAATAGAGAACAACTCAGCTTCTCAAAGGACCGACAATCAAGTAATCAAACTCAGTAAATTGAACTCCATCAATTTCTGAACCTGTGAACACCTTTAACCAAGGTTTCATGGTTTGAAAGGCTGGCTCTTGTGGCAAAAATTGCTTCCTTCAACCTAGGAAATCAAGGTGCAGTTTCTCTTCTCACCCCTTCGAGGCACTTATGCAACTGTCTAACTGTCTTTCTGACCGCTCCCGCAGAAATGTCATAATTGTTGGCTTCATCTCCCTGCATTAACCTTCTTTCTGACTGCTCAGTATCATAACAGTTTCCTTTTTTCCAACTGCCAATTCTAGGATTTTCGATCGAGGTTTATAGAAGATTAACTTTCTTTCTGACCGTTCAATGTCATAAGTGTTGATTATATCGACTACTGACTCACGGAAAGTCATCCTGATTATCGACTCATAGAAAGTCATCAACTACCAACTTATAGAAAGTCATTCCAACTATCGATTTACAGAAGTTCATTTCGACTACCAGCTTATGGTTGGTCACTGAGGAACTCAAATCTTCTTTTTGACGCCTTGCCATCGTTTTTGAGTGATGTGCCACCTCATGGCCTAATTTCCGACTGATATTCTTTTCAATTGATGATTTGTGAAATTTCTTGCTCGATATGAGTTTGAATACGAAGGAAATAATATAATTTTTTATACTTGTAATTTCAGATGTTTTTCTATTCCAATACAAACTAGATTTCGATACAAACTAAATTTTCTTAAATAGTAATTGATATCCGGGAGACAACATCTAAGTGTGTTTCGCGACTTACGAAGTCGGGATACTATATTTGTGTATTGGTTTGAATACTTTGATTTCGACTCGAGAAAATATGGGATCATTGCCCATTTTATTACTGAAATAACGTCACCAACTTGAATATCATGGCGAAATCACTTATGAACTTGGATTACGCTAGAAATAAAATATTTTGAAGTCTTTGAAAAAAGGCATAGAAAAGAACAGCACATGCTAATTCTTGTCCGCCTGTCTCACAATCGCTTTGATTAGAAGAAAGGTTCTTGGGCTGAAAACAGAACTCATTTACACTGTCTAGTAGCATTTCTCTACTAGTGACATGTCTGCATCTGAGTTGAAAGGCCCACTTGCTTCGTGGTCTACCCATATAGGGATCGACCATGGTTAAAGGCTCATCACACTCATCCCAACCAACATCTTTATACCTCACAATTCACAAGAAAAGTGATCCCCACGAGTGGTCCGCCTCCCTCACCCCGTAGAACAGGTTCCGCATGGTGGACTTGCAAGGGTTGTCTCAGGCCATACGGCTCCTAAAATGAGAAAAATATTTTGAGCAAGAACACAATCAATATCGTACCATACCGAACCGTACCCAGACCTAGAATATTATGCACATGGAGACTATGAAGGACCCTAGCACATATTTAGGTCTTCCTACTTTTTGAGGAAGATAGAAAAGAGAGGCTCTGATGTTTGCTCGGGTTCGAATTGGGAAAAAGATTCAAAGATGGAAACAATATCTTCTATCACAAGCTACGAAAGAAGTTCTCATTAAGGCAGTAGCACAAGCTAGCCCTGTGCATGGTTCGGTATAGAGGTAATACCGGAACCGTACCAAATAATTTTCACCAATTCGGTATAGTACGGTTTTTCAAAATATAAAATTGGTATCGTACCAATTATGTTCGGTACGGTTTCGATTTTGAGGCAAAACTACTCAACAAAAAATTAAGCCAAATTCAATGCAAATCATAATATACATTATACAAAGTTTCCACCAAAGTGATGATTACCATCCAATTTTTCTAAATCCAAGCTCTCTGGTAACCCACTGAGCAATATAAACATGAATCAAGCACAGCTTCCACTCATCAATAATTAGTGCATGGTAGGGTCTCTTCCAGCTAATAGACAAGGAGGGATGCTAATCTTGGATTTAAATAAATGCATGTTCTTTTCTTTCATGTGTAAATATTATAATCACAGCATTAATCAATATAGGCTATCTATACCAAGCAAAATGTCGGTGGTGAATAATGGCTGATGCAATTCTCGCAGGTAAGTAAAAATAACTACTTTCTAAAGAAAAAACTAAGTTGAGACCGTTAGTGGGAGTAGATCCTCCATTCATTGTTGGATCTATGCCGACCGACGATTTATGTTCTTAGCACAACTCATTTCTAAGTTGTTGGTCGTTTATCGCATAATAATGGTAAGAGTTGAAAGTTAGAAACCATGATCATGGTCATCCTCATCGTCAGCAACCCACAACCTAATATTAAATGATAATGTTACTTTTTAAGCGGGGGGACTTCCACTAAAACATTCAGATGAGGGATGGTGGTTGAATGTGGAAATCAAAATCATATCAAAATCAAACAATAAATAAGAAAACGTGCCACAGATAAATAAATAGTAGAAAATGAACGGAAAAAAAAAAATCGCAATAGCATTATATACCGCGTTGCCTTCCTCTTTTATAGTACCTTATTTGTTTCATGGTCAAGATCAGATTTTTCTTGTGCAACACAATGATAGAAAGATTGTGATGTTTAAAATTTCCATTTTACAATTTAATAAGCAGATGAAGTTGTATTACCTCAGCCATCAAGGAGAGGCCAACGGAGAGAGAGAGCAGCAGCGAGGAGCGACGGAAGGCGGGGAGCGACGGAAGGCGGGGAGCGATGGGTGGCGAGGAGCGATGGGAGGCGATGGAGAGATGGGCGAGGAGAGAGAGAGAGCAGCGGCGTACGGAAAGATTTTTTTATCAGAGGCGTACGGACTACGGAGAGATGGGCGATGGGTTTTTAGTTTTTCTTGGTTCTCTTTTGTGGGCAGCGGCTGCGCAGAAGAGGAGAAAGTGATGAACTGATGAAGTTAACTAGTTTTTTACTTGTTTAATTATTTTTATTTTTATTTTTATTTTTATATTTATATTTAATTATTTAATTAATTAACAAATTTAAACCGATTCGGTACGGTATTCTTCAACACTATAACCGGTCCCGTACGGGTTAGAACTAGTACGGTTTCGGTAACGTATTGATTATCCATTCGGTTTTACTATTCGGTTTTTTTTTTCGGTTTAGTATGATACGGAACGGGACGGTTTCGGTTTTTTGGGACAATATGCCCAGGCCTAGCACAAGCAATCCCAATTTATCCCATGGCTGTTTTCAAATTCCCTAAAGCTGTATGAAAGGCACTGATCTGGAAAATTTCCAGTGGGGGTAGATGGATGATGGAAACAAAAGCCATTGGGTTAGTTGGGCTGAATTAGGCCTTCCTTAAACCAATGATGGAATAAGTTTTAGAAATGCGGAGTTTAATCTTGCACTTTTAGCCAAGAAATGCTAGAAAATGATAAAGGAGCCTGATTCTTTCTGGGCTCAGATGATGAAAAGCCTGTTCTTCCTCAATGACAACCTATGGAGTGCAACAAAATGGCGCAGGGCATCATGGGCGTGCGTAAGTATTTTGGAGGGTGGAAATGTGATTCTTGATGGTGCAAGATAGCAGATGCTTAATGGATAAAGTGTCTTGGTCTGGTCTGATAAATGGTTTGCTTTTTCTGATGATGGTTTCCTTCACATTGGTAGGACTGCAGATGAAGATCGGTTTATATGGCCTCATTGCAATCTTGGTTCTTATAGCGTGAAATCCGGATATGCATGGATCAAGATGCACGACCAGGCTCTTTATAGCACTAGGGCTACAAAGGCGTTGAGCTTTGAAATTTTCCCTAACGGAGCGTAGGAAATAATTTGGAAGGCCAAAAATACTCCTCAAATTAGGAACTTTCTACGGAAAGTCATGAATGAGTGTCTACCAACCAAAGCAAACCTATTCCATTGACACTTGGGGGTCTAATCCTATTTGCCCCATTTGTGAAGTTCACCCTAAATCGGTGGAGCATCTTCTCTTGCAGTGCAAAGGTGCTACTTGCGTGTGGTTTGAAGGTATGCTCAATTATAGAATTGATATCTACATAATTACATCTTTTGGGAAATGGTTGGATGAGGTATGTAGAAAGGCCCATGATGGGGATCAGGACCGCATATAGGTAACATCCATTGTGGCATACATGTGCTGGGAGATTCGGAAACATAGATGCAAATATTTCTTTGAAGGCATTATGTTCAAACCTCAGGAAATCATTTCGGTCAATGGGCAGACTTCAAAATTTTGGGCCTCACAAATGAATATTCATCGCCCCATTATATGTTATGATGCAGTTTCCACTCCCCAAAACATGTTGTGCCCTTCTTTGCCTCCTCTAATAAAAATTAATTGTGATGCTTCATGGTCTACGATTGGGACAAAAGCGGGCATTGGTGTAGTAATTAGAAATCACGAAGGAAGCCTCATTGCAGCAAGCTGCTCCACCCAACCAGGAATGAGCGCCTTAATGGCAGAAGCCTGGGCAGTGCTCTGCTCATGGGATTCCTCTTTGCCTTGGACCATCGGCACCGACACATCATTCTGGAAACATATTCCCAGATTATCATGAACAATATCTCAAGGAGAATTAATCGAGGAAATTGGGAGCTATACCCAATCCTCTCGAGATTGAAGGAATGGAGGCAGCATTTTGAAGAGTTTCAGCTTTGATGGATTCCATGATCTGCAAATAAGATAGCTGATACCTTAACTTTATATGCACAACAAAGAATGAGCATGGAGGTTTTCTTAGATTGCCTTCCATCATTTCTAGATGGGCTCTCATACCCCCTGCTTGAAGTAGTTTTGGTATGGGTTTAATGGAGTGAGCACCTCTGATCTGTCATGTGCCTTTACTCCCTCAACCCTCTCGTACTTCTTTTCAGTTGTATTCTGCTTTTACTTTGTAATCAGCCCATTTATGTTTTAATGGAGAGTAACACTTCGGATATATATATATATATAGATATAGATATTTTATTTATGTCCAAATAACAAAATATATCATGGTTGCATGAGTCTATCCATCGCAAATAGGCTTAAGGATATTGTGACATAACTGTCGAAACAAAGTAAAGATCTAAAAGATCGAATGGAACGATACATAGAAAAATAAATCTCATATGAATTTTAAAAGATTCCTTTAATGTAAAGGAATTCATCATTCGAGAAGTAGACTATTGATAACGCCCAAACTACGCATTAAATTAAACACGTAATTCGGGTGTTATGCAATTTAAACCATTTTTATGTAATTGTAGCATTGGTAAATAGGGATCGTTCTTAACCGGGGAAATTAGGGAACATTAATAATATGTTAGTTAAAAAGAATAACGAATTAAACAATTAAACAATTAAACAATTAAATAATAATTAATTAAAGAATTAATAAATAAAAGAATTAATGAACTAATGAAATAAATAATAAAAGAATAAAAGAATAGAATAATAAAGAATTAGATGGGGGGTTGAAGGATTGTAATTAAATAGTAAAGAAATCAAGTAAAAATAATTAAAAACTTAATTCTACTTCTACTTTAACTTTTATGCAAGTGAACTTTCTTCAAACACATATTTTTACCAACACTCTAACATCATGCTCATATTGAACCAATCACGAAATTCTACCTTAATCATCTCAAATACATGCATACATTTTTCAATATTATAAATGTACCGAACAGCGGTCATAAACACTTATAATACGATTCACCTTAAGTTTGTGATTTCAATGTGTGTCAAACATCTAAATCTCTTCAATCCTATTCTAAGTGCACCAAACAGCGGTCATAAATACTTAGCATTAAATTGAAGGTTAAACACTAAAACATATGAAGTAGATGAAATTCAAAAAGTAAAACACATGGAGATTGTATTCACATTTACAAATGTTAGAAAGAAAATACCAACACATAATTGAATTATAAGTAAAATCAAAACAATAACAAGAATTTAAGTAAATGGAGAAAAGTTACACTTTCGGAATCCAAGAACAGCTTGTGATTCCGAAAGTGGATGGAAACAATGAAATGTTATTTATAAGGAACATCGAACAGCGGCAAGAACCTTATGAAGATGGAGGATAAAACATAAGAATACGGACTTAAATTCTAAAATTATTTCGGAAACACTTGGCCTAGGTATTTCTTAAGGAAAGCATAAAAATGTATTTAAGAGATCTCAAACAAAAATCACAAGAACAAAGTAAAGAAGAAATGAAATTAAGAATGAATATAAATTAAGAATAATAATTAAAAGAAAGCTAATTAAATAAATAAACTACAAGAATTAAAATGGTCCCCAAAATTAAAGAAAGAAGATGAACTAAAAGAAGAGAAACTAGGGAGAAATAAAATAACCTAAACTAAAGAGAGAAACAAAATGGAAAAATTGGGACAATTTATTAATGAATTTGCCTCCCTATTTATAGAGATGGGCCAAAAAGAACTAAAAATAAAATATAAAAATAGTACAAAAATAAATGATGAAAAATGATGACTAATGATGATTTTAGGCATAGTTAGGGCTGAATTTGTGGCTGGAAAAATAGATTGGACCAGCAATTGGGTGGTTGTTGTTGGGCTCAGACTGCAGGTGGGTAGGTGAGGGTACGGCCTGGGCTGTGCGATGCAGGCCTGGCGGGTAGGTGGCCTGGTAGCAGGTGCGGATGGGCTGGACTTCTGATTTGCGCGGGCCAGCAGGTGGACTGATGGGTTGGTGCATTAGGTGGGCTGCGCTGGTACGGGTTGTGGGCATGTGAAGGTTGCTATTGGATTAGACCAGGCAAGCGGATGGCTGTGCAGTTGGGCTGGCGCAGGCAGTTGGCTGATCTCGCAAGTGGGCCTCTGGCGCAAATGTACGGGCTGGACTGGATTTGTGCAGGCGGGTAGGTGGCTGGCGGATTATATTTGGATTGGGCTGGTGCGACGCGGGCCGAGCTGAAGTTGCGGGCTAGCAGGTGCAGGTGTAACGGGTAGGTGGCGCAGTCTTGATGGACCTGTGTCTGGGCTTTTGGCTGATGAAAGAAAATGGGCTGCACAAAAAGAAAAGAATGGGCTGGATTTTAATTTGAGTGGGATGGATTAAAATGATTTTGGGCTTTGCAAAATAAAAATTAATTAAATTATAACTTAATTAATATTTTCACCGAAACTCGTCCATAAATTATTCGTTATAATTCCGATCGGGACGATTCTTTCGCCAAAAAGCTCCAAATTACAAGATTTATTTATTTAAACAAAAAATATCACAAAATAAATTATTTTATCTAATTATTTATTATTTTAATATTAAAATGTAAGTATAAGGGTATAAAATAATATAAAATAATGCTTATTTGAGGACCTATCAAATACCCCCACACTTAAACTTTGTTAGTCCCTAGCAAATACTAAAATCAAACTACGAATTCAAAACAAGTAAACCCTTAACCATTTGTCTCAATATTTCATTATTATCATGGCATCAAAGATTTTCACTTAAAGCATTTAAGCATATGGAATTCAAGAGTTAATACATTGTAACAAAATATTTTAACAAGTAAGATAATGAGTAAATATGGTGAAATAGATAGTAACATGAATAAAACAAGTATGAATCAACTCACAAGGATATGCACTCATAAATTCACTCAATTTTGTACGGGTTTGTGTTTGCACTCAAAATATGTGAGAAAAATACTCACATAATAGAAATGAAGTACTTTTGCAAAATCTCAAACAAACACCTCATGATAAAAACAAAACATACTTGCACAAATGAACCAAAACCATAAGCTTACTCAAGTGATTGACTCCACTAATCAAAACTTACCATCTTAAGGATCATAAGGTCTTTACGAAGGTTGTAATGGGGCTAAGTTTAGAGACAAGGAATATATAGGACAAGTGGTGCTCACAATTCGTTCCAAGACTCAAAAGATTCCCAAAACATAACATAACTTCCCGACCTTAGTGCAAAGATATCATGAATTCATTCCTTCGAACATAGGCAAAATTTCATCATGTTGGGCCTCGAATTCATTTGAATTTACAACTATAAAGGACTTAACTCAAACATTACATAATCAAACCTTATTACCTTGATAGAAACTCAATATTTTTTTTTCTTCTTTGTTTTTTTTTTCTTTTTTATATATCAAGGTAATAACATGTGTCAATAATACAACAAAATTTGAGTAAGTAAATCCATAAATTCTTCAAAACATCATCAATTTCTCTTCACACAATCTTTATGTCTTCAACCGAGTCATTGGAATAAGGGTGAAAGTTGTCTTGTCAGGACCCGTCCCAAATATCACCTCGATACCCGGGACGAACCCTGCTCCCGTCTGACAATCACACTTAAAGTACTAGAATACCTTTAATATCACCGTAAGTATAACTATCAGACGACGGAGTAAATATAATACAACTGTACGTCAGAGCATAGTTCTACAAAATGGGCACAAAAATCCTACTATACTATTCTCGCAACGGAAGAACGTCGTAAGCTCTATGCCTCGATTCCTGCCTCAACGTTCACCCCAGCGCTAACACCACGACCTGGAGGGGAAATTTAAAACCAAAAGATGTGAGTGGACTAAAACAAATACAAGTTCTAAAAACAATTTATCATCAAATCAGAGTTAAGGAAAATAATAATAATAATAATATTTGTTCCCTCCAGTTTGAAAACATGCATGCCCAACTACATATCAGAAAAACCACCACATAAACCATCATAAGAAACAGAAACACTATAAAACGGGTATAAAACTCGTGTCATAAGCATCATGAAACCGCATCATAAATCGTGAATATCAAATCATCATTTTACGATCAAACTTGCTGGGTCTATCCGAGTCTTTAAACTCAACCAGGCCTCAAATGTAATTCCGAGTCTTTAAACTCCCGAGTCTTTAAACTCAATAGGCCTGCGGGGCAATATCGTAAATATCCGAGTCTTTAAACTCAATCCGGGCACGTCCCCCGTCAATCAAAACATCCGGGTCTTTAAACCCAATATCCAGATCCAGAAAATCCAATCCAAATTCAATGTAAAACCAATTCTAAATCCATAGCCAAACTCAAATTCGAAATCCCCGGTTCGAAGCCCTTCCGGCGTTCAGAACCGTCATTCCGAACCCAAATCCGGAATTCCACTTTTAACCCAAAACCCGCATTTAAGCACAAATCACGTTTGTTATCATCATCAGAAAACAATTATAGATTGAAATCCCTAAGTATGACATCAAAATCCGAAATCCAATTTTTCTCGAAAAACGTGCAAAATCCCGGAAATGTCTCGAAAAACGTGCAAACATACCAACCATATATAATCATCAACAAGAAGCATAAAAACATATTTAATAGCATAAAACATCAATAAAAAAGTCAGGCATGCTCGTAAAGAAAGAAAGAGTCCACTCACAAATCTGAACGAGTCAATCGCGCTCCGTGCGCTCCTCGACCGTCTCAGACATCTCCCGTCCTGTCAATATGCACCAAATAGGGTCATAAATACATCAAGGATACTAACCCTAATTTCCCCAATTTTTCAGGAATTTATTCATTTTTTAATCTTAAACCCTAAACCGTCCGGATTCCCGAACTATCTTATAACATCGTCCGATTAACCCGAAAATCACACCAATGGATTCCTTAGGACATTTAGGACCAAAACCATGTTGGAAGGTTGGCCGGAATCCTCCCCACGAGCCTCCACGCGTCGCCCAAAGTGGTTGCGCGTGGGCCTCACGCGCCTGCTACAGTGTTTCTTCTTCCTCGAGTAGTTGAACCGGCGTGACCGGTTCTCTGCAATTCCTCCACCATTTCAGTCCAATTCAATCCCAGAGGCTTCGTCCAATCCTTAGCAATCTATTCATGTCCTAACTTCGAAGAATCACGGCCAAAAACCTCACGATTTCATCCTCGAAACAGACGGCCTGTGACCCCTGTTTTGGCCGCTGGCCACCCAGGTCCTCCCCCATCACGGAGACCATCCTAGACGACTCCTAGGACTTCCCTGAACCTCATCCTAACCTCCAAATCCCTCGACTCAAACCCTAAAGCCATGACTTTTGAAAACAAGAAAAACGGGAAAACAGGGGATTCGAGTCTCACCTGCGATTCAGTCTCCGCCGTCTGCACCGCCGCGTGCCACGGTGCTCGTTGAGTTCCCTACAGCCACCTGAGCCTTCTATTGTCTTGGTTTAAGCCACCATACGGCACAACCACCGCCACAGGGTCACCGCCTCTCTGTTTTTCCCAAAACTTCCAGCCTCCACCGTCGTGCCTCCGTGCACGGTTGCAGCTCCAAAACACGTTCAATAGCTCAGCCTCGCCTCTCTGTCACTCTCACAAGTCACAACCCACTCACTCTTGCACTGAATCGATCAAGCACGCACAATTTCTCCCCCTCTGTTTCTCTGTGTTCAAGCCAAATACACGGTTTGAAATTGGACACTTTGTAGCCGTGTGCATTTTAGTCTCTCCCAGAACCATCTAGCCACTTCCACGTGTCCACCTCTCCATGGTCTCAGCACAAAATATCCAAGCCCACTTAGCCAAGTGGCCTGATCAGATTGGGCTGAGGAGAAAAAGACTAAAATGCCCCTAGGTGTACAAATTACCATTTTACCCTCGAACTTCTCAGACCCGTAACTATTCCATCCGACGTCCGATGACAGCGTGCCGCCTGTCGTTGTACTCAGGACGTCGAGACCTATCTAACGGTCCTCGGTCCACGAGAAAATCACAAGTCTACCAAAAAGTCAACATTTCCCTCAAATAGTCAAAATTACGGTAACGCCCTCAATCTTCCGAACGTCATAACTTTTTCTCCGATTGTCCAAATCGAACCTGCCACCTGTCTACGGACTCGTGACGTCCTAAACTACGTCACGGTCAAGGGTCTTTGCTCATCCAACCTGTAAATCAAAAAGTCAACTTTTGACGCACCAAGGGCAAAATCGTCCTTTTATACAAAACTTTACAAAAATTACATTTATACCCTTTTCGAAGGTACGGGTTGTTACAATCTACCCCCCTAAAAAGAATTTTGTCCCTGAAATTCAGTGAAACAAATAAGGGTACTGTTCGCGCATTAAGGCTTCGGGTTCCCAGGTAGCTTCTTCCACCTGATGATTTCTCCACAATACTTTAACTAAGGGAACCGTCTTCCTCCGTAAAACTTTATCCTTCCGGTCTAAAATTGCTACAGGCTGCTCTTCAAAACTCAAGTCTTCCCTTAGTTCCACAGGTTGTGCTTGCAGAACATGTGAATCATCCCGTATATACTTCCGAAGCATAGATACATGAAAGACATTATGTACCTGTGTCAGGTCTGCTGGTAAAGCCAATCGATAAGCAATAGGACTAATCCGCTCTAAGATCTCATAAGGTCCAATGTAACGAGGACTCAACTTCCCTCGTCTGCCAAACCGTACGATTCCCTTCCAAGGAGATAGTTTTAAGAACACCCAGTCTCCTACTGCAAACTCCAAATCCCTGATCCTACGGTCTGCGTAGCTCTTCTGTCGGTCCTGAGCTGCCTTCAGTCAATCTCGAATCAGTGCCACTTTTTCCTATGTAAGATCTACCAGCTCGGAAGTAGTCAATCTCCTCTCGCCTACCTCGGTCCAACACAACGGAGTCCGACACTGTCACCCGTACAAAGCCTCATAAGGAGCCATCCCAATGCTCTCCTGATAACTGTTATTGTAGGCGAACTCCATCAAAGGCAGATGTGATTCCTAAGTACCCTGAAACTGTAAGACACACGCTCTCATCATGTCCTCGAGAATCTGGATAGTCCTCTCAAATTGTCCATTGGTCTGAGGATGAAATGCAATACTGAAATGTAACTTTGTCCCAAAAGCTTCCTGTAAGCTCTGCCAAAATCGGGAAGTAAATCTCGGATCTCTGTCGGATACTATCGACTCTGGAGTCCCATGCAGCCGAATAATCTCATCAATAAACAACTGGGCAAACTGCGTCAACCTGAAATTCTCCCTTACTGGTAAGAAATGAGCAGACTTCGTAAGTCTATCCACTATCACCCACACCCCATCGTGTCCCTTCGGTGTTCTGGGAAGCTTGAATACAAAATCTATCGTCAGGTGATCCCATTTCCACTCGGGGATCGGCAAAGGTTGTATTGCTCCATAGGGTCTCTGCCGCTCAGCTTTCACCTGTTGGCAGGTTAAGCATCTGCTGACATACTCTGCAATCTCACGTTTCATACCTGACCACCAGTAATGCTCTCGAAGTGTACGATACATCTTGGTCCCACCAGGATGCATCGCATAGGCTGAACAGTGAGCCTCATCCAGTATCACCTTTTTCAATGTTTCATCCTCAGGTACGCACAACCGTCCATCTTTGACCAAGGCTCCATCCTCGCGAATCTCAAAGTCCTGTCTCTCTCCAGCCTCGACCTCAATACGTATGATGCCCAAAATAGGGTCCTCAAACTGAGCATCAATAACCTGATCAATCAAAACAGGTCGTACATGGAAACTCGCTAAAAGTGCTCCCTGATCATCCACAGTCAACTCTACTCCCAGCCTGCGGAGCTCAACCAACAAAGGTAATCGTACTGTCCTCAGATGCGACAAAGAACTAGCTGACTTCCTGCTCAAAGCATCGGCTACCACATTAGCCTTTCCTGGATGATACTCGATAGTACAGTCATAGTCCTTGAGCAACTCCAACCATCGGCGCTGTCTCAAATTTAGTTCCTTCTGAGTGAACAAATACTTCAAGCTCTTGTGATCGGTGAAAATCCTGCACCTCTCACCGTACAAATAATGTCGCCAAATCTTCAGTGCATGAACCACCGCCGCCAGTTCCAAGTCATGTGTAGGGTAGTTCATCTCATGGGGTTTCAACTGTCGAGAAGCGTAAGCAATCACCTTCCCATGCTGCATCAATACACAGCCCAAACCCTGTAAAGAAGCGTCACTATACACCTCGAACTCCCCACTGTCATCTGGAAAGGCCAACACAGGAGCAGATGTCAACCGCCTTTTAAGCTCCTGGAAACTCTGTTCACATTTCTCATCCCACTCAAACCGAACTCCTTTCCGAGTCAACCTTGTCAACGGAGCAGCAAGAATAGAAAAACCCTCAATAAAACGCCGATAATAACCTGCTAAATCCAGAAAACTCCTGATGTCTGTCACCGTCTTGGGTTGTTCCCAATTTGCTACCGCTTCAACCTTCTGAGGATCCACTCTGATGCCCTCGGCTGAAATCACATGACCTAAAAATCCAACACTGGTCAACCAAAACTGACACTTGCTCAACTTCGCATATAATTGATGCTCTCTTAGGGTCTTAAGCACTATTCTCAGATGTTTCTCGTGCGCCTTTGCACTCTTCGAATACACCAAAATGTCATCAATAAAGACAATCACAAAACGATCCAAATACGACCGGAACACACGGTTCATAAGGTCCATAAAAGCTGCGGGGGCATTAGTCAATCCAAAAGGCATCACAACAAACTCATAGTGACCGTACCCGGTCCGAAAGGCTGTCTTCGGTACATCCTCCTCTTTGACCTGTAACTGATGGTAGCCGAAGCGAAGATCAATCTTTGAAAAGTACTGTGCTCCCTTCAACTGGTCAAACAAATCATCAATCCGGGGTAAAGGATACTTATTCCGAATGGTTACCTTATTCAACTGTCTGTAGTCAACACACAATCTCAAACCTCCATCCTTTTTCTTCACAAATAGTACTGGCGCTCCCCACGGTGACATACTCGGTCGAATGAATCCTATATCAACCAACTCTTGCAACTGGGCCTTAAGTTCCCTCAATTCTGCAGGTGCCATGCGATAAGGAGTCTATGAAATAGGCTGTGTACCTGGTAACAGATCAATCATGAACTCGATATCTCGCTGAGGTGGTAATCCTGGCAACTCCTCGGGAAAAACATCGGGAAACTCCCGTACCACTGGTATATCCTCCGCCCTCACTAGCGAAGCACGTGTATCCACCACATGAGCTATGTAACCCTGACACCCCTTACGCAACAGCTTGTTAGCCTCAAGTGCCGAAATAACTCCGGTAGGAAGTGCACGCTGATCCCCCTGAAACGTAGTCTCTGGAAATCCTGGACTCCGAAAAATCACTCTCCTATCGAAACACTCGATAGAAGCATGATGTCTCGTCAACCAGTCCATGCCCAATATAACATCAAAGTCTCGTAGATCCAATAGTAACAAGTCCGCCACTAACTCAACCTCACCCACCATCACCGGACACTCTCTCAACACCTGAGTCACTACCAACACCTCCCCAGTAGGTGTACTCACCCCTAAAGCACAATCCAAGGTAGACACCTCCCTCTCCGTAACCAAACTATAACTCCGAGCTATAAATGAATGGGTCGCCCCGGGATCTATCAAAGCAAAAACAGTGTGACCAAGTATGGTGAGTGTACCTGTCACCACTCCCGGTGCTGATCTGGCCTCCTGATGGGTCATAGCAAAAACTCGCGCCTGAGGTCCTGATGACCTATGGCGCCCTCTAGAACTGCTCGTGGCACCACCGCCACCCCTAGGGCCTGCTGCCCCTGACACTGATGCAGTACTCCGCCCAGGTTCTGCTACACCTCGGCCTGCTCCACCCTCCTGAGCTAACAATGGGCACTCCCTCCGAAAATGTCCTCGCTCGCCACAGTAATAGCAGCCATCTCTACCGGGTCCACCAGTCTGTCTCCCGGTAGAAGCAACAGACGTAGCACTCGCCTGAGGAGTCGGCTGTGCTCTAGCTCCCTGAAATCCAGAGCCCTGAAAACTGCCTGGTCTACCAAACCGGGCTCCACCAGCCGATGACGAACCACCAAAATTGCCCCGCTTCGGGATCCTCTGACTCGATGCTCGAGGAAAAGAATGCTCTCGGCGTCGCACACTTCCCGAGTACTGTGGCCTAGCAGGCAAACTGGCCTCCACTCTAACAGCAGCATCAGACAACTCCCGGAATGTAGCAAATGAGCCGGCTGTCACAATGGCTCTAATCTCTCCTCGAAGACCCAACTCAAATCAACGGCACTTCTCATCCTCGGTTGCCACAAATGCAGGAGCGAATCGGGATAGCATCTGAAATTTCTGCTCATACTCAACCACTGTCATACTCCCTTGTTTCAACTCAAGAAATTCCGCCTCTTTGGCATCCCGGAAAGAGCGAGGATAATACTGGTCCAAGAACCGCTCTCGGAAAGTCTCCCACGTCACAGTATTTGCATCCCAGCCGGACAACTCCAGGGTATACCACCACTTATACGCTGCTCCATCTAGCAGAAACGTAACCAACAAGACCCGGTCCTCTGAAGGACAATGCATCACCCCAAAAATACGCTCGAGCCGGGTGATCCATCGGTGAGCTTCCTCTGGGACTGCCCCACCGCTGAAAGTAGTAGCCCCGAGCCGCTGGGCTCGCTCAATCGAAGCGCTCTCAGTCCCTCTCGTCGCTTCATCTTCAGGTCGTGGAGGGGGTTCACGTCTCGGAGGCATGGTCGATCGTACGATGAAAGAGGCATAGAGTTGGTAAAACAAAAAGTCGTAAGCTCTATGCCTCGATTCCTGCCTCAACGTTCACCCCAGCGCTAACACCACGACCTGGAGGGGAAATTTAAAACCAAAAGATGTGAGTGGACTAAAACAAATACAAGTTCTAAAAACAGTTTATCATCAAATCAGAGTTAAGGAAAATAATAATAATAATAATAATAATAATAATATTTGTTCCCTCCAGTTTGAAAACATGCATGCCCAACTACGTATCAGAAAAACCACCACATAAACCATCATAAGAAACAGAAACACTATAAAACGGGTATAAAACTCGTGTCATAAGCATCATGAAACCGCATCATAAATCGTGAATATCAAATCATCATTTTACGATCAAACCTGCTGGGTCTATCCGAGTCTTTAAACTCAACCAGGCCTCAAATGTAATTTCGAGTCTTTAAACTCCCGAGTCTTTAAACTCAATAGGGCTGCGAGGGTAATATTGTAAATATCCGAGTCTTTAAACTCAATCCGGGTCCGTCCCCCGTCAATCAAAACATCCGGGTCTTTAAACCCAATATCCAGATCCAGCAAATCCAATCCAAATTCAATATAAAACCAATTCTAAATCCATAGCCAGACTCAAATTCGAAATCCCCGGTTCGAAGCCCTTCCCGCGTTCAGAACCGTCATTCCGAACCCAAATCCGGAATTCCACTTTTAACCCAAAACCCGCATTTAAGCACAAATCACGTTTCATAATCCATTTATCATCACCAGAAAACAATTATAGATTTAAATCCCTAAGTATGGCATCAAAATCCGAAATCCAACTTTTCTCGAAAAACGTGCAAAATCCCGAAAATGTCTCGAAAAACGTGCAAACATACCAACCACATATAATCATCAACAAGAAGCATAAAAACATATTTAATAGCATAAAACATCAATAAAACAGTCAGGCATGCTCGTAAAGAAAGAAAGAGTCCACTCACAAATCTTAACGAGTCAATCGCGCTCCATGCGCTCCTCGACCGTCTCAGGCGTTTCCCGTCCTGTCAATATGCACCAAATAGGGTCACAAATACATAAAGGATACTAACCCTAATTTCCCCAATTTTTCGGGAATTTATTCATTTTTTAATCTTAAATCTTAAACCGTCCGGATTCCCGAACTATCTCATAACATCGTCCGATTAACGCGAAAATCACACCAATGGATTCCTTAGCACATTTAGGACCAAAACCATGTTGGAAGGTTGGCCGGAATCCTCCCCACGCGCCGCCCAAAGTGGCTGAGCGTGGGCGTCACGCGCCTGCTACAGTGTTTCTTCTTCCTCGAGTCACCCGGTTTCACACAGTTGAACCGGCGTGACTGGTTCTCTGCAATTCCTCCACCATTTCAGTCCAATTCAATCCCAGAGGCTTCGTCCAATCCTTAGCAATCTATTCATGTCCTAACTTCGAAGAATCACGGCCAAAAACCTCACGATTTCACCCTCGAAACAGACGGCCTGTGAGCCCTGTTTTGGCCGCCGGCCACCCAGGTCCTCCCCCGTCACGGCGACCATCCTAGAAGACTCCTAGGACTTCCCTGAACCTCATCCTAACCTCCAAATCCCTCGACTCTAACCCTAAAGCCCCGACTTTTGAAAACAAGAAAAACGGGAAAACAGGGGATTCGAGTCTCACCTGCGATTCAGTCTCCGCCGTCTGCACCGCCGCGTGCCACGGTGCTCGTTGAGTTCCCTACAGCCACCTGAGCCTTCTATTGTTTTGGTTTAAGCCACCATACGGCACAACCACCGCCACAGGGTCACCGCCTCTCTGTTTTTCCCAAAACTT
This sequence comes from Prinsepia uniflora, assembly GCA_032719365.1. Classification (NCBI taxonomy): domain Eukaryota; kingdom Viridiplantae; phylum Streptophyta; class Magnoliopsida; order Rosales; family Rosaceae; genus Prinsepia; species Prinsepia uniflora. The sequence goes on along the minus strand of CM064868.1, from coordinate 67,612,505 downwards.
CCAGCCTCCACCGTCATGCCTCCGTGCACGGTTGCAGCTCCAAAACACGTTCAATAGCTCAGCCTCGCCTCTCTGTCACTCTCACAAGTCACAACCCATTCACTCTTGCACTGAATCGATCAAGCACGCACAATTTCTTCCCCTCTGTTTCTCTGTGTTCAAGCCAAATACACGGTTTGAAATTGGACCCTTTGTAGCCGTGTGCATTTTAGTCTCTCCCAGAACCATCTAGCCACTTCCACGTGTCCACCTCTCCATGGTCTCAGCACAAAATATCCAAGCCCACTCAGCCAAGTGGCCTGATCAGATTGGGCTGAGGAGAAAAAGACTAAAATGCCCCTAGGTGTACAAATTACCATTTTACCCTCGAACTTCTCAGACCCGTAACTATTCCATCCGACGTTCGATGACAGCGTGCCGCCTGTCGCTGTACTCAGGACGTCGAGACCTATCTAACGGTCCTCGGTCCACGAGAAAATCACAAGTCTACCAAAAAGTCAACATTTCCCTCAAATAGTCAAAATTACGGTAACGCCCTCAATTTTCCGAACGTCATAACTTTTTCTCCGATTGTCCAAATCGTACCTGCCACCTGTCTACGGACTCGTGACGTCCTAAACTACGTCACGGTCAAGGGTCTTTTCTCATCCAACCTGTAAATCAAAAAGTCAACTTTTGACGCACCAAGGGCAAAATCGTCCTTTTATACAAAACTTTACAAAAAATTACATTTATACCGTTCCCGAAGGTACGGGTTGTTACATGTCTATACTAAGCTCAAGTGTTTAGATAATCATGGTGATGAAAGAAAGGCTTAATGTAGGCTCAACGGGGTTAAAACTAAGGGGGTCGCAACTTGTGCGCACAAAATAGGGAACATGGATGTTTGAATTTGTAGTGTTAACCCTAATGCCTTAATCATTTCCAAAATCAGAAAGTTTATTGACTTAAAAGCTTTGAAAAATCACATAGAATAAGTTCTAGTACTCTAGAGTTCATTAAAATCTATTGCAAGCAGTTATGAGGCATATGTATATCAATTTAAACAAAGAACTTATGAATCACTCATCAAAGATGTATATAAGGTTCTAAAGCTCACATAAGGTTCAAATGATTCATACTTATCTTAACATGCTCATTTATGTACCAATTTACATGATTTATCTACAAGTTATAACACTTAATCACAAAATATTAACAAACGAATTCAAGTTATAGTGATCCTCTTTATAGCCATAACATATTCATTTCTGTTCATTTATATCATTAACAAGTTAAAAGGCAACTTAATACTCGTAAAAACACTAAGTTAAAACAAAAAAAAACTTTAAGAAATCAATAAACAATTTTTTTTTTGAATAATTAATTTCTTTTTAATTTGATTTTATAATTTTTTTTTAACAATTTTATTGCACAATTAAAATTGTAAACCACTCCCCCACACTTAAATTTTACTTTGTCCTCAATGTAAGAAAATAAAAAGTAATTGAACATAGAATCAAAGTACGAAAGAGGATTTACGAAAATAACCAAGAAAATAATAAATAAACAAAATAAATGAGAGTGAAGGGTAGAAAGATAGCAAATCTGTGTTGAAGACTCCTTCACATTCCGGGAATACATTGGGTTGCCTCCCAACAAGCGCTTGAAGTTTGACGTCCATCCAGCCTAGACAGATATGCAAGTTAGTTAGTCAAAGATGCACGTTTGTCAAGAATGCAAGTTAGTGATGCAAATTAGATTAAAGATGCGAGTTAGTTAAACTAAAGATGCAAATTAAATTTTTCATGACAAATAATGTAAGTTAAGACATAAACAATATTTACATGTTGGGGGAAGTCAAAGATATATATAGTTCACATAGCTTCAAAGTCTAGATGGAAACTTATACGTCCGTGCGACCCAAGTAAATATTTTGGATTAATTCAACTGTTTGGGAAAGTTCAAAGGTGATCAGGTTAGAAAGAATAAACACAAGAGGCAGGGCTAATTTCAAGACATCCCGAGGCTTAAACTCCATTGATGTCCCTTTCTTAGACCCAAAACCCGTTATGAGTACCGTCACTTGTCCTAGACATCACCCTCGAAAATTTCTTACTCCAGAGGAATTAAGATAACTCAAGTGTTAACAATCACCGTAAGTGAGAGTTAACAAAAGAGTCTTCACCGATTAAAGATTAAAATCTAAATTTCGAAGCACAAGTGATCTACATATAGTCGAGACTAATGCATGAATGCACGAATTATTTACAAGTATGTTTTTATGCACAATTTACAAATATAACATGACAATTTACATATGCACAATTTATACAAGTTATGAACAATTATTGAATTAAAAAGACAAAGAAGTATAAATATATCCACAAATAATATACAACTTAAATAAATACAACCACAAATAAAACAAAATAAATACATACACAAATAAAATAAATAAATACAAATAATATACAACTTATGAACAAGTATAAACAAGCAAGTATGAATAAAGAGGTACAATTATAAATAAAGTATGAACAAGTATAACTCAAGTATGAACAAGCATACAAATGAAAATTAAGACAAGTATAATAATTATGAAAAATAATAAGTACATATATACAACATCTATTCACAAAATGAATTAGCACTAACATGAAGCTAAAATAAAAAAACAAAAGTTGGAAAGTAAATACATATATATATATATATATATTTTTTAATTTATTAATTTTTTTTTCGGAATTTAATAATTAAATAAATGAATTTATTTTATTTTTATTTATTTTTTTATTTTTTTTTACGAATTTTAAGTTTTTTTTTTAATTACAAAAACAAATAAAAATAAAGAAACGTAAAAAAATAAGGAAAAGTGAACATATACAAAATGCACTTATGAACAAGTATGAACAAGAATAAAATGACAAGTAAAAGAATTATAAACAAACATAAATGAAAGTTAATTATGAACAAGTATGTATAAGAATCAACAAGTAAAATAAAAATTTAAAATTACATAAACAATTATAATATGAACAAGTATATAAAAAAATTATGAACATTTATGAACAAATATAAAAAGAACAAGTAAAGTATGAACATTATAAACAAATGATATAAGAACAAATACAAGAATCAAAATTATAAACAAACATAAAAATAAAAGTTATGAACAAGTATAAAAGTAATATACAAGTATAATATGAACATGCATAAAGATAAACATTAAGAACGAGTGTAATATGTACAAATATAAAAATAAACAAATAATAAGAATGAAAATAAGATGGATAAATAAAATATAAACAAGTATAAGACTTATAAACAAGTATATTAAAGTTATGAATAAATAAAATATGAATCAAAATGAAATAAAATAAATATAAGCAAGTATAATATGCACAATTTATATACATACACCAACATATTAAAAATGATTTTCAATTTCCCCGGCAACGGCGCCAAAAATTGATAACGCTCAAACTACGCATTAAATTCAACACGTAATTCGGGTGTTATGCAATTTAAACCCTTTTTGTGTAATTGTAGCATTGGTAAATAGGGATCGTTCTTAACCGTGGAAATTAGGGAACATTAATAATATGTTAGTTAAAAAGAATAATGAATTAAAGAATTAAACAATTAAACAATTAAACAATTAAATCATAATTAATTAAAGAATAAATGAATAAAAGAATTAATGAATTAATGAAATAAAGAATAAATGAATAAATGAATAAAATAATAAAGAATTAGATGGGGGGTTGAAGGATTGTAATTAAATAGTAAAGAAATCAAGTAAAAATAATTAAGAACTTAATTCTACTTCTACTTTAACTTTTATGCAAGTGAACTTTCTTCAAACACATATTTTTACCAACACTCTAACATCATGCTCATATTGAACCAATCACGAAATTCTACCTTAATCATCTCAAATACATGCATACATTTTTCAATATTATAAATGCACCGAACAGCGGTCATAAACACTTATAATACGATTCACCTTAAGTTTGTGATTTCAATGTGTGTCAAACATCTAAATCTCTTCAATCCTATTCTAAGTGCACCGAACAGCGGTCATAAACACTTAGCATTAAATTGAAGGTTAAACACTAAAACATATGAAGTAGATGAAATTCAAAAAGTAAAACACATGGAGATTGTATTCACATTTACAAATGTTAGAAAGAAAATACCAACACATAATTGAATTATAAGTAAAACCAAAACAATAACAAGAATTTAAGTAAATGGAGAAAAGTTACACTTTCGGAACCCAAGAACAGCTTGTGATTCCGAAAGTGGATGGAAATAATGGAATGTTATTTATAAGGAACATCGAACAGCGGCAAGAACCTTATGAAGATGGAGGATAAAACATAAGAATACGGACTTAAATTCTAAAATTATTTAGGAAACACTTGGCCTAGGTATTTCTTAAGGAAAGCATACAAATGTATTTAAGAGATCTCAAAGAAAAATCACAAGAACAAAGTAAAGAAGAAATGAAATTAAGAATGAATATAAATTAAGAATAATAATTAAAAGAAAGCTAATTAAATAAATAAACTACACGAATTAAAATGGTCCCCAAAATTAAAGAAAGAAGATGAACTAAAAGAAGAGAAACTAGGGAGAAATAAAATAACCTAAACTAAAGAGAGAAACAAAATGAAAAATGGGGACAATTTATTAATGAATTTGCCTCCCTATTTATAGAGGGAGGCCAAAAAGAACTAAAAATAAAATATAAAAATAGTACAAAAATAAATGATGAAAAATGATGACTAATGATGATTTTAGGCATGGTTAAGGCTGAATTTGTGGCTGGAAAAATAGATTGGACCAACAATTGGGTGGTTGCTGTTGGGCTCAGACTGCAGGTGGATAGGTGAGGGTACGACCTGGGCTGTGCGATGCAGGCCTGGCGGGTAGGTGGCCTGGTAGCAGGTGCGGATGGGCTGGACTTCTGATTTGCGCGGGCCAGCAGGTGGACTGATGGGTTGGTGCAGTAGGTGGGATGCGCTGGTACGGGTTGTGGGCAGGTGAAGGTTGCTGTTGGATTAGACCAGGCGAGCGGATGGCTGTGCAGTTGGGCTGGCGCAGGCAGTTGGCTGATCTCGTAAGTGGGCCTCTGGCGCAAATATACGGGCTGGACTGGATTTGTGCAGGCGGGTAGGTGGCTGGCGGATTTTATTTGGATTGGACTGGTACGACGCGGGCCGAGCTGAAGTTGCGAGCTAGCAGGTGCAGGCGTAACGGGTAGGTGGCGCAGTCTTGATGGACCTGTGTCTGGGCTTTTGGCTGATGAAAGAAAATGGACTGCACAAAAAGAAAAGAATGGGCTAGACTTTAATTTGAGTGGGATGGATTAAAATGATTTTGGGCTTTGCAAAATAAAAATTAATTAAATTATAACTTAATTAATATTTTCACCGAAACTCGTCCATAAATTATTCGTTATAATTCCGATCGGGACGATTCTTTCGCCAAAAAGCTCCAAATTACAAGATTTATTTATTTAAACAAAAATATCACAAAATAAATTATTTTATCTAATTCTTTATTATTTTAATATTAAAATCTAAGTATAAGAATATAAAATAATATAAAATAATGCTTATTTGAAGACCTATCAACTATTCAAGAATTTCACATCTCAAATGAAATGTGGCTCGATCTCAATCGTCGTAAATTTGAGTAAGAACTATGGAGCGGTGAGACTTTTTATAGAATTTTATGTACCACAACGCAATCAGAACGCAGGTTGGTCTGAATTGGCCAAATATTATGCCTCTCAACCGAACTGAACCAACACACTTAGATGAGACTGCTAACAAAATTAATTTGCAACATAGTATTACGAAATCAATACTCAATCATTATAGTTTTCTCTTCAATATCTGTGATTGGAATTATGAACCCTTGTCAATCTCTTTTGTTTCTTATGAGGGTAGCTGTACTATGTACATCACAATAATTTCTGTCTCATGAAATCGAATTGGATTTAGTCCATGTCGTATTCATATTATGCAAATGGCATAAACAAAAAACATAAATGAATATTCGAAGAATGGGTCGGCCGGCGACTAACAACAATACATATAAGTTTGAAGCAATTAACTATAATTATAACTTTGATGGATTACGTTTATAACAATGCAGCTAAACCTCGAACTTGTCAATCTCACACAACAGTAACATAAGCCTAAGACTCTCCGTCCTATATATATGCACTATGTTACACACCACACTAATAATGTAGCACATTTGCAAACTAACCTCATTTCAACAATGTCTGCCGAAGAACTTTCCGGCAATGATCAGCTCCATATTGGCAGAAGCACGAATGGATTCAACCCAGAAACTGGAATATATCATGCCCTTCTCAGCCTTGGTCTCGGTTGCAAAATCCCCACAAGGCAGAACCTTGACACAGCCACATTTGTATTGTCACAGTTCCCGCAGAATCACCAGGCCGAGTCACGAGTTGCACTCATTGACTCGGCCACCAACCAGCGAGTCACATATGCACAACTTTATCGCTCAATTCAGTGTCTTGCCTCAGGTTTGTACCAGGGACTTGGGATTAGAAAGGGGGACGTGGTTTTCCTCTTGTCCCCTAACTCACTTCTATACCCAACCATATGTTTGGCAGTGCTATCAATTGGTGCAATTTTAACCACTGCAAACCCAGTTAACACCGAGTCAGAAATTGGTAAGCAAGTTCGTGATTCAGGTGCCAAGTTTGCGATTTCGGCTGCTGAGGAGCTGCACAAATTGGCGCAAATTGGGGTGCCTACAATGTTGACATCAAGACCATCAGATGATACTACTGGATTGCTGTCTGTTGAAGAACTGATTGAAGGATGTGATCCAATTCCAACGGAGTTGATTCCAGCCCGTCCGACTCAGTCGGACACTGCTGCTATCTTGTACTCTTCTGGAACTACTGGTACAAGCAAAGGTGCAGTTCTAACACATGCAAATTTCATTGCCGTTATGACAATGCTTAGATGGACTGTGGATGAAACTTCGGCTCAAGATGATGTGTTTTTGTGCTTCATACCTATGTTCCACATCTATGGGCTCGCTTTTTTTGCGCTTGGATTGTTTTGTTCAGGAATCACCACAGTTTTGATGCAGAAGTTCGAGCTCAACTCCATGTTAGATGCTATCAAGACTCACAAAGTGAGTAACATACCGGCTGTGCCCCCGGTGATTCTTGGACTAGTGAAGTATGCAAGCAAAGCTCCTTGTGACTTGTCGTCGCTGAGAAGGGTAAGTTCAGGAGCTGCACCATTGAGCAAAGAAGTGATCGACGAGTTCAAACAGAGGTTTCCTTGGGTTCAGATGAGGCCTGGCTATGGCCTAACTGAAAGCTGTGGTGCAGCAACTTATTTTGTCTCGGGTGAGCAGGCTAAGGCTCACGCTGCCTCATGTGGGATGTTGCTGCCACGCTTTTGTGCTAAGATAGTTGACATTGAAACTGGAGAGGCCTTGCCACCATATAAGGAAGGAGAGCTGTGGCTGAAGAGCCCCACCATTATGAAAGAATATTTGGGGAATATAGAAGCAACAGCTGCAACTTTTGATTCGGAGGGATGGCTGAAAACTGGTGATCTTTGCTATTTTGATGAAGAAGGGCTTCTTTACATTGTCGATCGGATCAAGGAGCTCATCAAGCATAATGGGTATCAGGTAAAAATAATTTCACCAATGCTTTCCTTGAATGGATTTTGAACCAGTTCGAATAATGCTTTCCTTGAATGGATTCCAACAACAATGCAGGTTGCTCCGGCAGAATTGGAGGCAATACTTCTGAGTCATCCTCAGATTCTCGATGCAGCGGTTATACCGTGAGTTGCTTGGCTATTTTCCTATCTCACCGTATATCCGTATCAGTCTCTTTCAATAATAAAAAAATGAAAATGCAGGGTTGAAGATGAAGAAGCAGGACAAATACCAATGGCATATGTGGTGCGAGCAGCTAGTCCAGATGGACTCACTAAGGACCAAGTCATTCAATTTGTTGCCGGCCAGGTCAGTCTCAGATTTTGCCTCTTTTTCTCATTACTCATTATTCTAAGAAATACTCTTTAACTCTTCTTTCTACTTGGAAATTTCAGGTGGCCCCCTACAAAAAAGTAAGAAAAGTAGATTTCATCTCTGCCATTCCCAGGTCACCTGCAAGTAAAATCCTAAGGAAGGAACTTGTAACTTTACAAAGCAAACAGCAAATAGTCTCCAGATTGTGATGCTTTTTCCTCTGCCATTCCAAAGAGTCGCACATAGGCGCAAGTTCTTTCACAAAGTTCCCAGTGCAGCTACAAATTTGGAGGCCCTTTAGAAAGACAAACTTGTAATTGTCAGTTAATGCATTGGAAAGAAGATAATTATTACCCTCTTTAAGCATATAGAGGATAATGGAAACTGGAAAAAGTAAGATTATAAAGCATGCAATTGTGATTTGCATCATACATTTGAGGTTTTATATTCAAGAACCATCCATGTTCCACACTCTAAGAAACAGTCATGAATTTTCAACATGCTTTGCTTAGTCATTAATAGTTTAGAACCGAATCTGGGAGGAAGGAATTGAATATCAGTATGGAGCATAGAGAGGCCTTGTCAAGGTCCTGAAGAATATTGATATTGTTCTTAGAGCAAACCAGCCTGGAACTATTCCTTCAGAACCATATATGACAGATTAATCAGTAAAGGATCTAGACATGTCACATACAGATCAATCAGTTACGCATCCAGACATGTCACAGAGACTATGCAAGAAAAATACTAGAAAAAAACTTGAACAAGAGTCACTAATCCTTGCACCACTACCACAACAACCTTCCATCCCTCATGCAATTAAATGGTTCTGATGAGGCCTGGCAGCAACAACCTTCCACTCCTCACATCCAGAATTAAATATAACCTTCCACGATGAAAATGTGGTCACAAGCAATTAAATGAACTAGTTACTAGTTACTTTCATACTTTAAAAATAAAAAATGAAGAAGAAATACTTAGCTGTTGTCTCCTAAATCATACTCTTACCATTGAACATAATCATTAAAATATTTTCTATCATTGAAGTCTTTCTAGTTTCAAGGCGAAAGAGGCTGAAAGAACCACAAGAGTTCCAATGTTTGGGTATGTACAAAACCTTTATAATACATATGAACATTTTGGAATCCTTGCGTCAACTCTTTCAATTCAGCCTAATATAAACATATGAACAGTGTTAATCACCTAATGTTGGAGACAGAAACAATTAAACTCAGCTGGAGAAATAGATTTCCATGTAAGTGCAGACCATCACATTCCAGTTCTGCTTTTGGGAGAAAAAGAAACCAAATAAGCAAGATAGTAGGGACATGTTTATTACTTCAGCATAAAATAAATGTTTAACTTGGTTATTTTTAATTTTAAGGCCAAAAATAACAGTTTCTCAACCAAAATTACCCTCTTCTGCCATCAAAATTGAAAAGTAACAGAATTAAAAATCATGCTGGAGTTGGTGACTGCGATTTTCAGAAAGAGTATTTTAAGCATGTGGGTCAGATGTGCCTGTATAGAAATGTTCCTTTCCGTACAAATCTTAGTTAAGAGATTCTTTTTTGGTTCTGAGGGTATTCTGAAACACCATCAACAAGAAGCCATTCCTTTGGAGGGATGAACAAACAAATAGTGGTTTCCAAGAAACCTCTAGTTTCTGTCTTCATAGAGAGCGGAAGACTAGAATCAAGGGACAGTACAGAATCTTAAATTCCAAAGTGGACTACCAAAGAAGATACTAAGTAAATATAACCCTCCTCACATCCAGAATTAAATTAAGCCGGAACATAAAATAAGGACAGTGTTTCCTGAGTAAGCAGATATGACAAGACAGCAAGCAAACAGAAGTTAACATGAACTGTGCAAGTCTTCAAGACTTCTTTAGAGTTCAAGACTACCTCAGAGGTCTTCTTCTGACAACCCTGGTTTCAAGGGTAGATTAATTACGAGAAGGATAGTTAATATGGCATAACAATCCTCCAGAATCTATATCAATGGTTAGCTATCACCTGTGAGAAAGGAAAAAATAATAACAATAATACATGTTCAAATACTTGGATCAATATTTCAGGAGTAAAATATTACAGGCAATGACATAGACAAGCACGATTTCTTTTCAAACAAATGTTAAAAGATATTTCTTAAAACCAAAGGGAAAGCTAAAGAAGGTGCATGGGTGCATTGATGCAGCCTCGTAAACTAGACTACAATTTGTCTGACCAAGTATGAGATTCTTTTTTCTGACCACAATAAAGATATAATTTAACAAAATTTAAGAAAAATAACAAACATCAAAAGAGGGTAGTGTTGCATTACCACATTGTCCACAGGTTGAGCAGTTAGCTGGGATAAACATTCTTCACTTGAAAGGTTATCATATTCCATCCCTTTATAACCATATCCAACTGCTTCTAGTCTCATTGTATCTAGAGAACCTTGGTACCAAGTTCAAGTTCCATTGCCCAAATTCTCTAACATCGGGACAACCCAGTCTCCATCAATTGTACAATCCACATCTACTTTAAACTCCTTCATTTCCTTCGGAGCAGGCATTTCTCTAGTATGCCGACGCCCTAGGAAAACAAGGTCCAAAGTCATCCTCCGAGCATCGTGTATTGGATTAGAGTCAATCAGGGACCCTTTACTATATGCCTCTCGAAGAAAAACGGTTTGACTATTACGTCTGGTTGAAATGTAAAAAATTCCAGGGTGCTTCAAGATAAGTTCCCGCACATTAATTTCCATAGCAAAATCCCTTTTAAAATGAGCTAATCTTTCAACATCAACCATCTTCTCTACGGTCAAACTCAAGAATTCGTGAAGAATACCGATTGCTCGTTTCTCATACCTCTCAACCCCTCCACAAGTCCGAATACGAACAATCTCTTTCCTATCATAAGGCTTCACATAAGGAAGCCTTTGCCAATTCTTCAACTTATCTCTGTACCCTGCCTGGATCTCAAATCCAGTAGGGAGATTGATAGGGAATGCATACTTCGTCTCAAACTCACTCAACCACTTCTCTCTAAATTCCTTCTCTCTCCATTTTTCAATTTCAGCCACATCCAAATTCTCATCTCTACTAATCAATTCTACAACCTCCAAATCAACCAACTTAAAGTCCTTAGAATATTTACCAAGAATGGATTCCCTGAAATCCTCAGGCAATCCCAATTCTCCCCTAACCAACCTTAGAGCATGGATATGAAGAGTTCTGCTCACGGACATCATCATCAACTTCTTGACACGATGAACAGCTTCAGGTTCCCATTGTTTCATAGCATTTGTCTCTTCCTCTATCAAGCCCCTGATTTTCTTAGTGATCCTACAACACAAATTGTTCCCTACCGGATGTTTGAACACCTCAAAAACATGTGGGTATTTGTGAACAAAGGCACCAATGCTAACATTAAGCCCCACAAGGCTCCTCCATCTGGACATTAGTTGCAAGGACACAAAGGGTCCACGTTTCCGACTGGACATCAGACCATGGAGTTTTAGGATGATATCGAGCTTCTTGAGGTTGGTTGTGAGTTTGTCTAGCTTTGAGTCCCTGGTCCGGTCTTCTAAGCGTGTTTGTGCTGAAATTATAGGCTTCCTCCATCTCTTTTGGACAAATGAATTGTAAGGACCAAAAGGGGTCACTTGGGAGCTTATCGCAGAAGCTTTGAACTTAAAGAAATTGAGTCGTAAGCTTTCTAATAATCTCATTGGGTCTAATTTTGGGAAGGTTGAGGCTTGAAACTTTATAAATTTTCTTCGGCACAAGTCCTACAAGAACCAAACGCTTCCTTTTGTTTATTAAGTGATGATCAATTTACACAGCCCTTAGCAAAAGGATAGGTGGTTTAGCTTGAACATCTGCACCCGCCTGCCATAATCAAAGACATTCAAAGAAAAGAGTCTATCAGAAACGTATCATTTGGAATTAATAAATAAAAGTAATAAAAGTATGAGTAATCGGAACAGAAGACAAACTGAATAACAATTGAAATAAATAATCATCCGGGTTTAGGGGTTTTGAAAGACTTAATTTTATGTATAATCTAAACAGGTATGAATTTCCTTGTTTATTAACTGAATGATTACTTTACAATAGGAGAGTCCTATATATACAGTTCTTAGGTAAGTCTAAGTAGGAAAACAATTATAAACTAGGTAGGAAATCGTGGTCCTAACTAGGGAAGTATCTACAGAGAACCTAGGACAGTTTTAGGAAGGAATCTGCTGATTTCCTTTGACTACTGAGATCTGGGAATCAGGGAGATTGATCCTCAATCTCCTGGGATTCCCATGTATCTTTATCACGCCCCCGCAAGATGGTGGAGCCGTCTGCGACGCCAATCTTGTCACGGAGGAGCTGGAAACGTGGGCGCGGGAGGGGTTTGGTGAGAGCATCTGCAAGTTGATCATCAATGGGAACATGTTGGACATGGAGAAGGCCACGGGTGACCTGATCACGAACAAACTGAAAGTCAATGTCCACATGTTTCATCCGGGAGTGTAGAGCAGGATTGGCACAGTAGAAAGTGGTGCCTAGGTTGTCACAGGAAATTGTGGGTGTTGCTGTGGCCTGAATACTGAGCTCCCGCATGAGAGATTGAACCCAGAGTAATTCTGCAGTGGTGGAGGCAACAGCCCTGTATTCAGCCTCGGTGGAAGAGCGGGAGACTGACCGTTGTTTGCGTGAGCTCCAGGATATTAAGTTACCACCTAGGTAAACAAGATATGTTGTGGTGGACTTGCGGTCGTCATGGTCACCAGCCCAGTCTGCATCGGAAAAGGCACTGAGTGTGCTGAAGGAGTGTGCAACAGCATGTAGATGAGGGGTGGAAGTGCGGCGGATGGGAAGGCCATAGAGTACGGTGCCCTTGAGGTAGCGTAGAACAGGTTTTAGGGCTTGCCAATGAAGGTCCGTGGGAGCATGCATAAATTGGGAGAGGCGGTTTACAGCATAAGAGACATCCGGGCGAGTTAAGTGGAGGTACTGCAGGCTGCCCACCACTCTACGAAAGAGAGTAGCATCAGTTGGCGGGGATCCATCATTGAGAAGGAGAGGTGGAGAAACGGCCAAGGGTGTGGACACGGGTTTGGCCCCCTCCATATGCACCACGGTGAGAATATCCTGCAGATACTGATGCTGGGACAGAAAGAGGCCATCAGAGGTGGGCAGAACTTCCACGCCCAAGAAGTAGTTCAAGGTGCCGAGATCCTTGATAGAAAACCGGGTGGCCAATGTGGTGATGAACTTCGAGATGAGGGAAGAGTCACTGCCTGTAACAATAAGAACGTCAACATAGACTAGGAAGTAAAGAACGTGAGAGCCTTGCCTGTAGAGGAAAAGAGAGGCATCAGATTTGGCATTGACAAAGCCGTTGGCCAGAAGGAAAGAATGAAGCTCTTGGTACCAGGCCCGGGGTGCCTGTTTGAGACCGTAGAGGGCCTTTTTCAGCTGGCAGACATAAGTGGGGTTGTGGGGATCCACAAATCCAGCAGGTTGTGCCATGTAGACAGTCTCGGTAAAGGTGCCTTGCAGAAATGCATTGTTGACGTCCAGCTGTCGTATGGGCCAACCATGGGTCACACTGAGATGGAGAATCAGTCGAATGGTGGTGGGCTTGACCACTGGGTTGTAAGTAGCAGTGAAGTCCAGGCCTGGGCGTTGGTGATAGCCCTTAGCCACAAGTCTGGCCTTGAATCGGTCAACAGCGCCATTGGGCTTCCGTTTGATCCGGAAGACCCATTTGTTACCAATGACATTCTGGGTAGGCTGAGGAGGGACCAGGACCCATGTGCCATTATGAATGAGGGCATTCAGCTCTTCGGACATGGCAGAGCGCCACTGTGGGTGTTTCACAGCCTGGGAAACACAAGTGGGTTCAAGGAGAGGGAGGGGATGGGCGGTTGCCGTGAGGGCATAGTTGGGGATTTGGGGGAAGACAGCCAGTTTTGCTGCGGGTGAGCATGGGATGAGTAGGTGCTGGTGGTGGAGGGGTTAGGGGGAGAGGGGAAGCCGTGGGGGCTGGCTGGGGGGGTGGAGGAGCAGAGGTGTGGGACGGCCGTGAGAACCGCCATGTATATGTACGAAGAGTAGGTGGTGCAGGGGGCGGAGGGATAGGAGGCGGAAGGGAGGCCGTGGTGCTGGTGGTGGTTTGTGGCAGGTTATGTGCTGGAACTAAGGCAGGGGCAGATACAGCGTCAAGAACACGTGAGGAAGATGAATCCAAGTGGCCTTCAGGGGAAGGTGTTGACTGTGCAGGCACTGGTGAAGCAGCTGAATCAGGCACGGGAAGAGTAGAGACAAGAGGCTGGGAGGAGAGCCATTGGTGGAAGGATTCGGAGGAAACATGAGGTACAGCGGACGGGAAACTAAGACCAGGGTAGGTGGACTCATCAAACTGGACATGACGGGAGACATATAGGCGGTGAGCTGAAGTATCATAGCAGAGGTATGCACTTTGATTTAGTGAGTAGCCGAGAAAGAGGCAGGGAGTAGATCGAGGCTGCAGTTTATTGGAGTTGTAGGGCCGGAGCCAAGGGAAACAAAGACAACCAAAGGTTCTGAGACGGTGGTAGTTGGGTGGCTGTTGGAAGAGGGCAGTATATGGAGATTGGTTGTGGAGAATGGAGGTAGGAAGCCGGTTGATGAGGTATGCGGCTGTTTTGAAGGCATAGGTCCAGAAAGTTAGGGGTAGGTTGGCTTGATGAAGGAGGGTGAGGCCGGTTTCAACAAGATGACGATGGCGTCGTTCGGCCACACCATTGTGTTGGGGAGTGTGAGGTGGGGTAAGGAGGTGATTGATGCCGTGGGTGGCAAGAAAGGGTTTGAGTTTGGTGAATTCACCACCACCATCAGTGTAAAGAGTCTGAATTGGATGTTGAAAGTACTTTTCGACAAGAGTTTTGAAATCAATGAATGTGGAAAAGACATCAGATTTTTTCTTTAGAGGATAAAGCCATGTATACTTTGTGTAGTGATCAACAAAGATAATGTAATAAGAAAAACAGTCAATGGAAGTGTGAGGGGCAGGACCCCACACATCGGTATATATTAATTGTAAAGGACGATGACTGTGAAGGGAGGAGGTGCCAAATGGCAACCTATGACTCTTATTACAAAGACATGACAAACATGGGGACTCTTTGAGTTTGGGAGACAGATTGATGGAGGATTGACGAAGGACGTTCTGGAGGACTTTGGAGTGGGGATGACCAAGACGACGATGCCAGAGATTGGGTGAAACAGCAATGCCTACCAGTGCCTGTGGTTGATGTAAGGTTGCAGATGACCACTCGTAGACACCATCCTTACTCGGGCCTTGAAGGAGAACCGCCCCAGTGCTTAGATCCTTCACATGAAAACAAGAGGGAAAGAGTTCAATAGAGGTATTGTGCTGTTTGTTAAACTGAGAAATAGAGAGAATATTTCTAGTTATTTGAGGTGCACAGAGAACATTATGGAGAAGAAAGGATTTATTGGAGGGAGAGGATAGAGTGGTGGAGCCGACATGGGTGATGTCAAGCCCTTTACCGTTACCAATGATGATCTCGTCTGGGCCCTGGTATTCAGAAACAGCAGACAGATGGTGAGGGGAGGCGGTCACATGGTGAGATGCACCAGAATCGAGGAGCCAAGGTGAGGTGGTGCCCGGGTTGGTTGGATTGGCTACGGGTTGGGCAGCAGAGTTTTGTTGAAGTTGTGGACAGCGCTTGGCGCTATGCCCCTGTATGCCACACCATTGACAGAACCCTCGATAGCCGCTGCCTTGGGTTGGATTGGACCTGCGATTGCTGGTGGAGGGCTGGGAAGAGCGGTTGGAGGAGTAACCACGGTTGTCAGACTGCTGGTAGGAGCTCCGGTGGTCAGAAGAGCCTCTGGGCTGACGGTTATAGGAAGTGCTACGGGCAGTGTTGGCCGGATTTGCAGTGATGGGGGGTTGGGGGGAAGCAGGGGCTTCACGTGTGGTGGCAGCCTCATGCTGTACCAGCATATCGTGCAGGTTCTCAAAGGAGACAGGAGTGTCTCGAGAACGAACAGCAGCAGAAATATCCTTAAAGGCAGAGCCGACGCCATTAAGGACGTAAAGAAGGAGATCATCGTCTGAGAGGGGGGCATCAATTGCAGCCAGTTCGTCTGAGAAAAGACGGACTTCCTGCAGGTAGTCAGTGACAGGACGATTGTCACGACGAAGGAGAGTCAACCGCTCCTTAAGGCCTAGAACACGAGCTCGAGCCTTGCTGGCATAGAGCCGTGTGAGGTGGGTCCAGGCTGCCTCTGAAGTTTTGGCAGCAGCGATCAGGGTTACTACCTGAGGAGAGACAGAGCCAAGGATCGCATGGAGGATGAGCTGATCCTGGCGAAACCACAGAGCACGGGCTAGGGTTTCAGTTGCGGGTGGGCAGGGACGGGTACCATCAACATACCCCATGAGATCGTAGCCGAGTAAGAGAGCATTGAATTGTGCTCTCCACGGGAAGAAGTTGGTGGCGGTCAGTTTCACAGGGAACTGGGCGGCGTTGATGGAGATGAGAGATGAAAAGGGGGAGGTGGTGTCGGTGGTTGGTGGGGGATTAGGGTTAAGGGTGGCGGCTGCAGAAGTGGGTTGGGTGGCCATGGATTAGGGTTTGCTTTCTAGGGTTGCTCGGCGGACCTTTTACTGCTCTGATACCATAAACAGGTATGAATTTCCTTGTTTATTAACTGAATGATTACTTTACAATAGGAGAGTCCTATATATACAGTTCTTAGGTAAGTCTAAGTAGGAAAACAATTATAAACTAGGTAGGAAATCGTGGTCCTAACTAGGGAAGTATCTACAGAGAACCTATGACAGTTTTAGGAAGGAATCTGCTGATTTCCTTTGACTACTGAGATCTGGGAATTAGGGAGATTGATCCTTAATCTCCTGGGATTCCCGTGTATCTTTATCATAATCCAACCGAAGTAAATGTTATTTTACCATTACCAAGCTCAGGAAACTACTGCCCGATAACCAAATTGGTCCCAAAAATATCAATTGCACTCAATATGCACCTAAACTTGTTAGCATTCTTCAATGGCGCCCCCAACCCCCCTTGAGGTCTATCCACTATATGTTGTACAAAATGATCATATTTTTGGCACATAACCACAAGTTTAAGGGTATCGTGACGACTAGATTAGGCATTAACTATAAATTAAAGATTCAGACAACCAAAGAAGATTTTAGAAGGCATAACTTTACCTCTGTCAATAAAGAGTTAAGATTGAACATAGCAACCAAAGAAGATTATAAAAGGCATAACTTTACCTCTAGAAATAAAGAATTTTTGGATAGCCTCAAATGTTCTGAAAACAGTGCAGTTCTAATGGTTCCCTAAAAGCGGACGAGAAAGCATTACTTGTTCCTGACTACCCAATGAAAGCGGCTAGAAATAAAGTAATTGAAAGCAAAAAGAGAAGTAAGCAGTGATCAAGGATGGGAAGTTACTTTCTTGCATGATATTCTTATGATGGAACATTTCTCACAAGAACACATAACTGCAAAAATTGAAAATAAACACCCATCGTACATCCATATACACATTAGAAACCTCTTAACTACATCAATTATCTTCAAGAAGAAGAAATAAATAATAAACTCAAATTTTGGTCAGTAGATAGACGAACAGGGAAGAGAAACCACAAAAGAGTGAAAGTTATTTTTACAAAAGAAAAAATGAAAACAAGGAACCACGGCGAATGACGACGATGGCATTTCACAACTGCACGTTCCAAAAATTACTCCATCAATCCATCTTTACCAAATACGAATCCCAACTAATTACATATGTACTTTAACTAGGTTGCTAAAATCGAAGCTAATTCATTGATACACAGTGGAGCTAGCAAAAGAGAGGGGCTGACCGATTATTGGAGCGCCCCAATCTCATAATCCTTCTATTGAATGATTAATAATTGCCCCTCCAAACCTCTGACGCTCGACCTGCTCTTGCCTCCTCGGCATAAAGACGCCCTTGTTTCCGTGGTTCTCTTCTCAGCCTTTGCGCAGTGTTGGTTTCTTTTGTCTTGCTGCTGCCAAACCTGGCCAAGTCTTAGGCGTGTTTTGGTCAGGTTGAAAAACCCGATTGAAAACTCGAAATGTGCCGAAGTGTTCCGAAATAAATCAAATTAAAAAAAATATATTGGTAAGGAAAACCAAATTGAACCGAAATGAAAACAATTCGGTTTCAATTTTTGTTTTTGGGGAATTGTTCTAGATACCCGGTTCAGAGCTTGAGAATACTTTGATACTCTATTTTGAAATTTTTTTGCGGAAAAAGGAAGATAATTTTGGGTTATTACAAAACTTGGCCCAGTATAAATGGGGAAAAGAAGGAGTTTTATACTCACTTAGCTACTGCTCTTCTCTTTCTATTATTTCCTCCTATAGCCGAGACACACCTAGAATGTCCGCAAATTCCTTCGATGACGAAGAGCAGAGAAGAGAAGGGAGGGCAGGAGTGGACTAAGAAGCACTTATAAACTCTCACATTTTCCAAAAATCCTGCGACCTAAGGTTGAAGGGACTCCAACTCAAAGAAGGCTAAAACATGGCTATGTATAGGGATGGTCAAATGAGTTTTTTTGAGAATGTGGATAAACTCTTACTTTACATGGGTACAAATGGATTTTATACCCATTCAGACTCATCCTCAATTTTTGAGAATTTACCCAAACCCTACCCATTGGGTAATAGGTACCCATGGCATTTTATATTTATTTTCTCCTTTCAATTTTTTTCCTTGTGTTTCATTTTGTTTTAACTTCTAATTTTTTTTATACCTTTCAATTTATTTTGCTTTTCTTTTTTCTTTTTTCTTTTTTCTTTTCATTTTTCTTTTACTTTTTAATTTTTTTTTTACTTTCATAACTTTTTATTTTTAACTTCTAATATTTTTTTCTTTTAATTTCGTTTGCTTTTTTTTTCCTTTTCATTTTCTTCAAATTCTCTCAATTTCTATTAGAGTTTTTGTTACAATCCGTCTTAAAATTTAAAGTGAGAATTAGTAAATGACCAATTTACCCTTCTATCCGTAATTATCAAAATTTGTCGAGTTGACCAAGACTAATGAATGAGTTATTTGAGAATTTGACTCTGAAAACTTTCCAATTAAATGAAGAATGAGTAATAAATGTCGAAATGGAATTCAAAACTTGAAAAAGAAAACTCATTAAAAATTTATTATAAACAATTTTTAAGAATTTATAAAACACCCTTTAAATTATTTCATGGTTGTGAAATCTTAAAAAATTTATAGTTTACTTTGATTTTTGTTAAATCATTTAAAATGAATTATTTAAGTTCTTAAAAAAAATTGATGTTAATATAAATTCGTAACATTTTTGTGTATAATTTTTTTGATGAAAGATGAAATAACTGATATTTAATTGAAATAAAGTAATTTTAAATAATAATACCTAATAAATAAAATAATAGTAAGAATATAAAGAGAAAAAAAAATAGTAAAGGGAAGAAAGTGTTAAAAATTCATAGATAATTTGAAGAATGGATAAAGAATATACTTTAAATTTAATGGGTATTAAATACTCTCAATACTCATGGGTAAACCCTTACCCTACCCATTAAATGATGGGTAAATTTTTACCCATCTAATTTCTTCCCATTTCAACAATACCCATGGGTACCCATACCCATGGATAATTATGACCATCCCTAGCTATGTACTTGGCCGCCAACCATCTTCTTGACGCGAAGAAGACCGAGATCATCGACACCAACCTAGTTATGGTCACCAGGCAGTTCCAACAGTCAACAAGAGGCAGAGCCTTCAGTCAACAGCACGCACACACACTGTTTGATACCACTACCATTGTTGGACCTTCACCGCTCCACCGAAAACTAATAACGAGAATAAGGAATTTCAATTTTCGAAGAACGATATAGATCGCCTGGATGAATTGTATTCAAATTAATCTAAATTACTTGTCTTATTTAACTTCGATTTTAGGCTATTAGATCCGTGAATTAATTGTCCGTTATGTTTCTCAAACTCAATATCCATGGAACGCAACTGTATGAGTGGTAAGAACTGGAACTGAACTGAAGACTACGTTCTAGTGTTGGTTAAACGTAAAACCGTAAAGCGTCCTAAGTAACGAAAAAAATAATTCCAAAAGTACAGTAGATAAGTATTATATAAACAATATATAAGTATGACATAAATGGTAGTTAAGTACGACACAGTACACATATATGAAATGAATGTAGATAAATAAAATATAAACGGTAGATAAGTAGGACATAAATGGTAGAAAATGAAATAAATGGTAGATAAGTAATACATAAATGGTAGATAAGTAGGACATAAATGGTGGACAAGTAGGATACATATATTAGGAAAATGAAGTGAACGGATAAAACCCGACAATTGTTGAAATAGAAATTTTGGGTGATAAATGCATGAATAGATAATGCACTGGGAATTCTAATTTGCTACAATGGGAAATGGATGGAGAAATGAATGAATTGTAGATACGAAGGTAGAGAAAGTAAAGTGATTCTAATTTTAGCTAGTATTAGTTATGAGAAGCTTGTGGAGCGATTTTTTGTATTGCTTATGTAGAGGCCAGCAAAGAAAGAATGGATTTGAAATATGTAGTGCCAATTTCAAGGGGAGGGCAGAAGGTTGTACCAATTGAAGATGGGGATGACCTCCAATTTTATCTGAACCACACAAAGCAAATAATACCATCAAGCATGGTTCTGTTAGGTATGGATTGGAAGATAATTGCGGAAGATGGAATTGCAAGATCAAATGACAACAACTTGAGGCATATGCATGATAATTTGCATGTACAAGGGAGCAACAATCAAATGCAAAGTCATGGAGATGGCAATCCAGATTACTTGTCAATTTTGGACTTGGATGGTGCTGATAATATAAACACAGGTGATTATTGAGATGAAATGGTTGATGCAAACACTTTGGGGTCCCAGTTTAATACAAGGGCACTCTGTGAGAGTAGTGAAAGTGGTGTCGTAATGAATATGAATGGAGTCAATAAGGGAGCAGAAGATGTTACTGATAGTTCAATGGGTGGGATTAGTGTTGTAAACTCAATTCCTAACATAGAAGTCAGTGATGCTTTGAGAGGTGGATGTGGGGGACGAAGAAGAGGAAGACACAATGCTTTCGGCCCACTAAATTGTCAATTGGCAATGTCAATTTATCGTCGAGACCTACATGATGTGAACTGAGATCTAAAGTTGGTTGTGCGGCAAGTAGTTTGTACAAAGGCAGCCCTACGGAGGTTGATGCAATTAGCAACTGTTAGAGGGCACTTTCATATAAAAACAGCAAGGTCATACCCTAGTAGATTGGTTGTGAAATGTAACAAACAGGAAGCAGTTGGGGTGTAAGGGCGAGGAAGTTTGGTGATAGGCAGTTTCAGATGGTGCATTACAAAGTCACACATACTTTTGATTTTAGATCCATCAGCCATCCCCATATGAGGTTGAATAGTGGTTTGGTATAAGATTGAATGGAAAATAGGTGGAAGGATGCACAAAATATATTCACGTCGGGGGATATTAGAAATATGAAGCACCATTTTGGGATCAATGTAAGTTATACAACAACATGGAGAAGCATGGAGGAATATATTCAAAAACTTCAAGGGAAGCCTAAGGAATTGTATGCATTGCTTTCTTCATATTGTCATTAATTAGAGCACACTAATCCGAGTATGTTGAGTTTCATGCAAACAGAGGAATGCAATTATTTTAAATATTTGTTTGTTTCTCTCAGAGCATCTATTGAAGGATTTACGAATTCATGCAATCGGTCCTTGCAATACATGCCACACATTTGAAGTCAAAATATAAGGATGTTCTATCTGTTGCAACCACATTTGATGGTAATAGGATTATTAACTCGGTTGCGTTTGGAATGGGAGATTAGTAATACGATGATTTTTTAGTAACTTGAGGTTGGAAATTAGGGTGTGTCCCAATCTTGTCGTAGTCTTGGACGAGAATTACAACATATCTAATGTAATAAACCAAGTTTTTCCTAAAGCAATTCATAGGGTATGTTTTTATCATCTCAAGGGTAACATGAAGAGTAAGTGTAACATTTGAGAGGGAAAAAGGCTTATAGGTTTAGGGAGTTTGATAGAGCATTTTGAAACATACGGAATGAAAGGGTTGTTGACTGCTTGAATCAGATTGGGCTACAAAGATGGTCAATAGCACATTATGATGGAAAGCGTTACAACATAATGACAACAAACATTGTAGAGTATATCAATTCGATCATGAGGTTTGCAAGGCTACTTCTGATTGTTCAGCTTATAGATGAGATTTTTAGCTTATAAATGATATATTCAACTTATAGATGAGGTACAAAGTATGCTGCAAAGATGGTTTACAGAGAGAAATTGAAAACGTCAACTTGCACTTCCATATTGTATTCTAACTTTAATGAGAAGGAATTAGAGAGCCCGATTATAAATGTGGGAGGATGAATGTTGTAAAGATCAATGAGATAGAGCTCAACGTATTGAATGGTAAGTTAGATGGCTTGGTGAATTTGGACAATAAAACCTATTCATGTCGAAAGTTTGATCTCAAACAACTTTTATGAAAGTATGCATTTTCCGTATGTACGCACATGAACATCCTGTATACATGTTCACTTCACTTACTCAGGTTGCATGGCTCATTTTTCGATGAAATTCACTATTTTCTACACATAATCCATGGGAATTTCAAATGAGGGGTCATACAATTGAAGCTCCTCAGTAAGCTAACCAACACCCTATTTGTCTTCTAGTGCTCACCGAGCCTTTTTTTTCATTGGATTCTTGAATAGTGAAGTAATGGTCCTAACCTTTTTGTCCTCTAGACTTTTTGACCTTCTCCACTGTCTACCATACTAATGACAACCCTAGGAGAAGTTGACCCAACCGGAGCTTCAGCTACCTCTTCCAACACCATGACAAACTTGGCTTTTGCCCATTCTTTTCAAGTATGCCTTCACCTTCAAAGCTAGCTTTTTTAATAGTGCCTTGATGCCTTTAGTAGAACTTAGCTCCTTAAGAATCACAATTAAACTCTTAAAAACTTCTCCTCCCTCTACATTTTGAACCGTATCAGTTGTTGCACCTTTCATATCGTCTAAGACGATTTCCTCCTTACCATGTTCCAACACTTTCTCCAGCCTACCCTCTACTTCAACATCAACTTCAACATTTTTATCCCTTCCCACATTTATTGCATTTTCTGCAGCTATATCCGCACTTGAACTACCCCTAGCTTACGGCTATCGTGCACCAATTTTCATTCCCTCATCTGAAGCTAGAACATCATTTTCTGCTACATCTTCTTCATTAGGTACAACACACGTCGAAACATCCACCTCTTTTGTCTGTCCCGCCTTTAGTTGTCTTCCCATCTTCTATGCCACCATCTAATGTCACCATTGGTTCTTCTTGAGGATCTACAATAGCCTTAGAGCACTCGACTTCAATAAGTGGCCTATATACAAAATCAAAGGTTTGGTCGCCTGTTGGGGACTCCTTGGCCTTTCCCGTAAGCTCCTCCAGTTCCTTTTTGACCTCTAACATCTCTTTCTTCAGTTTCACAAATAATACCTTACTGAAATTGACCAAAGCTATTTCATTATCGTAACAGTCTTGCAACAGGTTCAAACGACGCCTCAAGATCGCATTCTCCTTAAACAACAGCTTAATTGAATTTTCCAATTCAATTGCTAGCTGATGCAGCTCGCCTACGTCAAGGCTAGCTGGTATTTGGAATTCTAGCATGGTGAAAGATTCATCTTTGATCACTGGGGCCTGAGCGAACTTGTCTCCTTCTTTTCACTCTTTTCCATTTTCTATACTTTTACTCATCCTTGACCAAAAACCTTCCTCAATCTTTGCAGTAGTAGAACCAATGACAACACATGCGCCTGAATAATGAGCACCCGTTACCAACACAACACCATTATAACGGCTCACTCTAATGAAATATGATTAGCAAATGAATTTCATAAAAATATTTGTTCTATGTGCTTTCAACTAATCTTTTCGTATTTAAATAATGTGTTGTAAATACTGTGAAATGTGATGACCTTGCCATAAGACTAGTACAGTAATCTAAACACTTTTTCAAGTCTCTCCAACTTGACATACCTATTATCCTGTACAAATGGCCGCAACTCAA
The DNA here is from genome assembly GCA_032719365.1 of Prinsepia uniflora. NCBI lineage: Eukaryota > Viridiplantae > Streptophyta > Magnoliopsida > Rosales > Rosaceae > Prinsepia > Prinsepia uniflora. Next base: position 67,588,248 of record CM064868.1, on the reverse strand, counting down.
ACACCTACACCTTCAACATCATATGCCTTTAAGTTTAGATCACATATGACTACCATTTTATACATAATCATACATTTTCGGTGTGCAAGTAATTGACATATTAAACAACATTCAAGTAGTCAACATCATATGCATTTAAGGTTAGATCCAAATCACATATTAAATAACATACATGTAATTGACACCTTACCTGGAAGCATAAGAAAAACCTCTAACCATGTAGCACAATTTGCTTGACCACGACCTCTCTAGCTCAGCTCATTCCACTTTACCCTTCCATGTTCCTTCTTTCTTCTCAGCTTCTTACACCTCTATCTTCATAACTTTCTCCACAATTACCTCCTTCTCTGCATCAGTTTGCTTATCTTCTTCGTTATTTTTTTTCTTCAATCTCAGCTTCCTCTTCAACTGCCTCCCCTTTCAAACTGCTTCCAACAACAACCTTCCCTTTTTTTTGTCTCTTTCTTCTTCTCTCCTTTAATTTTTTTTCCAGACAACCTAAGAGGCCACTTCTTGTAACCATGAACTAGAACTCTAGCTAGGGATTCATGCGTTTTCGCATAAGATTCGGACCCCCATGAGTAGGAATTCCAATCTTGGAGATTCTCCACCAAGGTTAAAAGTACTCGTTTATCCTTCCACTTAGCTCCCTCCCAAGTAGAACTGTTTCGAAAAAATAAATTGGGTCTAACTTGAATGCATCCACTTGACTCTTGCAATTTTTAAAGGAACTAACCAAGTTTGAAATCATTATTTTGTTTATCTTGAAGTAACTTGCATCCAATCTCAGCGACGCTGATGTCTCAACTGGCTCTCTCGGTTTTTCCTCACTTATAGGCCCAGTAATTAGACAAAACAATTTCTCCTTAAATTGCTGAACCTTCCCACCAACAAGGAAATACACCTATTCCGATTCATTAACACCACCCCCGTTAATTTATGTGATATCAACCATGGAAAATGGATCCGTTCCATGGCAAGTCTTCTATGTCCAAAATGTGACCGAAGCAAGTACTCCGAAAATTATCTAACTGCGAATTTGTCAGTTTCACTTTTAAGTCCCTCATTGTTTTTCTGGGTTGTGAGATAGCTTGAGCTTTAGCTGGTATGACTTCATCCTCCCTAACAATTAGCTTGTAATTTGGTGCCATTTCTTGTAGCCTATTCAATGTTATATCCAAAACACATTTTTAACAATTTACTTCTTCTCAATTAACTACAATATTCCTCATATTTCAAACACCCATTTTTCTCTCCGCACACCAACATTCATTCTTATCATCATCATCTTCTAAAGTGACACTGAAATATATTCAATCAACCAACTCATATTATGTTTTCTTTAATTTTTTTGGAGGTTTTGACAGGGCCCTCTCCAAAAGTTTTGATAATCGTGCCCAATTCTGCTCCTAGTTATATGACTCAAATATAAACCTAATAGAGTCCATCCTCGTGAGGTCACTGTCCACAACCAACCCACTGACCTCGGAGAATCTGAAAGGTAAACCTTAGTTACTTCCAATGTTTAAAGAAAGTGTATGGATCATCCTGAACCTGATCCTACCATTTTGACACTACTATCCCAATCCCCTTAGTATCAATTAAGCTCTTACCAAACTCCTAGAACCCTAAGACGTTCATACATAACCGCAAATAATAATAATAATCATGGACATATATGACTACCTTTAAATGAAGTCTAAGAGTGATGAAAATTATATAATTAGATTCGTAAGAAAGAGAGGAACAACTTTCATAATGGACAGACCACCAAAAAATATTGCACGCACCCATATGTGCCGTCGTGGCCCTCTACGTGTGAGCCTCACGTGTCTATAGGTGTAATCACAGCGCACTCGCCTGCAACCCCCAGCCGGGTCTATGGGTCGACCAGAATCCTTATAACGAGTGACCTTGACTCGATTTCCTTATTTTCTTCAATTCTCATCCATACAACCTATTCAGATGATCAAACCTTCTCTAATTCCACTCAAGACTTCATTCAAACCTCTAATTTCAAGAACAAACACCTATCTAAGTAAGAATCATGGTCGTGAAGTCCTAGCTCCATCGCGGGGCATAATCAACTCACCACTAGGACTCCCCCACTCCCAAGGGGGCAGCATTTGACTAGCCAAGTTGAGGCGAACACGTTCCCAGTCTTATTTTCCATCGAGTTACCCCTACTATCTTCCCCCATTCCTGAGAAGAAGTTCCCTTACACCCTAAGCTCAGGTCCCTGATGCACGGCAATCAGTGGAACTTGGAATTCACTCAAGGGACCAAGGAGAACCACTGCCACCGTAATGCCACTACCAACCTTCTCCATATGGTGGAGATGGTGATTTCCTTATACATCTGTCCTCCCCTACCGAAAACCCAGTCTATCTTTTTCTTCTCTCTTGTCTCTCTCCTTTCCTGTTTAATACCTAGCATGTAAACACCTTTAACATTCCTAATGTGACACTTGTCACTCCCAAGAAGGGTTGAGTCACAAGTAATGACTCATCAGTTAAAATGACCATAATGCCCTTGGTATCAAAATTACAAAAATACCCTCGCGACATCTAGACCCATAACTTATCCATATGGTCTCCATTTCTCACATGCCTCGTACCATTAATTAAATGTAAATTCAGGAATTTTATGTAAAATGACCATTTTTCCCTTAGTTAGGGAAAAATGTTGACTTTTGACTCAGGACACTATTTGGACTTTGACTAAGACCTATTACGTAGATCGAGACGTCATGAGTCCGTAAACAGACAGTACGTCAAAATCGGACGTTCGATGGGAAAGTTACATGTCACTGAAGAATCAGGTACTATTTATGCAATACGATGACGTGTACAGTTGGCTGAAATTAATTGGTTCGAAATATCTGAGTGGACCAAAGGATGAGTGACAAGTGTCACTCATCCCATTAGTCCAAGCCCCCAAATTCATGCACCTTTAATCTTTATCTTCATCCTTTGTTTTTCATTATACCTGAAACCCACAAACAACCCAACCCAACCATCAATCCTTCATTCTCTGTGTTATATGAGAGAGTTAGAGTAAAATGGAGGCTAAGAGACGACGAAGAGAAGGTTGAGCACGGCGGAGGAACCATGGCCCAGGTAAAACCCGAAACCCGATTTGGGTCCAAAAATTCGAATTCAATTTTGATGGATTGTTGGGTGATTCTAATGATCAAATGTGATTCCTAGGGACTTTACGAACTCATAGGAACCATTTTGTGGACAGAGGCTGCTAGAATGGACTTGGGAAAGGAATAGAAGTTTTCCTAAAAACCATCAAGCTCCAAAGATGATTTCTAAATCGTTTTAATGGATTTTGAGTCCATAGATCCATTTTTGGGATCATTGTGAGTAGATAGGAAGAAAATGGTCAAAAATGGTTGAGGAATGAGTGAGATCAAGTTGGTTCGGGTTCGCGGGTTGGTTAACCCATTATAGAGAAACGGGTTGACCTAGCTAGAGGTTGGTGATGATGACATGACAACCCATGTCATGATCCTGTCAAAGATGTCAGTCCATGTGGCGAATCAAGTGATGCGTGGCAAGCTGTCTAGCCTAGTCAGCATGTTAGACCACGTGGACCAATCGGGTTATGCCACGTGGTAGGGTGTTAGGACCTATCAGGCCTACATGGCAGCTGATGTGGTAGGTCCAATCAGCACTTTCAAAACACGTGGACCAATAGGGAGGTGCCACGTGGGAGTGTGTCATAGATGTCAAAGACACTTGTCAGGACACGTGGAACCAATCAGAGAGTGCCACGTGGTAGGTGTCAGACCTATCAGGATGACGTCAATAGATGACGTTAGCGTTGACCATGATGACGTCAGTTTTGACTATGATGTCAACGTTGACTTTGCTGACATCAGTGTTAACCGTTGACTTTTGTTGACCAGAATTTTCCCGGCACGTGAGGGCGCATGAACACGAATTTTGAGGTGAAAACTGATCACGTTCAAAAGATTTTGTCTTACTGAATCCAATGGTTGTGGTTTCTGGTCGATCGAAGACCGTTTTATAGGTCATTTAGGGGTTTTTAGCCTCGTGAAGCGTGTTCGGGACGGATTTCTGGTATCAGGCTTTGTGAGGGTTTAGTGTATGAACTTGTATAGCACATTAGTAACCCTTAGACATGATTTGGACAGGCCCAAAAATGTTGGACTAGCTCGGGTGAGATTCTGGTGCGGATATTGATCGTGCAGCGTGGACCGAGTGTGAGTGGACTGTTTGTTTTATAATTGAAATGCATGCATAAATTGTTTTAAATGCTTTATTATATGAATTAAGATGAAATGATTTGACATCATGATATTTGTGAACTTAATCATCCGTTATGAACCAGTTTACAATTTTGCGTGAAAAATGGTGTTTTGGGCTCGAGACCCGGTTGGATAATAGTTTTGACTTAGATTTAGAGTCAAACGGGAAATTGGACAAATCAGATAATGAATTATGGAAACTATTTTTGGGTGGTTTTTGTGGAAAAGATAGGTGAGGATTATGTCTCGGGCATAGGCCCAATTGAAAAGTGTTTTTTAATTGATTTGAGACATAATCGATTTAAAAGTGATTTTAAAGGTATTTGGTTACGGTTCCACATATACCATCTTGGTGAGTTAAATAGTCTCCTCCAAATGTCGAGGAACTTGGAGTAGTCACGGTGCACTACCTGAGATGAGTAGCTCCGAGAAGAGGCTCAGGATCAGGAGTGCAAGTTATGATATCACCTCGGACGTGGTAGATCCATGGAAGGCACCGCATTATATGATATCACCTCGGACGTTGTTGAGTTGTATCCTGGGGAGGTACTCGGAGATGAGACCTCGAGTTGCACGTGTAGCATTGAAAATCGTGACTGGTATTGATTATAGACATCACGAATGCCGATGATTGGAGTATATTGTGTGAGTTTTACTGTGTCTAGATGTATATATATATATACATGTTTTGAACTGTTTCCATACAATTTGATTTGAATGCATGCATGTTTGTAAAACGGAGGGGAAAATGCTATTATTCTTAAATTATATTTGAAAGTACTTATTTTTGGTCCACTCACATTTTGACTGTTTTATTGACCCTCCAAGGTGTGATACAGAGATAAGGGCGGATACCGAGGTAGAGGCATAGACAGTACTACTGCGCATCTGATTACCCTTTTGGGTAGGATTTTGGTACTTTTATTTGTACAGACATGCATGCTCGATCCTGTATATAGAGATACTTATCCCTTGTATGACAATGTTGTAGCTGAACTTTGTATGTTGTTAAACCCATTAAGGGTCTTTTCGATATTTTCAATATGATTGTCATATGGGAGCAATCACGTCCCACTGTAGTCTCAGGGGGATTGAGACGGGTCTTGACAAAAGGTGTCTTAGACAAAAAGCCAACTTTTGTCCATATAAACTAGGGGCAAAATGTCAATCCCCAAACTAATTTACGAAACTACACCGATTTCTAGGACGGGTTACAATCTTTCCCCTTTACAGAAAGTTGGTCCTCAAAATTTCGGCCCTCTAAGGTACCATGTAACGCCCAAAACTTTTCTTTAATTTTAAAATCGGAAAAATTAATGTGAAATGACTGTTTTGCCCCTAGTTAAGGAAAAATATTGACTTTTGACCCGAGACACTATTTGGACTTTAACTTAGGCCCATTACGTAGATCGAGACATCACGAGTCCGTAGACAAGCGGCACGTCAAAATCATACGTTCGAAGGGAAATTTATGGGTCACAGAAGAAAACCAGCATTATTCACCCATACTGAGGATGTGTACAGTTGGTAGGATTTAATTTTTCAAATATCTAAATTGGACCAATTGATGAGTGACAAGTGTCACTCATCTAATTAGCCCAAGCCCCCAAATTTTGGGTCCATTATTTCATCTTCATCCTCTTTGTTCTTTGCTTACCCGAAACACAAACATACACAAACACCAAACCTAACCCAACCCAATCATCAGTTCATCATCTTCTGTGTTTGCTTGAGAGAGTGAGAGTGAAATGGAGGCTGAGAGACGACGGAGACAAGACTGAGCACGGCGGAGGAACCACGACCGAGGTAAAAACCCGAAACCCGATTTTGGCCCAAAATTCGAATTCATTTTCTAAGGTTTGTTAGGCTGTTTTGATGATCAAAGAATGTTCCTAGGGACTAGGCGAACTCATAGGGACTATTTACGTGGATTTGGGTGGCTGGAACTGCCCAGAAAGCAAGGTTGAAGCTTGCCTGAATTGCATCAAGCTTGGAAGGTACTTTCTAGACCTATTTAGCTCATTTTGAGTCCATGGATCCCTTCTTGGGATCATTACGATCATTTAGGAATAAAAATGGTGAAAAAATACTTGAGAGATGACTGAGATAGGTTCGGGTCGGGTCGCGGGTCAAGTCGACCCGTTATAGAGAAACGGATCAACCCGGCTCAAGATTGACAATGATGACGTGACAGTCCATAATCATCTATCAGAAGCTATCAGTCGACATGGCCAATCAGGTGGTGCCATGTGGCAAGCTGTCAGACACAGTCAGCAGCTGATGTGTCACCACGTGGACTAATCAGGTATTGCCACGTAACAGGATGTCAGAGGTGTCAAGGGACACGTGGTAGGACACGTGGACCAATCAGAGAGTGACACGTGTCAGGTTTTAGACCTGACAGCTTCCAGGCTGACGTCATGATGATGTCAGCCATTGACCGTTGACCGATGACGTCAGCGTTGACTTTGCTGATGTTAGCATTGACCGTTGACCAGCGTTGATCAGAAGTTTGACGGGCGCGGGGGGGCTTGTGGGCATGAATTTCGAGGTCAGACCAATCTTGTTCGAAAATTTTCGACGTTCTGAATCTAATGGTGGTGGTTTCAGGTCGATTGAAGATCGCTTGGCTGGTCATTTAGAGGTTTTTAGCCTTGGGAAGCATGGCGGGGATGCGTTTCCGATATCGGGCTTTGTGAGGGTTTAGCATTTGAACTTGTATAGCATATTAGTGATACTTAGTCATGATTTCGATAGGCCCGGAGACTTTGGAATAGCTCGTTGATAGATATAACGCTGAGGTTTTGCACACAACGTGGACCAAGTGTGAGTGGACTGTTTGTTTTAGAACTGAAATGCTTGCATAACTATTTTGAATGCTTTATTAAATGATTTAAGTTGAAATGTTTTGATATTATTATTGAATGATGATGTGGATTGTAATCATCGGTTTATGAAACGTTTTACGGATTTTCGTGAAAATGAGGTTTTGGGCTTGAGACCTGATGGAATGATGATTTGACTTAGATTTAGAGTCAACCAGAAATTGAAAGGAAAGAATGCATTTCAACTAAATTTGAATAACGATAACTCAGGATTTATAAACAAGTTTTGAACACGATTTTTGGGTGGATTTTGAGGAACGGGTTTGTGAGAATTATGTCTCGAGCGTAGGCCCAATTAAACAGTATTTGATCTGATTTGAGCAATAAACGATTTTAATATGACTTTTCATCGAATTTGGTTACAGTTCCACATATAACATCCTGCATGAGTTGGTTAGTCTTCTTTAGACGTTGAGGATCCTAGTGTAGTCACGGTGCACTACCTGAGATGAGTGACTCCAATGAGAGGCTCGGGATGAGGAGTGCGAGTTTATGATATCGTCCCAAATGCGGTAGATCCGGGGCAAGCACCCCATGTTGATATCACCCCGGACGACTTTGAGTTGGGTCTTGGGGAAGTACCCAGAGATGAGACCCCGAGTTTGCATGCATAGCATTGGAAATCATGACTGGTTTTGATATAGACATCGCGGATGTCGAGGCATCACAGATGTCGGAGGATTGGTTATATTGTGTGTGTTTTATTGATATGTGTGTCCATATGGGTATGTATATATGTATGTGTATGATATGACCTGTTTTCATACGATTTATCTTAAATGCATGCATGTTTACAAACGGAGGGTTAAACTGTATATGTTTTCAAAATGAGTTTATAACTTATTGATTTTTGGTCCACTCACATTTTTACTGTTTCCAGGCCGTGATACAGAGACATGGGTGAATACTGAGGCTGAGGCATAGATAGTACTGCTGCGTACCTGACACCCTACGGGGTAGGTTTTAGTACTTGTTTTGTACTGACATATATATATATATATGCTTGATCATGTGTAATAGATACGTATCCCTTGTCTGACAATGTAGTAGTATACTCTGTTGAATATATTTGAACCCATAAAGGATATTTTTAGTATTTTAAGTACGATTTTCAGACGGGAGCAGAGCACGTTCCCCTATGATTCCCGGGGGATCAGGACGGGCCCTGCCATACGAGTCTTTAAACTCACAAACCTTTTGAAACTCAATATGTTCGCAATTATAAACATCATCGTCCAATGTAAAATATGCCACCATAAAGTTAAACGTAAACCACAGGATTGCATATCAAATTCATTCAACTTTACTATGGAACTCACAAATCATAACATGTACCCAAACATCATTCGCATTCATCAAATCATGTAAAACATCCAGACACCATACTAGAAATCGACACAACCAATTCTCAAGGATTTGGAATTAACCATCTGAGTTCAACTTCGGAATTACACATCCGATATCAATTCCAAAATAAATCCCAAATCATTATTTTTAAACACATATTTGACTCCAAATCCAAGTCAAAATTATTTTCCAAAATTGTGATAGCATATCATGACAACTCCAAGATCAGACACATTTGGGTGAAACGCCCGGGATCGGTCATAACTAGGAAAATATCACCATTCCCAGAGTCAGATGCATCCAAGAAGTAAACCTAGACTCAGTCACAACCAGAGGGAACATTAACCATGGAAATCACTCACCACCACTATGAAAACAACCATGGGTCAAATCGAAAATTTTTCTTTAAAAAAAACAGTTAACCTTCTCTTTCAGTTAACAATATTTTTCTAAAATCCTAATTTGTTAACTCTTCAATAACTCTAAACACAATATCATACATAGGTACAACCAATCCTCGATTCCATCAAAAGTAGTCATGGTTCAATAGGCGTTATGCATGTAGACTTACTCAGGATCTGCACAAAGTCCTACCACATTCGAGTCTTCGCCGGGATCAAACAACATCCAGGAAGTATTCCGGGGATCTATCTCCATCTGGCGGCATAGTATCCTTGAGATCCTGTCAACGTCTAGGTAACCCATGATCCATCTAAATTCGGGTGATGTAACATCCTGACATTCTCGGGATCGAGTCTCCCTATGATTTACTCCCATCCAGGCAATATCACACTGTGACTTCTACGGGATCTAAACTGACATTCGGAGGACATAACACACAAGGATGGTTAACCATAGAACATAGTAAGAAAACCAAGAAAAGTTTCCTTTTCACAATTCCTTGACTCAAAACCAAGTCAACATTTCCAAATGAGGTCTCAGCCCAAAATACCAAAATACCATTAAAATCCTTGTCCAAAATTCAGTCAACAACTTCGTAAATCATCAAATTACCAGTTCAAATCGTTTTCAATACATTGTAACTCAATTACAAAATCTCAACAGATAATTGTTCCCACCCACTTTCCACAAAAATCCATGACTTAAAATCGAATAAAAACATTTCTAACAGGGCCTGAGCCCAAAACTCTGTTTCCACCCATCAATAGTAAAAACGTGTTAAGAAATCATTCCGTAAATCCAAAAATTATCGAATAATCATATCAAATTAGTACTCAAATGATTGCACTTAAATCATGCAATAAATCATTTAAATAGTTTAATTATGTACGCACCACAGTTTATAAAACAATATCCACTCACCGTGCATTCGACCTGTTACCTAAATGCTCTGAAACTAGATTGACAAGACCCGCTCCAAAAGCTTTAATAATCATGCATAGTCCTACTCCTATATGACACATTAATTAACATACCTGAAATACCTTGAATAATAAGTTTGTCATACAAAGGACGTATATGTCTCAAATATAAACCGAACAGAGTCCGTCCTTATGGGGTCACCCGCCACAACTAGCCCATTGACCCCGGAGAATCGAAAACGTAAACCTCGGTTACTTCCGATGCTTGAAACTAATTTATGGATCATCCTAAACCTAATCGTGTCATTCTGACACTTCAAATATACTATCTCGATCTCCTTAGTATCAATTAAGCTCTTACCAAACTCTCAAAACTCTAAGAGTTTTCTACATAACTGGAAATAATACTAATAATCATAGACATATAGAACTACCTTTAAATGAAGTCTAAGAGTAACAAAAATTATATCATTAGATTTGTAAGAGAGAAAGGAACAACTCATATCGGATATATCACCAAAAAATATTACATGTGCCCGCACGCGCTGTTGTGGCCCTCTGCGAGTGGGTCTCACGCGCCTGCAAGTGCAGTCATAGCGTACTCATCTACAACTTCCAGCTAGGTCTACAGGATGATTCGAATCCCTGTAATGGGTACCTGCGGCCTGATTTCCTTATTTTCTACAATTCTCATCCATGCAACCTATTCGAATGATCAAACCTTCTATAATTCCACTCAGGAACCCATTCAAACCTCTAATTTCAAGAATAAATACGTATCTAAGTTCACGATTGAACTACTCCCCGGGAAAGGACCGATATCTCAGGCCCCAAATCGTATGGTACCGACTGAGTTACGGGAACTGAAGGTTCAACAGTAGGAGTTGGTGGATCTGAGATTCATCCAACCTACTACTTCACCGTGGGGAGCACTGATGTTGATTTTCAAAAAGAATGAGGGAAGTTTACGGTTGTGTGTGGACTATTTGCAGCTTAACAAGGTGACAGTAAGGAACAAGTATCTCTTACCCAGGATTCATAATTTGTTCGATCAGCTGCAGGGAGCAAGGTTCTTTTCTAAGATTGATCTTCGATCAGGATACCATCAGCTGAGGATTTCTGAGAAGGACATTCAGAAGACTGCTTTTCGGACGAGATATGGACATTATGAATTCCTAGTAATGCCATTTGGGTTGACGAATGCACCAGTTGCATTCATGGATCCGAGGAACCGAGTGTTCAGATCGTACTTGGACAAGTTTATGATCGTATTCATCGACGACTTCCTAGTCTATTCGAGGAGTGCTAGAGCACATGAGAAACATCTGAGACTAGTGTTGAGCAGGCTAAGGAAGAACCAGTTGTTCGCTAAACTGAGCAAGTGCCAGTTCTAGTTGAACAGTATTGGTTTTTTGGGTCATATTATCTCATCGGAGGAGATTAGTGTGGACCCCTAGAAGACGGAAGCTGTAATTGACTGGGAGAGACCAAAGATGGTTATCGAGGTTCGGAGCTTTGTGGGTTTGGTAGGATACTACATGCGATTTGTAGAGGGTTTCTTTACCATCGCAGCTCCTTTGACTCGCTTGACAGGGAAATGGGTTAAGTTTAATTGGGATGACCGGTGTGAGTAGAGTTTCCAGGAGTTGAAGAAACAGTTGACTATTACGCCAGTTCTTGCACTTCCAGATAATAGTGGGGAGTTCGATTTGGGTTGTGTACTGATGCAGTACAGGAGAGTTATTTCTTACGCTTCACGACAGCTAAAGCCATATGAGTTGAACTATCCCACTCATGATTTGGAGTTAGCGGTAGTGGTACATGCGTTGAAGATTTGGAGACACTATCTGTATGGGGAGACTTGCAGGATCTTTATTGACCACCAGAGTTTGAAACACTTGTTTACATAGAAGGAATTGAATCTGAGACAGAGATGGTGGTTGGAGCTGATTAAGGACTACGACTGTACGATTGAGTATCAACTGGGAAGAGCGATTGTGGTGGCAGATGCTCTGAGTAGGAAATTAGCAGGTTCAATTTCACACTTGCGAATGGTGTATCTACCTTTGTTAGTGGAACTCCGGAAGGCTGGAGTCATACTTGGGTTAGACAATGAGGGAGTTTTCTTGGCCTGTTTTCATGTACTACCAATCCTAATTGACCAGATAATTGAGGCTCAATTTCAGGATCCTACACTGTGTGTTTATCAGATTGAAGTTGAAGCAGGTGATAGGAGCAGAGGTTGAGCAGAGTCGGCAGATTGCATACTACACGAGATGTTAGTATGAATTGTCAGTTGAGAAGAATTGTTAGACTGAAAAGCTTAATAGGATGTCAGCTTATTATAGCAGACTTTTCGGATTGGACGTTTGTTGATATCCCATTGGAGATTTGAGATTGAGCATGGAAGGTTCCAATAATGAAAGATTGCTTTTGGAAACAATCACCCATACACATACATGCACCATCATCATTAACTTCATTTCATTCATCTTCTTCATTTCTTCACCTTCAAACCCGTACCCACCACCCCAAACCATCCCATCTTCTTCCTTGACACCAAAGAGAGGCAAAGAGGACGTGAAGGAGGATGGGAGATAGCAGCAGTACGATTGGACCGCCGTGAATGACAGAGGAATGACGAAATAAAGGTAACATGTGGGTCCTTTGAAAGTGGGTTTCGGATTTTGATGGTTTTGATCGATTCTAAGCCGATAAACATGTTCTTGGACCTCATACGAGCTTGTAGGTGCAAGAGTGGAAGGTTTTGGACGACGGGAGTGGGTAGAATGTCAATTTGAAGTTTGACCAAAACTTTGGGCTACCATTACTTAAAAACCAGGTACTTTCTTTTATTTCTGGGTTCAAATTTGGATTCCTTGGATTGAGTAGATGAATTTACATATATAGAACCTAGGATTTGGTTGAGAAATGAAAGAGTTATAAAGGTTTGAAAAATTGGACAAAAATGGAGGTTTTGGCCACCGGCGACCGAAACTAGACAACGGCGACGGCGGCGCCGGTCATCTTCTTCGGTGACCGTTGACATAGTTGACCCGTTCACCGAGTTGACCAGCTGACGTCAGACCACTGACTTTGATCGGCGTTGACTGACACTTTGACCAGTGTGTGAGGGCACGTGGGCACGTATTTCGAGGTGAGACCAGTCCCATTTTAAAGGTTTCAACAATGTGGATCCAATGATGGTGGTTTCAGGTCGATCGGAGATTGTTAGTTGGTCAAATTGAGGTTTTTAGCCTAGGGAAGCGTGTCCGGGACACGTTGACCATTTCGAGAGTTTTGAGGGTTTATAGTTTGGACTTTGTATAGGTTAGTAGTAACCTTTGCGTATGTTTTGGACAGGTTCAGACGTCCCGGAGAGTATGGATTAGCCTTTGAATGGCTTACGGTGCGAATTTCGAGATGCAGCTTGGACAGTCTATGAGTGGACTTTGTTTTATGAATTATGAATTATGATGCATGCATAAATGTTTTATATGTTTTATATACATGATTTGAGATGCCTTGAGGACATGTGATTTCTACTGTTGATTAGGCATTTTCGTAGAAAATGCAATAGTACACGTAGTTCGAGATTTCTGTTTTATATGATGTTTGACCTTCGGCCAAGTGCTCTAAGTACATATGTTTTATGTGATTTTGACAGTTTAACGGAGAGGCAAGAAATCGAGGACTTGATTTACGGTTTTAGAGGATTTCACGAAGATGCGTGAAATCAGTATTCGATCATGTGTCCCAGTTGGAAATCCCCTTTGACTATTGGGATTTGGAAAATGATTTTGAAATGTGAAATGGTTTTCAGATTTGAAAATATCTTTCGGGCGTATGACCCAGTTGATTTATTGTTTGATTTAGAGTATAGTCAAACATGAGACGTATCGGCTTTTACCCAGTTATGAGATTTATGAAAGATATTTCGGGCATGAGACCCAGTTGCGGATTTGATAGGATTCGAGGAATCCTGGGATGTGAAGTGTCGTTAGACACTAGTTTTTAGGCTGTAACCTATTTGGTGATATTTCGGGCTTGTGGACATATTGATGATTTTCGGGCTAGAGTCTCGGGTGACGATTTTCGGGTTAGAGTCCCAGGTGGTATGACACTCGCCTTCGGGTTGCGGATGTGTTCCTTCTGGAGAGGTCACGGTACACTACCTGTTGTCAACCAGCCGCTAGAGGCGACGACCCAGGGAGGCTCAACTCAAGAGTGCTGTTGTTCTCTAAGATCGATCGGTGATGCGTTCACAATGATCTAGAGCCGGTCGCGGCGGGTGATGTGTTCACGGCGGCATGCTAGGATTCTGGGTGGTCCTTAGCTTATTTGCAAGCGTGCTGGGATTAGAATCGTGACTAGCATTGAGTTAATGATGGGCCAAGTTCCCACATGGTTTTATAGTTGGGTTGATGTCCCCTATGTGATTTGATTGGGGCTAAGGCCCTGTACTTGTTTTCTATTTGGGCTAAGACCCTGTATGATTTGGTTTTGGGCTGAGTCCCTACTGAGGAAATGGCTTTGGTTGAGCCATGTTTTTATCGGATTTGATTTGAAAAGCAATACGTCTTGCTTTTCGGAAAAGTATTTGAAATACTGTTTATGATGCATGCATGCTTTTACGTGAAGGGTATAAGTGTATTTAGATAAATGGTTTTTATAAACTGTTGTTTTTATCCACTCGCAGTTTTAATGGTTTTTAATACCCTTCAGATTGATCGTGGATGTAGGCTGTAGCAGAGATCGAGACATAACATGCCGCCACGGATCCTGTCGTACTCTGGATAACCCCGAGCGGGTGACGAGTTTATCCCTTATCTAACACGCGGTGTCAGACGGTAGCAGACATATCCCACGATAACCTAGAGAGGATTGGGATGGATCCTGTCATAATGACTCATCAATTAACCCTGAAAATGGCCATAATTCCCTTGGTATCAAAATTACCAAAATACCCTCACAACATCTAGATCGTAACTTATCCATACGGTCTCTATTAACCACATGCCGCCTGTCTACTAACTCAAGACTCTGAGATCTATGCAGTGGTACACACAAAAGGTCTAAAAGTCAACTTTTGACCATATAAACTATGGGCAAAATGTCAATCTCCAAACTAATTTATGAAACTGCCCCGATTTATGGGACGGGTCGTTACAGTTTTCTCCTCTAAACTAACTACATTACGATAACAAAGAAGTCAATCATTATCAAAACTAAGGCATATTTTGGAATGGCATCTCAAACCGTGAGGTAATCCTCCCTAAATGGCAGTTCTATGTTATATCTTGTATTTACAACTTATATCACATTCATATACCCTTTATCTACTAATTAGCTACCTCCCTAAAATCTACTTACCATTATGCTACCTAAACAACCCTTAACTAGTAAAGCATCTATACTTAGTGCCTTGTTGTATCTTGTCTCTACTACTTATATCACATTTATATGCCTTCTATCTACTAATTAGCTACCTTTCTGAAATCTCTGTTCAATTCTCCTACCTAAACACCCTTTAATCAGTAAAGCCTTTATACTCTACTCCTCAATGAATGAGTTAGAACCATGCTATATCCATTAACATTTTCAATCCAATTAAACAAGAACAATATGCATTAATCATTAATTTTTGAATGAAATCTCTTTTCATTTATCCAAGCCTAGGTTATGCAATCACTAGTGGCGAACTTAGGGTTCAAATTGAACATTCCTTTCAGTACAGCTCATCAACTTCTTCCTTCTTCCTTCCATTTTAATGTCATAGAACCTTAGGTTAGATTGAGACGAGTAGAATGGGACAAACGGGAGGAGAAACGGTGGCCGGAGCAGGGAGAACCAGCCGGGTCAAGCCGCGGGTCACGGCGACCCGGTTGCAGTCATTCGGGTCGACCCGCGAGGAGGCAGGGATGACTGATGACGTCATCCTGATGACGTCATCATGTCAGGGATGACATCATCATGTCAGATCTGACAATGTCAGACTGACATGTCAGATAGTGGGCCAATGGGAGCGTGACACGTGTCACTGTCAGGGGCTGTCAGTGATGACGTCATGCTGACGTCAGCAGGTACTGTAGCGGCGCGTGAAGCCCACGCGCAACCACTTCAGGAGGCGCGTGAGGGCGCGTGGCAGGGAATCTGGGGAAGGCTCCAACATACGAAATTATCTATTCGATGTAACGAACATTTTGGGACTAGTTTCGTGTCAATCGGACACCGTCTCGATATGTTTCGGGGCATCAGAAGGTTTAGGTTCGGTTTTAAAAATAGTTAAAAATACGGGAAAATTACGGGGCTTTAGTGGGAGGTTAATTAAGTAGTTAGTAACCTTCCATTATGATTTGGACAGGTTTGGGATTCCCAGTGATGGTGATCGGCTCGGGGAGCCGTATGGCACGCAAATCGAGGCGGCAGCTCGGACGGTCTGTGAATGGACCTTGTTTTCTAAATTGGTGCATGCATAAATGTTTATTATATGTTTTAAATGCTTGTTTGTAATGCCATGGGTGCATTTGTATGTGGTTACGTATAAGCACGTATTTCGAGGTTTCGGCCTTATACGGTGCTTATACGGGTCTGTATCTCTGTATTGATTTTAATGAACTGGATTTGAATTTCAAAAGGATAAACTCGGGTATGAGACCCATTTGGTTTTGTCTCGGGCATATGACCTCAGATTTCGGGCACGGTACCCAGTTGATGTCATATGTTCGGACATGAGACCCAGTTATTTTACGGTTTATGATTTCGGGTCAGGGACCCTAGATAGATTTCCAAGTTCATGACGGTTTATGGGAACCGACATGAACTCTGGAAAGGTCATTGTGGTTCATGACGGTTTATGGGAACCAGCATGAACCTTTGTCAGGTCATTCTGGTTCTTGACGGTTTATGGGGACCGGCATGAACCCTGGTTATGTTATTACGGTACATGACGGTTTATGGGAACCGGCATGTTACCTGATTATGGATATTATGGATCATGACGGTTCAGGGGAACCGGTCATGAATGTTTATGTTATGTATATATATGTTCATCTACCTTCCTTTACATGTTCTACTATCTCCTCCGGGGAGGGTCGTTGGCCTGGGTGGACCCGGAGTAGTCACAGAGCACCGACTGAGTGGAGTCACCCCCCAGTTGGGTTTCTTACTCTCAGGAAGGCTATGGTTACTATTACCTCGAGTAGGATCAGTGGTCTGCGGACATTGACCTTGACTTTGAGAAGACTCGGATTGAGACCCGGGTAGCACGCGCGTAGTTTTGGATACCGTGACAGGATTGGTTGTGTGACTTATATATATATATATATGATATATGATATGTGGTGTGCACAGGTGTGCACAGGATTTGAGCAGTGGCTCGTGTACTTGGTTTCTTTATGGTTTGGGGCCGAGTCCCTTATGGATTTGGGCAGTGGCCCGTATGGTCGTTTTCATTGTGGTCCTTTCAACCTTGGTTTATATCTGCTTTGGGCTTAGTCCCACATATGGTTTGTTTTGGATAAATGGTTTTCGAATGCATGCATGCTTTTTAGTGAAGGGTACAAATGTCTTCCTTATGAAATGTTTTATAAACTCTTGTTTTGTCCACTCACAGCTTTTAATGTTTTGACTGCCCTTCAGGTTGACATCGGATGTGGACTGTAGCAGAGATCGAGATATCACATACCTCCTTCGGATCCTGGCGTACTCTGATAGCCCGGGAGGGCAAAGGACGAAAGTATCCCTTGTCTGACACTTCGTGTCAGACGGGAGCAGGGTCATCCCGCACTAATCCCGGGGGGATTGGGATGGGTCCTGTCAGTTCTGTCGTAGTTTGGCAGTGTGGGACCTTACTGAGGGATGAACGTAACCATACTTTGGAATTTTAACTGTGGGACGGTTATGTCGGGATCGTCTATCACGATGTTGTAGGGTTGGATATGACGATAGTATGGAGTTGTGACCATTAGATGGTCAGGTCATTCTGAGTTGTGAATTGTGTTGCGAGGAGTAGCTGGATTCGGGGAACCCTAGTTGAGCTGATGGTAGGATTGGATTGACATCCATACAATGTCAGGACCATGGGGTCGGTCAGATTGTGGATTATACTACCCTCTACAGTTGGGTTTAGAGGAACCCTAGGGTGTAATTATGGTACCCTAAACTATGATGGATGGTCTGGAAAGGTGAACCCTAGTGGTGATTGATGGGTTAGAGAATATGAGTACAATGAAGTTAGTTGATTACCTTGGTGGGAAACCCTAGTGTATGATGTTGGTTCGAAAATGTGAGTTGAGTTGAGACTAGTTAGAGATGGTTGGACAGGTTACCAGGGTGTGGTACTTGTCGATGGAATCCTGGAGTGAGGATACGTAGTAGGTAGTACGGGCGGTTGATTCTGTTAGATGAGGAGTCTCGATAGCGATGTCTGGTGGCTGGGTCTTCATGAGTTGTGGCAGGCATTACTATCGAGAGTGGATGCGTTGTGGTTATTGGGAATCAGGTGACATTCAGGGAACGTTTCCTTTTTCTTGTATGAGTTGTCAGGGTGACTGTACCCAGAGTTGTTGGGTACGAGGGAGGCAGAGTTTCTCCAACTCGAGTAGAAGTATGGGGTCGTTACTCGGTATGAGCAAATATCCAGGGTTGTATGATTCGCGCAATGTGATGCTGATGCGGATGCTAATGCTAGTGTGCTGGTGCTGGTGCCAGTGATTGCAATGACGATGAGTCACAAGTCGAGATGTGACTCTGTCATGATGGGCATATGTTCGATATCTGTGATCCGATAGTGGGTCTCAGATAGAGTTGGACTGGATGGGATCTAGCAGGGGTTGAGACGTGAGAATCAAGTAGTAATGGACCGCATCCTTTTGGATGTACATAAACGGTATAAGTTGGTAGGCGAACTTGGTAGTGAGTTAGACTGGTTAAGGACACGTGGTTGATGTCCAAGTAGGTTGGTTCCAACCTGGGTGGAACTTCGGAATCGAGAAAGGTTGTGTTTGAGGCGACGAGGGGAGTGCTTGTTTCCACATTGGTGATGGGTATTTCGAAGTCATATAGGGTGACTTCTCATGTTCTGCTATGATAGATGATGGTTGTTGTCACCAGTACGTTGATCGTGTATTGGTGGGTGGACCCGTGATTTTTTTTGGGTCATCAGAAGAAGTTGAGTATTTCAAAGTCAGGTGAATGAGATTTCTCATTTTATGCTTGGTGGCAAACGATGTTGGATTACCTGGTGTGGTGGGTGCAGTGAATTTGTGCTCGCACTCACGTAGGATGAATTTTGATGTCATCGTCTTGCAACATCTTTGATTTTTCCTAGGTGGAATGACAAGGATCGATATGAGGTAATTGGAGAGAACCCACAATCTAGACGTGTTTCATCTTTGACTGAGTGGTTAGATGTGAAACGGTTAAGGAACGTTGTGGCTCGGGGGTTGAGCCTGTAACGGTTGAAAGGTGAGAATTAGGTAGTAATGACTGACATCCTTTTGGATGTGCATAAATGGTATATGCAGATAGGTGAATTTGGTGGGTGAGAGCTGAATTAAGGATTTGAGAGTCCATTGCGGATTGGTTTTGGTTGACTACGGTTGACCATACCTCCTGAGTTGCACATAAGCTTGTTTGAGGAGAAATTTGATTGTGAGAAATAGAATGGGTCACAACAGTAGTTATCAACAGTTATTATTGATTGGAAAAGATAGGTATGCTTCCAACATGATTGCAACATCGGAATCAAGAGAAGTTATGATGTAGATGATGCGAAATTATGAGTTATTCAGTGAGATTTGTGATCGAGACAAGGGGATGAGTGCCTGTTTTTGCAAGCGATGGTTAGTGTCGCTGGATGACGTAGGATGAACTTTGACGTCATCATCTTCGACTTTCCTCATGTGGGTCGATGAGGAAGGATACGACCGATAACGGGTCAAGGAAGGTGTAAGAACGAAACACCTAATCTGTGAGTCAAATTTGAATGACTTGAAGAAAAGATGGTATTTAAAGTCATTGGATGTGACGAGTGAGTGTCCAAGGTAGTTGCACCCACAGTGGATCCACAGTTGATCGACTTGGATGTGGATCGTGGATTGAGGTGAGTTAGGTAGAGTAGTATGGCAATGATCATGATGATTAAGATGATTGAGGTTGGATATGGGAATGAGTAAATGAGAGAATTGGATGATATGAGTACCGAGGTCGATATATGCCGCAGGTTGATGTATGGCCTGCGAGATGGGATTCGTACCATTGTAATGGTAGGATCTATAAGATGTTGTCTAATCGGATGCTGAGCTGGATGTCAGCTTGGATGTGATAACTATAGTGGGAATACGTACTTTCAGCCTGACGGTTGTAGGTTGGAACGTGTCAGAGTGATAGACTGATAAGGATTTGATGTCAATTTAGTATCACTAACCTGTCAGAGTGAGTGATAGGTGAGACACCGATATTGTGTCTCGTGTGATATTTACGAGTCGAAATGTGGTTATATTGGACGTGTACGATTACACGAGACTGCCCGAGTAGTGGGACATGATTGGATTTCCATAGTTTGGTTGTGGAATAGGGTCAGTTGGAATTTCGAGGACGAAATTATTTAAGGGGCGAAGGTTGTAACGACCCGTCCCGAATTTCGGGATTAGATTAGTGACTAATAGAGGATTAGTGAGTTTAATTAGTGATTAGTTGAGCGAAATCGGACAGACGACGCAAAATGACTGTTTTGCACCTAGATTGGGCAAAATTGACTTTTAACTCGGGGAGTCAAACGTACGAGGACCGATGGCCGTGACGTAGATCGGGACGTCACGAGTCTGTAGACAAGCGGCAAGTCGAAATCGGACGTTCGATGGGAAAGTTATGATTCACGGAAGGTTCGATGCACTATTGCACATTTTACGAGACGGATGACATTTGTCATTCAGTGGGCCAGATATTTTCCCCAGGTCCAATGGATGAGTGACAAGTGTCACTCATCCATTGCTCCAATTGCACAGATACATGCATATCCCTTCCCTTTCTTTGCTTTTCATCTATTTTATCCAACCAAACCCTATGAACCCCAAAACCATTACCCTTCCCTTTTTGATTCTGTGAGAGGCCGGGAGAGGAGTTGAGGATGGTGGATGGACTGAGAGAGATGGTGGCAGGCTACAGGACCGCCGTAGGTGGCGGTGGCGTTCACGACCAAGGTAACCTGTAGCCTTTGATATTTCAAATTTTGGATTTTGGGATTTGGACTTTTCGAATCAGTTCTAATGATTGGATGGTGGTCGTGGGGGTTGTATGAGTCATGTGGGACCAGGAAAGGTGACTGAGGACGACTGAGCGGCCCGGACTGACGGGCGAGAGGATTTTCGGTAGCTGGCCACCGAATTTGGTTTCCGGCCAGGTATGCTCAAATCGAACACCCAAACATGTTTTTATGCACCCTAGGAACTTAATGGAACCCTTAGAATGAAGGTTTGGCCCTTGGTTATGCTCAGAACTTGGAATGGAATTTCGGGTTTAAAATGGATTATTGAACCAATAGGTTCTAGGCTAGTTTTCTTTGGTTTAATCACATAGATAGGTTGGAATTGATTAGAGGAAGGTTTAGGAATTGGAATGGATGAAAACGAATAAAAAATGGAGGAGTTATGGGCTTGGACTGGTCACGCCAGTCTAGCTAGACCGGAGTTGTAGGGTTTGACTGAACCAGCCGGTCTGCGCGAGGACAGGGATGAAGTGCCCATGCGCGTGGAGCCCACGCGCAGCCCCTTTAGACGGTGCGTGAGGGCTCGTGGGTCGTCCTTTGGGAAAGTGTTCAACACGTAATTTTATCTATTCGATGTAACGAACATTTTGGGACTGGTTTCAAGTCGATCAGACATCGTTTCGATATAGTTCGGAACGTCCGAAGGTTTATGATCGAGTTTAAAAATAGTTAAAAATTCAGGAAAATTAAGGGGCTTCAATGAGAGGTTAATAAGGTAGTTAGTAACCCTCTAGTGTGATTTGGACAGATTTGGGAGTCCTGGTGATGGTGATTAGCCCGGGAAGGTGTATTAGCACGCATATCAAGGCGGCAGCTCAGACGGTATGTGAGTGGACCTTGTTTTCTAAATTGATGCATGCATAAATGTTTTATATGAGTTTAAATACATGTTTTGAGATGCCTTGAGTGCATTTGGTTGTGGTAGTTAGTATTTACTTTTTTGCATGTATTTCGAGGTTTTTCGGTTTTATATGGTACTTATATGTTCTTGTGGTTTCGGTGATGGTTTAATGAAATGAATTTGGATTTGAAAAGGTAAACTCGGGCATGAGACCCATTTGATTTACGAACTCTCGGACTTTGAGTCCATTTGATTTAATAAAGCATCGGGCCGGAGGCCCAGTTGGTTTACGAAATTGGGCTTGAGGCCCAGTTGGTTTACATGATCGGGTTTGAGGCCTAATTGGTTACGATATTGGGCATGAGTCCCCTTTATGGTTTACAAATGTGATTTCGGGTTCGGAGACCTTAATGGATTTGGATTTGGAAACACGGATTTCTGGTTTCATGACGTTTTATGGGGACCGAGCATGGATGACAGGACCCATCCCAATCCCCCCGGGATTACCGTGGAATGTACCCTGCTCCCGTCCAACAAGGGGTGTCGGACAAGGGATAACCAAGAGCCACTGCCCAAACGGGGCATCCAGAGTGCGCAAGGATCGATGGAGGAGGTGTGCAATGTCCCAGTCTCTGCTGCAATCGCATCCGTAATCAACCTGAAGGGCATTAAAACCAAAAGCTGTGAGTGGACAAAAACCAATAAGTTTACCAAATACATTTATAAGACATTTATGCCCTCCAATAAAAACGTATGCATGCCACAAAAACCAGTAACCAAAACGTTTGCTCAACCGAGCCCTTAGGGCCTTAGCCCAAAAACCGTTAACCAAAAACCAAGTGTGGGAACTCAGCCCAAAACTGTGGAATACCACCACCATACATATTAAAACCATGTGGGTCACCACCCACGACCATAATGAACATCAATTCAAAAATCCAAAACCATTTAGGGTCCCCGACCCTACATACCATTTCATAACCAATAATCCATTTTTACCACATAACACATATCCAACCGAAAAACCATTTCATAGATCCATTAATCCATATTTTACCATTACCATCACCAGCATCCCAGATGCTTAGCGTCCCAGACGCTAGACGTCCCTGACGTCATATCTCACGGTTTCATAAGCTACGCGTGCTGCCCGGGGTCTCTCCGGGTCCATATATCTGACATCCCTGATGTCTGACGTCCCTGACGTCAATCATAGCAATCCTGCTCCTGAGTCATCATACGGTCTGGCTGCTCCGTATAATGACCCCTCGCAGGCAATGCACCGTGACTTCCCCAGTGTCCCAGACATCTGGAGGAGACCATCATATATCCTTGTATCCAGATGGTATATGGAAAAACAGTTTTATTAAATCCTTTTACCACATCATTACCATTGGGCCCTGCCCGAAATTTCCATAAAACCATGTAATTCCATTTAGGGTCCCTGACCCAAAATCACCATTATAATCCAATTGGGCCTCATGCCCGATTTTATGAACCACTGGGCCCACGGCCCGATTTGTAAACCAACTGGGCCAGCAGCCCGACTTATAAACCCACTGGGCCCACGGCCCGAATTCGTAAATCAACTGGGCCCCTGGCCCGATAACATAACTCAAATGGGTCTCAGCCCGATTTCATACCAACTGGGCCCCTGGCCCGATTTCATTAGCCAACTGGGCCCCCGGCCCGATATTCAAATGGACTCCAAGTCCGAAATTTCCAACATAATTGGGCCTCAAGCCCGAGTTCATATTTCCAATTTTAAAACCATTTCATCACATTATATCCAAGTCATAAATATGGAAAATCCATGTAAAACCGGAAAACCTCGATTTACGTGCAAGCACGTAAATCGCCTCGAAATACGTGAAACTGTACAATTTACCAACAACCAAATCAACATCACACAATCACAACCATAATCCATATAAAACATTTAAGCATGCATAGAATTTATAAAACCAAAGTCCACTCACAGACCGTTTTAACCGTGTGCCTCGATACGCGTGCCACCGGCCCTCCCGGGCCACACCACTATCACCGGGACTCCCAATCCTGTCCAAATCACATTAGAGGGTTACTAACCTCATCATTAACATCCTATCAAAGTCCCGTAATTTTCCCGAATTTTTACTTATTTTTAAACTTATTTTAAAACCTTCGGATATCCCGAACAATATCGAGACGGTGTCCGATCGACACGAAACCAATTCCAAAATGTCCGTTACATTAAATAGGACAGAAGTCATGTTGACCTCACCTCGAGATTCGTACCCACGCGCCGCCAAGCGCCGCCGTGAGTGGCTGCGCGTGAAACCCACGCGCCTGCTACAGTGCATCGTCCTAACCCGTATGTCTGGTAAACGGGTCCAGTTTACCCGCGAGACGACCCGGTTCCAATCCTGTCAATTCGATCCTAATTCCTTCAATTGATCATTCCATTAGTTTCGTTTTAAGTTAAATTAAGGTTCTGTAACGTTGATTACACAAAACATTACCTACAATCCCACGATTCAACGATGATCCACGAAGAACACCCGGTTACTGTGCAATCATGGAACTCCCTCAATTGCTGCAGGTTTCATCCAATTGATGATTCCAGAAGCATCAACGGACCCTGAGGAACAATTCCCCCACATCAATTGCATCAAACCTGTGCTCAAACGTCACGACTCAAGCTCGAGCACCGTCACTGTTCAACAATGAAGTTTTGTCAATCTCGATCGGTTTCCTTCAATTGATGAACCCAGAAGCATCGTGGGATCATGAGGAGTCATTTCCCCACAACAATTGAGTCAATCGCAGCTCCAAACTCCACGACTCATCCTCGATTTCTTCCTCTGTCACCAAGCTCGATCAGAGCCAAAACGGCACCAATTCTTCTCGTTTTTGACGTGGATCGACTCGTCACAACCTCAGTAAGATGTTTCCAAACTCCAATTCGATCATCGCAGCTCAATTCGTCCAATTTGATTTTCCCTCCCAAAACTTAATCTTTTGAATTCTCAGTTCCTCCTCACTGTCAATCTCTCGTGTTTACCCAGTTGAATTCACTCTCAAATCGCTCACAAATTCACACTCTCAGGTTCAGCAATGGAAGAGGAATTGGTTGGGAGAGTATTGGATTTGGTTGTACACGGTTAAGGAAAATATGGAGATTAATGGAAATTAAAAGATTAATTAATTAATTAAAAACTAATTAAACATCATCATGAGGTCTCCCTCAAAAACATGGATTCTGATTTCAAGGGATGAGTGACACTTGTCACTCATCCAGGTGTGTAGGGTCAACGGTCACTATTCATTATTTTATTATTATTTTAATCCCGGTTCGTTCGGTAAACCGAGCCCGATTCTTTGACCATAACTTCGTCGTCGTAACTCCGATTTCGGCATGCCGCCTGTCGTTGGATTCGTATCGACGATACCTACGTAACGGTCCTTGGCCCTCGTCCATCGGACCTCCCGGTCAAAAAGTCAACATTTGGCCCCAAACATGCCAAATTACCAAAATACCCCTCAACTTTCGAACACCATAACTTTCTCTACGAATATCGGAATCGAA
This sequence comes from Prinsepia uniflora, assembly GCA_032719365.1. Lineage (NCBI taxonomy): Eukaryota > Viridiplantae > Streptophyta > Magnoliopsida > Rosales > Rosaceae > Prinsepia > Prinsepia uniflora. The sequence goes on along the minus strand of CM064868.1, from coordinate 67,562,737 downwards.
CGTGCCACCTGTCTATGAACTCGTGACGTCCCGAACTACGTCACGGTCATCGGTCAAAGTCCGTTTGACCACCCGATCAAAAAGTCAACATTTTTCCCACGACCAGGGGCAAAACGGTCATTTTGCACAATTTGTCCGATTCCGCCCTACTAACCACCGTTCAACCTCACCAATCAAGATTAATGACTAATCTAATCCCGGAATTCGGGAAGGGTCGTTACAATGGATCCTTTGAAAAATTTGAAAGGTTTTAAGAATGATTACGAAATGGTTTTTCATATACCATCCTTTATTTATGGATTGTCTCCTCCGGGGAGGGTCGTTGGCCTGGGTGGTTCTCGGAGTAGTCACGGAGCACTAACTGAGTGGAATCACCCCCGTGGGGTACCTTACTCTCAGGATTGCACTTATGGATTATAACCCCCAGGGAAGGTCATTGATCTGCGGACATTGACTTGGGTGGACTCTAGGAAGACTTGAGATTTGAGACCCCGGGTAGCATACGCGTAGCTTTGGAAACCGTGCCATGATTAGTTATATGATATTTGGTAAACATGGTTGATTGGATTTATGACATGGTAATTGGATTTCAGAAATGATATTTATATGTTTTATGGATTTGGGCAGTGACCCACGTGGATCTTGATTTACAGATTTTCGTATCCTATGGTTTTGGGCTGAGTTCCCACATATGTTGGATTTACGGCTTCGGGCTAAGGCCTCAACGATTTAATCAAAGTAAATGGTTTGATTATTGGTTTTCGAATGCATGCATGCTTTTTAGTGAAAGACATAAATGTCTTTATGAAATGTGTTTTTATGAACTTATTTATTTTCTTCCACTCACAGCTTTTAATGACTTTAATGCCCTTCAGGTTGATCACGGATGCGAACTGTAGTAAAGACCGAGACATCACACTCCTCCACCGGATACTAGCGCGCTCTGGAAGCCGGTCAGGCTGAAGGTTTTGAATTATCCCTTGTCTGACTCAGACGGAAGCATGGCACATCCCGTGTTAATCTCGGGGGGGATTGGGATAGGTCGTGTCAAATAGTGATATCGTATTCGAGTTCTCGATATTTTTTTAAGTATGTTATTTGTTGTTGTCTAAAGAAGGGTGATGAAGTTGGAATAGACATTTGTTATCCCAAGGTGTAATGTAGGTTGTATTAACTGCTAAATAAGTGTGGTGGTTACCTCTGAGTCATAGGAAGATGTGGAAGTTTTCAGTGGGAAACTGGCACTCTAGTTTTTGAATATCCAGAGGAATGGTAGTAAGGTATTGAGGATTGGGTATAATCCTGTCCGGATATTGACCTTATGATTGGATTGAATTGTTTTATATAAGTTGATGAATTCTGGATTCATGAAATGATTTCCAGACATTGTGTTGTGATGGTTTTGGTGTAAATTGTTTCTACCCATGTTTGACTGCAGACCCTGCTAAACGGTTTATGGGAATGAGTGTATTTGATTTGATGACGGTCTTCCACATGAACCATCTTTGAGTATGCTGTTGTTTTCCTTCGAATGTCTGGTGACTCCGGAGAGGTCACGATTACACTGATCTAGAGAGGAGTACCTCTGCGGAAGACTCCATCACGGGAATGTTAGATTGTGACATCGCCCAGATGTCGTTGATTTCGGTGATGTACTCGGATGCGAGGATCCTGAGTTTTTATACATAGCATTGATATCATGATTGATGTTTGATATTGAGGATAAGACATAAATTGATAAGTCCAGTCAACTACATAAAGTTGTAACAGTGAATGTGTTAGTTGGATTTGTTGGAAGGATAGGGTGAATGGATATAGTTGGTATTACTCTACGAGCCTTCCTGGTGAGGTGCGGTGATATAAAAACTATGGATATAACAAGACATCGGTGTTGAAGTGGCAATTGGATGATTATCAACAGAATTTGAGATTCAAGAAAATACTTGTATAAGCTTGAGATAGATAAAATAAGGAGCAAGAAACTAAGAAATAGATTCAAGGAAATGGAGAAGAAAAGTTATATATTTTTCTACTTTTGAGTGTTGGTGATACACTTAGAGTTAAGAAAATAAGCACTCTATTACCATTTTAGAACCTTCGTATTTTTGGACCTCGATCTAGAATTCAGAGACGAGATGAGATCAAGGAATTGAAAGTTTTAACGGAAAGTCGGGAAATGAGCCCGCTGGTTATGATCTTACGTAATGAATGGGAGTTTGAAATGAATTTAGGTTCAGAAATGTGTTAATTTAAGGAGTAAATTGAAGCTGAATCGGAATTGGGATCCAGCTTAGTTATGAGATTGTGTGTGATTAAGTTGATTGTGGTATGGACTTTAGGGTGATTAAGTTAACTTAGCATTATTTGCTTCTCGATATGACATAATGTGTGGATTATTATTATCAGTGTGATACATGCTTGAATGTGACTCGAACAATATGTAGAACAATTTTTTAAGTGCTTTATCAAATTTGGTTATTTAGATTAGTATCTGTGAGTTACAGATCAACTGGATAAACTATTGAGTTTAAATTTGAGTATTTTTATGATCACGTCTGAGAAAGTTGTGTTAACCTGACACCTATGGAATTGGTGATACGAGGAAGATAGGGAGCGCAGCTTAGTCGAGGTTTTGATTTATGAATTTGATTTGTGATGTTGAAATATGATATGAAACGTTGTGAGGATTGTTATGGTGGATATGGTTCCAAGTATAATGATTCGTGGCTATAAGATTTGAAACATCAGTGGTTGATGATTTCACCTTGAGTGATAATTGAATTATTGAAAGTGGGATGGATATAATTGAAGTACAAGTTTATGTTTTGTGTTGTTGGTTATTATAACGTAAGCCTGAGTTAGTAATTCGGTTTTCGGGGTGGTAGAGGTTGAGCCTAAGTGAAGTAATTGAGTTTCAGACATACCTATAGATGCTAAGTTCAATTTTTGAACATTTAATACATAAAAATTTGTGATATCTTATTATTCGTTGGATGAGACTGGTATATGTTTGGGTGATATGGGTGTGGTTCCCGAGTAGGTGATATGTCTAGATGTTGCGTATACAGTTCTCGGATATGGCTCAAATGTTGCGTGAGCATAGCCCCAAGCTGGCTTATGCGTAGTACGAATATTATGACATTGTGGTTGATGTATGTGCACTGATGGGTAGTACTGTTTGTTCATTGTGATGGATAACTGATTACCTTTTATGCTGATGGATATGATTTAAGTGCTAATCCGCGTAGTTCTCGGGGTCAGTTTATTTGTTATAATGATGATGTTCAACCTTGGTGATAGAACGTAGCAGGAAGACTCATGTATTGATTCGAAGGTTTGATAGCTATTATTGTTTGATTCTACATTCTAAAGGAATAACTAATTGAAAAGTTGAAATGACAAAAATGTTCTTTAAGGAATTTGATGCGTGTAAGTGAGAATTGGGGTATCAGCCTATTTGTAAAGTTGTAATATGAGGTTCTGGATACTTGATACAATAAGTTGGTTATGTTTACAAATGGAATTGGCAACTCAATTGTCCAATTTGAATATGGACATGGAATTGGTTTAATTCTAAAATTTCGAGGAAGAAATTTCTTTAAGGGGGTAAATTTTAATGACTCGGACCCTTGAGGGAAAGTGAATTTGGACAAATTGAATAAAAAGACGGTTTTGCCTTTGGAAAAGTCAACGGGTTTACCTTTCTTAACCAAAGTCAAAATGTTGATTGTTTGTTGTCGACCTCCTGTGAGGATTTCGTGAAGACTGTTACGAAGGCCTCAGGACCTTGAGTCCGTAGACAGGTGCCACACCAAAATCGGAGGTCGTTTCAGGTTAAGAACCCTTAGGGGCATTTTGGTAATTTTGCAACCAAGGGGATTTTGGTAATTTTATAATGACCATCTAAGAGCAGCCACGTGTCAAGCACAGAAGAAGTTTGGAATTCTCCTTCACTAACTTACTCCTTTTTTGTTTTTATATGTGTTAGGGTGTTTGTGTGAGTTTCGGTGGGCATGAACTAAAACCCACAAAAGCTATGTATGGCCTTAACCCATGAAAGAAAGAGAGACCATGAAGAGTGAAAGAGATGCAGGAGTGAACCAAAGAGTGAAAAGGTCTGAGGAAGAGGCCTGAGAACAAGAGAGGAAGCCCCAGATCTATGAGGTCACTATGAACCTGCAAGCCCCACGATGGGTTCATATTTTTTAACTCTTATTTGGGGTCTAGTAGTTGGGTAACGAGAATTCTAACATCTTTCTGGGATATTTTGGGTTGATCTGGACCTGGAAACAAGGAGGTTGGACGTAGAAAACCTTCTGGGATCAAGATTGAAACTTGGCTGAAAATGAAGGTGAGATACCTTGACTCTTTACTTGGGTTTTCGTTGTTTTGAAGTCATAGATCCAATCTAGAAGTAGTTTAAAGTATAGTGGTCAAAAAATAGATGAAAAAGACGAGAATTAAGTGAGAAAATGCAAGGTCAAATCATAGGTCAACATACCTGTTTTGCAGGAAAATGGGTATGTGATCCAAGGTAGAAGACAATGAATAGTGGTGTGTGCCCACCACGCGCAATGCCTTTGGGCGACGCATGAGAGCGTGTGCCACCTGGTCTGAGGATGCTTTCAACATGAAAGTTATAGTGTTTGATGTTATGAATCTAACGGTATAATTTTTGAGGTGATTAGACATCATCTCGGGTCAGTTTGGGTTGTCCGAAGATCTACTAGTCAATTTATTTCGTTTAAAAATTCTAGAAAATTATGGGATTAAATAGTAAGTTAATTGAGGTAATTAGTGACCCTTAGAAGTGATTTTTAACATGAATTGATGTTCTCTGAGACTTGTGAGTAGTCTCAGACGTCGAGATAAAGCTCTGAAGTTCTTGAGACTAGAATTGTGACTCAAACGTCGAGGTAAAACTTCGTAATTCCTGAACCGGTCCACACTCGGACGTTGAGGTAATACTCCGTAGTTCCTGAGTGATATTAGCTTACCGGTTGTGCACATTGACATGTTGATTCAGGTTGTAGGTATCAAGGTTGGGTCAGTTGATATGATTGGTTGTTTTGATATGTTGTTGGGTTCAGTGTGACAGGTTCTGTGTAACTGATACAGTTGTGTTGGTATGTTGCTTTTATGTGGCATTTGGTATGGTTTTATGTTGGGCAGGTTTTCAGAATTTCTGATTTTCTGGTTACTGCACGTATTTTGATATTGATGTTTTATTCATAAACTTGGTGCATGCATAGTTTTATAAAATAAAGGGAAATTAGTATGTTTTTTTAATGATATATTTTTATAACCTTTATTGTTATCCACTCACACATTTTGATTGGTTTTGAAATCCTCTAGGGCCGTTGCACGAGAATCGAGGATGCTTTTGATGCGAAGGCATAAGCTCACGAGTTTGTAAGTATCCTTTATCTGACAGAGTTTTGAGGGTATATTTGGTATTTTTAGGTTACCTATCAGACAGGAGCAGGACCCAAGTGTATTGTACATGGTTTTTCGAGTTGGGTCCTGTCATATACACTAACTAGCCTAGCCTCCCGATCAACCCAAAAGGTCAACCAACCTACGTCTACCAAGAGGTACCATCCCTGCTAAATTGATACATAGTGCTTCCCTATCTAACTTTCCTATCCTCATCCTCGCTACCAAGTGATGATGGGCCTGTCGTCGTGAAGGCATCACGTCTGAAATGAAACTACCCTGCACACCTAGTGTGTGACCCCCACAAGAAGTAACCTAGTGTTCTGATACCAAAATGATAGAACCCTCCTTGAAATCACCCTTGATTCTCTTGAAAGGGCCTATTTCTGGTGACACAAACACCATAAAATTATTTGAGAAGATGTAATAATTTAAAATAATTTCTTAATGAGGATGTAATAATTTATTGAATTTGAATGATTCAATTTTAAAGTAAATTATTTACATCAATTACATGTGGCGTATTAAGTACTATTTGTTACTAGTAGTTTTTGAGAATGTAATAATTTTAAAAAATTTCTTAAAAAAACAATCTAAAATTTATATAAAAGGTTAAAAAGATGAAAATTAACTATTATTAATCAATTTAATTGATTGAAATAAAAATTCGGCCGAATAAGAATAACAATAAGTCATTGAAAGTTGCCACTGTTTAAAACTTCCTTAGTCATTTAATAATCTCACAATAGATATAAATCTTTTTATTCGCCTTTAATATATGCTTTAACATTTTTATTCCTCATTAATATATGCAATATATTCTTCTTGGTAAAAAAAAAAAAAACAATAAGTTGAGGGGCATTGGAAGATTAGCCCCCAAAACAATTGAGGGAAATCTATATCAAGAGCAAATGTCAACTAATCTTTCTACTGTTTCCGTCGTCTGTACGGATATACTTAGAAGAGATTCTCGCCTGATGACATAAAAATCACCACCGTCCGATCTCGTCCACATTGCCCTTCAGATCAACTCTGCGGCACCCTATCTTGACCCCGATCTCCTCTCAACGACTGTATATTAATTTTTATTTAAGGTGCATAAACCTCTGTTCCCCTCATTTTTTTCCATATCACATCGAGCTCATTTTTTTTTTGGGTTGGATGAATTGTGGATTTGGGTCTCAGTTTTGTCAATGTTTGCATCGTCTATCCGCTGACTTGACTTATGGATGAATGTGAATGGTCTTAGTTAGTTGCTAAGATTTTGAGAGAGAATTCTGGAAATCAAGCTTTAGCCTGAATTATGGTGGGTTAGTTTTGGAAAACAGAAAAGTGAAATGGGTAACTGCAATGTTTTCTCCACGTTTAGTCTTCGTTGAGTTTTTGTGTTTCTTATATACTCGAATTTCTGATTTAATTGTAGGTTTGTGCTATAAAATATTGAATAATTTGAAATTTGAACCAATGCTAAATAGATGCTTGTTCAAAGGTGTTAAATGATGCCTGCCAATCAAATGATGGCTTACAAAGATTTTTCCTTTTTTGGTCTTTTTGTTTTCATTTAATTTTGTTTGCAGAATATGTAAGTTTAGCTTAACTTGTGTCAAAATGGATGAAATGGTTGACGTTGTCGAGAAAAACTATTATCATCTTCAATTGGTATTTGGATAAATCATCCTCATTAATTAGAACATATATTTGGGCCACTTCATCATATGAAACAATATAAGCAGAATTATAAGCAGAATTTTCATTATAACTTTAACAGAATATTCTTTGTTTCCTTTTTATGTCATGCTTGATTGTTTCGAATCAATACTTATTTTGAGTGTTAGCTAAATTTTCATATAAGCTTTGGTTGTGATTTCTGTTAGCCCCTGTGAAAATCCTTTTGTTAAGGCTACTTGGGGAACTGAACTAAACTGAAAAAGCAGGAAGATTCACATCTTACCAGTTCGTTAATTTTCATAAGAGTATGATCAATCATCTCATTCATCAATCTTTTCCTTAGTTTAATTATGATGAAAGAGCAGCCTTCCAATCTGCTAAGATAGCAAGAAAAAAAAGTGAAAAATTGAAAACAGGGCGCTGATAACCTAACTTATAATCCCCATTCTGTAACTTTGTTCACATGTAGAACTCTGTTACACAAGACAATCACATGTAGAACTCTGTTACACAAGACACTATTTTCTACATCTAGGACTGGTAACTTGTACTAGTACTAGTACATCTAGTAACTTGTAACTTGTACTAGTTCTAGTACTAGTACATCTAGTAACTTGTACTGTTACACAAGACACTATTTTCTACATCTAGTACTAGTAACTTGTATATTTTTCGAATTGCTCTGCTATGTGAGTATCTACATTTTTAGGTGACTCATTCCTGTAGGTTACAATTTCAAGTGGGTCTGTGTCGTAGTATTATACTTGTGGTGATGCTTTTTGTTCCTATGCTCTTTAATACAAACGTGTTTATTTTGGAAAGAAAAAAGTTGATGGAAGTTCTACCTGTTATGCTATTTTACTAGTAATGTACTCTTTTGTTGTTTTGGTATTTTAAGAAAGTTATTTCAATTGGTTCCCTTGCAGATGGCTTCTATGGGAACAGAGGAGAGTAAGAAAGATGTCAGTACTAGTAACTGGAAAACAGATTTACCCTATGACCAGTGGATTGCACTCCCAGTTTCTGGTCCCGGACCACCAGCTCGCTACAAGGTATACATACATTCTTATGTTAAATGATCTCTAGACAAAACCAAAGGAAAATATTTTGTTAAGTCCACTTTCTTCTCCTTTAGAGTATTTTTATAAAATACTTTCGTTCTTTATCAGAAAGATAATATTATTTCAAATAAGGGAAATTACTAACCAAGCACTTAACGTGCTATTTTTATTTTTACTGTAGCATGCTGCGGTAGTAGTCGATGAAAAATTATACATTGTTGGTGGGAGTTGTCATGGTCGGCTCCTGTCTGATGTTCAGGTATTCTGCAAGCTCTTCTACTTTTTGACTTTGGGGTCCTTTTTCTGTAATGTAGTATTGGACTCTTCTTGCAGGTATTTGACTTTAGAAATTTGTTGTGGTCTAATATAAAACTGAAACCCAACTCCGATAAATTTGAGGACAGTGGCTTACAAGACGTTCTTCCAGCCACCTCCGCTCACAATATGGTAAAAATTCATCTAATTTGTGTATGTATGTTCTGGCTCCAACTGTTTCTCTCATGATTACTGATTTTTTCAGTAGCCAGTTTAACAATTGTATTTCTCTTAGCAGGTTAAGTGGGGAAACAAACTTCTTCTTTTCGGTGGGAATTCGAAGGAATCGTCTGATAAAATAATAGGTTTGTACGTAAACAGCTATCTATATTTTTGGATAATGTAGATGTGTCTCTAGACATTTGATAGTGCACTTCTATATTTTTATTGATCATGCAAAGTTAATGGCCTTGTAGTATGGTTCATTGATTTGGACACACACCTCTGTGGCATCATGGAGACCTCAGGAAAAGTTCCGGTATGATATCTGAATCTTCATTTTTCCTTGTGCTTTATGCTTTAACTGCTCCGAACCACACTCCTCTCCAACCCCCATGATTTTTGTTTTTGTCAAACAGCATAATATACAAATTTGGCTAGGAATGCGCATTTCGCATGCAAATTCTATTCTTGTCAACTGTATTGTATCCTGAGTAATTTTAGGGTGGTAAAATGATATTAGCCGAATCACATGATACAAATTAAAAGTGGACTGTACGATGGGGGTCCAATAATATGATGGTTTTTTTATCTAACTTTGTTGTTCGAATATATTGTTCCCTTGTTTGGTGATGAATGAAACTGTTTGGGTTGAATGTAAATTGTACATCAGGTAGCTCGTGGGGGGCAGTCTACGACATTGGTTGGTACTAATCTGATAATGTTTGGAGGAGAAGACAGGAGCAGAAGACTATTGAATGATGTTAATGTTCTTGATCTAGAGACAATGACTTGGGATGTGGTGGAAGCTACGTAAGTATCTATATTCTTTTATTTGAAACAACTTCTGTGCTGTGTTTTTGAAAAGCTCTGCATTACTTTCTTGTGTTATGATAGGCAGACACCTCCCACTCCCAGATTCGATCATACAGCTGCAGTACATGCAGAACGCTACCTTCTAATTTTTGGTGGTTGTTCACATGCTACTTTCTTCAATGATCTTCATGTACTCGACTTGCAAGCAGTAAGCTCTTTACTGATCAAACCTAGTCTACAAACTGTGCACCTGCACAAATACACATGACACACATGTGCATATTAAAATATTAAATCTTTCGATCTTTCTGTTTATGTGATGGCTGGAAGTATACTGAAGGTTATTGTTCAAATGAAATGCTGAGTATTGTTAGCATGTACTTGATATGCTGTTCTTCAATGAAGAAAATAACTATTATCAACACTTCAAGACCATTTTGGAAATTTATATATAGAGGGGTTAACTATTTTCACACTCCCAGTTTAACTTCTCATACTCCAAATTGGATAGTTTATAAATTTTCTACTTTCACAAAGGAGCGCCAGAGGCTAAACTGGGAGTGTCAAAATCAATGCCGCTTAAGTAGATCCACTTCTACTATAGATTTGTAATGAAATTTCCGCTAATTGTAAGAATTCTTATTGAACTTCTTTCTTTAGGAGCTAAGAGCTCTTTTTAAGATGCCTCAATCGATTGAGCTAGGAGCACCGTCTTTTTTTCCTTTCTTCTGTATCTGAATTCTCTCTCACAATCTTGTGATCAGTAGATTACTTCATCTGTGGGAATTCCTTTTTTCTGTATATGTATACTCTCTCTAGAATGTCATGCATGCGCATTTGGACAATACGAAAACTAGGTTATATTGAAGAGCAAATTATTGGCTTTCTGTCTGTCCATTTGCCTTCTCCATATGCCACATGTCCTGGGATGTCAGATTTTCTTGAGCTTATCATATATAGTTTGAGGAGCATAGTTTTTGAGAGTTTTTCTTTGTATGTTGAAAGAGAATTACTAGATCCTATACCAACAGTAATCTTTTCTCAGAATAGACTAAATGAAGTATTACTATATATCATCTTCAGTGTTTTTAAGCTGTACAATATTCCATTTAATTGTCGAGTTTCTAAATTTTTTTCTCCCATTATTTTTCAGATGGAGTGGTCCCAACCACAAATTCAGGGTGAGCTAGTTGCTCCTCGAGCAGGCCATGCTGGTATAGCCATTGGTGAAAACTGGTTTATAGTTGGTGGTGGAGATAATAAAAATGGTATACATAATTATATGCTTACTAAAATGTGTAATTGAACTACGTATGTACTCATGTACTCTTTGTGAATTTTACTATTTATTAAAATTATATTGCTAGCTTTTATGATACATGCCATGAACTTTGACAGGTTGCCCAGAAACCCTGGTATTGAATATGTCTAAGCTTGTGTGGTCAGTGTTAACCAGTTTGAAGAAAAGGGATGCACTTGCTAGTGAGGTCTGTTTGCTTCTTACTATTTATATGTTTCTCCAGATTTCAGTTGTCTAAGAAATTAGGATGATTGCATTGATTGAGATACCGCTCCATTACTTCAAGGAATCATGACCATGACGCAGAACCAGAAAACTTGTAAAATTCAGTGGTAGCATGTTGCATATGATATGTGATGAAGATATGTTAATATGTGTCTTGGTAAAAAAGAGGGTGCTGGTTTTTCTAAAATTTAGTCAATTTTCCATTTTATCGTTTACATACAGAAATGTATTTGTCTCTGAGATCATAAAAAACTTCAAGAGGGTCCCTTCATAGTTATTTTCATATGGATCTCCTATTAGTTTCGTTGTCATAAATTTTTTGTGGTTCCTATGGTTTTGCTAATTTTCTTTTTGTACTTGCTTATCAGCCATCTTCTTGTTCACTTTCTTGTAATTTCTGTGTTCTTAATAAAATTGCTGCTTTAAAAAAAAAGCAGGAACTTTTGTTAATTTGAGTTGTATATTGTGCATCATGTCTGTGTATCAGTAAGTATGTATGCATATACATATCTGTATCTGCACCAAGAGACAGAATATATCACTCTCATCCTTGTCATGGTAGAATAAAAGAAAAGAAAATTCCAACTGCAGGAGGCGTAGATTTTTATGCTTGAGAGAAATATTGGAATGAGATGAAAATATAAATTTAAGACAACAAGGAAAATTTATGCCATTCAACCTTGGGCCTACATCTATAAGTAGAACAATCAATATAAGAAAGAGACTACACAATGTTTAGTTTTCGTTCAATAAAAGCATAGAGTTATGATTTTCAAGGGTGAGAGCTAATAAAAACAGAACAAAATACCTTTTATATAGCTCTTACTTCACATGGTCATTGACATCAAGGCTACCACCATATGTCTGGATGAAACTGGGATAATTCCATGTTGCGCCATATGCATATACCCAATAGGTATTAAGCACAGAAAAAATTAAGAATGCACACACATTTCACCTCTTTTTGAAATTCTCAAGAAAAAAGTGGGTCACCTCGTAGCTCACATTTAAGATAGTAGTTCTGTGTGGCTTCTATGTTCATTCTCTAGTTGTCTATATCTCTTAGGGTGGCATTTCAATCCTTTGATATGACTTGATTTCCAATTTGTTACATTGAAGTTTTTGCTTCAGAGGTAACTGAATATAATTTAAGATCATGCCTTTTATGAGCAAAACATAAGGTCTGTTATATTGGTTTGTACTTAAGTTATGAACATGGTTTTGCTAAAATGTAATGATATTATTCGGAAACAGGGACTCACTGTCTGCTCAGTGACTATTGATGGAAAGAAGCATTTAGTTTCCTTTGGTGGCTACAATGGGAACTATAGCAATGAGGTATGTTATATAAAGAAAGATTTCATATTCAATTCTTCATAGTTATATTGCATGAACACAAGTTATTTAAGCATTATAATGTGTTGGCATATTGAATTCCAGTAGTGTTAGTTTTGTGACCATTTACTTCCGCTGACTTATAATTGAAGTTGTCAAAACTTCATGTTTTCTTCAATGTTTACAGACGGTGGTTTTTTTCTGAATTTTGGTTGGAGTTTTCAATGTTTTATTCCCTTATATGGTTTTTTCGTTCCTACAGGTTTTTGTAATGATGCTGAAACCAAGGGGCTCATTACAACCCAAGATATTCCAGTCACCAGCAGCGGCTGCAGCAGCAGCTTCTGTCGCTGCTGCATATGCCTTAACTAAAATAGACAAATCAGACGTCAATAGTGCAGAGTTGAACTCCAAGGGACCTGGAAACCATCATTTGGAACAAGATCTCACAAGTGACATAGAGGCCCTTACGGAGGAGAAAAGTGTGCTGGAATTGTCGCTTTCTGGTGTTAGGACAGAAAATTCTAGGCTTGTGCAGGAGATTGAAGAAGTCAACAATACTCATACTGAGTTGTCCAAGGTATGCTCCTTAGACACACTAGCTAGGAAGGTGATTATCGTGTTTTAGATATTTTCATCCTTACAACCTTCACTCTCAGGAACTTCATTCAGTCCAAGGGCAACTGGTAGATGAGAGATCAAGATGCTTTAAATTAGAGGTTTCTCCTTTCATAATTTTGTTTTGCTGTGTGTCCTAAAATGAATATATGATATGTGTTCTGTATAGCGCGTGGCTGATTCTTTTTCAATATTTTCTTTCTAGGCTCAAATCAGTGAACTACAAAAGCTACTGGAATCGGTGCAGTCCATGGAGGATGAGGTGAAGGTCCTTCGAAGACAAAAATCTGCATTGGAACAAGATATGGAGCTCACCTCATCTGTTCAGAGACAAGGTTCTGGCGGGGTTTGGCGGTGGATTTCTGGTGGTGGTGGCAATGCATAAAATTCAAACGATCAGCGCATGAATTTCTGATAAAAAAGTGGAAAATAGAAAATTGAAGTGCCAAACATTGAAACGGAGAGCACCTATGTCGATCTGTTATCTTACACGACTTCCTCAAGAAGCGAGCCCAGGCAGATCTCAGTTGTGGCATTGTGGATGAATATGTGAAACTACTTGCATTTGGTTGCTGGCCTACAGTAAGTTCACATATTAAGAAAGCCACTAAAGGAATGAAATTACAGTCCAAAAATAGGAACTTGTTTCCATGAAGATTGTTGTTTTGGAAACCATAATCAGTCATTTGATCATTCTTTATATCTTCATACTTTCATTCTTGTTTCTCGATGGATTTTTCTTGATATTTAAAGATCAATATTGAAATTTCTTGGCCAATTCCACCGATGTCAGTACTTTAATCGTTGATTTAAAGTTTTAAACCAACCCAATCTCATCAAGAGCCCACATGAGGTCAATAATAAGCCAGGAGCACTCCTTATGACTAGTGCTTGAACCATTAGATATCGAGGGATATATGATCTGTGAGATGGCATCTCCTTCAGTACCAGGCAACCAAGCAGCAACAAGAGCATCTATCTTCAACTGCGTCTCCAGAACTAAAGGTCTTCCGGAAATCAGAATCACCAATGAGGGCATTGTTTCAGGAACTGATCGTGCGTATGACATCGGATCCATTGACGGTAATCACAAGCTCGGAATCATAAACCCCTGCCTCCGGTATATGGAGCTTCACCAACGGCGACAATAACGAAGGAGATATCTTGACGTGCTAAGGTGTCTGTTGAAGGACATTTCTCGTAAATTACTGCTGTATCTTCTCCAACCTCCTTGATAGCTCCAAAGATGGTTGTCCCTTGAAATGTAAATAAACGAATTAGCCAACTGAAAATCTTAATATAATCAAATATGTGTCACTCGCAAGTTACCCGATCCAAGCAAAATTTTCAAATCCTAAATGAAATTAATAACCAATCTTTAATGTCAGAAATTAATCGCTAGAAGCACTTGCGTTATTCTTCGGATGTTGGGCACTTGAGAGCTAAACTCTAAGACATCGGTAACTGATATATTTTTGGTTTAAGGACATATTGGGTAGCCGTTTGGGGTTTCCTTGGGGTGGCTGCCCCTCCAAGCCTGAAACAATGGAAGTCAACTGTAGCTCTGGCAGCATCTCCCCCATCTCCGAACTTTGCATACCTGTCAAAATTAGATTCAATTCATTCCCATTTTTATTTCTTAATCATGTGTTTAAATTTTGTAATCTCATGAAAACAGATTATATATTACCAATTAAAAATTGTAAACTATTGTTACAACTTACAAATTGTGTAATAATTACTTATCGCCACAGAGGGAGCAAAAGTATAATGACCTTATTCTAACCAAAAAAAAAAAACGATAATGACTTATCGCCACAAGCCCCCCCCGGCTTCAAGAGCAGTTAGAATTTGAATTAAATTTGTAATTGTTAACGGAAACTTTACCAGAAGCAAAATTGTGCATCCACGGACTTGCTCTGGAATTTTTTTGTTTTGATTTTTTTTTTCTATTGAACTAATGAGAAACCGATGCACAGGTTAAGCCCAGTTGTAGTTTGAAAGTTTCCCCGTATCTCCTCGGAATGGTCGCACCGACTTTGGAGAGGAGGGATGTTTATTTGGGTGTGTTTTGAGTATGTTATGGATGTATGTATATGAAGAGAGAAAACCCGAAAAAAATTCAAGAACACCCACCCTTGTCCAAAGGCACTTTCATAAAGGAAAAACAAGGAGAGAATTAGAGAAGGAAGTGAGGAAATGAGGGGAAGGAAAAAAGGAAGAAACGAAAGGTTGGAACTTGAAATTGAACCCGTGGACCTTGAATCGGGTTTTGTTGATTTCGGCTTGGTTTGATTGGATTACTTGAATTGAGGTTGTAAATCTCTTCCTTGAACCATTACGAGCGGAAACGTTGGAAATTCGAAGAAAATTAATCAAGGACGAGCTTAGAATAGTGTTCGGAATTGGACCGTTAGTTTTGGGTTGGAAATTTGGAACTTGAAGGTAAGGATTCCACGAATCGATTTCATAGTTGTGTTTTTGGGTTAATTCCGAGTAGATTAGTGCAATTAATTGTGAAAAAAGACGAGAAATGGGAAGGAACTAGAAACGGGTTGCAAAAACGGGTCAAACCCCGAGTTGCAGACCAGCTAGAGGTAGATGGCGAGTGGGGTTGTGGCTGCACCTCCAGCGCGCGTGAAGCCCACACACAGAGAGGTGAGCTGGTGCATGGGGGCGCGTCCTGGAGATGCGGCCAACACAAAAATCAATGTATTTGATGTTACGAACATGTTGGTACAATTTTCGAGATGATCGGATCTCATATGGGGGTAGTTTGACTATCCGAAGTGTTAAGCGTAGTTTTAAATTCGTATTTAAATCCTAAAAATTAGGGGAATTAAATATAAAACTATTTTGGATATTAGTAACCTTTATTAGTAATTTATGGCAGGGGATAAAATTCTCAGAAATCACGGAAAAGCTTACAACTCGAAATTTGATTGCGTGATGGTGTGTGAGTGGAGTTTCTTTTTATAAAGTATTATGCATACATATTTATTTATTTTAAATACTTTATTAAATAATTTACGTGATGATGGTTTGATTATGATTTTTTATGATTTTACGGAATTCATTAACTGGTTATATGTGCATATTTTTCGAGGTTTGCATAATCTATGTTTTGTACTTAGACTCGGATTTTGAAACGTGGATTTGGTTTTAAGGAATTGAAATATGTCATAAATGTATATTTTCTCGATATCTGTAAAATATGGTGCGTATCGACAACCCTCCTTAGATTGATGGTTAGCACTAAGATGTTGTATCCTTAAATGGGTTATAGTTGAAGCAGTAATGTAAAGACCCGTCCCTAATTTTAGGGATTAATTAAGACTAATTATGGATTAACCGAGGATTATTGGACGTTCAGGGCAAAATTATGATTTTGCCCCTAAACGAGGGAAAAAGTTAACTTTTGACCCGAGTGTTTCGATACTCGAGAGCCAAGGACAGTTACGTAGATCGAGCCAACACGAGTTCGTAGAAAGGCGGCACGTCGAAATCGGACATTCGACAGGAAAGTTACGGTTCACGGAAATTCCGAAGTACTCTTCCATGTTTTACGAGACGGAGGACTTTTGTCCTCAGTGGGCCCCAGATATTTTCCCAGGCTCAATGGATGAGTGACAAGTGTCACTCATCCATTGCTCGCATTACACAAATGCATGCATCTATATCCCCTTCCTCATTCGATCTACCAAACACCTCGATGAATCTAAAACCAAACCCTTCCCCCATTTGAATATGTGTGAGGCCAAGAGAGTGGCTGAGAGTGCAAGCATGAGTGGGAGGACATGATAACGGTGGAAGGACCGCCGTAGGCGGCGGAGGAACCCACTAGAAACAGGTAAAAACCGAAACCCCGTTTATATTCAAATTTTGGATTTTGGGTTTAGTTGTTTTGGATTAGTTCTAATGATTGGATGGTGGTTGTGGGGGTTGTACGAGTAGTATGGGATCAGGAACGGTGGCTGAGGATGGCTGAGTGGCCCAGACTGATGGCCGAGAGGATTTTCGGTGGTTGGCCACCGAATTCGATTTCCGGCCAGGTAAGCTCAAATCGAACCTCAAACATGTTTTTATGCATCTTAGGAGCTTAATAGAACCCTTAGGAGGTAGTTTTAACCCTTAGATGTGCTTAGACTGTGGGAGGAAAGATTGGGTTTAAATGGTTGAATTGAACCAATAGGTTTTAGGATTGTTTTCTTCAATTTGATTGCATAGAACAATCCCTAGGATAGATTAGGAAGGAATGATGGAAAGAAGGAAGAAAAAGGACCAAAAAATAGGAAGATATGAGGCTGAACCATAAACCAGTTGGACCGGTTTGGACTGGTCCGCTGGAGGTTGAAGACAACACTGTGCAGTGACGTGTGAGGCCCACGAGTAGGGCCTTTGGGCGACGCGTGGGGGCGCGTGGGGCACTGTTTGGGAAAGTGTCCAACATGTGAAATCATCTATTCGATGTAACGAATATTTTGGGACAAGTTTCGAGTTGATTGGACATCATTTCGGTATAGTTCGGGATGTCCGAAGGTTTAGGATCAAGTTAAAAATAGTTAAAAAATCGGGAAAATTATAGGGCTTTTATGAGAGGTTATTAAAGTAGTGAATAACCCTTTAGTATGATTTGGACAGGTTCGGGAGTCTCGGTGACGGTGATTGGCCCGGGAGAGTGCTTATGGCGCGTGTATCGAGACGCAGTATGGACAGTCTGTGAGTGGACCTTGTTTTCTAAATTGGTGAATGCATAAATATTTTATATGAGTTTAAATATATGTTTTGAGATGCCATGAGTTCATATGATTTAAATATGATTTGTTGGACATTTTCGAAGGAAAATACGTTAGTGCACGTAGTTCGAGATTTATGTTTTATACGATGTTTGGGTTTCGGCCAAGTGTACTACGTGCATATGTTTTACACGGTTTATATATGATTTCGAAGATTTCAAGGAAAGGCGTAAAACTGAGGAATTGATTTACGATTTTTGAGGATTTCACGGAAGTGCGTGAAATCGAGATTCGGGCATGAGTCCCAATTGAAAGACGATTTGAAAGGGGTTTTAAAATTATGGAATCAGGCATGAGACCCATTTGATTGGAAACCATCAGACTTGGAGTCCATTTGATTTGATGAGAAATCGGGCTGTATGCTCATTTGAGTTATACGATTGGGTCGAGGGCCTCGTTGGTTTACGAATTCGGACTTGAGGCACAGTTATGGTTTATAAACATGATTTCGGGTCGGGGACCCATATTTGGATTTGTGATGGTTTTATGGAAAATTCGAGCGTAGCCCTTTGAATGATTTGAAACGGTTTTCATACCATCCTCACGAACAGATGCCCTCTAGACGTCCCGTAGTATCCTGGAGTGTCGGGTTGTCTCGTCCAGATGTCTCATAGTATCTTGGAGTAGTCACGGGGTATTACATGCGAGAGGTCATTGCATGGAGCGACCGATCCGTATAGTGACTCAGAAGCAAGATTACTAGAGGTTAAAACCTCCCCCTAGGGAGGGTCATTGACCTGCGAGTTATTGACCTGGGTGGACCCTGGTGAGACTTCGGATTTGAGACCCCGGGTAGCACATGTAGCTTGGAACTGTGACATAATTGATTGTGACATCAGGGATGTCAGGCATCAGGGATGCCGATGATTGGTTTTTGGGCTGAGACCCACTTGTATTAGTTTTTGGGCTGAGACCCACATGATTTGTTTTGGGCTGAGTTCCCATATGGATTTGGACAGTGACCCATATACTTTGGTTTACGGTTTTGGGCCAAGGCCCTAATGATTTAATTATTGATAAATGGTTTGATAACTGATTTTCGAATGCATGCATGCTTTTTAGTGAAGGGCATAAATGTCTTTTCGTGAAATGCATTTTAATAAATTAAATTATTTATTTTGTCCACTTACAACTTTCAATGATTTTAATGCCCTTCAGGTTGATCACAGATGCGAGCTGTAGCGGAGACCGAGACATCACACTCCTTCTCTGATCCTGGCTCACTTTGGAAACCCCGGTGGGATTAAGGTTGAAATTATCCCTTGTCTGACACTTCGTGTCAGACGGGAGCAGGCACGTCCCGCGTTAATCCCGAGGGGGATTTGGGAAGGGTCCTATCAAGTAATCCTTCGAACCAAATCTGCATCTCTATCTCATTCTTAGACACACTTCAAAAGTTAGAGGAATTAAAAAAATACAAGAGTAAAAACCTTCAAATATATGTAATCTCTAGCCAAATTGCGAGTTTCGACTCTTGATTATGTCATATTTTGAATCTATATACGCCCAACATTCACAATTTCACAATATGAATTTAGAAAGGAAAAAAAAACCGAAAAAGTACAAGTCATCTTTGAAGAGAGGTTGGTTGTCTTTCCATACAACCCTAGACTGTCAATTATAGGAGCCGCCTCTAATTGGCTGAAGGCGAATGTTAGAAGCTCTTCGAAACCTCCTCGACATGTGGTGGAGTTGATATGGTCTTTTCTTGTGATGGGTCGATCAAGGTTAATACTGGTGGGTGTCAGAAACCAGTGAATCGTAGTATCGACGGTGGTGGTGTCCTTCATTATCATGAAGGGAATTGGATTTTGGGGTTTATAGTTAACCCGATTGTTGGCGAAGTTCTCGAAGTTGAGCTTTAGGGGCTTTATTTTGGATTTAAGATGGCCTAGGAAAGTGGTTGGAGGGGTGTGAAGATTGAATCTAATTCTATGGTGGTTGTGAGACCTATTTTGCAACAACCTGGAACTTTAAGAAAAGGAAAAATCACCATTTTGCCCCTAATGATCAAAGAGTTGACTTGTTAACCTAAAAAATTGTTGGACATTCCGTGAGGACCATTATGAAGGTCTCAAAATCCTGAGTTTATAGACAGTCAATATGTCAAAATCAGAGGTAGGAAAGTTTCGCCAAGGGAAAAAATTAGTAGGGGCATTTTGGTCATTTTGGCATACAAGTATTTTAGTAATTTTACAAGGGAAGGAGCTAGAGTGTTCTAGAATTTCCTTCATAATTCCGCCCACCTCTTATCACCAAGTTACCCACTTGATAAATAGCAGATTGTGTGAGTTGGAGGTGTTCGGTGATGGTAGACCAAAAAAGAAGAAAAAGAAAAAATATAAGGTGAAACTGTGAGGGAAGAGCCAGAGGGAATCAGGAGGGGAAAAGAAAAAGAAATAATAAAGAGAGGAAGGAGGGGACGTTCAGAAATAGCTGGAAAAAAAGGCTGGTAGCAGCCATACCCGAGAACCAATTTGAGAAACCCGAAAAAAAAACTTTGGTCGAGGTCCTTCAAGTTACTATGAAACTTCTTAGCTTCTAACAAGGATTTATAAGGATTGGGGAAGCCCCTGAGATGCTTTTGGATTGAAAAGGGAAAAGTCCTGGACGTGGGGAAGGTTGAACATGGGAGGAGAAGTTTAGCTGAAACTTGAGAAGCTAATACCATGAGATCGGGGTAAGTTTTTCTCCTTTCCAGCATTATAGATCTTCTTATGGGTCCAAATAGATGAATTTCGATGCTTACATCATTGGTAAATGTTGAGAGATGACAGTGTTACGGCAGGTTCGTGGTCATGGACTAGGCACCTCGAAACCAGGACGCTCGAGAGGTTGAAGACAACCTCTGCACAGGCGCGTGAAGCCCACGCGCAGAGTCTATCCTCAACTGTTGCTGGTGCGTGGCGGCGCATCCAGTGCAGTTTGGGGTTGCGACCAACACGAAAGTTCTTTATTTTTAAATTCTAATTTTAATGGTCCATGATTTGAATTAATCGAACATCGTATGAGACAGTTATGATGGTTCAAAGTTTTATGTTCAATTTAAAAACCCTTAATTAATCCTAAAAATTGGGTGATTAATTTTAGTAATATAAAGATGAAATTGAATGGACGTAAATTAAGGATTTGGTGTTAAATATGAGATTATATGTTCATGTTATAATTCCAGGTTAATTTAAGAAATTTGGGAAGTTAAATCTAAAACTAATTTGGATAATTAGTGTGTATGTACAAGCTTACCTATCATTAAGTTGTTATGCATTATTTTATGTACGTATATAGTGTAAATACCATAATTACTAATGATGAATTATGACTACCTAATAGCTTAGTACCTGATAACGCCCAAACTACGCATTAAATTAAACACGTAATTTGGGTGTTATACAATTCAAACCCTTTTTGTGTAATTGTAGTATTGGTAAATAGGGATCGTTCTTAACCGGGGAAATTAGGGAACATTAATAATATGTTAGTGAGATAGAATAATGAATAATCAAAGAATAATGAATTAAATAATAATGAATTAAATAATAAAGAATTAAAGAATAAAATAATTAATGAATTAATGAAATAAAGAATAAAAGAATGAAAGAATAAAGAATTAAATAATAAAAGAATAAAGAATTAGATGGGGAGGGGGGTTTGAAAGATTGTAATCATAAAATAAAAAAAATAAGTAAAAATAATTAAGAACTTAATTCTACTTCTACTTTAACTTTTGTGCAAAATTGTCAGGACCCGTCCCAAATATCACCTCGATACTCGGGATGAACCCTGCTCCCGTCTGACAATCATACTTACAATACCAAAAAGAAACTTAATACAACTATAAGCATAACCATCAGACGAAGGAGTAAATATATACAACCGTAAGTCAAAGCATAGTTCTACAAAATGGGCACCAAAAGTCCTACAAGTCTAAGTCCGCAACGGAAGAACGTCGGAAGCCCTATGCCTCGAAATCTGCCTCAACGTTCACCCCAGCGCTATCACCACGACCTGGAGGGAAATTAAAAACCAAAGGTGTGAGTGGACCGAAAAGAATGAAAGTTTTAAAACCGTTTACCAGCACATCAAAGTAAGGAAATAAAATCATTTGTTCCCTCCGGTTTAAAACCAGGCATGCCAATGAAGTATTAGAAAACCATAATATGAAACATCATAAGAAACAGAAACACTATAAATACCATAAGAAACAGATACACTATAAAACATCATAAGAAACCAGAGTATAACCCGATCAAACCTGCTGGACCTATCCGAGTCTTTAAACTCAACCAGGCCTCACATATCAATCCGAGTCTTTAAACCCCCGAGTCTTTAAACTCAATAGGCCTATGGGGGTAATATCATAATATCCGAGTCTTTAAACTCCCGAGTCTTTAAACTCAATCCGGGCCCGTCCCCCATCAATATCAATCCGGGTCTTTAAACCCATATCCAGATCCAGCAAATCCAATCCATATCCAGTGTAAAACCAATTCAAAATCCATCGCCAAATCCGAATTCGAAATCCCCGGTTCGAAGCCCTTCCGGCGTTCAGAACCGACATTCCGAACCCAAATCCGGAAAATATCCATTTTCATACCAAAACCCCATGTAATCACAAATCACATTTCATAACCCATATATCATTAAAACCTTTATCGGTGGAAATCCCCAATTGTGGCATCAAAATCCGAAAACCAACATTTTCTCGAAAACCGTGCCAAAACCGTCTTTTTCTCGAAAAACGTGCAAACACATAAAATCATCATTTCATATTCACTAAACATAGATTCATAAGTAAAACCATAAAATACGTATATAAAAACAGTTATGCATGCTCGAGTTTAAGAAAAGGGTCCACTCACAGTTTACGACACGTCACTCGCGCTCCGTGCGCTCCTCAACCGTCTCTGGTGTCTCCCGTCCTGTCAATAGATACCAAATAGGGTCACAATAACATCAAGGATACCTTCCCTATTTTCCCCAATTTTTCGGGAATTTAATAATATTTTAATCCGAATCCCTAAACCGTACGGATTCCCGAACCATTCCGTAACACCGTCCGATTAACCCGAAAACTATACCATTGGATTCCTTAGGACATTTAGGGCTAAACTCATGTTGGACGCTTAACCGGATTCCTCCCCACGCGCCCCCACGCGCCGCCCAAAGTGGCTGCGCGTGGGCCTCACGCGCCTGCTACAGTCCACCTTCAACCTCGAGTCACCCGGTTCAACACAGTTGAACCGGCGTGACCGGTTCTCCGCCGTTCACCCACCATTCTTCTCCAATTCAATACCTTTAGCTTCGTCCAGTCCCCTGCAATCAAACCCAGTCCTAAAATCCAGAAATCACGGCCTAAAACCCTTCGTCTTCAACCTCGAAAAACCTTGCCCGTGGCTCTGTTTTCCTTCCCGGCCGTCCACAGCTTCCCCCTTCACGGTGGTGATACCAGCACCACCCTAGGACCCTACTTAGTCCTACCCAACTCACAGAATCCATCGATTCATCCCCGAAGTCCTCGACTTCACGTTTGAAACTCACGGCTAAAACAGGGTACAACGGACCCGCCGTCGAACCACCAGCCACCGTGAACCTCCCGTCACGGCAACCACCACAAACGACGCCTAAGACCTCACAGAACAACACCCTGACCTCCTAACCCCTCGACTCTAAGCCCAACATCACGACTTTGCATTTGAAAAATCCACGAAAAACAGAGTAAACGGGCTTACCTTTCGATTCCGGCGCCGCCGTGAGAACCGTCACCCACCACGGTGCTCGTGGGACTCCCCTCAACCTCCCGAGTCTCCTACCGCCCTGGTTTGCCTCACCACACGACACAACAGCCTCCACCGTCCACGGTCTCCCCTGTTTTCCTCAAACGTTCGCCGCACCACCACCGTGCCGCCGTGCACGATTCCAGTCCCAAAACACGATCAGCACCTCACCCACGTCTCTCTGTCACTCTCACCAGTCACTCCTCACTCTCCCTAGCCTCCAGATCGATCACCGCCTCACCCCAATCCTCTCTCTGTTTTCTGTGTTTCAAACCCAAACACGGTTTGATTTTTGTACAAGGTGTGGCCGTGCACACTTGAGAATGGCCTGGAACCATCCAGCCACTCCCACGTGTCCAACATCCATAGGCCAGCCCCAAATATCTGCCACTTGCCCTTATCTGATTGGGCTGAGGAAAAATGACCAAAATGCCCCTCCTGCACAAAATTACCATTTTGCCCTCAGACTTCCCAGACCCGTATCTTTTCCGTCCGACGTCCGATGACAGCGTGCCGCCTGTCGTTGAACTCAGGACGTCGAGACCTATCCAACGGTCCTCGGTCTACGTGAAAATCACACATCCTCCAAAAAGTCAACATTTTCCCTATTAGCTCAAAATTACGGTAACGCCCTCAACCTTCCGTACATCGTAACTTCTCCTCCGATTGTCCGAATCGAACCTGCCGCCTGTCTACGGACTCGTGACGTCCTAACCTACGTCACGGTCAAGGGCTAACACTCATCCAATCAATCGTACAAAAAGTCAACTTTTCGTTTACTATTCACAGGGGCAAAATCGTCCTTTTTACAAAACTTCACAGAAATTACATTTTTACCCTTCCTGTAGGTACGGGTTGTTACAAAAATAATTAAGAACTTAATTCTACTTCTACTTTAACTTTTGTGCAAGTGAACTTTCTTCAAACACATATTTTTACCAACACTCTAACATCATGCTCATATTGAACCAATCACAAAATCCTACCTTAATCATCTCAAATACATGCA
This sequence comes from Prinsepia uniflora, assembly GCA_032719365.1. Taxonomy (NCBI): domain Eukaryota; kingdom Viridiplantae; phylum Streptophyta; class Magnoliopsida; order Rosales; family Rosaceae; genus Prinsepia; species Prinsepia uniflora. The sequence continues at coordinate 67,538,225 of CM064868.1, read as the reverse complement.
TACGTTTTTCAATATTACAAATGCACCGAACAACGGTCATAAACACTTATAATACGATTCACCTTAAGTTTGTGATTTCAATGTGTGTCAAACATCTAAATCTCTTCAATTTTCTACTCAGTGCACCGAACAACGGTCATAAACACTTAGTGTAGAATTGAAGTTCAAGCACTAAAACATATGAAGTAAAAGAAATTCAAAAAGTAAAACACATGGAGATTGCATTCTTACTTACAAATGTTAGAAAGAAAATACCAACACATATATTGAATTATAAGTAAAACCAAAACAATAACAAGAATTTAAGTAAATGGAGAAAAGTTACACTTTCGGAACCTAAGAACAGCTTGTGATTCCGAAAGTGGATGTAAACAATAAAATGTTATTCATCAGGAACACCGAACAGCGGCTAGAACCTTATGAAGATGGAGGATAAAACATAAGAATGCGGACTTAAATTCTAAAATTATTTCAGAAATACTTGGCCTAGGTATTTCTTAAGGAAAGCATAAAAATGGGTTTAAGAGATCTCAAAGAAAAAATCACAAGAATAAAGTAAAGAAGAAATGAAATTAAGGTTTAATATAAATTAAGAACAAGAATTAAAAGAAAACTATTTAAATAAAAGAAACTACAAGAATTAAAATGGTCCCCAAAATTAAAGAATAAAAGGAAAGATGATGAACTAAAAGAAGAGAAATTAGAGAGAAAATGAAAGAACCTAAACTAAAAGAAAGAAATAAAATTAGACAAAATCGGGACCATTTACAAGTGAATTTGCCTCCCTATTTATAGAGGGAGGCCATAAATAACTAAAAATAAAATACAAAATAAAAATAGTAATAAAATAGTACAAAAAGAAATGATGAAAAATGATGATGAATGATGATTTTAGGCATGGTTTGGGATTAATTATTGGCTGGAAAACTGATGAAAGGGGGGTTGGTTTGCAGAAAATAATGGGCTGGTGCAGGAATTAGGTGGAGTGGGCTGGTGGATGTGCAGTGGGCAGGTGAGGATTCGGGCCAGGCGGATTATTGAGCAGTTGGGCTGGCGCAGGCAGTCGGCTGATCTCGCAAGTGGGCCTCTGGCTGGCGTCTGGGCAGTACGGATGGATTGGAGCTGGTCAGACGCAATGGAGAGCGGACTGGGCTGGCGGATTTTATTTGGATTGGGCTGTCGCGACGCGGGCCGAGCTGGAGACGCGATGGAGGGCTGACGAACGGTCCGAAGATGCGGGCTGGAGGATGACGTCTGGGCTACATGGTTCGTTCATGGGCTGTCTTTTCATCTGGGATGCACAAACAAAAAGGCTGGGCTGGAATTTATTATGAATTTGGGCTAAGAAAAAGAAATGGTTTGGGCTTTTAGCACTGAATTAATTTAAAATTTTAATTACTATTTTCACCGAATTTCGTCCATAATTTCTTCATTATAATTCCGATCGGGACGATTCTTTCGCCAAAATACTCCAAATTACAAGCTTTATTTATTTAAACAAAAATATCACAAAATAAATTAATTTATCTAATTATTTATTATTTTAATATTAAAAGTCAAGTATAAAGGGTATAAAATAATATAAAATAATGTTTATTTGACGACCTATCAGTACCTAATGATACTTTGCTGCCACATAAGATGACATGTTATGATGATTATGTATATGATGATATGTATGGTGATCGATGGAAAATATTTGAGATGAATATATTTAAGGGGTCGAAAGTGTGTGATTATATATAATTATATTTGAAACTGAATATGGTCGAGTTAGTAAATACCACCGCTTGTCGAGGAAGTGGGTTAGACGTGGGCAGTAACCTCGCTAGGGTGGGTTTAATTTGGTGAACCTATTAAAATGTAGACATTGTTAAAATTTGTAATATCTCGTATATGACAATAGTGGTTAGATGAGAGCAGGACCTTCTGCTTTGATTTTCAAGAAAATTTGGGACGGGTCCTGTCATATTTAGGCACCTCTTATTATTATGCACCCCCTTGCAGTCAGCATTGATAGTTTTCAGCAATTTTTGGCTCATGACTGGAGTTGTTCTTTGGTGCATGTTTATTAAGAATGTAATTGTGTGGGTGATGGTATAACAAATCTGGGGATTGATTTGTCTCTCGACACTGTGGAGTTTCTTGCTCTCTCGAGCGATGTTCAGGTTTGGTGGATTTAGATAAAGGAGGTGATGGACGTTTCCAGGCTATTACCTAGTTTTCTTCTCGTTTCTTTTGCTGTTTTGGTTGTTGTTTACTTCTTTATGCTTTTTTTAGTCGTTTCATCACACACAAAAATAGAGTGGGTGTTAACGAGAATATGCGATAGTTTTCTATTTTTTTGTTACATTGGAAGGATTCAAACCAGGTATTCACAGTGTGTTTGGATGAAGAATTTTAAGATCGATTACTAAGAATGTATAAAACGAGAGGAATAAAATTAACAAAAATTAATTTTCTAGAATTTGTGAAATTTTTTATTTGGAAACATATAAGTAAAATAAATTTTAAACTTGTAATTTTATGTTTATATGTATATATATATATATATATAAATAGTAGATACGAAGATGAACTTTTGATAAATGATATCTAGAATCTAAACATGAGATTTGTGGCATTCAAATTCCAAATTTTTAGTTTTCTTAGAATAAATTTGAACTTGTTTAATAAATTCCATGATTTTTTCCCTCATCCAAACACACCCTTATTCTTTTTTCATTTAGTATTGCTTGGTCACATTTTTATATAAACCCCCTTAAAAATTATTAGATATATTTTGTAACGACATGTCCCTAATTTTAAGGATTAATTAGGGATAAATGACAGATTAGCGAGACTAATTGGGATCTAACCGAGGATTAACAGACGTTCAGTGCAAAATTACGATTTTGCCCCTAGACGAGGGCAAAAAGTTGACTTTTGACTCGGGAGGTCCAATTGCCGAGGGCCGAGGACCGTTACGTAGATCGCGTCGATACGAATCTGTAGACAAGCGGAACGTCGAATTCGGAAGTTCGACGGAGAAGTTACGGTTCACGGAAGTTTGAACACACTATTGCACGTTTTACAAGGTGGGGAACTTTTGGCAGCAAGTGGAGCCCAGATTTTTAGGACAGGCCCAATGGATGAGTGACAAGTGTCACCCATCCATTGTCCAGCCTAAATACGGTCATGCATATCTCTTCCCTTTGTGTTCGATCATTTCCTCATCCACCAAACCCGATTAAACCTTCAACCCAACAAAACCCTCCCACCATCCAATCATGTGTGATGCCAAGAGAGTGAGGTGAGGATGTTTTGGATGGTGGATGGCCATGGAGGGCGCCGCCGTGGACGGCGGAGGTAGAATCGTGCAAGGTAATAGGTTTTTCCTGATTTCTTCTATTTTTAATTTCGTACGTTATGGACCGTTTTAGTTGCTTGGAATGGATTTAGTAGGTTGTTTAGGAAGTTTAGAGATGGTTTTTGGTGGTGGTGGACGGTTGTGAAGCCATGGGGAGAATTTGAAAATGTTGAACCGTGCGGGACAAATCGGCTCGATGGGTTTTAGTAGGTTTTAGGTGATTTGGATTCCATATTTAGGTTCCTAGGATCAAAATAGGAAGATTGGGATTGATTAGGAAGAAAAAGGACGAAGATTGGACGATTTAGGAGCCTGGACCGATCACGCCGGTCCAGTTGGACCAGATTTGCAAAGAAAATCGGACCGGCCGGTTGGACCGGTCAGCTGGAGGTTGAAGACGCCATTGTGCACTGGCGCGTGGCTCCCACGCGCAGCCACTTTAGGTGGCGCGTGTAGTCGCGTGGGAGAGATTTTGGGGAAACTTCCAACATGCGAAAACATCTATTCGATGTAACGAATATTTTGGGACTGCTTTCGAGTCAATCGAACATCGTCTAGATATAGTTTGGGTTGTTCGAAGGTTTATGATCGCGTTTAAAAATAGTTAAAAATCCCGGAAAATTAGGGGGCTTTAGTGAGAGGTTAATTAAGTAGTTAGTAACCCTCTAAAGTAATTTGGACAGGTTTGGGAACCCTGAAGACGACGTTTGACCCAGGAAGGTGTACGCGTGCGTTTCGAGGCGGCAACTCGAACGGTATATGAGTGGACTTTCTTCGATGCATGCATAAATGTTTTATAAGTAGTTTAATACATGTTTTGTGATGCCTTGAGTGCATTTGTGTGCGAGTTTACGTATTGGCACGTATTTCGAGGTTTTCGAATTTATATGTGCTTATACTCGCTTATGCTTTCGGTTTTAAATGAAATGGTTTTGAAAATGTAAAACCTGGCATGCGACCCATTTGGTTTTGGTTTTGACTCGGGTATGTGGCCCGATTGATGACCTATGAGTCTGAGTCGTGATCGCGATGGGTGCTTTGTGAACGGCGACGGAAGACGTGACGCTCGCCTCTGGACTGGGGATGTTTTTCCTCTGGAGAGGTCACGATGCACGTCCCGTTGTCGAGCATCCACTAGAGGCTCGAGTTCGGAGTGCTGATGGTATTGGAAAGTGATCGGTGATGTTTGCATGTCAGGACCCGTCCCAAATATTGCCTCGATACCCGGGACGAACCCTGCTCCCTTCTGACAATCACACTTACAGTACCAAAAAACAACCTTCATACAACTATAAGCATAACTATCAGACGAAGGAGTAAAATATATACAACAGTCAGTCAGAGCATAGTTCTACAAAATGGGCACAAAAGTCCTACAATGCTAGTCTCGCAACGGAAGAACGTCAGAAGCTCTATGCCTCGATATCTGCCTCAACGTTCACCCCATCGCTATCACCAGGACCTGGAGGGAAAAATTTAAACCAAAAGATGTGAGTGGACTAAAAAAAAAAACAAAAAGTTTGAAAACCGTTTATTTTCAAATCAACGCTAAGAAACTAGAACACTCTGTTCCCTCCGTTTTGGAAATCACATGTCTAACTCAGTGATTAAATAATTCTAAACCAAGAAACATCATAAGAAACAGAAACACTATAAAATATCATAAGAAACAGATACACTGTAAAATACCATAAGAAACAGAAACACTATAAAACGGATATAGAAATCATAGCATCAGCATCAAATCATCATTTCTGATCAAACCTGCTGGACCTATCCGAGTCTTTAAACTCAATCAGGCCTTAAATGAAATCCGAGTCTTTAAACTCCCGAGTCTTTAAACTCAATAGGTCTATGGGGGTAATATCAACATATCCGAGTCTTTAAACTCCCGAGTCTTTAAACTCAATCCGGGCCCGTCCCCCGTCAATATCAATCCGGGTCTTTAAACCCAATATCTAGATCCAGCAAATCCAATCCATATCCAGTGTAAAACCAATTCGAAGTCTATCGCCAAACTCGAATTCGAAATCCCCGGTTCGAAGCCCTTCCGGCGTTCCGAACCGACATTCCGAACCCAAATCCGGAAATCCATTCTTATACCCAGAAATCACACATAATCACAAATCATATTTCATAACCCATTGATCATCATTAGAAAACATTTATTGGTTGAAATCGCAAATATGGCATCAAAATCCGAAAACCAGCTTTTTCTCGAAAAACGTGCAAAATCTCGGAAATGTCTCGAAAAACGTGCAAACTCATCAATCACATATAATCATCATTCAAAAGCATAAAAACATATTTAAGATCATAAAACGTCAATAAAACAATTAGGCATGCTCGAAAGAAAGAAAGAGTCCACTCACAAATCAGAACAAGTCAGTCGCGCTCGTGCGCTCCTCGACCGTCTTGGGTGCCTCCCGTCCTGTCAAAATGCACCAAATAGGGTCACAAATACATCAAGGATCCTAATCCTAATTTCCCTAATTTTTCGGGAATTAAATAATATTTTAATCCTAGACCCTAAACCATCCGGATTCCCGAACAACCTCCTAACATCGTCCGATTCACCCGAAATTTATACCATTGGACTCCTTAGGACATTTAGAACCAAAACCACGTTGGAAGCTTGGCCGGATTCCTCCCCACGCGCCTCCACGCGCCGCGCAAAGTGGCTGCGCGTGGGCCTCACGCGCCTGCTACAGTGCCACCGTCTTCCTCGATCGAACTCGGTTCGCACCAGGGCTGCAGCCCAGACCGGCGAGAGCCAATCTCCGCCGTCCGGCCACCATTTCATCTCCTCTCTTTTCCTATAGCTTCGTCCAGGCACCAGGAATTCATTCCCCTCACTCTCCTGGTTCGACTCAATCCACAGCTTCACGACTGAAGCTCGAAAGGGAACACAAACAACCCCTGTTTTCCTTCCCGGCCGTCCAGTGCTTCCCCCCTCACGGTGGCGATTCCAACCTCTTCCTAGGACTTCAATGAGTCACTCCCAACTCACAGAAACCTTCGATTCACCCCTGAAGTCCACGACTTCCCGTTTGAACTCACGGCCAAAACAGAGTACAGAGTACTCGCCGTTGCCTGAACTCCGCCGTGTACTCCCCCTTCACGGCAACCGTCACAACCCACTCCTAGGACCTCCCTAAACATCACTGCACTCGCCAATCCCCTCGATTCTCATCCTACCTTCACGACTTTCAAATTGAAAAACACGGAAAAAAACAGAGGAAGAACACTTACCCTTCGATTCCGTCTCCGCCGCAAGCGCCGCCGCGTACCACGGTGCTTGTTGGTCTCCCTGCAACCTCCTACGGCTCCCACTGCCTTGGTTTGAGCCACCACACGGCGTAGCCACCACCCCAGTCTCACGGCCTCTCTATTTCCCCCAAAAACTCAGCCGTCCACCGTTTAGCCTCCGTGCACGGTTGCAGCTCCAAACCGTGATCAATAGCTCACCCTCGTCTCTCTTCCACTTCCACCAATCACTCTTCACTCACTCACCCCTGGAATCGATCACTGTCTCCCAAAATCTCACCCTCTGTTTCTCTGTGTTTCAAACGATTGCACGGTTCAATTTTGTGCAAAGTGTGGCCGTGCACACTTGAGAACGGCCTGGAACCATCCAGTGTCCCCCACGTGTCCAGCATCCATAGGCCAGCACAAAATATCCCTGCCACTTGCCCTTATCTGATTGGACTGAGGGAAATGACCAAAATACCCCTCTTGCACAAATTACCATTTTACCCTCACACTTCCCAGACCCGTAAATATTTCATCCGATGTCCGATGACAGCGTGCCGCCTGTCGTTGTACTCAGGACGTCAAGACCTATCTAACGGTCCTCGGTCTACGTGAAAATTACAAATCCTCCAAAAAGTCAACATTTTCCTCATTTAATCAAAATTACGGTAACGCCCCCAATCTTCCGAACGTCATAACTTTTTCTCCGATTGTCCGAATCGAACCTGTCACCTGTCTACGAACTCGTGACGTCCCAAACTACGTCACGGTGAAGGGTTAACACTCATCCAATCGGTAATTCAAAAAGTCAACTTTTGGCCTACTATTCACAAGGGCAAAACCATCCTTTTATACAAAACTTTTACAAGATTACATTTTTACCCTTCCCGAAGGTACGGGTTGTTACAATCTACCCCCCTAAAAAGAATTTCGTCCCCGAAATTCAGTGAAATAAGTAAGGGTACTGTTCCCGCATCAATGCCTCAGGTTCCCACGTAGCTTCTTCCACTTGACGATTTTTCCATAATACCTTAACCAAGGGAACCGTTTTCCTTCGTAAAACCTTATCCTTCCGATCCAAAATCGCTACAGGCTGCTCTTCGAAACTCAAGTCTTCCCCCAGTTCAACTGGTTGTGCTTCCAGAACATGCGAATCATCTCGAATATACTTCCGAAGCATAGAAACATGGAAGACATTATGTACCTTTTCCAAGTCTGCTGGTAAAGCCAATCGATATGCAACAGGACCAATCCGTTCTATGATCTCATAAGGTCCAATGTAACGAGGACTCAACTTCCCTCGTCTGCCGAACAACACAATTCCCTTCCAAGGGGACAACTTCAGGAAAACCCAGTCTCCTACGGCAAACTCCAAATCCCTGATCCTACGGTCGGCGTAACTCTTCTGTCGGTCCTGAGCTGCCTTCAATCGATCCCTGATCAGTGACACTTTTTCCTGAGTAAGGTCCACCAAGTCAGAAGTAGTCAACCTCCTCTCACCAACCTCAGTCCAACACAATGGAGTCCGACACTGTCGCCCATACAAAGCCCCGTAAGGAGCCATCCCAATGCTCTCCTGATAACTGTTATTGTAGGCGAACTCCATCAAAGGTAAATGAGACTCCCACGTACCCTGGAACTGTAAGACACAAGCTCGCATCATATCCTCGAGAATCTGAATAGTCCGCTCAGACTGTCCATCGGTCTGAGGATGAAATGCAGTACTGAAATGCAGTTTAGTCCCAAAAGCTTCCTGTAAGCTCTGCCAAAACCTGGAAGTGAATCTCGGATCTCTGTCAGATACTATCAACTCTGGAGTCCCATGCAGCCGAATAATCTCATCTATGAACAACTGTGCAAACTGCTTCAACCTGAAGTTCTCCCCTACTGGCAAGAAATGAGCAGACTTCGTAAGTCTATCTACAATCACCCATACGCCATCGTGTCCCTTCGGTGTTCTCGGAAGCTTGAATACAAAATCCATCGTCAGGTGATCCCATTTCCACTCGGGAATTGGCAAAGGTTGCATTGCTCCATAAGGTCTCTGCCGCTCAGCTTTCACCTGCTGACAGATCAAGCATTTACTGACATATTCTGCAATCTCACGTTTCATCCCTGACCACCAGTAATGCTCCCGTAGTGTACGATACATCTTGGTCCCACCAGGATGCATCGCATAAGCTGAACAGTGAGCCTCATCCAGTATCACTTTCTTCAATGCTTCATCCTCAGGTACGCACAACCGTCCACCTTTAACCAAGGCTCCATCCTCACGAATCTCAAAGTCCTGTCTCTCTCCAGCCTCGACCTCAATCCGAATGATGCCCAAAATGGGGTCCTCAAACTGAACATCAATAACCTGATTAATCAAACTAGGTCGCACATGGAAACTCGCTAGGAGTGCTCCCTGATCATCCACAGTCAACTCCACTCCCAGCCTAAGGAGCTCAACCAACAATGGTAATCGTACAGTCCTCAGATGCGACAAAGAACTAGCTGACTTCCTGCTCAAAGTATCGGCTACCACATTAGCCTTCCCTGGGCGATACTCAATAGTACAGTCGTAGTCCTTAAGCAACTCCAACCAACGGCGCTGTCTCAGATTCAATTCCTTTTGAGTGAACAAATACTTCAAGCTCTTGTGGTCCGTGAAGATCCTGCACCTCTCGCCGTACAAGTAATGCCGCCAAATCTTCAGGGCATGAACCACCGCAGCAAGTTCCAAGTCATGTGTAGGGTAGTTCATCTCATGGGGTTTCAATTGTCGGGAAGCATACGCAATCACTTTCCCGTGCTGCATCAAGACACAACCCAAGCCTTGCAAAGAAGCGTCACTGTACACCTCGAACTCCCCACTATCGTCTGGAAGGGCTAACACAGGAGCAGATGTCAACCGCCTTTTAAGCTCCTGGAAACTCTGTTCACAGTTCTCATCCCACTCAAACCGAACTCCTTTCCGAGTCAGTCTCGTCAACGGTGCTGCAAGAATAGAAAAGCCCTCAATAAAACGCCGGTAATAACCTGCCAAACCCAGAAAACTCCTGATCTCCGTCACCGTCTTAGGATGTTCCCATTTTGCTACCGCCTTGACTTTCTGAGGATCCACACTTATACCCTCGGCCGAAATCACATGGCCAAGAAATCCAACACTGGTCAACAAGAACTGACACTTACTCAGCTTCGCATACAACTGATGCTCCCTCAGAGTCTTAAGCACGATTCGCAGATGTTCCTCATGCGCCTTCGCACTCTTCGAATACACCAAAATGTCGTCAATGAAGAAAATCATGAAACAATCCAAATATGACCAGAACACTCGGTTCATATGGTCAATAAAACAATTAGGCATGCTCGAAAGAAAGAAAGAGTCCACTCACAAATCAGAACAAGTCAGTCGCGCTCCGTGCACTCCTCGACCGTCTCGGGTGCCTCCCGTCCTATCAAAATGCACCAAATAGGGTCACAAATACATCAAGGATCCTAATACTAATTTCCCCAATTTTTCGGGAATCAAATAATATTTTAAACCTAGACCCTAAACCATCCGGATTCCCGAACAACCTCCTAACATCGTCCGATTCACCCGAAATTTATACCATTAGACTCCTTAGGACATTTAGAACCAAAACCATGTTGGAAGCTTGGCCGGATTCCTCCCCACGCGCCTCCACGCGCCGCGCAAAGTGGCTGCCCGTGGGCCTCACGCGCCTGCTACAGTGCCACCGTCTTCCTCGATCGAACCCGGTTCGCACCAGGGCTGCAACCCAGACCGGCGAGGGCCAATCTCCGCCGTCCGGCCACCATTTCATCTCCTCTCTTTTCCTATAGCTTCGTCCAGGCACCAGGAATTCATCCCCCTCACTCTCCTGGTTCGACTCAATCCACAGCTTCACGATTGAAGCTCGAAAGGAAACACAAACAACCCCTGTTTTCCTTCCCGGCCGTCCAGTGCTTCCCCCTTCACGGTGGCGATTCCAACCTCTTCCTAGGACTTCACTGAGTCACTCCAAACTCACAGAAACCTTCGATTCACCCCTGAAGTCCACGACTTCCCATTTGAACTCACGGCCAAAATAGAGTACAGAGTACTCGCCGTTGCCTGAACTCCGCCGTGTACTCCCCCTTCACGGCGACCGTCACAACCCACTCCTAGGACCTCCCTAAACATCACTGCACTCGCCAATCCCCTCGATTCTCATCCTACCTTCACGACTTTCAAATTGAAAAACACGGAAAAAAACAGAGGAAGAACACTTACCCTTCGATTCCGTCTCCGCCGCAAGCGCCGCCGCGTACCACGGTGCTTGTTGGTCTCCCTGCAACCTCCTACGGCTCCCACTGCCTTGGTTTGAGCCACCACACGGCGTAGCCACCACCCCAGTCTCACGGCCTCTCTGTTTCCCCCAAAAACTCAGTCGTCCACCGTTTAGCCTCCGTGCACGGTTGCAGCTCCAAACCGTGATCAATAGCTCACCCTCGTCTCTCTTCCACTTCCACCAATCACTCTTCACTCACTCACCCCTGGAATCGATCACTGTCTCCCAAAATCTCACCCTCTGTTTCTCTGTGTTTCAAACGATTGCACGGTTCAATTTTGTGCAAAGTGTGGCCGTGCACACTTGAGAACGGCCTGGAACCATCCAGTGTCCCCCACGTGTCCAGCATCCATAGGTCAGCACAAAATATCCCTGCCACTTGCCCTTATCTGATTGGGCTAAGGGAAATGACCAAAATACCCCTCTTGCACAAATTACCATTTTACCCTCACACTTCCCAGACCCGTAAATATTTCATCCGACGTCCGATGACAGCGTGCCGCCTGTCGTTGTACTCAGGACGTCAAGACCTATCTAACGGTCCTCGGTCTACGTGAAAATTACAAATCCTCCAAAAAGTCAACATTTTCCTCATTTAATCAAAATTACGGTAACGCCCCCAATCTTCCGAACGTCATAACTTTTTCTCCGATTGTCCGAATCGAACCTGCCACCTGTCTACGGACTCGTGACGTCCCAAAATATGTCACGATCAAGGGTTAACACTCATCCAATCGGTAATTCAAAAAGTCAACTTTTGGCCTACTATTCACAAGGGCAAAACCATCCTTTTATACAAAACTTTTACAAGATTACATTTTTACCCTTCCCTAAGGTACGGGTTGTTACAGTGCACCATGACCTAGAGGTGGTCGCGGCAGTCATATGTTCACGGTGACATACCAGGATTGAGAGTGGTCCTGGACTGATGGTTGCACGCATAACTATGATCGGAATCGTGACTGACCCTGAGCTATCAGGCTCGATGCCCCGTTGATTTACGATTTCGGGCTTGAGTCCCAGTTAAATTGTGAAATCGAGTTAGAGGCCCTGTTGAGTCATAAGTTCGGGCTAGAGGCCCTGTTGAGTCATAAGTTCGGGCTAGATGCTCAGTTGACTTGTGTTATCAGGCGTGAGTCCCGAGTGAGGTTTTCTATACTAGTGTGTATATACCCTCCTTTATGAGGTGATTGGTCTCCTCCAGACGTCGACCTGGAGAGTCATGATTCACTGCCCGAAATGAGTATTCCTCATAGGGAGCCCATTCTAGGAGTGGGAGTTATGATAGAATCTCAGACCGGATCAGGAGAGATGACTGGACTGGTTTCGGAGATAGAGCCTCTTAGATGGAGAATTCCTGGGGGTAGACTCGGAGTGAGATCCCGAGTAGTATGTATACTTATATATAGAGAAATCGTGACATATATCTAGAGAAATCGTGACATATATCGGGGATTTGTTCCCTAGGGGCTGTGTGCCCCGAGTTGACATCAGAGGATATCTAGGATGGGTTATATATGTATATATGTATATGTGTATGAGATTTCACTGAGGTGATTTTCGGCTGAGACCTACATGTATCGGATTTGGGCTGAGACCCTATGTTTCATGTTTTGAGAAGGAGACTCGTTTTGGGTTCCTTATTTTGGATTTTGGGCCAAGGCCCTAATGTACGGTTTGATAAATGGTTTTCGAATGCATGCATACTTTTTATTGAAGGGAATAAAGGTTTTTTATGTAAATGTTTTTATAAAATATTTGTTTTGTCCACTCACAGTTTTCTTGTTTTGAATGCCTTTCAGGTTGATCGCGGATGCGGGTTGTAGCAGAGACGAGACATCACATTCCTCCTCCTAATCTTGGCACTCTCTGATAGTCCTGGTTGGGCAAATAAGAGAATTATCCCTGGTCTGACACTTCGTGTCAGACGGGAGTAGGCACGTCCCACGTTAATCCCGGGGGATTTGGGATGGGTCCTGTCAAGTTGGTATCAGAGCGAGGTTGGCTCATGTGATACTCTTGGTGCTCATATAGAATGCATGTAGATCGAGGAGTTAATGTCTCTACAGTCGTAACAGCCTGTCATCGACCTGATAGTTAGGGTACTAGTACAAGGATTTAGTAGAATCGACCCTAGTTCGTGTACGTTTGACACGAAGTGCGATCGTGTGAGGTCAGTTTGGCAGAGGATGCCGTGTTTTGTGAGAAGTTGAATCCCGAGCGGGTTTAATGTTCGTGTAACTTTAACGGCTTAGAGCGGTAGTGTTACTGGAGATAGGATCCCATAGACTAGTAGATATTGTATAATGACCTGAGAGTCGAGACCGTTGAGCGGTCATGTCCGAAAGGGATTGGACCAAAGAAGAACTAGTGGAGGTCGGACGTTGGGATCTTCCTCGATAGAACTGCAAGTATCGGAGATTGTACTGCGAGGAACAATCAGAAGCACGATGACCTTACTTGAGACTAGTTGGAATAGGAACGTCGATTCTACTTGGCGTGAGATGCCTCGTATTAATGTATTGAATCTTTGAGGGATGTCGACTGGAAGTGGATGCCCAGAGTAGTGGTGGTGTGACAGGAGAGGATACGATTACGACGTGTAGTAGTGGTGTAGCGTTAGGCACGGAGTATGGCAGAGTTCTCGTGGAGGCCAGCGGCTATAAATCCTGGAGTTAGGAGGGGACGAGACCCTCAGATTGTGGTTACTGGTCGTTTGGACACCAGTATCGGAGTACGACGACTATTCGGAGTCAAGCACGTTGGATCGGTCGGGATAGCTGTGTTGTTGCGAGCCGCTGGGTTGTGGTAACCCTAGTTGGCGATCGATTGGACGAGTGACCAGGAGAGCGGTACGTGTCAATTGGATTATGAGGTGGACCGATCGACGGACGATGTGTGGTGTGCTGCACAGTCGGTGCTAGCGGTGAGTCGATCGCGTAATTCTCGAGTCTCGGTGGTGTTGTGCGTGGGTTGTGTCCGCACGGGCTCGCAGCAGGAACCACCATCGAGACTGGATTTGTTGGTGATTATTGAGAATCGAGGAATGTTCGGGGAACGTTCATTTGCTGGTAAGGATTGTCGGGATGGTCTTACCCAGACTCGTGGTGTACGAGAGAGGCAGGGCCCTTCCGATCCAAGTAGAGATAAGCGGAAATTGCTCGGTAGGAGCAAGGTTTTAGGATTGGTTGATTCGTACTCCGAGTGGCAGTGATACGATGACGATAACGAGAAGAGACGACGAGCCACAAGCCGAGGGTAGTTCAGTTGCGATGTATTCACGCAAAGTTCCTACCACTACACGACGAGAAGGATTCATCGGCTAGTGTAGATTTATCTTGGGAATCGTGTGGGAGATGGTTTGGTTGACTGCGGTTGACCATACCTTCTGAGTTTTGTGTACGCTGGTTTAAGGAGAATATGATAGCGAGAAATAGAATAGGTCACTACAGTAGTTATCAACAGTTGTTGTTGGTCGGAAAGAATGGACAACGCGAGTACGGTCGTGAGGATTAGTGACCGGTTGGTCAGGATTGGTGAGTTACAGAGGTGCAACCGAAGAGTCGAGCGGTACATCGGATTAGGATGAATCCACATCCTTTTAAATGTGCATAAACGATCATGAACAGATATGTGAATTGGATCGCTTACGGACGCCTGGGTGATGTCAGAGTGAGTTGAGGGCCTAGTTGTGACCGAGTGGTAGTCGTGCGAGTTCGATGGTCACGGAGCGAGACAGAGAGGATCCCGAGTGGCTTGGTGTGAGGTATGACCTATACCTGGATTGGCGAGGTATGTGCTATACCTGGAGGGGTGATAGGTACCCTAGGTCGCTGTGGATGGACGACACGAGTGTAGGTGCTGGAATTGGATCCCATAAGGATTGGGAAGTGCGAATTAGGTTACCGACGTGAACGGTGATGGAAGAAGCCGAAGAGAATCAATGGTAGTGTTTAGTCCTGAAGGAAAGGATTAAGCATTTTAGTAATTATCATAGAATACTCTTAGTCGGAGTAGAATGACTTCTAGCTCAGGAATTGAAATAGTTAAGCATGCTTCCAACATGGTTGCAATGACTTTTGAGTTATAGGCCGGTGAAGGAGACTTCTCATTTTCTGCTTTTGTAGATAGTGTTGGGTACCAGAGGATGACGCAAGATGAACTTGATATCATCATCTTCAACTTTCCTCATGTGGGTTAATGATGAAGGAGATGACAGCCAAGGGTTCAAAGAGGGTGTAAGAACCAAACACCTAGGTTGTGGGTAAATTTTGAGTGACTTGGAGACCAGACGATTCTTGGTATCACTGAATGTGTCGGGCACTCACTTGTCCTGAGGTGAGTCAGATTGAGTAGTGTGAGGACGATCGGGATGACTGAGGTGATTGTGGCGACCTTGAGGTGAATAGACCAAGGTTTGGTCATCATTGGAGTGAAATGCCTTGTTGATTTTGCTAAGCTAGGAGTAGAGGAGGACCATATCGTAAAACTGATGAAGGACCCCTTAGCGTAGTTAGTGAGATGACATGACAGAGTTTGGAAGTGGGGAGAAAGGTGAGATGAGAACGATAGGTGGATATCGATCAGGAAAAGATGAATAGCTGATGCCTCGAGTTGGAATTGAGGATAGCGATTGTGTTGGATTGAGGTTGACTCGTGGCGCACGATTGAGCATCGAATCGATGAGTACTATGATCGGATGTGTTCCGACATATTGGTATAGAGATTGGACATCGAATGTTGTGTGCTCGAATAGAATTATTAGAGAGGGTTCAGAGAGTTGGTGAGTCGAGAGCTCAGGGTCGTGCGGGCCAGAGGAACCCTAGTGACTGTGTGTGTTCCTGCTAAGACAAGTAATCGATTGGATTCCGTATGCACCCAGGATGGGTGAGACGTCGATTTTTTGTCGACAGGATGAGTAGTACGACGGTTAAGACTCGAGGTGAGTCTAGTTATCAGCGGAAATCGCTGAGTGATATGAGATACGAGGACTCGAGAGCGAGTTGAGATCAGAGTGCGCAGCAAAAGGGCAGTGGAGTCGAGCGTTACCGGCTAGTCACGATCACGATCGTGGACTTAGTGAGTATGTGAGAGGAGAATGGTGTTCCGCTAAACAGTGAATTACGGTGGCGAACTGTTCAGTAACAGAGGTTGAGTATCGCTCTGTGGGAGCAGTGGAGGTAGTTGTCGAATTGGACGCTGAATAGGATATCGGCTCCGATTGTCGGATGAGAAAGGTCATCAGACTGAAAAGCTGACTTTGAGTGTCGGTTGAGAAGGACCATCAGACTAAAAAGTCAACTAGATGGTAACTGGGAACGTGTCAGGAAGTTATACTATAAAAATCTAAAATAAACTTAGTATAACTGACTTGTTAGAGTGAGTGACAGGGAAGGCATCGCCACTATCTCGAGTGAGACTTACGAGCCGAAGCGTGACTTCGCTAGAGTTGAGTGAGAGCTTTGGGGGCTCCGGTGACAATGTGTACCGATGAGTACAGCTTAGTGACGGACGTGTACTTGTACACGAGAGTGGCCGTGTGCGGGGACACGATTGGATTTCCACAGTTTGGTTGTGGAATTAGGTTAATTTGAATTCCGAGGACGAAATTCCTAAAGGAGGGAAGTTTGTAGTGACCCGTCCTTAATTTTAAGGATTAATTAGGGATTAATGAAGGATTAACGAGACTAATCGGGAATTAGCTAAGGATTAACGGACGTTCAGGGCGAAATTACAATTTTTCCCCTAAACAAGGGCAAAAAGTTAACTTTTGACCCGGGAGGTCTGATGGCCGAGGGCCGAGGACCATCACGTAGATCTCATCGATACAAATCTGTAGACATGCGACACGTCGAATTCGGACGTTCGACGGAGAAGTTACGGTTGCACGTTTTATGAGGTGAGGAAATTTTGGCAGCAAGTGGGGCCCAGATTTTAGGACAAGCCCAATGGATGAGTGACAAGTGTCACCTATCCATTTTCCAGTCCAAACACGGTGTCATGCATATCCCTTCCCTTTGTGTTCGATCATTTCCCCATCCATCAAACCCGATCAAACCTTCAACCCAATCCAAACCCTCCCACCATCCAATCATGTGTGAGGCCTAGAGAGTGAGGTGAGGATGTTTTGGATGGTGGCTGGCCATGGACGGCGCCGCCGTGGACGGCGGAGGCAGAATCGTGCAAGGTAATCGGTTTTGCCTGATTTCTTCTAGTTTTAATTTCTTACGTTATGGACCGTTTTAGTTGCTTGGAATGGGCTTATTAGGTTGTTTAGGAAGTTTAGAGATGGTTTTTGGTGGTGGTGTACGGCTGTGAAGCCCTGGGGAGAATTTGAAAATGTTGAACCGTGAGGGAAAAAAGGGCCAATGGGGTTTAGTAGGTTTTAGGTGATTTGGATTCCATATTTAGGTTCCTGGATCAAAATAGAAAGATTGGGATTGATTAGGAAGAAAAAGGACGACGATTGGATGGTTTAAGAGCCTGGACCGATCCCGCCAGTTCAGTTGGACCGGATTTACGGAGAAAACCGGAATAGCTGATCGGACCGGTCGACTGGAGGTTGTAGACGCCACTGTGCACTAGTGCATGGGTCCCACGCACAGCCATTTCAGGCGGCACTTGGGGGCGCGTGGGGAGAGATTTTGGGGAAACTTCCAACATGTGAAATCATCTATTCAATGTAACGAACATTTTGGGACTGGTTTCGAGTAGATCGGACATCGTCTCGATATAGTTCGGGTTGTCTGAAGGTTTAGGATATTGTTTAAAAATTGTTAAAACTCCAAAAAATTAGGGGGCTTTAGTGAGGGATTAATTAAGTAGTTAGTAACCCTCTAAAGTGATTTGGAAAGGTTTGGGAACCCCGGAGATGACGTTTGACTCGGGAAGGCGTACATCGTGCGCTTCGAGGCGGCAGCTCGGACGGTCTGTGAGTGGACTTTCTTTTATAAATCGATGCATGCATAAATGTTTTATAAGTTGTTTAATACATATTTTGTGATGCCTTGAGTTCATTTTTGTGTGTGTTTATGTATTGGCACATATTTCGAGGTTTTCAGTTTTATATGTACTTATATGCGCTTATGCTTTCGATTTTAAATGAAATGGTTTTGAAAAGGTAAAACCGAACATGAGACCCATTTAGTTTTGGTTTTGACTCGGGCATGTGGCCCTATTGATGACCTACGGGTCTGAGTCGTGGTCACGACGGGTACTGTGTGCACGGCGACGGATGACGTGACGCTCGCCTCCGGAATGAGGATGTCTTCCCTCCGGAGAAGTCACGATGCATGTTCCGTTGTCGAGTAACCACTTGAGGCTTGACTTCGGAGTGCTGATGGTATCACAAGGCGATCGGTGACATGTGCACCATGACCTAGAGGTGGTCGCGGCAGTGATATGTTCACGGCGATATACCAGGATTGAGAGAGGTCCTGGACTGATGGTTGCACACATCACTATGATCGGAATTGTGACTAACCCTGAGGTATCGGGCTTGATACCCCGTTGATTTGCGAGTTCGGGCTTGAGTCCTAGTTAAATTGTGAAATCGGGCTAGAGGCCCTGTTGAGTCATAAATTCGGGCTAGAGGCCCAGTTGACTTATGTTATCGGGCTTGAGTCATAAAGGTCTTTCTATACCCTCCTTTATGAGATGATTGGTCTCCTCTAGACGTCGACCTGGAGAGTCACGATCCACTGCTCGGAATGAGTAATCCCAATAGGGAGCCCATTCTAGGAGTGGGAGTTATGATAGACTCCCGGACTGGATCCGGAGAGATGACCGGACTGGTTTCGGAGACAGAGCCTCCTAGATGGAAAATTTCTGGGAGTAGACTCGGAGTGAGATCCCGAGTAGTATGCATACTTATATATAGAGAAATCGTGGCATATATTGGGGATTTGTTCCCTAGGGTCTGTGTGCCCCGAGTTGATATCAGAGGATGTCTAGGATGGGTTATATATGTATATATGTATATGTGTATGAGATTTCACTTAGATCATTTTGAGCTGAGACCCACGTGTATCGGATTTGGGCTAAGACCCTATGTTTCATGTTTTGAGAAGGAGTGTAACGCCTCGAAAATCCAAAACAAAATGTGTAAAATGACGTTTTTACCCTTGGAAGGATGTGGCTAAAAGTTGACTTTTTGTTCGGAACAATTTCTGTACATTTTTTGAGGACCATTGTGTAGGTCTCGGGATGCTGAATCCGTAGACAGGTGGCACGTCGAAAACGGAGCTCGGATGAAAAAGTTATGGGTCTGGGAAGTTCAGGGGCAAAATGGTAAATTGTGACTTAAAGGGTAAAATGGTAATTGTAGGTGAAGAAATTGATTAACGGTGCAAAGGGCTGATTCAGCCTATTAGATGAGTAATGTAGTTCAACAAATGACACCTGCCACTTGTATTAATAGATTAGTGGCACTTGATTGCCGTTAGGATTAATTACATGAATTTGAATGGATTAGTATTTGAATGAATTAGCATATAGTTAGCACAAAACAGAGAACACATAACATCTTCTTAAACCTTGATCGATCCATCACGCCAGTGAGTGAGAGAGACTGAACAGAGAACAAAAGGGAGAAATTGAGTGAACAATTGAGTGAAAACTGAGAGGAATTGGACCAGGAATCATCTGAGAACAAAACCCGAAAAATCACCTAAAAACATATATGTCGAATTTGAATTCTTAGGCGGTTTCGATTGAAATTAACTTGATATATATCTTTCGGGGAGCTAGACGACTCGAACCAAATCGATTGGGAAGGAAATTAGTGGTGAATTGGTGAAGAACAGACCCTGCGATCTCTTTGAAATTTGGAGCTTGAGTTCGATTACTTGGAGGTAAGGAACCTTGAAATTGATTTCAAAATTTTGTTTATAATGGACATAGGATGATTCCCGTATGATTAATTGCATGAAACATGGCGAGTTTGGGTAGAACCCGATTTAGGACCCGTCAGGTGTCCACCTTGAGTCGAGAGATTCTAGGGTTCATTTCATGAAATTGAAGTTACAGATCATTACGAAACATGGAATGGATAAAAATAAGTAAAAGAACTGGAGAAATTGAGTTCGAATTGGTGGAGAACGGATCGGGTTGCACCGCGGGTTTCAGACCCGTATAACAGGGAAAACGGGTAACAGGGACGATACTGTTCACGGCGTGTGGCTTTCACGCGCAGCCACTTGCGGCGGCGCGTGAGGCCGCGTGGCCGGGAATCTGACTTTGGGTCCAACATACTTTTTGATGTTCTCGATGATACGGACGTATTGGCTTTGGTATCGGGTCAATGGGATATGAATTTAGAGTAGTTTTGAGTACCCGAAGCGTATAGGTTTCGTTTAAATAATATTATTTTATTCCGAAAATTAGGGAATTCGTACATGGGGTCCTGTGATAACTTAGTAACCTGCTATTACCTTGTTTGACAGGCCAGGATATTTCCAGGACGTCGGAAGAGCACAAACAGCTCAAAACTGAACAATCTGGACGGTGTGTGAGTGGACTTTTGTTTTCTACCCTAAATGCATGCATATATGTTTTAAATGCTTTATGATATTATTTGAAATGATTTGGTATGATTGATGTTTCGATATGATGATTTTCGGAATTTGGGAATATTATATTATTTTATATGCTTTTGGGTACGATTTTCGAGAAAACCATGATATGGTTATTTTGGGCTAAAGCCCGGTATTTGAGCTTAGTTTTGACTCGGATTATGAGTCGAGAAATTGATTTCATGCAATTGAAATTCTTTTGACTATCGTTTATGGATTTGCGTGATTATGATGGATTTGTGGAACGTGTTTGTGAAAGCTATGTTTCGAGCAGGGGTCAGGTTGAAATGTTTTTTATTTGAATTGAGATATAAATGATTTTAAAATGAGATTACTAGATTTGGTGACTGTTCCACATATACCATCCTCTGTGATTTGATAGTCTCCTCCAGACGTCGTAGATCCTGGAGTAGTCACCATCCACTACCTGGAGATGAGTAGTTTCGAGGGAGGCTCAGTTTTAGGAGTGTGAGATTATGATTATATCCTCCAGACTTCGTTGATCCTGGAGATGATATCACCCCAGACGTCGTTAATCCTGGGGAGGTATTCGGACATGAGACACCCGAGTTGCACACGTTGCATTGCTATCGTGACAGATTACTTGGATATTGAGATTGAGTATTGAGGATTGGTGGTATTATGCTGATTGATTGATATGTATGCCTGATTTAATGAACATATTTTTATCAATCCACTATTCATACTTGATTTATATGATATTATAACTCATGTTTTATGATATGCATGCATGTTTGTGAAACTGGAGGGTAAGAATGTATTTTATAAATGTATTTCTAAAACTTTCTTTTTGTCCACTCACACCTTTGATGTTTTATTTGCCCTCCAGGCCAGTGCACATGTACTGAGGCTAGTATCGAGGCAGAGGAATAAACAGACCGTTGCGTACTCAGACACTTTGCAGCGTAGGATTTTGATCCCTACTTGTAAATATTACCTATGCTCTGTAAACCTGTTGACTAGGTCAACAGTCTCGGAATACTGAATTATCCCTTGTCTGACAATGTTTATCATTTTTTATGTTCTATATGTATATATGTTAAACTACTTTTGGTACCTTCGAGTTATTGTCAGACGGGAGCAGGATCTTTCACGATTATCGAGGGATAATCGGGATGGGTCTTGTCAAGGAGGCTCGTTCTGGGTTCCTTATTTGGGATTTTGGGCCAAGGCCCTACTATACGGTTTGATAAATGATTTTTGAATGCATGCATACTTTTTAGTGAAGGGCATAAAGGTCTTTTTATGAAAATATTTTATTTTTATGAAAATATTTTTATAAAATATTTGTTTTGTCCACTCGCAGCTTTCGTGTTTTGAATGCCCTTCAGGTTGATCGCGGATGTTGGCTGTAGTAGAGACGAGACATCACATTCCTCCTCCTGATCCTGGCACTCTCTGATAGTCCCAGTTGGGCAAATGAGTGAATTATCCCTGATCTGACACTTCATGTCAGACAGGAGCAGGCACGTCCCACGTTAATCCCGGGGGATTTAGGACGGATCCTGTCATATTTAGTGTAAGTTATGATTTTTTTTTTGTTTCGGGATTTCTTTTGTTCAATTTTTTTTCCCGAAGGCGGTGATCTCAATCATTTTTCTCTTCATTTATAACATAAGACATAAAGCTACCACATCTATAGGTGAGACCTATGTAATGGTACTCACGAAAACTTCCCATCAATTGTTGTTCGGACTTTTCGTGAGTACCATTACGTAGGTCTCAGAGTCCTGAGTTTGTATACAGACGACATGTCAAAATTGGAGGTTGGATAAGCATGCCATGGGTCTAGGTTTGTCAATGGCATTTTGGTAATTTTGACTTAAGGGGTATTTTGGTCATTATGCAAACAATATTTTTATGGGAAGTTTGTACGATTGTGACATTTGTTCTTTCTTATGGGCCTTGGATGCATCGACACATACTTGAGGAGGATGAATATATGTATGTTTTGTGTTAAAATGTTAGTAGTTTTTTAGTTTGTGAGGAAAACACCCAACGACCACCCTACACAGAAAAATAAGGAGAGAGAGAGAGAGATAGATAGAGAGAGAGAGAGAGAGAGAGAGAGTGAAGAAAAAAGGTGGAAAACAGAGAGAAATGAAGCAAGGGGAAAGAAAACAATGAACTCGAAAAATCGAAAAATCGCACCGCGAGTCCCTATGCCGTTCAAGGTGTTCAATTTCAAAGACAAGGATCCTAACAACTTCCTTAAGTTCCCAGGAACCCAAAATGTCAAAGAACATGAAAAATAGCATGTGTGAAGGCCTAAAAGTAGTGGAGGAAAAATTGGCCAAAAACTTGGATTTTTGGGTTGAAGATCGGGGTATGTTTTTTGGTTTTGAAGACATTTACCTTCTTCTATGATAGATTAGATGAGGTTTGATGGTTGAAACAAAGAAAATAATGGAGAAATGGTGGGTTTTGATTCGGTTCATGTCAATCAGGTCAGGTCCTGCGCAGAAACCTGCGGGTTAACCCGACTGGAGTTCAAGGGTGACCTTGCTGCATGCGTGTGAGGCCCACGTGCAGAGAAGGTGATTGACACGTGGATGACCGTTCACCGGTCCCTCAATGTCCGACCAACATGTATTTTAATGTTTTTGTTATTACGAACCCATTGGTGCAGATTTTGAATCGATCAAATACCATCTCGGGAAATAATTTTGGGTGTTCGAAGCATATGTTTAGGTTTTAAAAATTCGTAATTAAATCCCAGGAAATATGGATTGTGTTGTGAGGATACGTGAGATTTTTGTGATATGAGATTATGATTTTTGACAAGAAATCCTCTGAAGCTGGCGAAGAACGTTCGTTTCATGATTAAACTACGAATAACGACTGTAAGTGGACTTTTATTTTATTAAATTATCATGCAGGAATATTTAAATATTTTAAAATCGTTACTATATGATATATGTTGCAATGGCTCGATTATAATATTCAAATGATTATTTGATGATTTTTTGGTAATTTCTTGGATTTATTTATTAGTCTTGCACACGATTATTTCATGGTATTTGGGTTCAAGGTCGGTTTGGAATTAGGGCTTTTGACTTGGAATGTGAGTCAAGTTATTGCATGATTTATGTGGGAATAATTTGAAAATGATTTCTAAATGATTTTCGGGATTTGTTAATTGTTTATTGGATATGAATTTTATGGTATTTTGTGTAACTATGTTTTAGGCTTAGGCCCGAGTTTTGACATGTTTGATTGGTCTTGAGTCAATGATTTGTGTTGAATAAGTTTTCTTAGTTAGTGGATTGTTTTTACACAGTCAACCATCCTCGAATATGATTAACGCTCAGACGCCAAAAGCACGACTTTGTTTTCCTGAGCTTGAAGATTTAGTTAGTCTCAGATGTCCGGAGCAGGAATTCTTTTCTTGAGATTGGTGATTGGGTTATGGCTCAGATGCCTAAAGCTCGACTCTATTTCCCTAGGTTTTCTGACAGGACCCATCCCAATCCCCCCGGGATTAGTGCGGGATGACCCTACTCCCGTCTGACACGAAGTGTCAGACAAGGGATATTTCCGACCTTTGCCCTCCCGGGCTATCAGAGTACGCCAGGATCCGGAGGAGGTATGTGATATCTCGGTCTCTGCTACAGTCCACATCGTATCCAACCTGAAGGGTATTAAAAACAGAAAGACTGTGAGTGAACAAAAATAAAGATTTATAAAAACATTTCATCAAAGACCTTTATACCCTCCACTAAAAAGCATGCATGCATGGTAACACCATTATCCAAACATATAAGTTAAAACATCCATAATTAGGGTCTCAGCCCCAAATTCCGTAAATCCAAGTCATACGGGCTCCTGCCCAAAACCATTTACAGAAAACCATAGTATAGTAAACATACGTGGGATCTCAGCCCAAATCCATTTATCATCATAAAACATAATTTCCCAAACCAATTTAAATCATGTTTATCCCTTATATTCATATCCAGAACCTGTCACGGTAAAATAGAGCTACACGTGTGCTAACCGGGGTCTCAAACCCAAGTCTCTCCAGGGTCCACCCAGGTCAATGTCCGTAGTTCAATGACCCTCCCTGGAGGTAACGAACCATGCCCATCCTGAGAGTAAGGAACCCAACTGGGGGGCGACTCCACTCAGTCAGTGCTCCGTGACTACTCCGGGGTCCACCCAGGCCAACGACCCTCCCCGGAGGAGAAAATCATATATAAAGGATGGAATATGAAAAACCTTTTGAAATCATTCTTGAAACCTTTCAAGGATTCATGCCCGGCCCCCATAAGCCGTCATGAACCATAAAATCCTTTCATGGGTTCATGCCGGTTCCCATAAACCGTCATGACCCGTAAATCCATTTCAAGGGTTCATGTCGGTTCCCATAAACCGTCATGAACCATAAAAACCATTGGTAACACATAATTGTGCGCTAGGCCCGAATCCACATAGAAACTGGACCTCCGGTCCGAATCGTAAACCAACTGGGCCTCTAGCCCGATTCCGTAAATCAAATGGACCTCAAGTCCGAGAGTTACCTTTTCAAATCCAAAATCATTTCATGAATTCATAACTAAAACCATAAGTACGGAAAATCAGTGTAAAACTAGAAAACCTCGATTTACGTGCAAGCACGTAAATTGCCTCGAAATACGTGAAACCATATAATTCACAAGCATCCAAATCAACATCATAAAATCATATGCATAATCCATTTGGAAATCCAAAACCATTTCATTTAGACCAAATAAGACATACAACCCCGTATAGGAACCGTATAGGGCCGAAACCTCGAAATACGTGCCTATACGTAACCGCACATCCAAATGCACTCGTGGCATCACAAAAAAGTATTTAAAACATATCATAAACATTTATGCATGCACCAATTTAGAAAACAAGGTCCACTCACAGACCGTCCGAGCTGCCGCCTCGATTTGCATGCATAGGCTCTCCCGAGCCGATCACTGTCACCGGGACTCCCAAACCTGTCCAAAATTTAATAGAAGGTTACTAACTACTTAATTAACCTCCTATCAAAGCCCCGTAATTTTCCCGGACTTTTAACTATTTCTAAACCAACACTAAACCTTCCGACACCCCGAAAACTATCGAAACGATATCCGATTGACACGAGACTAGTCCCAAAATCTTCGTTACATCGAATAGAAGATTTCCCGTGTTGAACACTTTCCCAAATTATGGCCCACGGGTGCTCACGAGCCCCTAGAAGTCGAAAACACTGTTCATCGGCATCAACCTCAGAGAACTGAACTAGTACTGTAGCAAAACACTGTTCATCGGCATCAATCCGTTTCTGGACTGATTCGGGGTCCGTTTGGTCCCATTTTAATTCCTAAATTCCTATTTCTTCATTTCCTAACTAACCCAATCCCTAAAACTAAGAAAAACCACCCGAAACCGAGCTTCCATCCGCCATCAATGGTGGCCGGATTTTCTCCGGCCGTTCACGGCCGTTTCCGGCCATCCCAAGCCCCAAAACTAATCCCATTCTACTCCTAGGGTCCCCAGAAACCTAACATAATTAAAGAAATCGATTGAAAACTATTAAAACTCAAATTTGGATTTTCAAAGTTTTCTTACCTTACGGGTTCATCTCCGTCGTGAGCCGCCGCCGTGAGCCACCATGGCCGGCCGTCATGTCCTCATCATCACCGTCATTCCTCCAAGTCACTCACAAGATTAATAGTGAGGTGTGGTGGTATGTGTGTGGTGTGGTTGTTCGAAGAACAAAGAAGAAAATGAAGAAAATATAGAGGGGGGTTTCGGGTCATGAGGAAAATAGAAGAAAATGAGGATAGTTGATGGTTTGATCTGATGAGAGAAGAGAGATTTAATGGAGGGTGAGGATTGAGAGATTAAAAGAGGATGGAGGGCCAAGATTGAATGGTGGGTGGATTAAATTATAAATTAATAAAATAATAATAATTAATTAATATAGATCCACAAATTGGGGGATTTAGCCAATAGGATGAGTGACACTTGTCACTCATCCATGGGACCCACTAAAAATATCTGCCCAATCAGATTTCGCCAAATCATCCCCGCCTCGAAGTACGTGCATAGTGAAATCGAACCTCCGTGACCTATAACTCTCCCGTTCGAAGTCCGATTTCAGCGTGTCGCCTGTCTATGGATTCGTATCGTCCTTATCTACGTAATAGTCCTCGACCCTCGGCCATCGGACATCCCGATCAAAAAGTCAACATTTGACCCCATTTAACCAAAATTACCAAAATGCCCCTAAACTTCCGCACATCATAACTTCCTCCTCAAACGACGGAATTGAACGTGCCACCTGTCTATGAACTCGTGACGTCCTAAACTACGTCACGGTCATTGGTCAAAGTCCATTTGACCGCCCGAATGAAAAGTCAACGTTTTGCCACGACTAGGGGCAAAACGGTCATTTTGCATCGTTCGTCCGATTTCGCCTAACTAATCACCGATTAGCCTCACTAATCGTGATTAGTCGCTAATCTAATCTAGGAATTTGGGACGGGTCGTTACAACCTTCCCTCCTTAATTAATTTCGTCCTCGAAATTCCAATTGACCTAATTCCAACCGTTCTTCCCTCCTTAATTAGTTTCGCTCTCGAAACTCCAACTATTCTGATTCCACAACCACCTAGTGGAAATAATTCGATCTACCTCGCAACACGTGTACGCTAGTACGCCAACTAACTAGAATAATACTTACTCGTCTGCACCCAGACGTGCCACTAACACTCTCGTCGTATCGACTACGTTCGACCACGTCGAATGACAGTAGTCATACGCTCCTAATCGACACCACTTTTCAAATCTACCGTTTTCGTTGACACAACCAACTCAACGGTTCCCTTTCTCACTCACCAATCTATCCTGACGTCTGCTCCCACTGAGAGTCACCAGACCTCACTCAACGATCCACGCTGACACCTTCGACAAACTGTCACCACTTGACAGTCGTCAGTCAAGACTAACACGATACACTTGTGGTTACACTAACCACAAACTTACTCAACCATGAGTGAAAACTAACCAACCATGCACTCGACCTGTGTGTAACTAGACCCATCGAAATACCATGACCCACTGCACAGTATCCAATTTCCAGTCCACGACCTCAACTAATCCGATGGTATCAGAACCAATCCGACTACCAATACGCTCACCAACATACCACTGGTATAACCTATATACCGTCACCAGGCTCGACAAGTCTGCCTAGTATTGTACCTCGAACAACGTACAAGATACGTACATCAATACCAACTTGACTACAACCACAACAATAACAACAACACGACCACCTAGGCCGTAGCCAACACGTTCCTATTATGGAGTCCATTTGTCCAATCCCGGATTAGACTAATCGAAACTCCAATCCATCATCTATTTCCAAATCCGAATCCGCAATTTCGTAAGAAAGCCCGGATCCAAACCCAGAAATCATATCTATAATCATTTCCAAATTCGAATCCGAAATCATCATTCCGTAAACTAGTATTTGGAATAACCATTCCGTATCCAAATCCATAAAAGAAAATCCACTGTCAAGCTCCAGAATCAAATCCTGAATCGTCACCCGGAATCCGATTCCAAAACCCAAATCTAGAAATCCTCTTTCAAGTTCCAAAATCAAATCCTGAATCGTCATCCAGAAATCTGATTCCAAAACCTGAAATCTCGTTCACGTCTACCGAGACGTACCAAAACCAAACCTATCGGTTACCTGCTCAACCGATTACCACAATACGATCGATTGACCTCATAGGGAAGCCAATCACAATACACGTACATCCAAAGCTAACCACATTTGACCTCATCGGACACCTACTCACCTGAGTAACAAGCCATATGGGATTCACTTCGAAAAGAAGTTCAGTCCCATCATGCTCCACTCAAACATCCAAGTAAGAGCGATAAGCTCTCCACCTATCTGGATCATCAAAATCACGATCCAGATCCATCACTACGTCACCTGACCATGAACGTCACGATCCCCGATCGTCACGACGTCCAAAATCCTCAACCATATCCCGAATCTAAACAGATTAGTCTACGACGAGACACGCCGAGACTGTAGGTTCTCACTGATTACCTCGTATCAATCCTTGTCATTCCACTTAGAAAATAAAGGATGATACAAGACAATGACATCAAAATTCATCCTATGTGAATGCAACCAAAACCCCGTTGCACTCACCACGCCACGTAATCTAACATCGTCTGCCACCAAGAAGAAAATGAGAAATCTCAGTCACCTAACTTCGATATACTCAACCCTTCCTGATGACCTAAGACAATTCCCAGTCCATCAACCAATATACGATCAACGTACTAGTGACAACAACCATTGTCTACCACATCTACCATCATCTACCGTCAACAATCATGGTAGAATCTGAGAATTCACCCAAAATGACTTCGACATACCCAATACCAGTACGGAAAACCCGCATTCCTCTCGTCACCTCAATCGCAACCTTTCGCGATTCCGAAATTCCAACTATGGCAGAAGCAACATACTCGGACATCAACCACGTGTCCATAATCAGTCTAACTCACCACCAAGTTCGACTGTCGATTTACATCGTTTATGCACATCCAAAAGGATGTCAATTCATCCTGATCTGACGTACCGCTCGACTGAAGAGTCACAACAGACACCTGCTGTGATCTGCAATCGAATCTCTACAAACCACCATATCTAACCAATTCTGACCAACTCTGGCCAACACTGACCAACCAGTCGCTAGTTCCCCATGACAGTACTCGATCCTCACGTCTCAACAACCGTTGGATCCTATCCAGTCCATCACTATCCGTGATCCACTCTCGAACCACATATACCGAACATATACCCATCACGACGGATGTGACTCAACGTCATCACAACCACCAGCACCAGCACCAGAGCTAGTAGCACCACTGTCACTATCACCAACATCACCCGTCGGCATTAGCACAGAGTGTGCGAATCATACAACTCTGGATCTCCGCTCATACCGAGCGACTATCCCGTACCTCTGCTCGAATAGGAGAAACTCTGTCTCCCTCGTACCCGACAACTCTGGGTACATTCACCCTGAAAACTCATACGAGAAAAGGAAAAGTTCCCCGAACGTCCCCGATTCCCAACAATCCATCACACGATCACAAGTCTAATGTACTGCTACGTTCATCCCTTCCGTAGGGTCCCACACTGCCAACCTCGACAGAACTATGGCAACCCCAGCAACAAATGCTGAACCAAAACGAACCACGATATAGTCCTACTAACTATCGTACCGGCACCCCAACTATCAGGTTGATAACGAACTGTAGCCCATTGAGATATCACATCCTCGACCTGCGTACAGAGTAATGCGTAAAATACCCTCTGGAATTCAGAGTAACATGAGCAACCATGCTCTGATACCACGCTGACAGGACCCATCCCAATCCCCCCGGGATTAGTGCGGGATGACCTTACTCCCGTCTGACACGAAGTGTCAGACAAGGGATATTTCCGACCTTTGCCCTCCCGGGCTATCAGAGTACGCCAGGATCCGGAGGAGGTATGTGATATCTCGGTCTCTGCTACAGTCCACATCGTATCCAACCTGAAGGGTATTAAAAACAGAAAGACTGTGAGTGAACAAAAATAAAGATTTATAAAAACATTTCATCAAAGACCTTTATACCCTCCACTAAAAAGCATGCATGCATGGTAACACCATTATCCAAACATATAAGTTAAAACATCCATAATTAGGGTCTCAGCCCCAAATTCCGTAAATCCAAGTCATACGGGCTCCTGCCCAAAACCATTTACAGAAAACCATAGTATAGTAAACATACGTGGGATCTCAGCCCAAATCCATTTATCATCATAAAACATAATTTCCCAAACCAATTTAAATCATGTTTATCCCTTATATTCATATCCATAACCTGTCACGGTAAAATAGAGCTACACGTGTGCTAACCGGGGTCTCAAACCCAAGTCTCTCCAGGGTCCACCCAGGTCAATGTCCGTAGATCAATGACCCTCCCTGGAGGTAACGAACCATGCCCATCTTGAGAGTAAGGAACCCAACCGGGGGGCGACTCCACTCAGTTAGTGCTCCGTGACTACTCCGGGGTCCACCCAGGCCAACGACCCTCCCCGGAGGAGAAAATCATATATAAAGGATGGAATATGAAAAACCTTTTGAAATCATTCTTGAAACCTTTCAAGGATTCATGCCCGGCCCCCAAAAGCCGTCATGAACCATAAAATCCTTTCATGGGTTCATGCCGGTTCCCATAAACCGTCATGACCCGTAAATCCATTTCAAGGGTTCATGTCGGTTCCCATAAACCTTCATGAACCATAAAAACCATTGGTAACACATAATTGTGCGCTAGGCCCGAATCCACATAGAAACTGGACCTCCGGTCCGAATCGTAAACCAACTGGGCCTCCAGCCCGATTCCGTAAATCAAATGGACCTCAAGTCCGAGAGTTACCTTTTCAAATCCAAAATCATTTCATGAAATCATAACTAAAACTATAAGTACGGAAAATCAGTGTAAAACTAGAAAACCTCGATTTACGTGCAAGCATGTAAATCGCCTCGAAATACGTGAAACCATATAATTCACAAGCATCCAAATCAACATCATAAAATCATATGCATAATCCATTTGGAAATCCAAAACCATTTCATTTAGACCAAATAAGACATACAACCCCGTATAGGAACCGTATAGGGCCGAAACCTCGAAATACGTGCCTATACGTAACCGCACATCCAAATGCACTCGTGGCATCACAAAAAAGTATTTAAAACATATCATAAACATTTATGCATGCACCAATTTAGAAAACAAGGTCCACTCACAGACCGTCCGAGCTGCCGCCTCGATTTGCATGCATAGGCTCTCCCGAGCCGATCACTGTCACCGGGACTCCCA
This sequence comes from Prinsepia uniflora, assembly GCA_032719365.1. Lineage (NCBI taxonomy): Eukaryota > Viridiplantae > Streptophyta > Magnoliopsida > Rosales > Rosaceae > Prinsepia > Prinsepia uniflora. The sequence goes on along the minus strand of CM064868.1, from coordinate 67,506,786 downwards.
AACCTGTCCAAAATTTAATATAAGGTTACTAACGACTTAATTAACCTCCTATCAAAGCCTCGTAATTTTCCCGAACTTTTAACTATTTTTAAACCGACCCTAAACCTTCCGACACCCCGAAAACTATCGAAACGATGTCCGATTGACACGAGACCAGTCCCAAAATCTTCGTTACATCGAATAGAAGATTTCCCATGTTGAACACTTTCCCAAATTATGGCTCACGGACCCTTACGAGCCACTAGAAAGTCGAAAACACTGTTCATCGGCATCAACCTCAGATAACTGAACTAGTACTGTAGCAAAACACTGTTCATCTCGGGTTTTTCTTCCGTTTCTGGACTGATTCGGGGTCCGTTTGGTCCCATTTTAATTCCTAAATTCCTATTTCTTCATTTCCTAACTAACCCAATCCCTAAAACTAAGAAAAACCACCCGAAACCGAGCTTCCATCCGCCATCAATGGTGGCCGGATTTTCTCCGGCCGTTCACGGCCGTTTCCGGCCATCCCAAGCCCCAAAACTAATCCCATTCTACTCCTAGGGTCCCCAGAAACCTAACCTAATTAAAGAAATCGATTGAAAACTATTAAAACTCAAATTTGGATTTTCAAAGTTTTCTTACCTCACGGGTTCATCTCCGTCGTGAGCCGCCGCTGTGAGCCACCATGGCCGGCCGTCGTGTCCTTATCATCACCGGCATTCCTCCATGTCACTCACAAGATTAATATTGAGGTGTGGTGGTATGTGTGTGGTGTGGTTGTTCGAAGAACAAAGAAGAAAATGAAGAAAATATAGAGGGGGGGTTTCGGGTCATGAGGAAAATAGAAGAAAATGAGGATAGTTGATGGTTTGATCTGATGAGAGAAGAGAGATTTAATGGAGGGTGAGGATTGAGAGATTAAAAGAGGATGGAGGGCCAAGATTGAATGGTGGGTGGATTAAATTATAAATTAATAAAATAATAATAATTAATTAATATAGATCCACAAATTGGGGGATTTAGCCAATAGGATGAGTGACACTTGTCACTCATCCATGGGACCCACTAAAAATATCTGCCCAATCAGATTTCGCCAAATCATCCCCGCCTCGAAGTACGTGCATAGTGAAATCGAACTTCCGTGACCTATAACTCTCCCGTTCGAAGTCCGATTTCAGCGTGCCGCCTGTCTATGGATTCGTATCGTCCTTATCTACGTAATAGTCCTCGGCCCTCGGCCATCGGACATCCCGGTCAAAAAGTCAACATTTGACCCCATTTAACCAAAATTACCAAAATGCCCCTAAACTTCCGCACATCATAACTTCCTCCTCGAACGTCAAAATTGAACGTGCCACCTGTCTATGAACTCGTGACGTCCTACACTACGTCACGGTCATTGGTCAAAGTCCGTTTGACCGCCCGAATGAAAAGTCAACGTTTTGCCACGACTAGGGGCAAAATGGTCATTTTGCATCGTTCGTCCGATTTCGCCTAACTAATCACCGATTAGCCTCACTAATCGTGATTAGTCGCTAATCTAATCTAGGAATTTGGGACGGGTCGTTACACTTCACTCGAATGTCCAAAGCTCGGCTCTGTTTTCCCAAGTTGCTTTCCTACCAGTAGTATATATATGATATGGTAACTAGTCTTCGAGCATAGAGAATTGGTTGGTCGGTTGATTTATTGATACTGGTTGGTTGTGTTAGTTAGTGATGCTTGTGTTCAGATGTTTTCATATTTATTTGATTCTCTAACATCAAATCGGTTGGTTTGAGTTACCGTTATTGGATTGGTTGGTTATGTGTGATTATTGCCGTTTTTGTCTTTATATTTTTTCGTGTTGATTTGATTTACGGATATTTACTTGTATTTCAAGATTTTTGGTTTACAATTTGTTTTTAATCGAGATTCGACAGTTTTAATTATGCATGCATAATTTTTTTATTTAAATGGAGGTAAATATTATATATTTTTGCCTACTCACACCTTTTAACGGTTTTGATGACCCTCCAAGTCGTTGCACGAAGATCGGGACTAAGAGAGAAGCGGAGACATGAACAGTAAGACAATACGAGTATCCATTGTCAGACAACTGCTAAGGGTAGTTTTGGGATCAATGTCATATGAGAGTAGGATCGAGCGCAATTATCAAAGTATTTTAGGAGCAGGTCCTATCACATAAATTCGTTAAAACTATTAACTAATCAACTTAAAACTTTTATTTATCCAATAGTTTGATTTTGACCAAATAAAAGTTAAATGCTTTGAGAATCCAAACTGTTCCGTTAGTAATAAAGTGATTTTGAATTTTCATTTTGAAAATCCTTTACATTCAAATCGGACCTTTAAAAAATATATTATTTTTATTAACTTTTGAATCTATCATATACCCTTCCATTAGATGTGTTAGATTTTTTTTATGTTCTAGTTTTTTATATTTTGATTAGAATATATTAAGACTTATTACTCACTTTATTCTTCGAACTTGACATCAAATCTTAATTTGCTCTCAATACGTTAAATCGTGCCAAGATGCCACCATAATGCTTATTATGTTACCTTTGTTCCTTCAGACTATTAACCCTCTATTTAAGATGCTTAAGTGTCATCACATGATTAGATGTTTTATTCATTTTATGGCAAAATATTAAACTTAAATATTTGGAAAATAAAAATAAAAAAACGAAAGAGAAAGAGAAAGAGAAAGAGAAAGAACATTGAAGAATATCAGGGTTTCTCAAATCCTCAATATACAAAAACTTAATCCCAAATCCTAATCAGATGCAAATTCATCTTCACCTTCGCCTGAAATCCCCAATCTGCAAAAAATCAATCCCAAATCCTAATCCCATACAAATTAATTCTCGTGCCCACCATCGAACATTCCCAGTCACCACCATCTGGACAACCCAGCCATAGGAACGAATTGGACCATGATCAAAACAAAGAGAGTTAAAAAGATGCAAGCCCGCCATCGAATATCTGTAAATTGGTACAGGTCCAATTCCATGGGCATGGGGAAGGGCATAGGTCCCGATTCTTGGATCTCCTTGGAGGGTTCGATGAGGGGACATGGTTTTTACGACTTCGACAACTGCCACCCCCTCCACCTCGCAAAGGCGATATCTTTATGAAGGCAAGGTACCTAGGGGCGGAATATTTAGTAGCTAAGGGACTGTGAGTTTGAGAGAGGCTAGTGAAGAAAATAGAGGGAATTTGAGGTGGGTTTATTAAGCAGAATGTCGCTAGTGTTGGATTAGGGCAATTGAGGAGAATCTTAAGCGCTCAGAGCCGCAATTGTTATGGTCGAGTTGAGGAAAGATACTTTGAGAGCCGAGTTGAAAGAGCTTCCGAAAAGTAATTTGCAAAATCGAAGTTATGAACCTAGATGATGAATTTTTTGTCTTTCAATTTGCAAAATTGGAACTCTTACTCTGATACTCCATGACTGCTCTGCTCGCAGCCCAATTAAGCTTTAAACCCTAAAAACTACGACACCATAAAACTAACTCGATCCAAAGCTAGGGTCGTTAAAGTCGCTCAGGGACTGCTCCCTCTGGCTGCACTTTTTGACAAATGACAGAACTCTAATTTGAAGAACCTGTGCACTCTCTGCCTCCGGGTGCACTCTCTGCCAAATGGTGTTGAATCATATAGGGGAGGATCAGGCGTTTATGGCTCCGATTGGGGTTGAGACTATAAAGCCAAGTTCTTCCAGACCTTGTAGTCCAACTAAACTTGATGATGTTGGTGAAAAACTCACCAAGATGCCAGGTCAAGAGAGATGAAGGATAAAGAGAGATGTTAGGGTTATTCCAATGTCCGATAAAGAGATGAAGGATTAAGTTGAGAAGCCCAGATGTTCTTCAATGTTCTTCCTCTTTTGTTTTTTTTTAATATTTAAATTCAATATTTTTCTACAAAATGAATAAAACACCCGATCATATGATGACAAATAAGCATCCTAATAAGATGGTTAACGATTTGGAGCAAGATAGGAAACATAAGGAGCGTTTTGGCAGCACATTAGTACAATTTAGCATTTTGAGAGCAAAGTGAGATTTATGTTTGGTTTAGGGTTTAGGGTATGTGTGATGACCCGACTTGTAATTAAGAGATTTACGGGAATTTTTTAAGATTTATCGAAATTAATTGCGTGGATTAGACCGTTTTGACCCTAGGAGTAGTATTGGCTTTCTAAAAAGAAGAGGGGTATTATGGGGAAATATAAATTATGGATATTTTGGGAGGTGAGTTGTGGACCACACATTTTGTATAGAGATTGGTTTATTGTCCTCTCCCACTTTCATCCTTTCTCTTACCTGTGCAACAAACAAACAAACACACACACAAATAACACACAAAATCACCTATTTTTCCTATCTTTATTTGGAAGAGGATTTGGACCAAACCAAGGTTGGAAACAGATTCTATGAAATCCCACAATCAGGTAAAGCTCAAGGTTGAGGGAGGTAGTGGCGTTGTGAGAGAAGAAAGCTTGGATCAATCTTTGAAGCCTCATATCATGGAATCCAGGTAATATTTCTCAGTTTTGGTTTCAGTTTTGGATTTCAGAGCTTGAGTAGATAAATTTTGATTATTAGAACATCCAATTTGGTTGAGAAACGAGGGAGATATGGACGTTTGAAGTTTGGGGCTTCATTGGAGGATTCTAGCTAAACAACGGCGACGACCATGGCGGCGAAGCCATCTTCTCCAACGACTAGGTGATGCCAGCCTGACATCATGATGATATCACCAGGTGATGTCATGATGATGTTAGCTAACACGTGGTAGGGGCCACGTGGCAGATCTCGGTTAGTGCCACGTAGGCTATCAAGTTGTAAGGTGCCATATGGTAGAAGGTTAGTGGTGCCACGTGGAAGAGGTCTTATGGTGCCACGTGGTAGAGTTTTTCAAGGTTCCAAGATATGTGGCAGGCCACGTTAGCTAGGACTGACGTCAGCGGTTGACGTTAACAACTGACGTCAGGCGCATGGGGCGACCCGTGAGCGTTTACCGCCAAACTTTGACCAGTGTGTGGTGGTGCGTCGACAGAATTTCAAGGCAAGGTCAATCTTATTCGAAAGGTTTCAATGTCTTAAATCCAATGATGGCGGTTTCAGGTCAATCAGATGTAGTTTGATAGTAATTTTGGGGGGTTTTTCTCCTCGGAAAGCGTGTTCGAGACGCATTTTTTGTTTCGGGGTTTAAGGGGTGTTTACGTATGAATTTGTATGGATTTTTAGTGACCCTCATGTGTGACTTTGACAGGTCAAGATGCCCCGGAGGCTTCAGATTAGCTTACGACATGGGTTTTGGGCGACCGGAGTTGCTGTGAGTGGACACTTTCTTTCATAAGTGTGATCCACGCATATTTACGTACTTATATGATGTTTTGGCATGGTTTTGATGGCTATGGTTTGAATATATGTTTTCTAGATAAATGCTTGGTTTTTGATTGTATTTTCGGTTATGGTTTATGGGCACATGTTTTATGGTGGTTTTGGAAATCAGATTTTGGGATGGTTCCCGGGTCGGAAAAGGTATTTTAGTTTGGTTATGGTATTAGGGTCAACCTCGGGCGATTGGATTTGCTATTCTGGAGTTGGACTCCCAAGGACGGACTCGAGCATGGTCGAAGTTGGACTCGACACGTGCCGACTCAGTTGGACTCCATAGGATCTGTGGTTGTCTACTGGTAATACATATGGGATGGGAGGCTAGTTGAACTAGCTGGCTAGTTGGACTTGCGAGAAGAGGTTTGACTTTTGTGGATGGTTGGACCAGCGAGACCAGGTTTGGCTTTTATTGAATTTTGGTGTGTCTAGGGGTTTTGGGGGAAATGTGGGCTAGGGGCATTTATGTCTTTCATATGTTTATGCATGCATGTTTTTATAAAACAGAGGATTTAAATGATGATTTCGGATAATGGTTTTCGATAATCTTTATTTTTGTCCACTCACGGTTTTTATTAGTTTCGGCACCCTCTAGGTTGATCCCTCGATGTGGACTATATTTGACAGGACCCACCCCGATTATCGCCTCGATAATCGGGAAGCATCCTGCTCCCGTCTGACAATCGAATCCAAAAGACCGGAAAACTAAATAATATTACATCACACCCATTGTCAGACCAGGGAGATTAAACAAACACATCCGACTGGACGTCAAGTCCACAGTTTCACAGAGCATAATATTACAAAACAGGTTAAGGAACAAATCCTACTCTGTGAACTAACTACTCCGCAACGGAAAACTTTATGCCTCCGCCTCTGCCTCGGCGCTTGCTCCCGCACTTTTACCACGACCTGGAGGGAATTTTAAACAACAAAGTGTGAGTGGACCGAAACATAAGTTTCACAGGAAAAACAGTTTTTCGAAATCGGTTTCGCCCTCCAGTTTTGTAACACGCATGCATAACCGAATATTCAAAAATCGCGTATTAAACCTTTGAAAACTTTTTTTCCGAAACACATGAAAAACATTACAGAGATTTGTCATAACTCATGTAAAACAACTTAATATTACCAGAATCCAGAAACCGTCATTTTGAAAAATATCAATTGCACAAATCAAGTAATAAGTGAATCAATAATCACAATTATGCCGTTGGATCCATCCGAGTCTTTAAACTCAATATCAGGCCTTCCCGGGATATCAACGAGTCTTTAAACTCAAAACATGATCAATAGGCCTCGGGGGTATCACAATAACCGAGTCTTTAAACTCACGAGTCTTTAAACTCAATCTGGGTCTTTAAACCCAATTTTCGGGCCCGTCCCCGTCATCAATAAACCGGGTCTTTAAACCCAAAACTAGATCCAACAATCAACCGGGTCTTTAAACCCAAAACCGTTTTTTTTAAACACAATAAACCAGGATTCATCATAACCCGTTTTCCAACATCATTCCGAACTCATATCACGCCATAATAGGACTTACGTCCGAATTCACATGAAATTTCCGAAATCACTTCACAATTATAATCAAAACATCATAAATCCGTAACATGCATAATCATATCCAGATACTTCATCAAAACATCATTCACGCATAAGCAAGAACTGTAACCTCGAATTACGTGAAATACGAAGAATATCTCGAAAAGCGTGAAAATACGTAAAACCGAATTATCATATCACCATCACAAAATCATATGCAAAACCATAAGATAAACCAAAATAGTCATGCATGCCCAGTTTAGAAATCAAAAAGTCCACTCACAGTTTTAGGACACGTCAATCGCGTCCCGCGCGCTCCTCCGTAGCTTCGGAAGTGTCCGGGCCTGTAAAAACGTACAAGAAGGGTTACAAACATCCCCAAATATCTCATATGATTTTTCCCTAATTTTCTGGATTTTTCGACAAAATAAACCTTAAGGACCTAAACTTCCGAACTCCCGAAATTATCACGAATGACTCCCGATCCACGCGAACTCTAAAGATAAAATGTTAATTAGATTGAAAGGATTAAATCTCATGTTGACCGTGATCGGAGGTGACATCACACGCGCCGTCACGCGCCGCCCAAAGTGGCTGCGCGTGAAGGCCACGCGCCAAGCTACAGTGTCTTCTCCCTCACCCGAACAGCCTGCTAAACGGGTCTGATAGCCGCGACTCAACCCGATCAGTTAGCCCTCAATTCTCAATCAATTCTTCCCGTTTTCAATCCTATCACCTTCTCTAATCCATTAATTTTAGGTCTGTATTGATGATTAACCTCGACTGTCCCTAAATCGATTCAACCCAGACTTGAACAGACAAACGGGTCGTCACTCAGAACTCACCCAAACCAGTGCCACTATCAAATTAACTTCACCAGCAGCTTAAGGGAACCTACACGAACCAAAACATCCAACCAATTAACCCCAAACTAACCTGGAAGTCGTCGTCCTCAAGCTCGACAATACTCAGAACCAGGGAACTCAGTTCTTGGCCAATTCGTGAGTGACGTCCTTCGAAATCGATGTGGTTGGTTTCCTTTTGCTCCCAGAAGACTAGGACGGCCCTCGGTTTCGATCAACAAGCCCCAGAAATTGAATGTGATTTTTCCCTCCAACTAGTTCTTCCCTGAACAGCAACTCAGGTTCTTAGGCCAACAGCGATCATCCTCCCTCAATTCTTGCACCGTCGTGATTCTTTCACTCCCAGAAGTCCCTCAGTGTGTCTAGTTTGGTCCCAAAACCCGTAGGAATTGAACCCTGAAATTTCCCCCCAAAAACCCGAAAATGGTTCTTCACGGTTTCTCCCAATCTCAGCCCTCTCAACTGATGCACAATGACCCCCAAATGAATCCTTTCTCCATTCCCAAACTCAGTTAATCGTTCAGTGTGGCCAACAGCCCATGGGAGACCAACTGAGGTCTCTGAAAACGGTTTCCCGTAAGCACAGAGACCACAGCCATTTTCTAATCTCTCCCGTGCACTGAACTCTGCCCAAACCGTGCACCAAGGCCACTCAGTCCAGCATCCACTACCTCAATCAACTTAAACAAACCCTCAGATCAGTCCACTAAGCTATAAACAATAGCACGCACAAACACCACGGCCGCACTCTGTTTTTCACGGTGGTGAACAGTAACCGCCGTGAAATGACCAAAATGCCCCTCTGTGCAAGAATTACCACATTGCCCTCCAACTTCCGTGACCCGTATCTTGGTCAGCCGACGTCCGTTTCATGCGTGCCGCCTGTCGTTGTACTCAGGACCTCGAGACGAACCTAACGGTCTTCGAATCATGTGAAAACCAATTGTCCAACAAAAAGTCAACTTTTTCCCATATAACGTCCAAATTACGATAATGCCCCTGGACTTCCGAACATCATAACTTTCACCATGTTCGTCCGAATCAGACGTGCCACCTGTCTATGAACTCGTGACGTCCCGAACTACGTCACGGTCATCACTCAACGTCCGTTAGACCCTCCAATAAAAAAGTCAACAATTTGACCATACGAATCACAAGGGTAAAACCGTCATTTTATTCATTATTTTACAATATTACATTTCCCGAACTTCCGGGGGTGTTACAATCTCCCCCCCCCCCCCCCCCCCTTAAAGAAATTTCGTCCCGAAATTTCAAGGGAACAAGTAGGGGAACTGTTCTCGCATCTGCGCCTCGGGTTCCCATGTGGCTTCCTCCACATTCTGGTTCCTCCAGAGAACCTTTACCAGAGGAACGGTCTTCCGACGTAGTACTTTATCCTTTCGGTCCAAAATCTGCACCGGCTGTTCTTCAAAACTCAGATCCTCTTGGAGTTCAATGGGCTGTTCCTCCAGTACATGAGATGCGTCGAACACGTATTTCCGCAACATCGACACGTGGAAAACATCGTGGACCTTCGAAAGCTCTGGCGGTAGTGCCAACCTGTAGGCCACCGGGCCAATCCTCTCAGTGATCTCATAAGGTCCGATGTAATGAGGGCTCAACTTCCCTCGCTTGCCAAATCTCACTACACCCTTCCAAGGGGACAATTTCAGAAATACCCGATCTCCGACCGCAAACTCAAGATTTCTAATCCGATGGTCCACATAGCTCTTTTGTCTGTCCTGGGCTGTCTTGAGCCGATCTCTGATGAGTTTGACCTTCTCGGTTGTCAGTTCCACCAATTCGGATTTAGTCAACTTCCTTTCACCCACATCCGTCCAACACAACGGAGTTCTACACTGCCGTCCGTACAAGGCTTCGTAAGGAGCCATCCCAATGCTCGCCTGATAGCTGTTATTGTAGGAAAATTCCATCAAGGCTAGATGTGACTCCCAAGTGTCCTGAAATTGCAAAACGCAAGCTCGCATCATATCCTCCAATATCTGGATGGTCCGCTCAGACTGGCCGTCAGTCTGAGGATGGAATGCAGTACAGAAACGGAGTTTCGTCCCAAAGGCTTCCTGTAGACTCTGCCAAAACCGAGAAGTAAACCTCGAGTCTCGGTCAGAAACTATGGATTCCGCAGTACCATGCAACCGGATGATTTCATCAACAAACAACTGAGCCAACTGTGTCATCCTGAAGTTCTCTCGCACCGGCAAGAAATGAGCTGATTTCGTAAGCCTGTCCACAATCACCCAAACTCCATCGTGACCTCTGGGTGTCCTAGGAAGTCCAAACACAAAATCCATCGTTAGGTGATCCCATTTCCATTCCGGGATAGGTAGTGGTTGCAAGGCTCCATAAGGTCGTTGTCTCTCAGCCTTCACTTGCTGGCAAATCAGACACCTGCTGACAAACTCGGCAATCTCCCGTTTCATACCCGGCCACCAATAGTGTTCTCGTAAGGTACGATACATCTTGGTCCCACCAGGATGCATCGCGTAGGCCGAACTATGAGCCTCGTCCAAGATCTCCTTCTTCAGTGCCTCAACGTCGGGCACACACAACCGTCCTTCTTTAAGCAAAGCTCCATCCTCCCTGACTGTGAAATCTAGCCGTTCACCGGCTTCCACTTCAATTCGAAGTACACACGAGACAGGATCTTGAGATTGAGCCTCAACGATCCGATCGATTAAGAGTGGTCTCACGTGAAAATTAGCCAGCAAGACACCTTGGCCATCCAATCCCAAATCAATGCTAGTTTTGCGGAGTTCAACCAAAAGTGGTAAATGAACCATCCATAGATGTGCTACAGAATGCGTTGACTTCCGGCTTAGAGCATCAGCCACCACGTTGGCTTTTCCCGGGTGGTACTTAATTGTGCAATCATAGTCCTTAATTAGCTCTAGCCACCGTCGCTGCCTCACATTTAACTCCTTCTGAGTGAACAAGTACTTCAGGCTCTTGTGATCCGTGAACTTTCTGCAAGTCGCACCATACAAGTGATGTCTTCAAATTTTCAATGCATGCACAACAGCAGCTAACTCCAAGTCGTGCGTAGGATAATTGCGCTCATGCGGTTTCAACTGTCGCGAAGCATAGGCAATAACTTTCCCATGCTGCATTAGCACACATCCCAAATCCTGTAAGGATGCATTGTACACCTCGAATTCCCCACTGTCGTCTGGAAGGGTCAGTATAGGAGCAGATGTCAACCTTTCCTTTAGCTCCCGAAAACTACGCTCACAATCGTCATCCCAGTCAAACTTGACTCCCTTCCACGTTAGTCGAGTTAACGGGGCAGCAATGGTAGAGAAACCCTCTACAAACCTCCTGTAGTAACCAGCCAAACCCAAGAAACTTCTGAATTCAGTGACAGTCCTTGGTTGTTCCCACTTCGCCACTGCCTCAATTTTCTGAGAATCCACACTGATCTCGTCAGTTGAGATCACATGCCCCAAGAAACTCACGCTCGTCAACCAAAACTGACACTTGTTGAGCTTCGCATACAACTGGTTTTCCCTCAAGGTACCCAGCACCATCCTTAAGTGCACCTCGTGCGCTTCCGCACTCCTCGAGTAAACTAGGATATCGTCAATGAACACGATGACAAAGCGATCTAAGTAAGGCTGCAACACTCGGTTCATCAAATCCATAAACGCTGCTAGTGCGTTGGTCAAACCGAACGGCATCACAAGGAACTCATAATGACCATAACGGGTCCTAAAGGCTGTCTTGGGTACATCCTCATCCTTAACCCGCAACTGATGATACCCAGAACGAAGATCAATTTTGGAGAAGTACTGCGCTCCTCGCAGCTGATCGAACAAATCATCGATCCGAGGCAACGGGTATTTGTTCCTGACTGTTACTTTATTCAGTTGCCTATAATCGATGCAGAGTCTCAAACTCCCATCCTTTTTCTTCACAAACAACACCGGGGCTCCCCAGAGGGATACACTCGGTCGAATAAACCCCATCTCAAGTAATTCATGCAACTGCGCCTTCAGTTCTTTCAACTCAGCTGGCGCCATACGATACGGAGTCTGAGAGATAGGTTGCGTACCTGGAACCAGATCAATAGTGAACTCGACATCTCGATGCGGTGGCAATCCCGGTAGATCCTCCGGAAAGACATCCGGAAACTCCCGTACTATCGGTATATCCTCCACCCTCAATGGTGCAGCTCTTGAGTCCAACACTTGAGCTAAGTATCCCTGGAACCCTTTCCTCAACAACTTACTTGCCTTCAGGGCTGAAATCACTCCGACAGGAGTTGCTCGTTGTATTCCCTGAAAGGTGGTTTCCGGTAACCCAGGGCTCCGAAAAGTAACCTTCTTATCGACACATTCGATAGAAGCATGATGGAGCGTCAACCAATCCATTCCCAAAATGACATCAAAGTCGTGCAAGTCCAAGAGTATCAAATCTGCTACCAAACCAACATCACCTACCATTACGGGACACTCTCGCAACACTTGATTCACCACAAATACATCTCCCGTGGGTGTACTCACACCCAAGTCACAGTCCAAGGCGGACACCTCTCTACCCGCCAACAACTCACAGTCCCGTGATATAAATGAATGAGTAGCTCCGGGATCAATTAAAGCACAAACATCATGCCCAAAGATCGTGAGTGTACCTGTCACGACACCAGGTGCTGCCCTGGCCTCCTACTGCGTAACAGCAAAAAATCGGGCATGTGGTCCAGCTGCTCGCCCACGGCCCCGGCCCCTCTGTCCATTAGCCGCTCCAGTACCACCTCCTCGAGTACTCCCAGTCCCAGAAACTGCAGCTGTGCTCCGTCCCTGCTCTGCTCCACCCCGACCTGCGCCACCACCCTGTGGCAAAGATGGACACTCCCTCCGATAGTGGCCCCGCTCGCCACAGAAGAAACAGATAACACTGGAAGCATCGCGAGCAAAACCACCACCCTGCCGTCCTGTGGAAGCAACCGAAGTCGCGCTCGCCTGCGGAGCAGTCTGTACCCTAGGCGCTCAGAATCCGGAACTCTGATAGTTACCAGGCCTGCCATAACGATCATTTCCTGCAGATGAGGCTCCACCATAACGTCCTTTCTTCGGGGCTCTCTGACCATACGATCCAGGATATTAACGCTCTCGACGTTGTCCACCACCAGAGTACTGTGGACGTGTCGGGAGACTGGCCTCAACCCGCACTGCGGCATCTGACAACTCCCTGAGAGTAGCAAAAGCTCCGGCCGTCACAATGGCCCGTATCTCACCCCGTAGGCCAAGCTCAAACCTACGACATTTCTCAGCCTCAGTAGATACAAAAGTAGGAGCAAAACGGGCTAGGATCTGAAATTTCTGCTCATACTCAGCTACAGACATGCTCCCATGTTGGAGCTGCAGAAACTCGGTCTCCCTAGCATCACGGAATGAACGGGGATAATACTGATCCAGAAACCGTTCACGAAAGGTCTCCCAAGTCACTGTACGGGCATCCCAACCCGACAACTCCAGAGTGTACCACTACTCATAAGTAGATCCATCAAGCAAAAAGGTAGCCAATACAACTCGCTCCTCAGGAGGACAATGCATCACAGCAAAAATCCACTCGAACCGAGAAATCCAACGGTGAGCATCCTCGGGATCCGCTCCGCTGCTAAACACCGTAGCCCCAAAACGCTGGGCTCGCTCGATTGAAGCACTCTCGGCATCGCCATCAGGTCGTGGAGGGGGTTCGCGTTGCGGAGGCATGGCCGATGTCCTTCTCTGAAAGAGGCATAAGTTAGTACAATAATCAAGGCACACCGGAGTGCCATACACGAATCGTAAACCTAGGCTCTGATACCAATTGACAGGACCCACCCCGATTATCGCCTCGATAATCGGGAAGCATCCTGCTCCCGTCTAACAATCGAATCCAAAAGACCGGAAAACTAAATAATATTACATCACAACCATTGTCAGACCAGGGAGATTAAACAAACACATCTGACTGGACGTCAAGTCCACAGTTTCACAGAGCATAATATTACAAAACAGGTTAAGGAACAAATCCTACTCTGTGAACTAACTACTCTGCAACGGAAAACTTTATGCCTCCGCCTCTGCCTCGGCGCTTGCCCCCGCACTTGTACCACGACCTGGAGGGAATTTTAAACAACAAAGTGTGAGTGGACCGAAACATAAGTTTCACAGGAAAAACAGTTTTTCGAAATCGGTTTCGCCCTCCAGTTTTGTAACACGCATGCATAACCGAATATTCAAAAATCGCGTATTAAACCTTTGAAAACTTTTTTTCCGAAACACATGAAAAACATTACAGAGATTTGTCATAACTCATGTAAAACAACTTAATATTACCAGAATCCAGAAACCGTCATTTTGAAAAACATCAATTGCACAAATCAAGTAATAAGTGAATCAATAATCACAATTATGCCGTTGGATCCATCCGAGTCTTTAAACTCAATATCAGGCCTTCCCGGGATATCAACGAGTCTTTAAACTCAAAACATGATCAATAGGCCTCGGGGGTATCACAATAATCGAGTCTTTAAACTCACGAGTCTTTAAACTCAATCTGGGTCTTTAAACCCAATTTTCGGGCCCGCCCCCGTCATCAATAAACCGGGTCTTTAAACCCAAAACTAGATCCAACAATCAACCGGGTCTTTAAACCCAAAACTGTTTTTTTTTTAAACACAATAAACCAGGATTCATCATAACCCGTTTTCCAACATCATTCCGAACTCATATCACGCCATAATAGGACTTACGTCCGAATTCACATGCAATTTCCGAAATCACTTCACAATTATAATCAAAACATCATAAATCCGTAACATGCATAATCATATCCAGATACTTCATCACCATCACAAAATCATATGCAAAACCATAAGATAAACCAGTAAAATAGTCATGCATGCCCAGTTTAGAAATAAAAAAGTCCACTCATAGTTTTAGGACGCGTCAATCGCGTCCCGCGCGCTCCTCCGTAGCTTCGGAAGTGTCCGGGCCTGTAAAAACGTACAAGAAGGGTTACAAACATCCCCAAATATCTCGTATGATTTTTCCCTAATTTTCTGGATTTTTCGACAAAATAAACCTTAAGGACCTAAACTTCCGAACTCCCGAAATTATCCCGAATGACTCCCGATCCACTCGAACTCTAAAGATAAAATGTTAATTAGATTGAAGGGATTAAATCTCATGTGGACCGTGATCGGAGGTGACATCACACACGCCGTCACGCGCCGCCCAAAGTGGCTGCGCGTGAAGGCCACGCGCCAAGCTACAGTGTCTTCTCCCTCACCCGAACAGCCTCCTAAACGGGTCTGATACCCGCGACTCAACCCGATCAATTAGCCCTCATTTCTCAATCAATTCTTCCCATTTTCAATCCTATCACCTTCTCTAATCCATTAATTTTAGGTCTGTATTGATGATTAACCTCGACTATCCCTAAATCGATTCAACCCAGACTTGAACAGACGAACGGGTCGTCACTCAGAACTCACCCAAACCAGTGCCACTATCAAATTAACTTCACCAGCAGCTTAAAGGAACCTACACGAACCAAAAAATCCAACCAATTAACCCCAAACTAACCTGGAAGTCGTCGTCCTCAAGCTCGACAATACTCAGAACCAGGGAACTCAGTTCTTGGCCAATTCGTGAGTGACGTCCTTCGAAATCGATGTGGTTGGTTTCCTTTTGCTCCCAGAAGACTAGGGCGGCCCTCGGTTTCGATCAACAAGCCCCAGAAATTGAATGTGATTTTTCCCTCCAACTAGTTCTTCCCTGAACAGCAACTCAGGTTCTTGGGCCAACAGCGATCATCCTCCCTCAATTCTTGCACCGTCGTGATTCTTTCACTCCTAGAAGTCCCTCAGTGTGTCTAGTTTGGTCCCAAAACCCGTAGGAATTGAACCCTGAAATTTCCCCCCAAAAACCCGAAAATGGTTCTTCACGGTTTCTCCCAATCTCAGCCCTCTCAACTGATGCACAATGACCCCCAAATGAATCCTTTCTCCATTCCCAAACTCAGTTAATCGTTCAGTGTGGCCAACAGCCCGTGGGAGACCAACTGAGGTCTCTGAAAACGGTTTCCCGCAAGCACAGAGACCACAGCCATTTTCTAATCTCTCCCGTGCACTGAACTCTGCCCAAACCGTGCACCAAGGCCACTCAGTCCAGCATCCACTACCTCAATCAACTTAAACAAACCCTCAGATCAGTCCACTAAGCTATAAACAATAGCACGCACAAACACCACGGCCGCACTCTGTTTTTCACGGTGGTGAACAGTAACCGCCGTGAAATGACCAAAATGCCCCTCTGTGCAAGAATTACCAAATTGCCCTCCAACTTCCGTGACCCGTATCTCGGTCATCCGACTTCCATTTCATGCGTGCCGCCTGTCGTTGTACTCAGGACCTCGAGACGAACCTAACGGTCTTCGAATCATGTGAAAACCAATTTTCCAACAAAAAGTCAACTTTTTCCCATATAACGTCCAAATTACGATAATGCCCCTGGACTTCCGAACATCATAACTTTCACCCTGTTCGTCCGAATCGGACGTGCCACCTGTCTATGAACTCGTGACGTCCCGAACTATGTCACGGTCATCACTCAACGTCCGTTAGACCCTCCAATCAAAAAGTCAACAATTTGACCATACAAATCACAAGGGTAAAACCGTCATTTTATTCATTATTTTACAATATTACATTTCCCGAACTTCCGGGGCGTTACAATATTTAGGCCGAGGCATTTTCGTGGGTTTGCGCACTCTCGTTAACCAGAGTAGGTTCTGGTGGTCTTTTAATTTCGTGTTTAGTGCTCTGGGTATGTATTATTTTATGAATTATATTTTTTACGTACACAAGGAGTTTATCCCTTGTCTGACACTAGGTTTGTAATATATTCAGACTGAGGGTACTTTGGGATATTTAAAGTGTTTGTGTTAGATGTGAGCATGCCCTTTCATGAGAATCGAGGGTGATTTCAGGAAGGGTCCTGTCAATATGGTATCAGAGCACTTAGTTGTTTCCTATGAAGTCGCACACGTGTTGTGTAGGGTAGTCTTGTTTCTAAAGTTTGCCTCTTATCAGACATTATGCCTCCACGACAACAGTCTCGTCATTAGCCTGGTAACGAGGACGAGGATATAGAAGCCAGGTAGGAAAACACTATGGACCGATTTTTTCAAGCATTGGATACCGCAATACAGAGGGGTAGGATCCTAGGGGAGGCTGGATATCGAGAGAACTCAGGGGCTTGGAGCCATTGAGTTTACTGGTGGATCAGATCCCGGAGTAGGCAATTAGTTGATTGCACTCTTTGAATGGATTTTTCATGTAATAGCTTGCCCTCCCGAGCATATGGTTCAGATAGCATTTTTCTTTGATGGTTCTACACAAGTGTGGTGGTAGACCTTGCTGTCGGCGGGTTTGGATGCGACTACTGAGACTTGCGCGACGTTCAAGTAACGTTTCTTGCATCAATTTTATCCTTAGTCGTATCAAGATACTCAGGAGACGGAGTTCCTACGACTAGAGTAGAGGGACATGATGGTTGCTTAGTATGAGCAAAGTTTTCTAGATTTGTCTCGGTTCACACAAGGTGCGGTGGTGACTAAAGCGATGAGGATTTTTCGATTTTTGTTTGATTTTCAGAGTGAGATTTGGGCGTCGGTGCTGGTTGGAGGATTCACCACACTCTGGACTCTGTTGAATGTGGCATCCCGGGTGGAGTTAACTTTAACAGAATCCCAACAACAGCGACACGGTGTTTCTAGGCAATGCAGGGATGGTTGTTTCTATTACGGAGAGTTGGGTCATTTCAAGGGGGAGTATCTATATCTTCTGGACAATGGTGCTGCGAGTAAAGGTACGGTATGGCATGATCAGCAGAGGACACAATTTTCGACTATAGAATTGGGGAGTCAAGCTCGGGGAACCGGTAGGGCAGGTGGTAGCTAGAGGGGACGCGGTGGGACCCCAGGTTTGCGAGCACGTATGTTCGTTGTTACGTAGAAAAATACGCATTTTCTCCTTGGTTTGGTTACTTGATTGTGGGTGGGGTCCAAGATGTTACTTCTTGGTAGGCATAGATTGGTTGACCTTTGGGGTTAATTGGAAGGTTAGGCAGGATTAGTTGCCATGGTTGGCAGAAGTAGGTGCGAATTACAAGGGAAAAATTCCTATAAGAAGGGTAGATTATAACGACCTGACCAGTAATTACGGGATTTACAAGAATTTTTCGGAAACTTTTTTTGATTTACAGGAATTAATTGCGTGGATTGGAGCGTTTTGCCCCTAGGAGTAGTACTGCTTTCTAAAAATGGGAAGGGTATTTTGGGATAATGGAAATTATGGATATTTTGGGAGGTGAGTTGTGGACCACTCATTTTGGATGGGGATTGGTTCATTATCATTTCTCACTTTCATCCTCTCTCTTTTCCGTGCAACAAACAAAAAAAAAAACACACACACACACACACACACACACACTCAACACGCATAAATAACACACAAAATCACCCATTCTTCCTATCTTCATTTGGAAGAGGATTTGGACCAAACCAAGGTTGGAAACAGATTCTAGGGAGTCCCACGATCACGTAAAGCTCAAGGGTGAGAGAGGTAGTCTCTGGGATTACACGGTGTGAGAGAAGGAAGCTTGGCTGAATCCTTGAAGCCTCATATCTTGGAATCCAGATAATAATTTCTGGTTTCAGTTTTGGATTCTAGGGCTTGATTAGAAGAATTTTTACTATTAGAATGTCCAATCTGGTTGAGAAATGAGGGAGATATGGAGGTTTGAAGTTTTAGGCTTCAATGGAGGTTTCCAGCCAACCGATAGCAGCAGCCATGGTAGTGCAACCATCTTCTCCGGCAACTAGGTGACGCCAGCCTAACATCATGATGACATCATCTGACATATGGTAGGGGTGCCACATGGCAGATCTCGGTTGGTGCCACATGGTAGGTGCCACATAGGCTATCTAGTTGTCAAGTGCCACGTGGCAGAAAGTCAGTGGTGCCATGTGGCATAGGTGTCATGTGATAGAGGTATTTGTGATGCCACGTGGCACGTGTCAAGGGATGCCACATGGCAGAGTTTTTAGGGTATCAGGACACTTGGGAAGCCACGTCAGCTAAGGTTGATGTTCACGAGTTACATCAGCACCTGATGTCAGGCGCGTGGGGTGAAGCGTGGGCGTTGATCGCCGAAATTTGTCTAGCATGTGGCTGCTCATCCGTGCTATTTTTGAGGTGGAGTCGGTGTAATGCTCCGAAAATTTGAGAAAATAAAAATGAATATTTTACCCCTAGTGGTGAAAAAAGTTGACTTTTTTACCTAAGGACTTGTTGGACATTCCACGAGGACCATCATGAAGGTCTCGAATTTTAGAATTTATTGAAAGTTAGTATGTTGAAATTTGAGATTGTAAAGCTTAGGTACGGGACAAATTAGAGTATGGGCATTTTGGTAATTTTGACCAAAAATGGTATTCTTGTAAATTTGTTCAAAGGGGACTAGAAAGCTCTAGAAAAATCTTTATTTTTCTTCTTATTTCTCTTCCACCTACTTGATTATTTATATGAGTATGTGGTATCCATTGAGCATTCGAAAAGGAAAAGAAAAGAAAATAATGAAAAATCGAGAGAGAAGAAGTCAGCAGAGAGAAAAGAAAAAGTGGGGAAAAAAGAGGGAAAGTGAGGGTGAAAAGAGAAGAAAACAATGAGAAATGAATGAGGAAAACAAGGCAAAACAGTGAGGACAAGGTGGAACCCGTGAGGCTCTTACTTTGGGTTTCTAGTTCTAGATTAGGAAACTCAAAGATGGATATGATAGTGTCCTCCTAAAGGCCCACTGTAACAACCCGTCCCGAGAGCCGGGATTAGTAGAGTGATTAAGGTGTGATTAGTGAGGTTAAGCAGTGGTTAGGTGCTCCCGAAAGGTCCGGGGGCCAGTGACCAGGACGTAGTTGAGGACGTCACGAACCCGTAGACATGAGGGACGTTCGATTCCGACATCCGAGGAGGAAGTTGTGATGTTCGGACGGTTGAGGGCATAACCGTAAGTTGAGTAAATTAGGGGGGAATAGTTGACTTTTTGGATAATCGAGTTTTGGTAGGTTGACCTAGGATGGTTAGGTGGCTTTCGTTGTCCTGAGTTCGATGACAGGCGGCACGTATTCATCGGACGTACGAGGCGAGAGTTACGGGTCTAGGAAGTTTTGGTAAAACCGTAAAAATGTGTAAAACAGGAGGGTATTTTGGTCTTTTTGGTTTCTGGGGATTTGTGCAGAGAGAAAGGAGATGGACGGCTGGGGTTTAACCAAGTGGGATAAGGATTGAGTGGATGGTGACATGTGGCCAATGTGGAGTTGGTTTCGAGTCAATCGGACGTCGTTTGAGTTTAGTTCCGCGAGGGTGAATGTTTAGGGTCCCGGGTTTTAGGTTTTCGATTCGGGGAGTGTTGAGGAAATTTAGGTGAATGTTTGTAGACGTATTAGTGACGTATTTTTAACGATGATTGGCAGGATCGGGATTTCCCGAGGAAGCCGAGGAACGTGCTGGACGTTCGGGACACGATTGAGGGCTTGGTACTGTGAGTGGACCCCTTCTCTAAACTCGAGCATGCATAACTGCTTTTAATTACTTGTTTTATGGTTTTAAGTATGATTCTATGTTCATCACATATGCTTTGTTGGTTTTACACTGTTGCACGTTTTTCAAAGAAGTCCGGTATTTGGCACGTTTTACGAGAAATGTCGATTTCTGAGAATAATGCCATGGATTTGGGATTTCAATGGATAAATGGTTTAAATGTTCATAAAGTGATTTTAAAACCTGATTTGGTGATTAAAGGAATTTCGGTTTTGAAATCGGATTTCAAGAATCGAGATTTGGTTTTAAAATTGGAAAGTGGATTCCGGATTTGGGTTCGGAATGACGGTTCTGGATGCCGGAAGGGCATCGGACCAGTGATTTCGGATTCGGGTTTGGATGTGGATTGGTAAATGGTTTTCAAATGGTTTTGGGATTGGATTTGCTGGATCTGGATATTGGGTTTAAAGACCCGGATTTATGTGACGGGGGACCGGCCGGATTGGGTTTAAGACCCGGATTGAGTTTAAAGACTCGGGAGTTTAAAGACTCGGATATATTGATATTTCCCCCGTAGGCCTTGAGTTTAAAGACTCGGATATGATTAAGGCCTGGATTGAGTTTAAAGACTCGGGAGTTTAAAGACTTGGATAGGTCCAGCAGGTTTGATCGGGAAATGATGATTTGAGCTTTATGGTTTATGATACGGGTTTTGATACTCATGCCATGATTTCCATACCTGTTTTATAATGTTTCTGTTTCTTATGATGTGTTCTAAGACTTGAATTAGACCTGAATTATTAACTGTTGGTTATGCATGTGATTTTCAAAACGGAGGGTTAAAACTCGGTTTTCTGATAAATGGTTTTTAAACTTCTCTTTTAGTATGGTCCACTCACATCTTCTGTTTTAAATTGCCCTCCAGGTTGTGGAGCTAGTGCGGGGTCTTGACGTCGAGGCAGTGACCGAGGCATAGAAGTCACGCGAGGGGTCCCGGAGTAGTTTAAAGTTTTCCGTGTGCGTGTAATTTATCGGTTCTTAGTTCCTTGTATTTTCGTACTATGCTCTGTAAACGATAAATTTGGGATATGTTGTCTAATTACTCCTGCGTCTGACTGGGTTTGAGTGAGTTTTACTTAGGTGTTGTGTCGGGGAGTCAGACGGGAGCGGGATTGACCTCGGGTTTCGGGGTGAAACCGGGGTGGGTCCTGACACCCACGATTATTTTAGGATAAAAGGGAGAAGCATGGACCCAAGGAAGGTCGAGAATAGGGCTGGCGAAGCCATGGGCAAAAGCTTAGAGATTCGAACCTCGCGATCAAGGTATGTTTTCTTCATTTTGTGACTTAGATCTAATTTTGGGCTAGTGTAGATGAGATTCCACATTTAGAACGTCAAAATTGGACGTGAAATAGCTATGTTCTAGTCGGGTCTCCGTCGCGGGTCGAATAACCTAGTTGCAAGAAACGGGCCGACTCGTCCAATGTTGAAAGTGACTGTGCATGTGCATGGCCACCACGCACAGAGGCTGGTGATAACACCCAAACTACGTATTAAATTAACCACGTAATTTGAGTATTATGTAAATTAAACCCTTTTTGTGTAGTTGTAGTATTGGTAAATAGGGATTGTTCTTAACTGGAGAAATTAGGGAATATTTATAATATGTTAGTTAAAAAGAGTAATGAATAATCAAAGAATAAACGGATGAGTGAATTAATGAATATATAAATAGATAATAAATTAATTAAAAAATAAAAGAATAAAAGAATAAAGATGGGGGTTTTTAGGGATTGTAATCATACAAAACAAGTAAAAACATAAATAAACTAATTCTATTCCTATTTTAACCTATATACAAGTGGACTTTTCTTAAACACAAAATTCACCAACACACTATCATTTGTAAATATTCGAATCAATCACAAAATCTTAGCTTCACAAACTCATATTTCTTCAAACATTTTTCATATTATAAATGCACCGAACAACGGATTTTTACTTATAATACGATTTACCTTAAGTTTGTGATTTAATGCGCCGAACAGCGGTCATACATTAAATCTCTTCAACTCTACTCTAAATGCCCCGAACAGCGGATCAACATTTAGTTTCGAAATGAAAATTAAGCTCTAAAATGTAAGAAGTAAACGATTTTTAGAAAGTAAAACACATGGAGATTATATTCTATTTTCACAAAAGATAGAAAGGAAAAACCAACACATATATTGCATTATAAATAGAACCAATGAACAATCAAAGAGTTTAAGAGGATGGAAAACAAATGTTACACTTTCGGAATGGATAAAAACAATGGATTGTTTTTCACAAGAAACACCGAACAGTGGCTAGAACCTTGTGAAGATGGAAAGGATAAAACAAAGGAAAATCGGAACTTGAACTCTTAGAATTTGTATTGGAAATATTTTGCCATAGTTTCTCCTAAGGAAGGCTCACAACGTGTCTCAAAACTAAGTCCCAAAACAAGTGAAATGAACAATTATTTATAGGGAGAAAAAGCTACTAAAAACTTCTAAAAAAATAAAGTAAATAAAAATTACAATAACAAATTAAATAAAAATGAAATGATGAATAATGGTGAACAATGATGATTAATGATGAAATTAGGCATGGTTTGGAGCTGATTTTCAGTGCAAATCTGATGGTAAAAGGGAGTAGGTGAAGTAGTTTTGTGTAGAAAAAATGACTGAAAATGACTGAAGAGGGATGAGCAGGTGAGGTTCGATAGGGGAGGGCTGCTTGGGCTGCAGAAGGTTGGTGAGCTGCTGCTGACAAGAAGTCAGAGAGCTCAAACGGCGTGCGCTGAATCGGCAAGGGGAGGTCGGTATGCGCGCACCGAACGTGGGCAGTGGGCTTCGGTGGATTGCCGCAGGCGCGAGGACTGGGCTAGAGATGAGCTGGGCAGGGTCGGCTTCTGCTGGGCTGGGCTGTTTCCTGGGCCTGTGGCAGGCTTCATCAAATGGATTGGGTTGCAGCTGGGCTTATCATTCTGGGCCTCGCGCAGTGGGCTGAAATGGATTTTGGGCTGGGTGCATTCCTCTGGGCTGCACAAAAAGAAAATGGGCTAGATTTAAAAATGAATTTGGGCTTGCAAAATAAATATTAATTAATTTATATAATTCAATCGAATTTCGTCCATAATTTCTTCGTTATAATTCCGATCGGGACGATTCTTTCGCCAAAACACTCTAAATTACAAGCTTTATTTATTCATACAAAAATATCACAAAATATATTATTTTATCTAATCATTTATTATTTTAATATTAAAAGTAAAGTATAAAGGGTATAAAATAATATAAAATAATGCTTAATTAACGACCTATCAAATACCCCCACAGTTAAACTTTGCTAGTCCCTAGCAAATACTGAATTTAAACTACGAAGTCAAAACAAGTAAACCCTTAACCATTTGTCTCAAAATTTCATCAATATTATGGTATAAAAGATTTTCACTATAAGGCATTTAAGCATATGGAATTCAAGAGTTAATAAATGATAACAAAATGTTTCAACAAGTAAGATAATGAGTAAATATGGTGAAATGGATCTCAACATGAATAAGACAAGTAGGAATCAACTCACAAGGATATGCACTCATAAATTCACTCAGTGTTGTGTTTGCAATCAAAATATGCGAGAAAAATGCTCACATAATAGAAATAAAGTACTTTTGCAAAATCTCAAACAAATACCTTAAGATAAAAATTAAACATACTTGTACAAATGAACCAAAACCATAAGCTTACTCAAGTGATAAACTCAACTAATCAAATTTTACCATCTTAAGGATCATAAGGTCTTTATAAAGGTTGTAATGGGGCTAAGCTTAGACGCAAGGAAAATATTGGACAAGTGGTGCTCAAATTTTGTTCCAAGACTAAATAGATTCCCAAAACATAACATAACTTGCCGATCTTAGTGTAATGATATCATAAATTCACCCCTTTGAATATAGGACAAATTTCAATATGTTCAATCATTCAGATTACAAATGTAAAAAGTATAATCAAACCTTATTACCTTGATAGAGACTCAACATTTTTTTTTATGTATCAAGGTAATAACATGTGCCAATAATACAACAATATTTGAGTAAGTAAATCCACATAATACACATAAAATTCTTCAAAACATCGTTATTATTATTATTATTATTATTTCTTCACACTATCTTCATGTCTTCAACCGAGTCCTTGGAACAAGGGTGAAAGATGTCTGAACTAGTCTAAACTAAGCTCAAGTGTTTAGATAATCATGGTGATGAAAGAAAAGGTTTAATGTGGGCTCAAAGGGGTTAAAACTAAGGGGGTCGCAACTTGTACGTACAAAATAGGGAAGATGGATGTTTGAATTTATGGTGTTAACCCTAATGCCTTAATCATATCCAAAATCATAGAATTTAATGACTTAAAAGCTTTGAAAATCACATAGAATAAGTTCTAGTACTTTATAGTTCATTAAGATCTATTGCAAGCAGTTATGAGGCATATGTATATCAATTTAAACAAAAAACTTATGAATCACTCATCAAAGATGTATATATAGTTCTAAAACTCACATAAGGTTCAAATGATTCATACTTATCTTAACATGCTCGTTTATGTACCAATTTACATGCATTATCTAAAAGTTATAACATTTAATCACAAAGTATTAACAAACGAATTCAAGTTATAGTGATCATCTTTATAGCCATAACATACTAATTTCCCTTCATTATTATCATTGACAGGTTAAGGGGCACTTAAGACTCGTAAAAAAATCAAAACGAAAAGACTCAAGAAAGCCGAAATATTTTTTGTTTTTTGTTTTTTTTTGGGAAACTTAATAAAACATTTTAATTGCAAAATAAAAATTGTAAACCATTCCCCCACACTTTAATTCTACATTGTCCTCAATGTAAGCAATTAGAAAGTAATTTGAACATAGAATTAAAGGAAGGAAGATGATTTACGAAAATGAAATAAGAAAATCATGAAATAAACAAAGTAAAAGAGTGTGAAGGGTTGCAAGAAAGCAAATCTGCGTTGATGACTCCTTCACAGCTTGGGAACACATTGGGTTGCCTCCCAACAAGCGCTTAAAGTTTAACGTCTATCCAGCCTAGACCAAGAGCTTCATGTTGTTCATCCGATGGAACGTCGCATCACTCTTTCTGACTCCACATCGTGTTCTCCAATTGCCTCGATGTAAGGCTTTAATCTATGGCCATTGACCTTGAACTCTTTTCCAGTTCCAACATGTTTGACCTGTATGGCTCCATGGGCAAACCCATTAGTAACAATAAAAGGACCTACCCATCTAGAACATAACTTACCAGGAAAGAGTCTAAGTCGGGAATTGAATAACAAAACTTTATTGCCAATGTCAAACGTTTTACTCTTGATCTGCTTGTCATGAAATGTCTTAGTCTTCTCCTTGTAGATCAAAGTGTTTTTGAATGCATCATTCCTAATTTTCTCAAGATCACTCAGCTTGAGCTTTCGATGCAACCTGGCATCATCTAGCTTGATGTTGAAAGTTTTGATAGCCCACCATGCTTTGTGCTCCAGTTCCACAGGAAGGTGACATACTTTTCCATAGACCAACGTATAAGGTGACATCCCTATACGAGTTTTGTAGGCCGTCCTGTAGGCCCAAAGTGCATCATCCAACCGTTGGCTCCAATCCTTACGACTAGGGCCCACTGTTCTCTCTAAAATCTTCTTGATCTCCCTATTACTGACTTCGGCCATTCCACTCGTTTGAGGATGGTCAGGTGTAGAGACTATGTGAATGACACCGTATCATTTCATTAACGCTTCAAAGGTCTTGTTGCAGAAGTGACTTCCACCATCACTTATCAGGACCCGTGAGATCCCAAACCTGGAATGAATGTTAGTTCTGAGAAAATCTGCAACAGTTTTAGAGTCATTAGTCTTGGTGGCTTTAGCTTCCACCCATTTCGAGACATAATCAACAGCAAGTAAGATATAGAGATAGCCATTGGATTGAGGAAATGGACCCATAAAATCGATACCCCAAACATCAAATATTTCAACAGTTAAAATATAATGTTGTGGTATTTCATCCCTTCGTCCTAAGTTTCCTGATCTCTGGCATTTATCACAACCTAAACAGAATGAATGTGAACCTTGAAAAAGTGTGGGCTAATATAATCCAGATTCTAAAATTTTAAGTGCAGTTTTTCTAGATCCAAAGTGACCTCCACAAGCATGGTTATGGCAGAATTCTAGGACTGACATATGTTCAATATCAGGGACACATCTCCTAATCAGTAAATCTGCACAGTGTTTCCATAAATAAGGTTCATCCCAAACATAGTACCTAGCATGCTTCTTGAGTTTATCTTTTTGTGCACGAGTGAGAGTGGTAGGTAACTGCTTGGTGACTAAGTAATTTACGATATCAACATACCAAGGAGTACTTACTTGAATTCCAAAGAGTTGTTCATCCGGAAACATCTCATTAATCGCCACGGGATCTCGTTCATGTGCTATGCGACTCAAATGGTCCGCCACCACATTTTCTACACCTTTCTTATCCTCAATCTCAATGACAAACTCTTGAAGAAGAAGAATCCATCGAATTAGTCTTGGTTTAGCTTCCTTCTTGGCCAGGAGATACTTCAATGCTGCATGATCACTGTAAATAACGACTTTAGTTCGAAGTAAATAAGAGCGAAATTTATCTAAAACAAACACAACAGCAAGCAACTCCTTCTCAGTAGTGGTCTAGTTCATTTGGGCATCATTCTAAGTTCTGGATGCATAGTATATGGCGCAGGGCTTCTTGTCCCACTTTTTTCCGAGTACAACATCAACTGCATAATCAGAGACATCACACATTATTTTAAAAGGTAAAGACCAATCCGGGGCACAAAGAATGGGTGCAGTGGTTAAAAGATTATTAAGCTTCTCAAAAGCTTCATGACAATCTGCATCAAAGACGAAGGGTGTCTCATTCTGAAGCAATCGGAACAAGGGCCTTGCAATGTGGGAGAAGTCTTTGATAAATCTTCTGTAGAACCCTGCGTGACCAAGAAATGAATGGATCTGTCTCACAGAAGTGGGAGAGGGTAAGTGGCGCACAATATCAACTTTAGATTTATCAACTTCAATTCCTCTTTCAGAGACAATATGGCCTAAGAATATCCCTTGTCTAAACATGAAATGACATGTTTCCCAGTTAAGTACTAGATTAGTTCCGACACACCTTTGTAAGATTAGTTCTAAGTGTTCTAAGCATGCATCAAAACTATTTCCAAAGACACTGAAATCGTCCATAAATACTTCAATTATTTTTTCGAAATATTCAGAGAAAATAAAAAGCATGCATCTTTGGAAAGTACCTGGGGTGTTGCATAAACCGAAGGGCATTCTTCGATATGCAAAAGTGCCAAAAAGACAAGTGAAATTCATTTTTTCTTGATCATTTTGAGCAATACAGATTTGATTGTACCCGGAATAACCATCAAGAAAACAGTAATAGGAGTGACCTGCTAACCATTCAAGCATTTGATCAATGAAGGGCAAAGGAAAGTGATCCTTCCTAGTTGCTTTGTTTAGGCGTCGATAATCTATGCAGACTCTGTATCCGGTCACTGTTCGCTGGGGCACGAGTTCACCTTTTCTATTCGCAACAACAATGACTCCACTTTTCTTCAGGACTACTTGGTCTGGTGAGACCCATTTGATGTCTGAAATTGGGTAGTTGACACCACAATCCAAGAGTTTGATTACCTCTTGTTTCACGACCTCCATCATCGGAGGATGGAGGCGACGTTGAGCTTCACGAGAAGGCTTTGCATCATCTTCTAACAAGATTCGATGCACACAGGTTGTAGGGCTAATTCCCTTGATGTTTGACAAAGTCCATCCAATGGTTGTCTTGTACTTCGTCAAGACACGTACCAATCTGTCTTCCTGTGATTCGGTCAGTGCGGAAGACACTATGATGGGCAAAGTGTTGTCAGGGCCGAGATAGGCATACTTCAGGGGGTCAGGTAACACCTTGAGCTCAAGAACGAGGGCCTGAACCACTGAAGGAGGAGTGGCATTAGTGCTAACTGAAAGTGAAAAGGGTACATGAGGATTTACCATTCTGGGGGCCTCATTGAGGGTCATGACTTCTTCCCAAATTTGAGGCTCTAGTTCATAATCCGTGTCGTCAACCAAGGCGTCCCCTGATTGAGTTAAGCCAACTCTTTCCTGGATTACCATATTGAGCCTGTCTTCTCGAATTGACTCAAGATGTTTCTCTACAAAAGAAGTGCACACATCAATAGAAAAAGTAGTTTGAGTTGTGAAACTAGGGTACCTCATGGCATCGAAAATGTTGAAGCCAATTTCCTCTCCATCGACTTCCATAGTTAATGTGTCATTGAATACATCAATCTTCGTTTTGGCAGTTCTCATGAATGGTCTTCCCAACAACATAAGTGGAGCTTGATTCGTGGGAGAATCCTCCATGTCTAGGACATAAAAATCCGCGGGGAAAATGAGCAGGTTAACCTGCACAAGAACATCTTCGACGTATCCCTTAGGATACACATTAGAACGATCGGCTAATTGAATGATAATATCATCATGTTGTAGCTTACCTAAACCTAGGGCAAGATATAACGAATATGGTATAACATTAATGGATGCACCTAAGTCTAGCATGACTTTATCAAAAGACTTGTTACCAATCACGCAGGGAACAAAAAAACTCCATGGATCCTTCAACTTTAGGGGTAGCCGACATTGGATTACAGCAGAAACTGTTTCACTCACCATCACAGCCTCCTTCTCCCTCGTTTGGCGCCTTGGAGTGCATAACTCTTTTAGAAATTTTGCGTATTCAGCACTTTCTTGATGCACTCGATCAAGGGCATGTTGATTTGCACCCTTTTGAAGATTTCTAAGATTTCCTCATCAGATTCATCCTTCTTAGATTTGGCAAGCCTATTTGGAAATGGTGCATGCACAAACGGGGAATTAGTAACAACCGAACTTGAAGGGATTGGGTCATTACCTTGTGTGTGGGTGGGTTGAACTAGAGGTTGTGCCGTGGTGTTCTTAGTTGCCACCTTGTGCTTTTCAGCCTCAGAAACGGCTGGATCTGGCTCTATTTCACCGAGTACTTTACCACTTCGAGTGATAATCGCATTGGCTTCAGGACTTGCATTCGGGTTGGGTATAGGTTGAGGTGGAAGCACCCCGCTAGCTTGGATCTTACCCATGAAATCCACGACCTTACCTATTTGGTCCTTGAGATCAGCGATGTCTTTTTGCTGATTTTGCTAACCTGTGACAAGAGCCTGAGTCGAAGCCACTAGTGTTTGCTGCCCTTGGGAAAGAGCAGCCAGCATTTTATCATAATCAGGACTAGAAGATGAAGATATATGATTATTTGCATGATTATGAGGAAAGTTAGAAAATGGAACCGGGGGCCTTGGTTGCCATGTGGGCCTTTGGAAATGCTGAGGGTTCGGGGCACGATTTGGGCCTGTCGACATGTGATGAGGGTTTAGGACATTTTTCGGATCTCTCCAGCTCTAACCTTCGGTCCTTGGCCCTCCTTGAAATCCTCCAATGGCATGTGCCATTTCAGTCCCGGGGTCTACCTCCCTTGTACTGTAGGGGCATTGGTCCTCATGAAGGCCTTGGGAGCATATGGAACAAATCGGGGCTACCTGATTCTTTAGTTCCAACACCTTTGAAAGCATAGAGGTGATCTTATCTAACTTAGAATCATTAATAACATGGGAACTCACCTCATGTACCTTTCTTGGAATAGGCTCTACACCTTCGTATTGTGCATCATTGAGTGCACGGCTTTCAAGTAGTGCACGACCGTCTACTAAACTCCGAGCTAAGAAACTCTAGTTAGCTACAGCATCAAGTAGTCCTCTATCCCAACCCTTGAGTCATTCGTAGAAGCAGGTTAAGAGATAGCCTTCAGTGATTCCATGAGTCGGGCATGAAGCACAAAGTTCCTTACACCTCTCATAGTACTGGCTGAAATTCTCATCATGCTCTTTTTGCTTGATTCCAGTGATCTCTTTTCTTAAAATCGTAATCTTTGAGGCAGGAAAGTATTTGGTAAGAAATTCCTAAACCAACTTCTCCCAATAGTCAATATGATTGGGTGGAAGACCCAAAGCCACACTCGTGCTCTATCTTCCAAGGACAATGGGAAAGCTTTCAGCTTCATGATTTCCAAGTCTACATTATTGGGACACATACTACAAATAATGAATTGGAACTCCGTTAAGTGTTTGTGTGGATCTTCATTTCTAATTCCATGGAACTTGGGTAGCTGATGAAGGACTCCACTCTTAAGCTCAATATCTTTCTTGTTGGTTCTAGGCTCTGGATACTGGATGTAGAAGTTTGTAGTGCCACTTGTGTTTGCGCATGTCTGCTCCCGGATACTCAGATTTCTTGCCATGGCTAATGGTGTTCCGAAAGTCTGTTTCTCGTCTGAATTACTCTTCTCACTAATGGATTCACCGAGTATTGGGGATGGAGGTCCGGATGAGCCGGTTTGCTTAAGTGCGTCTCTGAATGTTGCGTTGCTTGGTGAGATGTCAAGTTGCTTTCTCAACCGATCAAGCTTAGATTGATGAGCGCGCATTCATAAGTACGTACCTATATTAAAAGAAAACACTAAGTTAGAAGGCAAGTATACACACGTAATTAGCTAGTGAAAGTTAATTAAAACAAGATAGTTGTTACAAAAGTTAGGGTTAGTGTTAGGAATATAAGTTAAGAAAATCTCAATTAGCAAGAAAATGTGAGGTATAAACAGGTATAACTGCATAAATTTAAGCCGGAATTAACATATACATAAGAAGAGATAATAAGAGTATGAGAGTATAGATTGCATAAAGTGTCACATAAATAGAAGCTAGAATTTAAAAAGTCACGGTAGTAGCAAGAAAGTGCACAAGTTCCAAATGCATCTAAACTAATGCAACACAAAAGTATCTACATGATGAATGGTGTGAATGCATAAGAGAGAAATTATTAGAACCTGCACAAGACATAAGAGTTACGTGACAATTCATGAAAGAATAGCATGCACCTTCGATCTCACTTCCCTTGATTCACTTAGTCTAGGGGGCCTGATGATGAAATCCGAGCATCATGAAATCTCAGGGAGGGTATGCAAACTAATAATGCAATAAGTAGAGCTCTAGGGTGTCATGAATAACTTTCCCCTTTCGCTTCTCATAATACTTTCCTGGGCGTACAGCCTGCGCGTACTGATAACCACCCTTCCACCATTCAACGTTAATCATGGCCAGTTGGGATATATATAACGCGAGAAGCAGGGATAATTTCGAGAGCACCCCGAGGCTAGCTTGGCATATACTCCATTGGTGTTCCCTTTCTTAATCCAAACTTGTCACCAGTCATAACCCTCCTAAACACCCTAACCAACCGATGGAAGATTTGGTGAATGGCCAAACCCGAGTGTTTACAAACTCCGCCCTAGCCTCATGCCCATAGATTCGAGTCTATGGTGTGTGGTGATGAAATACACACATCATGAAGGGTTAAGGAGAAAATAAACAAAAGGGGCGCTACCTATTACCGAACGTAAAATTTTGAAGAAATAGGGGCTTTGAGATTCATGCAACTGTAAAACATTTAATATGAAACAATATTTACACTTTAGGAAAGTTAATTACAAATATAGATCCTCGCTTCTTCTTCTTCTTTTTAAAAAAAATAAAAAATAAAAACTAAATAGAAAATAACAATAGAATAAAATGAACAAGTATAATATACAATTCATGAAATAACACAATATAGGCATTACATACAATTTATGAAAAAGCATATTATGAACATTGTGAACTAATATAATATGGCAAGCATAAAACATAAAAGTTATGAACAATAATATGAACAATAATATGAACAATATAACTCAAGTATGTACAATTATAAACAAAGTATGAACAAGTATAATAAGAGTTTGGATTTACAAGTATAAAAATACAAAATATGAACAAGTATAACAATTATGAACACGTATAAAGAATAACAAGTATATATACAACATTTTTATGCTAACACAAAAGAAAAGGTATGAACATTTTTATGTATAGGTAATTATAAACAATTAGGAACATTTAATAAACATAGTAAGAATGAATATTTAATATATGCACACTTACACATTATTAAATCAAGTATGCAACATTATAAACAAATTAAATCAAGCCTAATATATATATATATACATATTTTCTTTTCTGTTTTTTTATATATATAATCCGAATTTTATTATTTATTTATTTATTATTATTATAATAATAAATATATATTTATATTTTTTTCGAATATATTTTTTTTAGAGTTTAACAAAATAATAAATAAACAAATAAATAAGAATAAAATAAAGTAATTGTGAACAAGTAATATACATGTAATACTATGAAAGTAAACAAATAAACTATGAACAAGTAGCATGGCATCAAGTGTACACATAAATAAATAAATAAAATTTAAGAATATGTATACTTAATTCACAAATATGAACATTTCAAATATAAATAATTTTATACATACTAATACATTAAGAATTATTTTTAATTTCCCCAGCAACGGCACCAAAAATTGATAATACCCAAACTACGTATTAAATTAACCACGTAATTTGAGTATTATGCAAATTAAACCCTTTTGTGTAGTTGTAGTATTGGTAAATAGGGATCGTTCTTAACCGGGGAAATTAGAGAATATTAATAATATGTTAGTTAAAAAGAGTAATGAATAATCAAAGAATAAACTAATGAGTGAATTAATTAATATATAAATAGATAATAAATTAATTAAAGAATAAAACAATAAAAGATTAAAAGAATAAAGATGGGGGATTTTAGGTATTGTAATCCTACAATACAAGTAAAAACATAAATAAACTAATTCTATTACTATTTTAACATATATACAAGTAGGGGTGGCAATGGATCGTGTCGTGTCGGGTTCGTGTCGTGTCATGAATTCTGCTTTATCCATTTATGTCCAACCTGAATTCGACCCGTTTAATAATCGTCTCAAGAATGTCCAACCTGAACCCGACCTGTTAATGACCCGTGTAACCCGTTTAACCCATTTAATAAACAGGTCATACTCAAAGCTCAATTAACCTATAACCCATTTGACCCGTTTAACCCGTTTAACATGTTTAACCTATTTAAATTATAGGATTTAATAGATATTTAGGTAGGTAAATGAATAAATATATTGGTTAATAATGACACATTTATTAAATGAGTCAATATATAAGCCAATATACGGGTTAACCTGTTAACCCGAAATCTACCCATTTATTAAACGGGTTAATAGGTCATTATACAGGTTGACCCGAAACCCACCCATTTACTAAACGGGTCATAACGGGTTGACCCGAAAATGACCCAAAATTTTAATCGTGTGGATTGGCCCGGATAAATTTCGTGTGGATTTCGAGTCGTGTATCGAGTCGTGTCAAAAATTGCCACCCTTATATACAAGTGGACTTTTCTTAAACACAAAATTTACCAACACACTAGCATTTGTAAATATTCGAATCAATCACGAAATCTTAGCTTCACAAACTCATATTTCTTCAAACATTTTTCATATTATAAATGCAGCGAACAACGGATTTTTACTTATAATACGATTTACCTTAAGTTTGTGATTTAATGCGCCGAACATCGGTCATACATTAAATCTTTTCAACTCTACTCTAAATGCCCCAAACAACGGATCAACATTTAGTTTCGAAATGAAGATTAAGCTCTAAAATGTAAGAAGTAAATGATTTTTAGAAAGTAAAACACATGTAGATTATATTCTATTTTCACAAAAGATAGAAAGGAAAAACCAACACATATATTGCATCATAAATAGAACCAATAAAAAATCAAAGAGTTTAAGAGGATGGAAAACAAATGTTACACTTTCGGAATGGATGAAAACAATGGATTGTTTTTCACAATGAACACCGAACAGCGGCTGGAACCTTGTGAAGATGGAAAGGATAAAACAAAGGAAAATTGAAACTTGAACTCTTAGAATTTGTATTGGAAATATTTTGCCATAATTTCTCCTAAGGAAGGCTCACAATGTGTCTGAAAACTAAATCCCAAAACAAGTGAAATGAACTGACAAGACCCATCCCGATTATCCCTCGATAGTCGTGATGAATCCTGCTCCCATCTGACAATAACTAAAAATACCAAAAGTAACCAAACTTCTATACATACATCACACAACAAATCCCAAAAACATTGTTAGACAAGGGATAGTTAAGTTTTACAGACCAATGACGTCACAAGTTTGACTAGTCAAAGACAATACAGAGCATAGGTACTATTACAGATAGGGATCAAATTCATACTCTGTAGAGTGTCTGAGTGCGCAACGGTCTACTTATTCTTTTGCCTCGCTTGCCTCGTTTCTAGCCACCGTACCTGTGCACTGGCCTGGAGGGTGAATAAAACATTAAAGGTGTGAGTGGACAAAATAAACTTTTCAAAATATATTTACCGAAACTCAAAGTTTCCCCTCCAATTTTCACAAACATGCATGCATATCATAAAACACGAGTAATAATAAGAAATCAATCAAATATGTTCAGTGGACTAATAAAATCAAAACATTTTCCACAAAATCATGGGACTTATATCCATATCCTGTTGCTTAGAGTCACGTTTATCCCTGCAACGAGGGCAAATCAAATAGGCTCAAGGACCACTCAAAATCCGAGCATCCGCCCGCCGTTGTGAACACATCACCAGCCGGCAGTCCAGATCTAGTGAACACATCACTTACCGATCTATGTATATCCAGCACATCTAATCTGAGTCAAGCCTCCCTCGACTGCTCGACAAAGGTCG
Source organism: Prinsepia uniflora (assembly GCA_032719365.1). Classification (NCBI taxonomy): domain Eukaryota; kingdom Viridiplantae; phylum Streptophyta; class Magnoliopsida; order Rosales; family Rosaceae; genus Prinsepia; species Prinsepia uniflora. The sequence goes on along the minus strand of CM064868.1, from coordinate 67,471,476 downwards.
TGCTACGTGACCTCTTCGGGGTAAACACTTCCATCTCGAAGGCGAACGTTATCTCCAGGGTGCACTCCGGGGAAAAACATATTTTCACCCGAAAGCCCTAAATATCCGCAACATATCATCATCACAAAACTCAGTGAAAAACAGTTGCATTGAAATCAAAATCATTTAACAACATAGGGTCGCAGCCCCAAAATATAGTGTCCTCAAATCCGAAAAAGCCAAAGTCCCGATTTACATTATACTTCCGCAAATTATCAATATCATCATAATATCACATGGAAATACAAATTCAACCAAAATCACAATTTCATTGGGTCTCAAGCCCAAAATACCATTTTCACGCAAATCCGTGCAACCGTAAACCCGAGTTGCCACGATCACGTAAATCCATAAAATTAATCACTGACTCATAATCCGAGTCCAAATATCATTTTAAAATTCCCTGACTCATAACCCGAGTCAAAATATCATTTCCAATCCGAGCCTAGCCCAAAAACATCAATTTCATCATTTCTCGAAAATCGTGCCAAAATATAATATAATAATCATAAAACCGAGAAATCATCGGATTGAAATATAAATCATGCCAACGCATATAAAATCATATAATAAAGCATTTAAATCATATATGCATGCATCACGGTTAGAAAACCAAAAGTCCAGTCACACACACCGTCCCGATTGTTCAGCCTCGAGCTGTTCGCTTTCTTCCAACCTGTCAAACAAAGTGATTTAAGGTTACTAGAATATCATATGATCCTCATATAAGAATCCCTTAATTGTCGGAATTTTATAATATTATTTAAATATAAATTAAACGCGACGGGTACTTGGAACTACTCTGAAACCATATCCGATTGACCCGAAACCAACGCAGATAGGTTCGTATCATCGAGAACATTATGTTTCATGTTAACCACTTCACCGGAATCCCATCCACGCGCCCTCACGCGCCGCCGCAAGCGGCTGCGCGTGAAAGCCACGCGCGTAGCACAATGTTGCTACAGTACGTCGTTCTCACCCGAATGTCTGATAAACGGGTTGGAATACCTGCGATAGAACCCGATTCAAACTCCATCAATTCGACCTCAAATCGATCCATTCTTTCAACTGATCCCATCTAATACAACTGAATTCAAGTTCTGTAAGTTCAATTACCACAATGAATGTCTAAAACCTCACGACTCACGATCAAACTTTGACGGGTCTCTTATTCGGGTTTGTCGATTTCGTCCCTGGTTTTCAAATTAATTCATACGGTTAGTATCGTGGGAGTGTAAGGAACGTTTCTACAAGTTCAATTTGATAATTCCTTACCTCCAACTGGTAGAACTCAAGCTCGATTTTCAGCAGCCATGGAAGCTTCTGTTCTTCCTCAATTCGACACGATTCCTCTTCGTTTTTGTTGCAGGGAGCTTCGTTTTGATCCCAGAAACTTAATTCAATCCTCAATTTCCCTTCTCCTAGCTCACAAATTCGAATTCGAATTTCCCCTAAATTTCTGAATTTTCGAACTCTGAATACCCCCAGTTCTCTCAGTCCCTCGAGTTCCTCTCTCTCAATTCCGTTCCTTAAGTTCTTAATTGCACAATGACGATGAGACAGTGGGATATCACAGATCAATTTAGACAATTTGGACAAAATGATTATAATTACCCTTAATTAAGGGATAATTGTCAAAAGTGAGTATGATTATCCCAAAACCGGTTTCCATGTTATCTGGGGCAGGAAGAAGACAAAGGACAGGTGTTATTGTCTGATCATGGTTAAAAGACCATTTTGCCCCTGGTTAGACAAATTACCATTTTGCCTCTAGGCTTTCGTGACCCGTAACGTTCGTATCCGAACTCCGTTTTCGACGTGCCGCCTGTCGTTGTACTCAGGGCATCGAGACCTACCTAACGGTCCTCGAATCGTGTGAAAATTAGTTGTCAAACAAAAAGTCAACATTTTCCCCTTTTTCGTCCAAATTACGAAAATGCCCTCGAACTTCCGAATGTCATAACTTTTTCCCCGATCGTTGGAATTGGGCGTGCCACCTGTGTATGGACTCGTGACGTCCCGAACTACGTCACGGTCATCGGTCAACGTCCGTTTGATTCACCAATCAAAAAGTCAACAAATTGACCATACTATTCACAAGGGTAAAAACTTTATTTATTCATTATTTTACAAAATTACATTTTCCGAATTTCCGGGGCATTACATGAACCCCTATTTATAGGGAGAAAAAGCTACTAAAAACTTCTAAAAAAATAAAGTAAATAAAATTACAATAAAAAAATAAATAAAAATGAAATGATGAATAATGATGAACAATGATGATTAATGATGAAATTAGGCATGGTTTGGAGCTGATTTTGTGCTGATTTTCAGTGCAAATCTAATGCAAACAGGGAGTAGGTGGAGTAGTTTTGTGCAGAAAAAATGACTGAAAATAATTGAAGAGGGATGAGCAGGTGAGGTTCGGTAGGGGAGGGCTGCTTGGGCTGCATAGGGTTGGTTAGATGCTGCTGACAAGAAGTCAGAGAGCTCAGACGGCTTGCGCTGAATCGGCAAGGGGAGGTCGGTATGCTCGCACCGAACGTGGGCGGTGGGCTTCAGTGGATGGCCGTAGGCGCGAGGACTGGGCTGGAGACGAGCTGGGCAGGGCCGGCGTCTGCTCGGCTGGGCTGTTTCCTGGGCCTGTGGCTGGGCTTCATCAAATGGATTGGGTTGCAGCTGGGCTCATCATTCTGGGCCTCGCGCAGTGGGCTGAAATGGATTTTGGGCTGGGCGCATTCTTCTGGGCTGCACAAAAACAAAATGGGCTGGATTTAAATATGAATTTGAGCTTGCAAAATAAATATTAATTAATTTATATAATTCAATCGAATTTCGTCCATAATTTCTTCGTTATAATTCCGATCGGGACGATTCTTTCGTCAAACCGCTCCAAATTACAAGCTTTATTTATTCATACAAAAATATTACAAAATTTATTATTTTATCTAATTATTTATTATTTTAATATTAAAATTCAAGTATAAAAGATATAATATAATATAAAATAATGTTTAATTAACGACCTATCAGCTGGTAGTGGCACATGTGGGCATGTGCGGCGGTGGTTAGCCATCCATCAAACAGAAAAGATGTTTGTCTTAAAATTCTGGATTTTATGGTACTATAATGGGATTATTTGGATACTGTTTTGGGGCAGTTTTGGTTATTCAAAGTACTAGGAAATATTTAAAAGTCTTTAATTAAATTCTAAAAATTAGTGAAGGTTAGGAGAAGTATATTCTGACCTTTAAATAACAAGTACAATAACTAATGATGAGCAGGAAAATGTGGAAAAGGAAAATGTGTAAAGGGTATGGTTCAAGGTTTAATTATTAAGTGTTGATATGTATAAGGTTGAAAACAATAGTGTAAGTATACTTGTAGGATAGATAATTAGTGACAATAGTGGAAATATCTAAACTTGCGATAAGAAGGAAGTTTGATCATTTCAAAGTAATTATTCTTATAAAAGGGTACGAAATCTATTAATGGCATTGTAGTTACAAAGAGTTAGTGCTTGATGTCATAAAAAATGATATGGTATACTGAATTAGAATGGAGCTACACATAAAGAGATGTTGAATGTGATGTGAGAATTGAGTGAATAGTATGGTAAGATGTTAAATGAATATTTAGAAGGATTGTGAAATCTTTATTATTATATGGTTATGTTATGCAATATATACAATTTGGTAATATATAGCTGATGGGTGTGATAACTACAATAAGATAATAACACCAACTATGGTTAAGTTAGTATTTCCACAACTTTTCGGGGAAGTGGGTTGGACGTGAGCGGTACCTCGCAAGAGTGGATAGTATTGTTAATTTAATATGACATAAATCTGGGCAATAATTAAGGAAATCCCTTGTCTGATATGAGTTGTCAAACGAAAGCAGGATCAGTCTGATTTTCAAGGAAATTAGGGACGAGTTCTGTCTGTCAGTCGGTCTTGTTCGAAAGGTTTCAACGTTGGAATCCAATGGTGGTGGTTTCAAGTCGATTCCAGGTTGTTTGATGGTAGTTTTGGGGCTTTTCTCTCAGGAAGCGTGTTCGGGACGTGCTTTGGTTTCGGGGTTTAGGAGGTGTTTATGTATGAACTTGTATGGATTTTTAGTGACCCTAACGTGTGACTTTGACAAGCCAGGACGGCCCAAAGGCTTCGAATTAGCTTACCACACGGGTTTTAGGCGATCTGTGGTACTGTGAGTGGACACTTTCTTTCATAACTTTGATGCATGCATATTTACGTATTTATATAATGTTTTGGAATGTTTTGGATGGCTATGGTTTGAATATATGTTTTCTGGATAAATGCTTGGTTTTGGAATGTATTTTTGGTTGTGGTTTCTAGGCACATGTTTTATGGTGGTTTTGGAAACTGGATTTTGGGCTGGTGCATGGGAGGTAAATGTTTTGGGCTGGTGCTTGGGTTAGAAAAGATATTTTGGTTTGGTTATGGTATTATTTTCTGGTTGGATCAACCTCAAGCGATTGGATTCTCTATTCCGGAGTTGGACTCCGATGATTCCCAAGGACGGACTCGGACGTAGTCGAAGTTGGATTCGGACGTAGTCGAAGTTGGACTCGGACGTAGTTGAAGTTGGACTCGACACATACCGACAAAGTTGGACTCCGTATGTGTAACGACCCGTCCCAAATTCCTAGATTAGATTAGTGACTAATCACGATTAGTGAGGTTAATCGGTGATTAGTTAGGCGAAATCGGACGAACGATGCAAAATGACCGTTTTGCCCTTGGTTGTGGCAAAATGTTGACTTTTCATTCGGGCGGTCAAATGGACTTTGACCGATGACCGTGACGTAGTTCGTGACGTCACGATTTCATAGACAGGTGGCATGATCAATTCTGACGTTCAAGGAGGAAGTTATGACGTTCGGAAGTTTAGGGGCATTTTGGTAATTTTGGTTAAAAAGGGGAAAATGTTGACTTTTTGACCAAGAGGTCCGAAGACCATTACGTAGATAAGGACGATACGAATCTATAGACAGACGGCACGTCGAATTCGGACGTTCGACGGCGAAGTTACGGTTCACGGAAGTTCGAGTGCACTATTACACGAATTACGAAATAACTTAACTTTTGGACTTTAGTGAGGCCCAGATATTTAATGGAGGCCCAATGGATGAGTGACAAGTGTCACCCATCCACAGGCCACCTATATTGTATTCATGCATCTCCCTTCACCGTGCATTTTCATTTTCTTCATTCAAACACACACCCATTACCCGATCTCACCCAACCATTCAAACCAATCCAACCCAATCCCAGAGGAGAAGGCCTGAGTGACCAGAGTGGGTTGTGAGAGACTAAGGATGGCTGCTGGGCGGCCAGAACCGCCGTGGACGGCGGCGTGGAGGCAAAGAACCCGTGAGGTACACGGTTGAACCCTTTTGCATTTTATTTTGGTTTTACATGCTATAGTTGATTCTAGGTGATTAGAATGAGTTTAGGGGGTTATTAGGGTCCTAATGGAATGGTTTTGGGAGGTGTAGGATGGCTGGGCAGCCATGGGAGAATTTTAGGACGTTTGAACCGTATGGTTCAAGAATTGAACCATGGAATTTTAATGTTTTTAGGTTGTTTTGATGATTGGAATTGATAGGGAATGAAGAGATATGAATTATATGATTAATTAGGGTTGAAATCGGACCAAAATAGAGGGAGAAAACCCCTGAACCGTTCACGCCGGAGGTTGAAGACGATGAACAGTGTTTTCAATCTTCTTGAAGCGCGTGAGGGCACGTGGGCCATAATTTGGGAAAGTGTTCAACGCAGGAAATCTTCTATTCGATGTAACGAAGATTATGGGACTGGTCTCGCGTCAATCGGACATCGTTTCGATAGGTTTCGGGGTGTCCGAAGGTTTAGGGTCTGTTTAAAAATACCTAAAAGTTCGGGAAAATTACGGGGCTTTGATGGGAGGTTAATTAAGTGGTTAGTAACCTTCTATTAAAATTTGGACAAGTTTGGAAGTCCCGGTGATAGCGATCGGCTCGGGGGAGCCTATGGCACGTAAATAGAGGCGGCAACTCGGACGGTCTGTAAGTGGACCTTGTTTTCTAAATTGGTGCATGCATAAATGTTTATTATATGTTTTAAATACTTGTTTGTGATGCCATGAGTGCATTTGGATATGTGGTTACGTATAGGCACGTATTTCGAGGTTTCGGCCCTATACGGTGCCTATACGGGGTTGTATGTCTTTATTGGTCTAGATGAAATGGTTTTGGATTTCCATATGGATTATGAATATGATTTTATGATGTTGATTTGGATGCTTGTGATTTATATGGTTTCACGTATTTCGAGGCGATTTATGTGCTTGCACGTAAATCGAGGTTTTCTGGTTTTACACTGATTTTCAGTACTTATGGTTTTAGTTATGATTTCATGAAATGATTTTGGATTTGAAAAGGTAACTCTCGGACTTGAGGTCCATTTGATTTAACGAGGCATCGGGCTGGAGGCCCAGTTGGTTTACAATTCGGACCGGGGGTCCAGTTTGTATGTGGATTCGGGCCTAGGGCCCAGTTATGTATTACAAATGGTTTTTATGGTTCATGACGGTTTATGGAAACCGACATGAACCCTTGAAATGGATTTACGGGTCATGACGGTTTATGGGAACCGGCATGAACCCATGAAAGATTTTATGGTTCATGACGACTTATGGGGGCCGGGCATGAATCCTTGAAAGGTTTCAAGAATGATTTCAAAAGGTTTTTCATATTCCATCCTTTATATATGATTGTCTCCTCCGGGGAGGGTCGTTGGCCTGGGTGGACCCCGGAGTAGTCACGGAGCACTGACTGAGTGGAGTCGCCCCCCCCCCCCCCCCCCCCCCCCCCCCCCCCCACAGCTGGGTTCCTTACTCTCAGGATGGGCATGGTTCATTACCTCCAGGGAGGGTCACTGATCTACGGACATTGACCTGGGTGGACCCTAGAGAGACTTGGGTTTGAGACCCCGGTTAGCACACGTGTAGCTTTATTTCACCGTGACAGGTTCTGTATATGAATATAATGGATAAACATGATTTCAAGTGGATTGAGAAATTGTGTTTTATAATGATAAATGGATTTGGACTGAGATCTCACGTATGTTTACTATGTTATGGTTTTCTGTAAATGGTTTTGGGCAGGAGCCCGTATGATTTGGATTTACGGAATTTGGGGCCGAGACCCTAATTATGGTTGTTTAAACATATGTGATTGGATAAATGGTTTTACTATGCATGCATGCTTTTTAGTGAAGGGTATAAAGGTCTTTATGAAATATATTTTTATAAACTCTTTATTTTTGTCCACTCACAGTCTTTCTGTTTTTAATACCCTTCAGGTTGACATCGGATGTGGACTGTAGCAAAGACCGAGATATCACATGCCTCCTCCGGATCCTGGCGTACTCTGATAGCCCGGGAGGGCAAAGGTTGGAAATATCCCTTGTCTGACACTTCGTGTCAGACGGGAGCAGGGTCATCCCGCACTAATCCCGGGGGGATTGGGATGGGTCCTGTCGGTAGGATTCGTGGTTGTCTACCGATAGTACAGATAAGATGCTAGTTGGACTAGCGGGCTGGTTGGACCAGTGAGACAATGTTTGACTTTTGTGGCTAGTTGGACCAGTGGGACCAAGTTTGGCTTGTATTGACTTGTGGTGTGTCTAGGGGTTTTCAAAAGGATTTAAAACTGAGGTTTTTAGGGAAATGTGGTCCAGGGGCATTTATGTCTTTTATATGTTTATGCATGCTTGTTTTTATAAAACGGAGGGTTTAAAGGATGATTTCTTAAAATAGTTTTCCAAAGGCTTTATTTTTGTCCATTCACAGTTTTTATTAATTTTTGTACCCTCTAGGTTGATTCCGGGACGTGGGCTTAATTGAAGCTGAGACATTTACGTGGGTTTGTGCACTCTCATTAACCATAGTAGGTTCTGGTGGTCTTTTAATTTCGTGTCTAGTGCTCTGGGTATGTATTACTTTATGAATTACGTTTTTGTGTGACATAGAGAGTTTATCCCTTATTTGACACTGAGTTTGTGATATATTCGGACTGAGGATACTGAAAATTTAAAGTGTTTGTGTCAGACGGGAGCAGACGCTTTCACGAAAATCGAGGGTAATTTCAAGGAGGATCCTGTCAGTATGAATGAAGGAATTAAAAAAAATTAATTGGAAATATCATTATTTGAGGTCATAACATCTATATATTATAAATTATTTATTATGCCTAAACCATATGTATTGATCCCTCAAATATTTAGTAATGATTTGGTTTGAGACGATTTTATTTATAATTTTTTAAAATTTAAACCATATTAAACTATTAAAATTTGAACTATTTGAGTTTGAATATTACTAATAATATTCTCATCGAATTGCATTATAACTACCTCTAACCACATCATCAAATTTGCTGACATTCGAATAAATAGAAAGGAAATAAGATAACTAGAGATTATCAGCATTATTTGGCTAATATTGAGGATTAAATGAGGAACACACAATTTATAAGGTAAATTGAAACTTTTTTACTAGTTCCAAGGTGTTCAGACTTCGGGGTGAAAAGCCTAGAGAGAGAGTCAGGTGGAGAGGTATGTAATGGCTGATGAAGGGCGCGACCTTACGCTCAATTTGGGTCATCTGGCCAATCTTCTGATTCAGAGTCATATGGGAAAGGAGATATTGGCGCGACTTTCAAATTCAATTTCCATTTCAATTGGGCTTTTGTATATGCTATTTTTTTTCCTCTACAGTGGCTGCCATCTCTCGTGCCTTAGCTCGTTTAAATTTCTTCTTCTCAATCTTCGCCTCAGCTTCAACCGTTGAAATTGATGGATATAGTTGAAGTAATTTCATGACATACGCTTATTTTAGGAGAATCTTTCCCTCGTGAGTCGTGAGGTGGAGAAAAACTTTCTCAAATCTTATGTTTTAATACTAGTGTAAAAGCACCCCCCCAATCACCATCTTCTACATAAACAAAACAACCCAACAAACATAAATAAATAAAGGTTTAATTTTATGCATATCTCTCTACTTCCCACCGGCTCTCTGGACTCTAGACTTTGATGTCCTGTTCTTTAGTTTAATCTTGACAACTGTTTATCTCATTCTCACTCAACTGCAAAGAACTCAAGGATGCTCCAATTGCCAACCGGCCGGCTCAGCCTAAACGCGGTGACGGAAACAATAAAACCCATATCACTGTATGGGGTCAAATCCGCCGCAGCCATATCCTCTGTGACCACAACGGCAACCAGTTTCTTGCTCAAGTAAGCTAATAGTCATAAAAGACAACTACACCTTTAATTTTGACGTGTAGCACATTGACAAAATTCATAAAAAGGTAATCAAGCTAACTTGAAATTATTGTAGTTTACAACTTAATATTTGTTTATAATTCAGGGACAATATGGAAATCATCAAGCCATTCAATAAAAAAAATGGTAATTTTTACATATTAATAATACAATTATTATTGCCTTAGTTGCAAATATTAGCTCACTAATTAAGAGAAAATACTATCAAATTAAAAGGAATAAACTAAAGTAATATGCATATGTATACAATAATTAATCATGGAGAGTTCGAAATCCTAATATTCACCATCAATTCATCTTCTCTGCACTTTATTACCTTGATTTCTAAAAATAACTTTATTAGCTAGATGATCTTGAAATAATAATCTAAGAATTAAACGGTTCCGATTATAATATATGATTATAATACATAAATATGTATTATTCAATAAATCAAAATGGTGGTACAAAAAGGCACCACAATGATGGGATATGCAAGTATATATTATCCTTTTTATATATTAAAAAAAACAATACTTACATCATACCTTAGTGGTATCTCATCGAACCAACCTTTTTTGGTTTATTGAATTATTTTTGTATATGTATCATAATCAGAACTATTTATTCTCTAAATCATCATGTCAAGATCATCTCCGTAAAAACATCAACGACATTTGTGGCTGTTTAGTAATTTATATTTGTCTAAATGGACAATTAGTCGATTTATTTCATATATAAATGGCTAAACGAACTCCAATTTTGTTTATTTTTTTATAAAGATGATTTTTACATAATGATTTAGATAATGAACAATTCTGATTATGATATATATATATATATATATATATATACAAATATAATTCAATAAATCGAGAGTGTTTTAGATCCACATAATTCCAAGTTAATGGAAATCAAATTCTATGAATCAAAAAATTTAACCTTATGATTCTAAAATCAAACTAACAAAAGAAAAAACCAAAGAAAAATAAAGAAATCTTATGAAATAAAAAACCCAAACCATGTGAAGAAGAAACAGAATCAATAAAAATTCAAATTCTATGAATCAAGAAGTTGAACCTTATAATTCTAAAACCAAACTATTAATTAAAAAAAGTCAACTAATATTAACATGGCTTGTGAGCAAAGGTCGAAAGGAAAGTGGAATATTGATTTAGAGGCGATGTGATGTTGTTTTGGTAAAAGATATGATGACACCTACGATGATATGATTGAGGGCCAAAGACCAAAGTGCATGCAAGCTAAGCTCTAATGATCATCCAAACTCACACTCACAATCACATTCACATTCACGCAAAGGAGATCATTCATATTCGATATTCATATGTATGCCATTTGTCAATAGAAGCGTCCATTTCAAGCAATAGGGACAAAACACAGAACCCTCCACAAAGCAACATTTGGTAGGTGACACTTTTAAGAGAGAGAGAGAGAGAGAGAGAGAGAGAGAGAGGTATTGTGGGAGTCTCTTGCTTTTGATTGTGATTTTCATGATATTATAAGATTTAGCTTCCCAAACGCGTAGGCCTACGAACAATGATAATTAATGGTCAAATAGACAAAGGAGAAAATGAAAAATTAAATAGATAAAGGATTTACCATCCGATCGCCTAATTCAATTAAACTTGTAATGTGAGATAATACAATGCCGGCTACTTGCTGCTTGTAATTAGGATCGATCAATTGTGTTTCTTAAGTTTTGAATAAGTATGTAATATTATTTCTGAGTAAAACACGATCCATTGCTTGTAATCAGGATCTATTATGTGATCAGTTGTGTTTCTTAAGTTTTGAATAAGTACATAATGTTATTTCTGAATAAAACATGTTCCATACTTAAAATTAAAATTAGGGTTGTATCAACTTAAAATTTTCAATAAGGTAGTCATATTAGTTGGTTGGATTGACATTTCTTATAAAAATTCAACTCCTCTTCTTATATTTTGGTAAAATCCTGCTCCGCCAATGTGAAGAATCCCCGTAATGCTGCTTCATACACATGCCTCACCAACATAGGCTTTACCGTAGTGGTACTATTGCTTTTTACTTGTACGTAATGAAGAAAAGTTTAGGTTTAAATCCTATAAATGACGATAATATGTTTTATGAACTCGTTGTGGCTAATATATACACTAATTAATGATAATCAAATCCAAATTTGCAATGGAAATGTTTTGTAAGAAGACACATGTAAGTATGTAACACATTGTCACCACAAACTAATTAACAAACATTGAATATATATGAACAAACTTAATGAGTGAGCTCACTAAGTGTGGTCGTCGATATGAGTGAGCTCACTAATTGTGGTCATCGATCATATTACATCTATATATGAAACGGTCCATTTCCATATATGAATGAAGTGTAAATGCATCATGCTATATGGTCCCATTAATATTCCTAAGTATATCTTTAGGATCATGGGAGTCAAAAGTGGAAGTAAACTTTTATTGATCAACAGCCACGAAGACAACAGCCAATAAGACCACCACCGCCACACCCACGTACCCACCCACCCACACCCACCACCACCACCACCAATGCCACTAATCAAAATCCAGTGACACGTCTATATAGATGATACTATAACAAGTGCAAAAGGAAGCTACTAGAATTTCATTCTAGTTTGGCTTTGGCCTGTAGGATCCCTCCCTATATATAGGGGACCTTGCATTAACCCTCCTGTGCACTACTACACAATCAAAGAGTACTGGTTTCCCAAGAAACTTCGCTCACAAGTCACAAGCCACAAGTCTCAACCAACACATATACATTATCTTCACAATTCTCAACTTTAATATATCCTTCGCCAATATATTCACGTTGAGGTTTTCAAGTTTGAATATGACGAGCACTAAGGTGATTGGAGCTGCATTATTGGTCTTGCTCCTTCTGGAGCTCTCCTTGGCTGCCAGAACACCAAGGGCGGTTAAGAGTGGCCGTGGTTCCGGCGGCGGTGGTGGAGGCGGAGGTGGAGGAGGCGGAGGAGGGAAGGGTGGTTCACCTTCCGGGTCTGGGTCTGGGTATGGTTCGGGGCATGGGTCTGGGGAAGGTTCAGGTTACGATAATGAGGGAGGAGGCGGTGGAGGTGGAGGTGAAGGTGGTGGTGGTGGTGGTGGGTACGGCGAAAATGGGGGTTCTGGATCCGGATTTGGATCTGGTAGCGGCTCTGGGTATGGGTCTGGCGGTGGGAAAGGACGCGGTGGGCGTGGTGGAGGTGGCGGAGGCGGAAGAGGTGGGGGTGGCGGTGGTGGTGGAGGTTCAGGTTCAGGAAATGGGTCTGGTTATGGCTCCGGTTATGGAAGTGGAAGTGGAAGTGGATATGGAAGCGGAGGTGGAAAGGGTGGTGGTGGCGGTGGTGGTGGCGGCGGAGGAGGTGGAGGTGGTGGTGGCGGCGGAAACAGTCATGGTAGCGGTAGTGGGTCTGGCTATGGGGAGGGTTATGGATCAGGGTATGGTGGTGGAGATGGGGATGATTCACCATGAACGTGATTATATGAACTACTTATTACATTATGGATTAGGTAGTTTTTCATCTTTGACCATTTGTAATTGAAATAAAATGATTAGCCTAAGCATCACTTTATGCGTCCACGTCAGCACATGGTGGAGGTGGCGGTGAAGGTGGAAGTGGAAGTGGAAGTGGAAGTGGAAGTGGAGGTGGGGGTTGCATACGTGCATGTCACCTGCAGTTACTCAAATACGTACACAATATAATATCACATGTTACTCCTATTTTACTATCAATAAAAGGGTAACGCTTTTTTGTCCAATTTTATAAAAACTTCCCCATCCCATAAAAAGACACATTCAAAATAAAATTCAAATTAGTTTGCGGAGTGGCGCAAATTCCTTCCCATTACTACCATTAGAATTACTCGTACAATAATTTATTTTCTAATATTTTTTTAGAAGTTCATGTGATGAGTACTTTGTTCACTTTCTAGATTATATCATATTAATTATTTTTTATAATGAAAAAAATAAAATGAAAAAAACACACGAAGAAATTAAGAAGAATTAATAAATTGTCAAATCTTTGTAAGTTATTAATTGTAAACCGACACATTTAGAGGATTTAAAATTGGATTATGAAGGAAGTATTGAGATAACTAAAGATAATCTCAAGATTAGGCAAAAGTATTTAGATCCTATATTTTGTGCGTAATTAAGTAGTTTACTTTCTAGTTTTTGTTGTGAACTTCCCACTTGTTAGTAAAGAAAATCAATAATCTATTTAAGAAAATCCATAATCTACAACATGACAGAAGTAAACAATAAAATAAAATGTGTGGCTGCTTGGTTAGGACAAAGCAAAGATAATCATAGACATAGATTACATATAGATAAGAGATCTGAAAATGGTTCAAGTAAAATTAATAATAATAGTATTAATTCTATAATAGAAATTTTAGGAGCTTGAGTAAAAAAGCTAGATAATAGGCAAATAGTAGATGAAAATTATATCAAGAAAAAAAAACTAGAAAGTAGGGTAATAAACATTGAACAAGAAACAAAACTTGGGAAATTTAATTCCTCGGGTCTAACACAAGAGTCTAAGCAACAACTAACCATTCTAATTCAAAAAATTGAAAATATAGAGTTGCAAAAAGTTAGAGGAATTGCAAAAGCTATCATGGCTCAATTCTCTCTCAACTGCTTTGTCCTTCTTAATTAATTCTACAAATGTATTTTATTTTTAGGAATGAGTCATTGCACTTGATTTGGAATTAGAACTCTAGAGTTTGATATTGCAAACTTGAGGAAAAAAACAATTAAAATTATTCCTTCTTGTGTTTGATTTTTCTATAGTAAAACTGATGTGACCTCTAACAATATGTATGATTGGCGTATCAAAGTATAATTATTATTTTTCTCTAAATATGAGATTGGGATTTCGAATTTCATTAACCAATCTACAATATCAAACATTAGAAACTATATAAATCTCATAATTGCAAAATTTAAACAAGAACTTTTGGAAAAAAAATATTGAACTTTGAAACCCCAATCTTATATTGTGAGCATTCATGTAACGACCCGAATCTCGAGGAAACGAGAAATTGGAAAAGTTAAGGAGAAAAAGACAATTTTACCCCTAGAAAAGTCAAAATATTGACTTTTTAATTGGGACTTCCGTTTGAGAGTTCCGAAAAGACCATTATGATGGTTTCGAGATCCTGAGTTTGTAGACAGGCGGCACGCCAAGAATTAGGGAAAGATTAGACGAAATTGATCGTTTTTCCCCCAAGTCAAAGAGTTGACTTTTCTTGGTCAAAGTCAAAATGTTGACTTTTTGACTTAGACCTCGTATAGATGATTCGAGAGGACCGTTACGAAAGTCTCGGATTCCCGAGTACGTCGGTAGGCGGCATGCCAAAAACGGAGTATTTTTGTGGCCAATTGGACAAGGACAACTGTCCCTTATCTATTATATGTTTATGCCACCGACTTGGGTCTCTATGGTGTTAAGTATGGTGCTTGTGTGTGTTGTGTTCACAGCCAAAAAGAGACAACAGAGGGGAAGAAAACCAAAGAAGAGGGGAAAGTTGGAGGAGATGGTCAGGGAGAGATAAGGAGAGACAACGATGGTTGAGAGCTAGGTCTGAACCACCAGGAACCCATGAGCTGCCATGTCTATCCAACCCATAATATTAAATGTTATTACCAAAAAATAAAATCAATTACAACTCTAAAGTCAAAACTCGAGTTTTTGAAAAACTATAAGCTTTAAAACTGCAATTTTATATTATAAGAGTTCATATCAACCTCACTATATAATAACTAAAATCAAAAGGAGATATTTAAAATTATTTCTCCAATCTATAATATCAGACTATATAGTTTTTATTAACCTTATAGTTCCAAGGAGCCAATCATAATCTTGATTAGAATGACCAGGAAGGATAACAAACAAATCCAAAATTATTTACTTTTGCATATTTATCTCCTCCATCAACATTAGGGGTAGGTACGGTGCGGTTCGATACAGATATTGGTAATATCCAAATTCAAACTGTTAAAATTTAACAGTTCGATATGGTTTGGATTTTCTAAAATTATAAATGAAACTGTTTTGATTCAAACCGTTACTAATGATTCAGTTTAAATCGAAGCGGTTTGAAACCAAACAGGAAGTATAATTTAAAAAAAAAAACAGCAAGGAAATTTAAAAGCATCAAGTATATTTAAAAACATCAAGTATATTAAAAAAAAATAGAAAATATATTAAAAAAATAGCAAGTATATTAAAAAAAAATAGCAATGATATTAAAAAGGATTTTGGCTTAAATGCACCCTAAACTTTCACATTTGTCACACTTTGCACCCTGTACTCATTATTCACTCATTTAACAACATCAAACAGTCGAGTAGTGCCACTCTGCTCTTTTTTTGTCCAAGGTGTTAAGTAGCCGTGAAAAATAAGGATAAAATAGGGATTTTTTACACGATGGCACCTTTTGGTCATGTCAGCCACGACGTGGAATAGGGTTGGGACACACAAATGCCAAATTTAACTTCTCTTCCAGTTCGCATTCGAGGTCGAAATTCGGGTTAAATTTCTAGGGTTTAAGTTTGATTGAAATTGTGGAATCGCTGGGAATTAAATCGAAGGCTAGAAACAAGTGTAATTGACTCATAGGTACGAACAAGTAGGTGCAGACGATTTCGTGTCAGGACCCGTCCCAATTTCCCCGGGATTAACGGGGGACGTTCTTGATCCCGTCTGACATGGAGTGTCAGACAAGGGAAATTTCGATTTTAGCCTGCTCGGGGCTTCAGAGTACGCTAGGATCCGGAGGAGGTATGTGATGTCTCGGTCTCTACTACAGCCCGTATCCGCGATCAACCTAAAGGGCAGTCAAAATATTTAAAAGCTGTAAGTGGACAAAACAATAATTTATTAAAACATTTTCATAAAGACATTTGTACCCTTCACTAAAAAGCATGCATGCATTCGAAAACCATTTATCCAAAAGAACCATATGTGGGAACTAAGCCCAAAACTATAAAGAAACCAACCATATGGGCCACTGCCCAAATCCATGTGGGACTCAGCCCAAAACTTGTACATCATACATCATATAGTATATACATATAAATCACATAACCAATCGTGTCAAGGTTTTTAAAGCTACGCGCGTGCTACCCGGGGTCTCAAAGCCCAAGTCTCCCAGGGTCCACCCAGGTCAATGTCTGTAGATCAATGACCCTCCCTAGGGTTACAATCCAAGCACTCCTGAGAATAAGGTACCCAACGGGGGCGACTCCACTCAGTTAGTGCTTCGTGACTACTCCGGGGTCCACCTAGGCCAACGACCCTCCCCGGAGGAGACAATCCAAATAAGGAAGGTAATATGTATATATATATATATATATCGAAAACATTCTTAAAACCTTTCAAGGGACTCATGCCCGGTCCCCATAAACCGTCATGAATCCAGAAATCCATTTAGAGTCCTTGACCAGAAATCATAAACATAAAGTAACTGGGCCTCAAGCCCGAACTCATGACTGAACTGGGTATCGTGCCCGATATCTCAAGGTCAGTCACAATTCCGATGATAGTGATGCATGCAACCATCTGTCCAAGACTGCCCTCAATCCTGGTATGTAGCCGTGAACGAATCAACCGACGCGACCACCACTAGATCATGGTGCACTCATCACCGATCGATATCCTGAACCGTCAGCACTCAGAATTCGAGCCTCCAGTGGCTGCACGAAAATGGTAAGTGCATCGTGACCTCTCTGGAAGGAACACATCCCAATCTGGAGGCGAGCGTCGTATCGTCCGTCGCCGTGCACAAAGCACTTGCCGTGACCACGACCACGACTCAGACCCGTAGGTCATCAATAGGGCAACATGCCCGAGACAAAACCAAATGGGTCTCATGCCCGAGTTTATCCTTTTAAAATCCAAAATCATTTCATTTAAACCAACGTAGAAGTACAAAACCGTATAGGCACCGTATAAGGTCGAAACCTCAAAATACGTGCCAATACAAACCACACATAATTGCACTCATGGAATCACAAAACAAGTATTAAAACTCATAATAAACATTTATGCATGAATCAATTTAGAAAATAAGATCCACTCACAGACTGTCCGAGCTGTCGCCTCGATACGCGTGTCATACGGCTCTCCCGATTCAAACACCGTCACCGGGACTCCCAAACCTGTCTAAATCACTTTAGAGGGTTACTAACTACCTTATTAACCTCTCACTAAAGCCCTGTAATTTTTCCAAAATTTTAAGTATTTTTAATCTTGATCCTAAACCTTCGGACGTTCAGAAAAATATCGAAACGGTGTCTAATCGACACGAAACCAGTCCCAAAATGTTCGTTACATCGAAAGGATGATTTCGTGTATTGGAAGCATCCCCAAAAGGTGGCCCACGCGCCCCCACGTGCAGTCAGAAGTCCCTGCGCGTGAAGCCCACGCGATGGGCACTGTTCATCAACCCTAACCTCTAACCGGGTTTAGACCGGTTCGGTCCAACCGAACCTGCGGTCACGGTTCACGGTCCAATCTCACTCATTTTCACTCCATTTCTTCCCATTTTGATTCCTAAGTGTTCCTAACACTAAACCTAATTAATTTAGCCATTAAAAGCAGGAAAAACGGGTTGAAATCTCACCTTGAAGATCAAAGATTGAATCGGCCACCTGTAACCGATCGCCGCCGTGGCCTCCGGCCGTCCTAGCCTTCGAAACCGATCCAAAACTGCTCCTAAGGTCCCCAGAAATGAGTCCCAGCCTTTAGAATCAAATGAAAACACCAAGAACTCAAAGTCGAAAATTCGAAATAGCTTACCCCTAGTTTCGGGTTTTCCCCCGCCGTCCATTCCCACGCCGCCCTAGTCTCTCCCAGTCCTCCACTAGCACCCAGATATGATTATGGTGGTGAGGTGTGTGTTTGGGTGTGTTTGGTTGTTCGCAGGAAATGGAGAATAGAGGGGGAAGGGTGTTCGGCTTGTGAGAGGAACAGAGAGGGCGATGATGATCAGATGAGATTGACGGTGAGGATTAAAAGATTAGATGAGATGGATGGATGGGATTATGAGATGGGTAAAATTATAAAATAATAAAATAATAAAATAATAATATTTTAATGGTTTAGATCCACTTTTTGGGGAGTAGTGTAACGACCCGTCCCGAATTTCGGGATTAGATTAGTGACTAATCGTGATTAGTGAGGTGAATCGGTGATTAGTTGAGCGAAATCGGATGAACGATGCAAAATGACCGTTTTGTCCCTAGGCGTGGGCAAAACGTTGAATTTTTATTCGGACGGTCAAATGGACTTTGGCCAATGATCGTGACGTATTTTGAAACGTCACGAATTCATAGACAGGTGGCACGTTCAATTCCGACATTCGTGGAAAAAGTTATGATGTTCGGAAGTTCAAGGGTATTTCGATAAATTGGTTAAAAGGAGGCAAATAGTTGACTTTTGGACTGGGAGGTCCAATGGTCAAGGGCTGAGGACCGTTACGCAGATCGGGTCGATACGAATCCATAGACAGGCGGTACGCTGAAATCGGACTTCGAACGCGAAAGTAATGGGTCACGGAAGTTCGATTTCACTATGCACATATATCGAGGTGATGATGAGGTGGCTTATTCTGATTGGGCAGATATTTTAAGTGGGACCCATGGATAAGTGACAAGTGTCACTCATCCCATTGGTTAATTCCCCTAAATTGTGGATCTATACTAATTAATTATTATTATTTTATTAGTTTATAATTTAATCCACCCACCAATAAATCCTAACCATCCATTTCAATTAATCTCTCAATCCTCACCCTTCATTTCCCCTTCCTCTCATCAGATAACATCTCATCTCTGTTTTCCCACAAACCCGAAACCATATTTCTCCATTCCTCCATTTCTCTCTAAAACAACACACAAACCACACTACTCCACCATTCTTGTTGTGTGAGTACAACCGTGAGAGTGACTGAGTTTAGGAGAGACTGAGACGGACATGAGGTTGCAGGAGCAGCAGTGATGGCTGGCCGCCGTGGACGGCGGCGATAGCCAGGTAACCAAACCCGTGAGTTTCAAAAACTGCAAGTCAAGTTTTGGTCGCGGTTTTGAGCTCCTATTATTTCTATTGTGACCTAGGGATGAGGAAAACTTGTTGGATATCGATTTCGAAGGGAAAAGACGTTTGGAAAGGCTGAAAACCAAGCTTGAATATCAAGCATACTGTTTGATCTTGGAAGGTTTGGGAGTCCCGGTGACAATGATTGGTTCTTTATGGTTCTGTTAGTTATGGTTTTGGGCTTAGTTCTCACATTTGGTTGGTATCTTTATGGATTTAGGTAGTGGCCCGTATGATTGGTTCTTTATGGTTCTGTTGGTTATGGTTTTGGGCTTAGTTCCCACATATGGTTCTTTTGGATTAAATGGTTTTTGAATGCATGCATATTTTTTAGTGAAGGGTACATATGTTCTTATGAAAATGTTTTTATAAACTCCTTGTTTTGTCCACTCACATCTTTTAATGTTTTAACTGCCCTTCAGGTTGACAACGATTATGGATTGTAGCGGAGACCGAGATATCACATACCTTCTCTAGGTCCTGACGTACTCTAATAGCCCGAGAGGGCTAAGGTTGGAAATTTCCCCTGTCTGACACTTCGTATCAGACGGGATCAGGGTCGTCCCGCTTTAATCTCGGGGGGATTGGGACGGGTCCTGTCAAGTGGCCAATGGGATGAGTGACACTTTTCACTCATCCATGGGTCCCACTAAAATATCTACCCAATCAGATATCGCCACGTCATCCCCGTCTCGTAATGTGTGCATATTGAAATCGAACTTCCGTGACCCATAATTTTTCCGTTCGAAATCCGATTTCGACGTGCCGCCTCTCTACGAATTCGTATCGACTCGATCTACGTAACGGCCCTCGGCCCTCGACCATCGGACCTCCCGGTCAAAAAGTCAACATTTTGCCCACGACCTAAGGCAAAACGATCATTTTGTATCGTTCGTACGATTTCGATCGACTAATCACCGATTAACCTCACTAATCCTTGATTAGTCAATAATCTAATCACTAATCTAATCCCGAAATTCGGGACGGGTCGTTACATTTCGAATACGATTCCTCGTAAGCCTAGGGTGGAGCAGCTTGTCTACGGTTAGTCTTCCCTTCCTCCATGATTTTAGGTATATATTTATTTGATTATCCATGAAATATGCTTGCTGGGTTTATATTTCTTTGTTTCCTCCATGCTTCAATATGCGATCTGCTTAGGTTGTGTATTTGTTTGCCTATTTTCTCCTTAGTCTGAATTATATGCTCAAATTGATGTGCATGTTGAAATAGGATATATAGGCTTAGTTTTTCTTGTTGGTTTTGGCATATTCGTTGAAAGAGGAGGTATCTGGATTGATTATGTGTCGTGCAATTGGTATGTGGTGTTGTTGCAATGGATATACTATTTAGCGAATATACACCCTGAACTCGATGCTCTTGTTTCATTTTGCACCTTGAACTTGATGAATTGGTTTCAATTTGCACCCTGTACTGAATATATGTCTTACATCTTGCACCATGTACTTAGATTGTTGGTTACACTTTGGATTATGTACTATATATGTTGTTACACTTGGCACCTCAAGCTCATTAATCAGCCACAGTTTGTAGTTAGGTGGTTAGTTTCTTAGTTGCTATTTGGTATATGCATGTAGATGATAGAGATATATTTATTATGAAAGTTCACTATGGAGGTGAACTACCGATAGAAGATAAGGACTGTTGGAATTACATAGGGGGATAAGTCATGTTCTATGACTTTGTTACAGTAGATTGGATTTTTCTTTTGAAATTGAAGTACATAGGGAATAATCTAGGATATCTACCTTCTAAATTGTCTACATACTCTAATAAGGTGAAATCTTGGTCAAGATAACCTCTGATGGCCAGTTATTTAAACTCTGTGATAACTATGCAAAGAGTATTGGTTGTATCCCTCAGTATATGTAAAAGGGAGGGGGTGATGGGGTCAAACTTCCAGGGCATGTGGAGATTGGAAGTGAGGTTGTGGATATGAGAAAAGTGACTAAACGGAGAAGTTTCCCAAAGAGATAGATTCAATCTTCTTCCATTGAATCTAATTGAAAGACTAGTGATGAGAAGATGATCAAGATGATCAAGATAGTGAAGATCCTGAGTGGGTTGCTGATGACTTTAGGCAAAAGGCTGAGGTAAACATGGATGAGTATGATGAGAACTTGTTTTCAGCATATGTGGATGTGGAAGATGTTGAGGATGGTGGTGAGGCAACTAAAGAAGAAGATGAAGCACCTAATTCACCAAGGCTCAATGCATATGAGTCAGAACCAGCTGGTAGTGAGGAAGAGGATTTGGTTCCTCCTCCTCAAAAAAATTCAACGATGAGGAAGTCTGTTGGGACCTTTAGGGAGTTTAACAATGAGGTGGAAATGAAAAATCCAAAGTTTGCTCTTAGGATGAAGTTCTCAAGTGTTGCAGTTTTCAAAGAAGCTGTGACGACATATTCTGTCAATGAACAGAAAAGGATTTGGTTCAAGGTGAATAAAGGAGACCAGATTAGTACTAAGTGTGTCGAGGCAGAAGGATGTCCCTTTGTGATATATTCTTCTAAGGTAAACATGAGGGAGTACCTACAAGCAAAAAGTTATAATGACTTGCATTTATATGGCAAAGGAACTTTCAATTATCTTGTCAATGAAGTGGTTGAAGCAGAAGTTTATGAGGCAGCTCACAAACAATAAGTGAGATGTAGGTGAATTTCAGGAGTTGGTAGTTCAGGAAACTAGATATATGTCTAGTAGGACTCAATGTTATAGGGCAAGAGGGATAGCCTTTCAGATTTTGGAGGGGACTTACTTGTCCCAATATGAGAGACACAGGGACTATTGTGAGGAGCTTGTTAAGGTAAACCAAGTGAGTACAATGAAAATCGGGGCAGAGATGAAAGGTGATGGACAGTTTAGATTTCAAATGGTGTATGTCTGCTTGGGTGCTTCCTAAGAAGGTTGGATGACTAGTTGTAGGCCTTTCATTGGGTTGGATGATGCTCATATTAAACGTCCCCACATTGGGAAAATATTGAATGCTATCTCAGTTGATGAAAACAATGGCATGTTCCATGTGGCTTATGCCATTGTGGAGGTTGAGTCATACTCTTCCTAGAAGTGGTTCCTTGAACTGTTAGCAGTGGACTTGAAGATTCAAAATATTGGAGGATATCGTTTCATCACTGATATGCAGAAGGGCTTATTGATGGAGTAGTTCGAAAAGATCTCAAGATACACCAATGTGGCCTAGTACCACAATGAGATGAATAAAATGGCTGCTTTGGGTCCTAGTGTCTATGATTGGTTAAGCAGGATGGATCCAAGACAGTGGTCACATTTCAACACTGTTTTCAAGTGTTATATTTTGTTCAACAACCTCAATGAGGCATTCAACAAGGCCATATTTCCAGTAAGGGACAAGCCTATAATAACCTTACTTGAGAGAATCATGACGTATTTGATGATGTTTTACTCTACAAGGATGCAGGCAGTTGTGAATTGGGGTGGTCACCAAACAAGTCCAAGGATAAGACAGATTTTGGAGAAGAAACATAAAGAGGGATAATGGTATGTTAGAAGGCATACAGGGAATGAAGTTTTCGAAGTCACTCATCAAAATATGAGGCAGTTTAGAATGGAGTTGAAATTGAAAAAATGTTCATGCAAAGAATGGGACCTATCTAGTATCCGATGCTCGCATGCTTGTGCATCAATAGTTTTTTTTCATGGGAAACCCAAAGTTTATCTCCATGAATGCTACAATAAGAAGGCTTACATGAGATGCTATGACAAGATCGTTGAGCCAATGACAAGTGAAGATCAATAGTAGTCCTCGGTTTTGCCTCCTTTGAAGGCCCCAACATACCACAGGTAACCAAAGAGACCAAGGACAAGCAGGAAGAAGTCTACTGGTGAGGTAGACCTACCCCAAAATCCAACCAAGTTTGGCAGGTTCCACACTGAGATGAAATGCAGTAATTGTGGTTAATTGGGGCATAAGCTTAACAAATGCAAGGTATAAATCACTTCAGTTAAGAATTCTAATTTACCTCATTTGGATACTTATTTGATTGCTGGTTTTCAATTTTTTTTTTATAGGAGCCTATTACAAAAAAAAAAATTGAAAGCTTGAGAAGAAAAAGAATTAAAGCTAAAGCAATGAGAGAACAAGAAAAGGCAAGTGGATCAAGTGTAAGTCAGTGAGAAGGATCCCAGCCCCAAACCGAAACAGAATCTCAACCTCAATCCCAAATAGAAGCCCAGCCCTAATCCCAATCCCAAAGAGAACCCCAAACTCAATCTAAACCCTAAACTTAACCAGAAACTAATCCCCAACCCCAACTAGAACCTAATCCAAAACCCCAACCTCAACTCTAAACCCAATCACAACCCCCTCCAGTTGTGGCAGACTTGTCTCAGATCACTGGATCTCCTCAACCATATACACAACCTACACCAAATCCTATTGAACCATTCCCTCGTAAGAAACTCATGTTCAAATCTCTAGCAAGGAGGAAGACTTTTAGGTGTATTCTGTTATGTTAGGTGTAAGACTGTTAGGTATAGGGTGGTAGGGTGTAGGCTAATGGGTGCATGCTGATTGGTGAATGTTTTATTTGGTGTATTCACATTTCTGTGTCACTTTGTATCCTGAATTGCATCTATTGTATTCAATTGCACTCTGGACTACCACTTTTGTGTTTAATTACACCATGTAACAGACAAAATGGCCTACTTATGCACTATTTGACAATGTTATTATATCTCATCTGCTTCAATTGTTGTTTGTGTAATGAATTATGTTTTCACTTTCAGGCTCTCTTCCTTTAATATTTCAGGATTAGTTGAGTCATGTTCAATGCACCTGTATGTTATACTACTATATCCGTGTGTCACTTTGCACCATGTACTACTCATTGTGTACCATAATGCACCATGTACTACTAATGTATGTGTCATTTTGCACCATTTACTAACAAATTTGCACATTGTAACAGATTGATTGGCCAAATTTCACTAAACAATCCATAGAATTACATTGTAGAAAGGCTTAAATAATCATCGTTACATTGCCAGAACAATCCATACATTACATTTCCAAATTACATTGTCATCACAAGTCATGTTTTTACAATTGATTACAAAATTGGATTTTTATGCAATCCCTAAACCTAAACTTCCGTCTTCTTAAACATCAACATAAGAAAGAGTACAATTAGGGCAACCCAAAGCTTCCTTGTCCTAACTCTGTACCTTTTCAAATCCTCTTCCAATTTACCAGTTTTCCTCAACAATCTAAGTATGATTGTGTTGCACCGATGGCACATTTCAGGATCAAACTATTCCCAAAACCCAAATTTGCTTTCCTGCATCAAAACAGACTTGATTATCATAAACTTACACACAATCCCAGCGATTGAATGGAATTTGAACATCTTTCATCTAAAAGTTGAAGCACTAAACCTAATTTAGATTGCAAAGTTACCTTATAAATAAATTCTTGCGTGTTCATCGTAATTTCAACAAAGAACACAAATTTTAGATTTTTCATTACCCTAGAACATGGACACGCTTGGAATCTTCTCCCAGGACGTCTGTCAGCCCACGAAGTCAAGATTTTACATTTCTTCCCACAATAACAACTTCTGACATCAAGCTCCTACATCTCTTCTTCTTCGAAGGTCGAGTGGATGAATAGAAGGTGGGTTGCACCAATGGGGGAAGGAGGACCTGGGCAGCGTCGAAGGAGGAACTGGGTCCGTTTAGCGTTTCTCAATTTGGGATTCGAAATTGAAAAAGCCAATTGTGAAGTTCCACCATTGTCCTTTTCCAATTTAATATATTTTAATCCACGTACGTGACACATAAACTTTTTCACGGAAAAGAGGACGGCAGTGACGGAAAAGGAGTTGAGTGGCACCTCTCGGCCATTTGATGTTGTTAAGTGAGCGAATAATGAGTACAGAGTACAAAGTGTGACAAAGGTGAAAGTTCAAGATGCATTTTAGCCAACAAGCCTATTTAAAAAATAGTAAGTATATTAAATATATATATATATATATTTTTAAAAGCAAGTATATTAAAAAAAAGTAAGGATATTTGAAAAAAAAAAAGTAAGGATATAAAAAAAATAATCAATACTCAAAATTTGTTATATTAATTTGGCAGAGAATTGAATTGCAAACATTACTACTATATTAAGATTAAGCAAACAAACATTATAACTTAATAATTTTTTATTATAATTTTATCTAAGTATAGATATATTTATCTGAGTATATTTGGATATCTTTTTATTTTTATTATTTTTATTTTGTATTAATAATAGATTTAAAAATTAATATATTCAATAACGATCCGGTTTAAATTTAATAGATTTTAAAAATGAAAATCCAAATCCAAACCATTACTAACGGAGTAGTTTGGAATCTCAAATTGTTTAACCTATATCCTATCACACTTAAACTGTTGGATACATAACGATTAAAACAGATCGATTAGCAATTTTAACAGATTCTTACCCACCCCTAATTAACATCATTATACCAACAAAAATATAATAGAATGTGTCGCATTTCACCGTTGCACCCAATCTCTTTACCCATTGTAGGATATCCAATGTCGAATTAAGCAAATCCAATACTAAACGCGCAAACCCGGCCTCAAAAGCCCTTCGATCTACTCACTAGTGCATGTATTTACGTATAAATTTCTTTTGTAAAAAAATGCATAAATCAGGGTTGATCGGTAGCAGAGAAAAAAAATTCCATATAAAACTTGCTGAACGAAAATATCTAACAAAGATCGAGCCAAATAGCTACAAATTCAGAAGTTACAACGGTATAAATTAAAGAATAAAACTAAGGGTAATCCTTCTATTTGGTCAATAAATAATGGCTTTCTCCAACATTTTCCTCCCTGAAATATATAGGTCATCTCAGATAGGTCCCTATAAATTGCTCTTCAGACAAAAATAAAAATTCCCCGTTCCTTCTTGCTTCCTGGAACGGGGAAAGTTAATCCATTGCCCTCTCGGAAGCATAGTTTACTTTCTGCATTATCATAGATTCGGCAGCATGGATTGCCCTCTGCGGCCCCATGATTGTAACCTTCCTGCGAAACGATGAGACAGAAAAAAGGTTGAAAGTTGAGATTTGGAAATGGGCCAATCGTAACAGAATACTAATGATCGATCTCAACAAGTTCTTTATACCTATCAGAAGTTCCAGACATGAAGTCGCCCCTATCAGATATCTTTATCCTGGCCCCACTTGCCTGCAAAAACAAAGTGCTCTAGTTAGGACTTGGGGCTTATCTACTGTATTTTATGGAGATAAAAATATATCAGATGCTAATTTCAAAACCTGACTAATCTCCATTATGGTCCTTCCCCCACGACCAACAACCAACCCAATATGAGTATCTGCAACACCAATAGTGACCGAGTTACTCCGATCTTCCTGGAAAACAACAGAATGCCATTAGTACATTGATAACCAACTCAAAGGATGCGGGGCCTTAAAGCACTAGGCAAGAAATGAGACCCTACACATCTATTCTTGTCACATTACATCAGAAATCCCTAAGCAGACCTTAATTTAAATACGAATGATATCTTAGTGGAAAAAGGATGAACCTTGTTATTGTTCTGGAACTTTGCTGGAGTCCCATTTGGTGGTGGTCCATAGCTCATTGCATTGTATGCTGCTGTTGCAACAGAAGGAAGCACATATGTATATGGAATACCATGAAAACCCAAGAAGGAAACACCTATAAGTTCAGTTGGAGAGAACTTACTAGGAATCAAATCTCACCATAATAATTTAGTACATAATCCAATTTAGGCCATTTTATACAATGCAATATGGGGGAAACCGATGACCAGTAAGAATACTATCTACAAACTAGGAATTTTAGTGTGAAACTTTTATTATCTCATTTTCGGTAGTCATACAATGTTATACAGATAGAATACCAAGACTAGGCCCTACCCAGCTCACTCATACCCCCACCTACTTCCCAAGGGCTGGTATAAGATGCAAACCCAAACATGCCCGTCTATTGCCTAGAAAAAATTTAAGGGATTTTCCAACCCCAAATGATTGTTTCCACACAGCTGTCAGGCTTTTGAATGATACAATAAAACAGCCTCCATTTAGGGTGTGCAAAAGTGACAGTGACAATCCTAATGATTATGATAGTTAAATTATTGTGGTAATCATGATGCAACAGGAAAAAACTGACAATCTTAAGTAGAGAAAGATCTGACTGTCTTAGAAACTTTTGAAGGTTTCAAATTACTTTTTGGTTACACTGGATGCAATCGAACCCGGGACCTATTCCAACCCTGACCCATTACCCCTCCCTCCTCCCTCACCACTTCAGCTAACCCCAGGGCTTGAGATTTCCAATTTTTGACCACGCTCAATCCAAAGTTTGTTACTATTATTGGAAAGATGAAATTCTGTACTAGTATCATTCAAGTATAGGATATAGACCTCTTCTCAATTTCTGGCGTTGTATATTTATAACCATAGACCCCTTGATCCTCATATGTTACTCATAAATTTCAAAGTAACAAAACTAAGAAATGGGATGGCGAGAGATCAAAGATAGGGAATCTGGCAAAAGACAAGCTAAACTGACGACGTGATCTTAAAAGAAATATATTTGTGCTTTCTTACATACATAAACTCATTTTCAACCTGTTAAACATTTTAAGTAAAATATATATATATATATATATATATATATAAAATATCAAGTATACCAATGAAATGAACACCAGATACTTTTATGATTGTTTATTGAAGAGTAAAATGGTGTTACAATTTAATTTAAATTGTAACCCACTAAATAGTAGAAACTAACTTCCCTTACATTCCCTTTTGGATAAAAAACTGTCAAGTAATAATTTTAAAATATGTGACTGTAAAATGGAAAGAATGCCTTTTCTTCACGTAATTAGTTTTCAATTAGGGATAAAACATTTGAAAACGGTGTATATTTTTTTAAAGGATATGAGAAAGAAAAAAAAAATTGTAGGGAACCTTGCTTAGTAGTCACCAATTCGGTTACTTTTCAGCATAGATCATCCAAGCTCTAATATGCTACACATTGTAGAATATTTTACAGAGGAGCAAATGGAATCTAAAAATAAAGGGAAAAAAACTTAACACCCAACTCCACTTTAATGTTTTCAAGGGAAAAGCAAAAGTACATACATTAAATGATAAAAAAACAACAACATAATGATAAAGCATGTTCACTATTCCATTTCAAAACTATGTCCACACAAACATTAGGAAGTTGCACTGTGCAAAAAATCCAAAAAGCTCACTGTAAATGAAGAATATTTTTTTGGTACTGACTTAATTTAGTAAGAATATGATCATAAGCGGACACACCTGGATATGCGAATGGGGCATTCATAGACTGGGTGTAATGAGAGTCTTCAGATAGTTTCGAAACAATTAAATCAACCGCCCGCATCTGTGCATCTAGACTTCCTGTTACTGTCACTAGTCGATCATTCAACCCAAAATAATTATTGTCCTGAGGAGATATTTTAATTCCAGCTAGTGATTCTTCAATAAACGACCTGCTCAAAGGAATACATTAAAGGTCAGAAACTTTGTTTTGGATGGCATACAAACAACTGAGGACATGGATGTAATATTAACTAGTAATGAAGCAAACATGAGCCACAGTTATCAAAGTTTAACCAGAAAAACAAAAATGATATTTGTTTGTACAGTTGCCCATGCCCCTTCACAAGACATTCCCGAAGCTAGTAAATAGTTGATCTCCACCTGTCCATACCATTTAACATTTTTTTTTAAACTGGTATGTTTGATGCGAACAGTGAATAGTTTCCCACTGAGATTCTGGCAAACCGCCCTACTAACCCTTTTTTGAAAAGAAATCATGGGCTAACCAAGGATTTTTCTTAAGAATGATTTGTTTAATTAAAGCGGTTCATTTTAAATAAACACTCAGCAATATTAAGAAAATTTCAAAGGCAAGGAGAAGTAAACTTCCAAAACCTCCACTAAATATGTTTGCTACGTTGCATATTATTTATTTTTTTAGAAGAGACTTCTGTTATAATGTTGATGTTTCCTTTCGATACACTTGATTCACTGTGCATCTCTAATACCTGTCTACTTAGCAACTATAATTTCTCTTCTTAAGAAAGAATAATACAGTACATGATATCCTTCACATGAAATCGGCATTTCAAGTACAAGAGTTCAGAATTTCATCATTAAGAAAAGATGTCTTATTTCATCGGTAAGCATGACATGAATATGTAACTCTATTAGAGTACAAAATTTTGGGTTCTTACTTTATGGTAGAACCTCCCTTCCCAATTATGCCACCACAAGAGCTATTCGGAACAACTAATCTCAGCTTTGTTCTTGGTTCAACATCATCAGTTTCTTCAGAATAAAGCTAACCAACAGAGAAAATGCACAATTAGCACCAGAAATACATAGTTTGTAGACGGTGTAACAACATCCACATCAAAACATGCACCTCACTCAGTAACTTAGCAAGAACAAGGTCCACAGCCTTGAGTATTTCATTAATTGCTCCAGAAATCATGATAATCCTATCAGTTGTTCCAGGAAAAAACTCATGATTGCGCGACAACTGAATTCGTGCTCCAGATTGCGATTGAAAATCAGTGATTGTTGCACCGCCTTTTCCAATAACAGAACCAGCAGCAGCATTTGAAACTAGAAACCTAACGTATGTTGGCTTCTCCATAGAATCTGGAAGCACCATAACAGAATAAATAAATAAATCTAATGCATAAAAATATAAAGGCAGCTTTATCACATTTCAAAAACTACATATATGAGTTAAACTTGTGTTTGAGATTGGTCCGGATTTTGGAAATAATATCAAAAAATATTTGACACAGTGGAAACAGTAATACTACATTGCCAGCACACAAACATCTTGACGAAGTTAAATACAAAAGAGTTTGTACCAAAAAAAAAATTAGCACAAAGAAAAACAATATTTGTTGAATAATAGCTCTCTTCACCTTTGCTTTAATTTCTTCTACTTTATAGAGTTATAAGTATGAAACTAAGCATTTCCAGTTCATTATCCACAATGTTCATATTATAAAGAACATATATTAAAAAAGACATTTGTCAATCACCCCAAAAAAATAAAAATACTATCCGGAATTATTGCATTTTTCTATCTATAAGCATGTGACATTCTAACTTACCGAACAAAAAATTACTAAGAAATACTGTAGAGCAAAAAAAAGTTAGAAACTTCCAAGGCATGAAGTGAAAGAAATTTCTGAAAGCACAAGCTATAAAATCCATTTATTTTTGTCCCCATCCACCAACATAATGCATCATTAATGATTCTATGTTTCTATGAATAGTATTAAGACAGGATAGATTACATCCCATTTGTAATGTTTTTCCAAGTTCCAAACAGTCCATGCAGCACTATCATGCACAAAATCAAAATCCAGCCACTTCAACCAACTGTACATCTCCCACGAAAATATTCCATCTGTCCATGCTACCTTAATAAATGCATAAGCTTCTCTATTTTCCAGTTGGCCAACAAAATTTTAACTAATGTGCTACAGATTTTAAAATGATGCAAGGGAAAGAACAATATTCATAAATTCTCCTTTCTTTTCCTTCCCAACCAGTGCTTCAATTTTCTCATTTCACACACCAAATCGAATTCTCATTTACAATTTGTATCATGAACCAAGGTTTTTCAAACTATACTACAATTCAAAAACCAAGCTCTATCACCTACACTGACTCAGAGGCAATCCTATAATCTCTATGACACCATTTGGTTGTTGCACAGGAGAGGGAAAAGGAGACCAAAACCCGATGCTTTAAAGACAAAAGGAATACTTTAACCTAGTTGAGCTTTATCTATTAAGATGATTACAATAAAATTCACTGCTAGATTTGGACTATCGCAAATACGCATTAAAAGAAATTCACATCGCCATCAGTTCAGAGTACGAAATGATACCATAAAGGGATTGGTCAACCAAATCCAATCCACCAACACGTAATTCACAACAATATTTTTTTTTCTCAATCCGAATCCCTTCCCCCTGTATTTACAGACAAACACAACGTTGGGCTTAGGGTTAGGGTTTCAGTATAGAGTTAGCAAACGCATAACTCCCTGGAAGCTCACATTGCCATGATTGCACCCCATTCTACCGAACAATTAAGGTACAAAAAGAACCGCAATCCTCCGTAATTTCATAAAACAAAATACGCATAGAAGGACAACAGAGAGAGAAAGTGGATCAGATCAGAAAGAGTGAGAGCGGGACCTGAAGCTGGTGATTTGGGCGGCGGCGGCGGCGATGAGCGCCTCCGTGGGGCCTCCGGTGAGGACACGTAAGAGGACTCGGTGGACTCCATTGTCTTCCTGGGGCTCTTCTTTCAGTGAGCGAGCGAGCGAGCAAGAAAGCGAGAGAACGAGAGAGCAAGAGAGATTAGAGCACTCGCAGAATTGAAATGGGGATTTGAACTTTGAAGACAAGGCGTTGGACGAAATTATTGAGAGAGAAGAAGGGTTTTGGTTTTCGCTGCGAGCGGGTGATTAGCTATGAGTCGAAGGAAACCTCTTTTTAGTCTTTTGCCTGCTCACCCACCTACCTATCCAATCCATCATCTCTTGCTCCCCTCTCTTTGGTTTTGTTTGGGCCGTCAGAACCGCCTCCAAGTCATTGTACTGTGCATTTCAA
Organism: Prinsepia uniflora; assembly: GCA_032719365.1. Lineage (NCBI taxonomy): Eukaryota > Viridiplantae > Streptophyta > Magnoliopsida > Rosales > Rosaceae > Prinsepia > Prinsepia uniflora. The sequence goes on along the minus strand of CM064868.1, from coordinate 67,439,229 downwards.
TTTTTTTTAATATTTCAGATCGGATGAGTCTTCACCGTTGATGGCGAAGACTTTTCAAGCAGCTTTGTGAGATGGACGGTCTGGAATTGATGGATGGTCTGTCTTGTGTGCAGGCTTCGCTCGTGGCCATTTGGACCCACGTTCCGTATGCATATGATTATGATACCAGGGATTGTGCGGATAGCTTTCGATGCGCTCCGCCTCTCCCCACACACGTTGTCACTTCATCCACGCTGCTATCAGTCGCCTGTCCTACACTTACCATCACACTCGCTTCTACAAACATTTTACCTACCCGGTAAATTAAATTACCTTAACCTTTTTTTTGGTTAAAAGAGATCTTTCAATCAAAAGACTTGCAAATAGTACGATAGGTAATCTAAACATAAACATTAAGAATAATAACAGAATCTTAAAAAGATTTGTAGCCTAAATAAAAGTCCAAAAACAATGCAATAATATATGATAATTACGCTAACTTCGTACCTAGTATGAACTTCAAAACCAGCCATGAAGACTTCAATCAGAGTAAAGGTAGTTGTTACTCAAGTTGCTGCCTCGTAACCTTACTAGAAAAAATCCAATGGGATAAACCTAATCCAAGTAAAAAGGGTACACCTCACTTGAATCAGATGAGATATATTTAGCAAAGAAGTGTACTCTTGCAGATGAACTCAGTCATTATATAATGAATAATTGCATAAAACAAAAAGGATTCATAAATAGGTTTTCTTTTCTTTTTAACTTAAATGATATAGAAAAAAAATTAAATAATAAATAATTAACTTGGAAAAGAAATATAGTTAAAAAAATAACTGTAAAAACTAATATGGGATAACTGAAAATTGGCTAATTAATGCAATAGAAGAGATTGATTTAAAAAATAACCGTTTGAAAATTTTTCCTTTTTTCAATTGCCAAAATTCATAAACAACAATCCGAAATTATTGTTAAATTCTATAGAAACACTTAAATTGATAAAAAAATAAAAAATGTAAAAGTGTAATCTTATAATAGAATCGAATTAATGATGAAACACAAATAAACGGAAATTGTCATGAATCTCATAATTTAGATGCGATATCAATGATTTAAAAGAACTATTTGGTATAAAGTTTAGCGATGTTGTGAAAATAATTAGTTTCACACTTTTTCTGCCTTCCTAAATGATATTTAGATTATTAGAAATATAGAATAAGTATTCAACTCAATATAAATATAGAAAATGATTCTCATACTTAAATTATTGTTTCAGATGACATTAAATATTCGATATATATTATTTCTAAAGTATTTATAAACAAATCTTCTCACTTAATGAATGGATTGACCTATCAATTTTCCCCTTCTGGACTTAAGTAGAGGACTCCATCATATCAGCTGCACTTCTGCAAAACTTATGCTAGCTTATCTTTTTGTAAAGACTTCTTATCATATTTGAGCTGGTTTCATCAATATGGATCTTCTCAATTTGAAGTTAATTGGATTCCAACACTTAACGAGTCCAATGATATCTCACATCAATATATTTTGATCTTAAGAGGAGACTTGAATTCTTACTCAAATGAATGGCACTCTGGCTATCACAATGAAAGACATATTTTTGCTCTTCTTGCCCCAACTCCTATAGAAATCTCTTCATCCATAATAATTCATTGCAAGCTTCTCTAGCTGCAATGAACTATGCTTCTCTAGTTGGCAAAGCAACATACTTATGTAACTTTGATTGTCAAGAAACTGCTCCTTTCGAAAAAGTAATCAATAACCTGAAGTGGAGTTTCTAGAGTCAAGTTCTCCAACATGGTCTGCATTTGTGTACCTAACCCATTCGGGCTTGCCACTTCCAAAGCACAAACTCATTTTGGAAGAACCTATGTGATAACTTATAATCGACTTCATTGTTTTCTAGTGTTCTTTACCCGGTTTACATAAGAATATACTAACAACACCAAATATGTGCATTATATCTAGTGATGAAAATAGCGATATCGACGAAAATGGCAACAGTCAAATTTATGGATATATCGATATCGTTTACACTAAAAAAAATGACGACAAAATTAGTCTAAGAGTTGAAAATTTTTAAGGAAATTTTGGCAAAAACTTAAGTACCCAATAATAGTTATATAGGACTAATAAAGACTAATAAAAATTATAAAATGATTTTAATATAATAAATATGTGATATATAATATGATACAATGTGGTCTGATAATGACCAGTAATATAATACCTTAAATACAAATACAAATATAAATTAAAATATAATTTTATTCATAATTTCACATTAAGGACACTTTACTGGTTGAATTTCATTAAAAACAAGTAGATTTCATAATATAGAACTAATTCGGAGTTAAATTCCAATTTTCCATATCATTTCAGAAGTTGGTAGAAAAAATTTCAAAAAATGAGAATCAAAATGGGAAGATTGAATTCATAGAAAATCTAAAAATAAATTAGATCAAAATATAAAAAATAACATCATTATTTAATTAAATTATAAAAATTTATTTTATTTTCCAAAATATCTAACATTATGGGAGTCCTACGTCATAGATTTAATGTATAAATGCAACATGTTCCAAAGGGTCACACGTGCCCTAATCTCAGCCACACTTCAGACACTCTAGCACCAGCATGGATTAAATAGCATAGAATCTCAGCCACACTTAAATCCCTCTACTACTTTGACAATTTCTTATATTCTCTCTCTTTCTCTTCAATCTTCGCCTACCCATCTCATCCTTCGAAGCAACCTTTAGTCTTCATCTTCTTTACTCAAGCATGTGATGGACTGGTTAAGGAAACATAGTAAACGAGATAGAGAGGTAGAGTCGATTGACTCACGACTGAGAGACACGAAGACCGTGAACGAAGCAGAGTAAAACACAGGTGTGAACTGAAGATGGTTGTTGCTGGTCGAGACTCCTGGTCACTGTTGCTACTCGCCGCTGCTAGTCGTCGTTGCTGCTCGTGGCTACTGGTCGTTGTTGCCAGCGTTGGCACTGATACGACCCGTACCGAAATCTAGGAATTTAAAATGTGAAATTTACCATTTTACCTTTATTTCACCATCCGTGTTTTTTTTACCTCTCATTGGATTAGCTTAATCAGGTTGGGCCATGTCAAACACTATTTTTAGGGGCCCAAGCCCATAACCCAAGTTTTAAGTCCTTGGCCTTTTTAACCAATTAGTTAAACCCATAACCTGACACAACCTACCCCCAATCCCTAGGGATTAAGGGTTAAACCATGCTCCCATCTAACTTACGTACGACATGAAGGTTAAACCGACGTCCAACCTCCACGTAACACATAAGCCGGACAAGGGATTCCCAAGTGAACCGTCCAAAATTTCCAGACTTCCCAGAGCGCGCAGAATCTACTGTGGATCGCGAGTGTGATGTCTCCATCTCTCTAACAACAACCCGCACCACATCAATCCTGGAGGGTATCGAAAACATAAAAGATTGTGAGTGGACAAAAAATAAATAGTAAGTTCAGAAAACAGTTTATAAGAAAGTACATTTATACCCTCCACGCAAAACCAATGCTTGCATATAGAAAACTATTCTCATTCGGATGTGCCACCTATCTATGAACTTGTGACGTCCCGAACTTCGTCACAGTCATCGGGCAAAGTCTAGTTGACCGCCCGAACTAAAAGTCAACATTTTTACCCATCCTAGGGGCAAAACCGTCATTCTCACCGTCCGTCCGAAAGTACCCAACTAATCACCGATTAACTTTACTAATCCGTCATTAACTACTAATCTAATCCCAGTTTCGGGGACGGGTCGTTACATAACCCAACATCCCAAACAACTTAGTGTGCAACTAGGCCTTGTTGCATCAAATGTCTGGCCCAATTAAGTGGTAAGTGTGAATTGGGTTGGCCCAGACCCAAATTCAAGCCCAAGAGGTGATTTTCTTTTGTAACCAAACTTTTTTCATGGTTCCCTTGGCTAATTCATGAGTTGGAGCTCAAATGAATCAAGCCCAATTGGAGGCCCCCAAAAGGCATTACTTTTAGTCCCAGATTAGACTATTGCCAAAACGCACACTTTGTTCATTCCTTCCACTGAGGTTAACCCTTTGTGCCTTCATTACTGTCTCCACCCACTCGACCCTATTGAAGGAACTGATGACACCATTGGCCTCTAATTGAACCCATCACATAATCTTGATCCCCACGACTTCCTGGGTGGATCGTTGAGCTTGGAGGGAGTGATTGACAATGGTGGTACGACGATGAACTCAACATCTCTCGCTATCCACATGAAGTTTCGCGTCTATGATCCAAACCATGCCAATCTTCCTCGCCATCTCATCACGAGTCTAACAGACTTGGTTGTGCACCTCGTTGATCATCGCAACTCCAATTTGAAACCTCGACCCATTCATGACCTGAAGGGTGACCCAAAGCAGTGAGGCTCGAACTAGATAAATTTCAAGCCCTTTGTGTGATTTCTGGTTTCTTTGTTGAGGGATTCACGGTAATTGGACTTGCATGTCGATTTCCGATATGAGGAACGGTGATGGCGACCGCAGACCAGAAAACCCAATTCGAACCCTCTATCGACCCAACTATTTAAACCACGAAACTAGGTGTTCCCTGAACTGGATTTTGGAACCAAATGAGTCTTCTCGGCGAGAGCTCTAACCCTGTGTAATTGCATGTCACCCTTGTGGAGAAAATCATCTCGAAGGCGACCTCACCGGAAAACCCTAAATCGCTATCACTCTCGACCCATCTCCTAGACCATCAGGTAACCTTCTAAGCCCTAGATTCAATTTGTAGTTTCTCCTTGTCACTAGCTTGGTTGTATTGTGATGACTAGTTGTTTTTATGCAAGAACCAACGCGGTGGACACCATTAGAATCTGCAGAGCCGAGGGCTTCCCAGTGGCGTTGTGAGAAAAAAAAAGTAGAGTTTGAGCTTAAGAATTAAATCTTCGTATTCTTGACGATGAATCAAACTTTTTGGTGTCATTGCATGTAATTTTGGACTGGTATTGGGTAGAATTACGAAAGATTTAGGCTTCATTAGAATCTAGGAATTTTTTGGCAAAAGTTCCAGATTCTGGCCACCATAGACGGTGGTGCTGGCGGTGGTTTGACCGCCGTCTGTGGTGGAGCTCCGGGGACGACCGGTCAACGGCTAGTCAACGTCAAGACTAATGATCAAACTAATGGTCGGTAATTGAATATTCTTGTGCGTGTAGCACTGTAGCCCCGTACGTGAAACACATGTGACGCAGGCGTGTGAGCGCGCGTGGCGGTGCGTGAGTCACTTTCCCGAGTCTAGGTTGGTGCGTGGCGGCACGTGGAGCCTTTTTCCGGCTCACAACGACGCATGGGCAATGTTTCAGGTCATTTTGTGTTGTTTTAGATAGTTTTTCAGCCTTGAAAAGAGGCGTAGAGCCAATTTTTGACTCTATGATTAAATTGAATCATATTGATGTTTAATTCGTTGAAAATGGTGAAGAATCGAAGGAAATAACACCTGGTTAGACTATCGGGTCAGGACCCAAGTTGCAGGGTACGCTGGTTGACTCGCCAGAGGTAGAAGGCGAGCACAAGTGCGACTGCACCTCCACTCATTTTAGGAATTGATTGAGATTGCTTATGGGTATGGTTTGAGTTTAGTCCTGAATATGAAGTGTGAATTGTATGTTTGATTCCTCAAGTTTGGTACATTATGTTCTGAACTATATGTGAACCACAGGTTAGTGTGATTGATTTGAATTCCTGTTTAGGACGGAGTTATGGATTCGACTTGATTGCAAATTTCGAGGACAAAATTATTTTAAGGAGAGTATATTGTAATGACCCAAAACATCAACGAGGGTAAAATCAGAAAAGTTGGATGGAATTGACCATTTTGCCCCTAGTTGACATTTTAGTCAAAGTCAAAGGGTTGACTTTGATTTACCAAGGTTTAAATGTTGACTTTTTTATCGGGATGATTTTTGACGATTCTAAAAACGTCGTTAGGAAGGTGTCGGTCTCTCGAGTATGTCAGCAGGCGACATGTAGGAAACGAAGTTCAAACGATTTTGTTCTGGGTCTAGATTATGTAAGGGTGTTTTGGTAAATTTGTTCAAAGGGCATTTTAGTACTTTTCTTTATGGGATTTTTTTCCTTGTGGCCAATTGGAGAGGGAGAAGTGTTCCTTATCTGTTATATGTTTGTGCCACCGACTTGGGTTGTTATGGGTCTGTATTGTGTTAAGTATGGTGCTTGTGTGTGTTGTGTGTTCACAACCAAAAGGGGGAAAACCAAAGGCAACATAGGGGAAGAAAAACCAGAGAAGAAAGGGAAAATTAGAAGGAGAGAAATGAGTGAAGAGGAAGGAGGAAGAAGAGAGAAGAAGTTGAGCTATTCAGCTCAGACCCGAAGGCCCAGACTCGAACCCGAGAAGAAAACCTTGCGGGTTTCGGGTTGCTCGATCAAGTTTGAGTGAGAACTTGGGAAACAAGTTTGTTATTGCCTTCTCGATTTCCTGCGACCCTGATAAGGCCTTGGGTCATGGGTTTGGATGCATAAATCACTTTGGTAACAAGTTAGAAGGACGACCAAAAAGGTTGATGATGGACGAACAAATTGGGGGTAAGTTTCCATGGTTTTCAACGTGTATGACATGACCCATCCAATCCCCTCGGGATTAACGTGGGATGCGTCATGCTCTCGTCTGACACGAAGTGTCAGACAAGGAATAATACGTACCTCTGCCCATATGGGGCTCCCAGAGCGGGCCAGGATCGGTGGTGGAGTACGATGTCTCGGTCTCTGCTACAACCCGCATCCGTGATCAACCATTCAAAAGTCAACATTTTGCCCACGCCTAGGGGCTAAATGGTCATTTTACACCGTCTGGTCGATTTTGATCAAATAATCACCATTTAACCTCACTAATCCTTGATTAGTGACTAATCTAATCCTGAAATTCGGGACGGGTCGTTACAACCTTCCCCCTTTAACAAATTTCGTCCTTGAAATTCCAACTATCCCGATTCCGCATTCACCTCGTGGAGAACGAGTCAATCTCACATCATGTGTACACCTGTACACCCACTAGTCATCACAATACTTGTCTGCACCCAGACGTTCCATCACGAACTCACCTCGTATTGACTAAACTCGACCACTTAGAGTGAAATTGATCACATGATCCGAGTTAATACTGCTTGACAATTCTACCCTTACTCGAACACATTCAGCTTAATGGTTTCTCTCAATCGCTAATACACTCTGACATCTGCTCCCACTGGGAGTCACAAAATCCTACTCATCAATCCACGCTGACACATTCAGCCAAACCGTCACCACTTGGCTAGTCGTAAATCAATCTGACTTCTCTCCCACATCGAGAGTTACCAAATCCCACAATTTCTCCGCTTTTCCTGAATTTTGCCATATAACCATTCCATGTTCCATCACGTCGCGCTCAGCCGTCACTCACGGCTCCATGGTCACAATTCGAATCACCGACACACACTAACTCACTCTAGAGTCGTACCAAGGTACCTTGTACCAAAATTTCCTCATAATCCATGCCGCCATTAGTGAGAGTCACAGAGCAGCCGATCCACGTAAAACAATCTCGTGGTTACACCAACCACCAACTCACCCAACCTGAGTATACGTATACCAACATCTCATTCGACCTGCATGTAACTGGACCCCATCAAATACCTGCCCAGCAGTAATACACATCCTAACTCTAGGGTTCCATTAGCCATCCACGGCTCTGAGCACCTGTTCATACAATCACTGAATCCGTCAAAATCACTCTGCCCAGCACATAGTATTCAATGTTCAGTTCACATCCTCAACCAATCCAATGACATCGGAGCTAAGCCAGCTACCAACACACTCAACCAGACATCACTAGTACATCCTATGTACCGTCACCAGGCACCACTCGGCCTATCTAATATCGATCCTCGCACAACGTACCGGGTACGTACATCAATCCTCCAATCAGTCCACTACATGGTTCGTAGCCAATCACATTTCAATTCCGGAGTCCATCTATCCAGCCCAACACTAGACAGAACAAAACTCCAACTCATCATCATACACGAGTCCCATGGTCACCTGACCAGTATTAATATGTCTACTCCCAATCACATAATCCAACACATCTCAATCTGACTCACGCCCACCAAAGCGTACCCCTACATACAAAATTGGCATCCAATCTCACCCACGTCTACTGAGACGCACTAACACCGAAACTATCGATTACCTGCTCAAACAATTTTTGTACCACATTCGATTGACTTCGAAAGGAAACCAATCTCATTGTCCACATATCTAAGACTGACCAATCTGACCCCGTCGGATACCCACTCGTTCACAAGTCAAATCCTCAAGTCAATTCGTAAACATTTCAACTCACTCAAGTACCGTCTCATACCGGATTAACTTCGAAAAGAAGTTCAGTCCCAACATTCCCATATTCAAATATTCACAACAGGGCAATAAACTCTCCACCTAACCTGATCAATAAGATCAAGATCCTGATCCATCACCACATCACCCGACTGGTAACATTACGATCCTAGATTGTCAAAATGCCCAAAGTCCACAACATCACAAATATTGATCCACCTAGGATCCATACATGTTCGCTTATAAAAATCCACCTGAAATCTGATCATAGGGTCTTACACCCTCTTTGAATCCTTCGCCAATCACAACACTCCTCAACCAATTCTCACATCTAAACAAATCAGTCAACAACGAGACATGTCAAGACTGTGGGCCCTCTCCAATTACCTCATTTCGATCCTTGTCATCCCACATCATCATTCTACCCATCTTGTCCTATCCGGACCCCCACGTCATATTTCCCTAGGTGGGATGATAATACTGACATCCACCACTAAACCGGAGTCAAATACAACTTTTCTTGCCCAATGACCCAAAGCCCATCATGGGTCCACCAACCAATACACGTTCAACGTACTGGTGATAACAGACATTATCTGCCATGGGCAGAAAATGAGAAGTCACCCTCTGTGACTTCAGAATATCCATCGCCAATGCTAGAACAAACACTTCGCTCGTCTCATCAATCACAACTTCTCTCGAGTCTGAAGTTCCAACCACGTTGGAAATAGATATACTTCCAGCAAGATGTCAAGTCCAACCACTGGACTTCCCAAATCCTCAACTCACTTGGACAGCCACGTGTACGCAACCAATCTATTACTCAGATATCTTGTCCGATCATAACCGTTTATGCACATCCGAAAGGATGTAATTCGTTACTATCTCGTTCTCACATCTCAATTTTCACAAGTTCAACTCTCGGGTCTCCAAGTTATTCACAATCACAAAATCCCACATCAATACCACCAATGATTCTCTTCGACTTCTTCAAATTTCAATAATTTCTTTGTACTTCCTAGGGATACTAGAAACGTACAACCACACAAGTTTCGAAGTTAACGACAACTTCCCGAATCCACTAATGTCCATGACGTCCCGTGCGTCATCCAAAAACTCCTTGTGTCTCAATCGTACCTCTTTCATCCATTCATCACTTATCATCTCATAACTGTTGGGACTTATCCCAACACATCACAACCCTTGCTAGATCCCGTCCAGACCAACTCATCCACTACCGAACCTCGGATACTGAACATATGCCCATCATGACAGAGTCACATCCCAACTCGTCGCTCATCGTTATCACAATCACTAGTACCCTGTACACGAATCAGACAACCCTGAATCCTTACTCATACTGAGCAACAACCCCGTATCTCCGCTCAGGTGGTAAGATCTCTGCCTCTCTCGTACCCCACAATTATGGGTACCACCATTCTGGCAATCCACAGCAAGATAATGAACGTTCCTTGAACGTCCCCCGATCCTCAACTACCACCACTACATCAATCACCCTCGATAGCCAATCATCTTCACACGACTGTCGACCAACAGCCATCGCTATCGAGATCCGCTTCCACACATCACACTATTTTCGGTTTAACTCGGGATTCCATATCTTATCTCAAAACTGTACTCGTGAATCGAATCCCATCATTTCACTTCATGTAGGGCCAACCAATTTCCATAGTTTCGACTAGACTCACTAGAGTCATCCACATGGTCATCCACGACCTCAGCCGCTCTTTGCAACACCGGTTCCAATCCACCAGTCACACTCTGGAGTTCGACCCGACAAACCACCTCGACTTCGGAGAGTCGCGCAATCCTACCATCAACATAATTGGGGTTCCACCACTAAGGTCATCAGGTAACTCCGATGTACCAACTTTCCCCTACACCAGCAATCACCATTAGGGTTTCTCAGACCAATACTCAACTGAGGTTCACACTTCCAGATCACTACTCAAATGGGGTTCCCCGAACCCAACTGCTCCCAGCAGCACCACAAACTAACGTCACATGACTGAACCAACGGTCCCACAATACCAATTCGTCACACACAACCCCACTTGGGTCGAATCACACTAACGCACGGCGTATCAGGCCAATCACACTCTAATCACTATTCAGTCCCAAAACTATTAAATCGGCATCCTGCCATCATGTTGATAACATGCTGACCACGTAGAGACATCATATCCTCGACCTGCGTGTACCATAAGAACTACTAAATAGCGACAACCTCACTCTGATACCACTTGACATGACCCATCCCAATCCCCCCGGGATTAACGTGGGATGCTTCATGCTCCCGTCTGACACGAAGTGTTAGACAAGGGATAATACGTACCTCTGACCATACGGGGCTCCTAGAGCGCGCCAGGATCAGTGGAGGAGTGCGATGTCTCGGTCTCTGCTACAGCCTGCATCCGTGATCAACCTAAAGGGCAAATCAACCATTCAGAACTGTGAGTAGACAAAAATCAACAATTTCATAAATACACATTCATAAAAAGATGTTTAAGCCCTTTGCTAAAAAGTATGCATGCATCAGAAATCAGTAATCAAAACATTTACTCAATAAGCCATTAAGTCCTTAGCCCAAAAACCATAAATCCAAAACCAAGTGGGCCACTGCCCAAATCCATGAACACAAATCCAACCGAAAACCATTTCATAGATCCAATAGTCCATATTTACCACATAACCATCCTCGGCATCCCAGATGCCTAGCGTCCCAGACGCTTGACGTCACAGACGTCATATCTCACGGTAATAAGCAACGCATGCTACCCAGGGTCTCTCCGGATCAATATCTCTGACATCCTAGATGCCTGACGTCCCAGACGTCTAATCATAGCATTCCTGCTCCTGAGTCACCATACGGTACGGTAGCTCCGTATAATAACCCCTTGCAGGCAATGCATCGTGACTTCCCTAGTGTCCCAGACACCTGGAGGAGACCATCATATATCCTCGCATCAAGATGGTATATGGAAAACAGTTTTACAAAGTCATTTCAAAACATCTCAATGGGCCCTGCCCGAAACCTCCATAAAACATCACAATTCCATTTAGGGTCCCCGACCTGAAATCACATTTATGAAACATAGGGTCCCAGACTCGAAATCATATTTATAAAACTCAACTGGGCCTCATGCCCGATTTTGTAAACCATTGGGCCCCCCGCCCGATCATAAGACTCATAAGGATCTCAGCCCGATTTCGTAAACCAACTAGGCCCCTAACCCGATCACATAATTAAAATGGATCTCAGGCCCGAGTTCATCTTTCCAAAACCAAAACCATGCCATAGAACCATAATCAGACTCACAATCACATAGCCATAGCATAAACTCGTAAACCTCGAAATACGTGTAAATACGGATTTACCTCCAAATACGTGTCATCATGTAAACCACCAGTGCCACAATCATCATCATAGAAATCACGTATGTAAAACACATAAAATAGTTATGCATGCATCACAGTTTAGAAAACGAAGTCCACTCTCAAACCGTCCTACGATGCCACCTCGATACACGTGTCATAAGCCTTCATGGGCCTCATCACTATCACTGAGACTTCCAAACCTGTCCAAATCACACTAGAGGGTTACTAACCTCTTCATTAACCTCCTAATAAAGCCCCGTAATTTTCCCAAATTTTTAACTATTTTTAAACTCGATCCTAAACCTTCGGACACCCTGAAACATAACGAAATAGTGTCCGATCGACACGAAACAAGTCCCAAAATATTCGTTACATCGAATGGATTATTTCACATGTTGACATCATGACCTAAAAGTGTCCCACGCACCAGAAAATGTTCATTGTCAACCTTGGGTAAACCCGGTCTGAACCGGTTCAACGGTTCGATCCGATTCAACCGAATTGACGAACTGACTTGGCCGGTTCTCAACCGTTCCTCCACCATTTTCGATCCTGTTGATCCCTAAGCCTTCGTCTAAACCTCCCCTACCATTCTATAACCTCAAACTCGTGAAACAACATCGAGATCATACTTGTTCGAAAGTGAACAGTGACCACCACCTGCAAATGTGTTTTGCTGTCGATTTCGGCCATCACCTTCCTTGAAATTGCGTCCATTGCACTCGTTTTTGACCCTAGAACCAAACCTCACACCTTAAATTGGTCCATACATGTTATACAGAAAAGTTTCAAAAATGGGCAACAATGGCTTATTGGGTTTTCGGGTTTTAGTCACCTCTATCGTCGTCCCTATTGTGCCCAGCTCATCGTCACGTCGTTCCCGTCTCCCTAGCCCCACTCAGATGGCCACAACAGCTGATGAAGGTAGGGTGGTCAGGTTGTGGTGTCCTGTGTGTGTGTTTGTTTGGTTTTAGAGAGTAAAATGAAGATCGTGAACGGGTGAGAAGAGAGACGAAATCGATGAAGATGATAATTGCTAATGATAGTAAATGGTGAGGATGAGAGGAATAGATAGAGATGGATGTCTAGGATGAGAGATGAGAGATGAGGGTTTAATTAGTTAATTAATTAATTAATTAATGACCAATAAACATAGATCCACATTTTGGGGGTTCCAAGCCATGGGATGAGTGACACTTGTCATTCATCCAAGGGCCCCACACTAAATATCTACCCAATTAGCTTTTTTATTAATATTTTATTCAGATTCCCGAGACGTTAAATCCCCCATTTCATTCCAATGACCATAACTTTTCCGTTGGACCTCCGATTTCAACGTGCCTCCTGTCTACGGATTCGTATTGACCCGATCTACGTAATGGTCCTTGGTCCTTGGCCATAGGACCTTTCGGGTCAAATGTCAACATTTTTTCCACGCTTAGGGGAAAATGGTCATTTTACACCGTTCGGTCGATTTTGCTCAACTAATCACCGTTTAACCTCACTAATCCTTGATTAGTCACTAATCTAATCCCGGAATTCGGGATGGGTCGTTACAGTGTAGATCACTTCCTAATGTAGTTTAGAAGATGTTGGTTGAATTACAACTGAAAAAGTGGAAAATAAGGGAAATACGATCGGGTCGGGCGACCCGAAAATAAGGATTTGCGGGTAACAGGGAAGATGAACAGTAATTTCAACGATTTCATTATAGCAACGCATGGTTTCCACGTGTAGCCACTTTAGGTGGCGCGTGGGGACGCTTGAGCTGGAATATCGAGGTACGATCAACACAAAATTTCATCCTTTCGATATTACGAGTCCAATAGTACAATTCTCAAGGCAATCAGATATCGTCTCAGAGTTGTTTTGGTTGTCCGAAGGTGTAGGGTGCATTTTAAATACGTATAAAAATCCCAAAAAATTATGGGATTAAAGTAGAAGATATTTGGGATGATTTGTGATCTTAAAATATGATTTATGGTAGGAAGTGACATTCTCGGAAATTAAGAAAAAATGTGCAAAGTGGAATACGACGATACGAATGTGTGTGAGTGGGCTTTCTTTCCCTAAACTTTTATGCATGCATACTTACATGATTTAAATGTATTTCAATGTGATTTTGGACATATTATGAAGTTCGTATGATTTCTGGACTTTTTTTTTACAAAATAGCTTTAATGGCACGTTTTATGAGAAATAATGTTTGAGCTGTATTTGGGGCTTAAGCCCGAGATTCTGATTGTGGAATTGGATTGTGATATATGGTGTGGGGTGATATGTTGTGATAAAGTGTGATATTGAGTTATGCTGTGTAATGATATGATATGATATAATGATGTGTAATGATATGATGATGTATGGTTTGAATGTGAGTCTTAGATGTCGAGCCCGGGGCCCCGATTCCTGAGATTGGTATTATGTTGACGACTCAGATGTCGAGCTTGAGGCTCTAAATCCTGAGTCAGATTTTCCCCAGACGTCAAGTTAGTGGCTCCGAATCCCGAGTGACTGTGTGATGGCCTACCGGTAGTGCCTTGTGATGTGATGATTGATGTTGTGCATATGTATTGATGATGAGTTGACTATATGGGAGTTCTGTGCTGATGTTGGTTATGAATTGATTGTGTGGATTGACATGATGGCTTGTGAGATTTTGTTGTGATGACTCGGACATCGAGCTGAGCTTCAAATCCTGAGTGAATTTGTGGTGTACCTGCCAGTGGGGCAATGGTTTCCTATGTGACATTGAGATGATGGTGCATTGATTGTTTGTGATTGATGTGCTAGATTCTTGTAGAGATGGTTATATTGACTTACTGAGGTTTTACATGGTTTAGGAACTTTTGATTTGAGATACTTTTCATGTATTTTGAGATAAACTGGATTTGTTTTAATCGAAAAGTAAGGAAATGGTTTTCGTATGCATGCATAGTTTTGGAAACCGGAGGGTAAAAACTATATGATTTCAAACGACGTTTTAAGCTATTTATTTTTGTCCACTCACATGTTTTCTTGGTTTTGTGACCCTCAAGGTTTGTGGCACGGAATTCGATTCTCGAGAGGCGGAGGCATGAACTAGCGAAATTGCGTTATCTTTTGTCTGGCAGGGATTCTGTCATAGGGGAGCAGGACCCAATGGTACTTTACTGTGTATCAGGTGGGGTCATGTCATATTAATTCTGATAGATTTATTGAATGTTCTTGCCTTACGGGTTCTCTATTTTGTGTATAAAAATGCTCAAGATATTTCAGGTGCAATGCCTAAGGTGTCAGACGAGAGTAGAACTGGACACGATTATCAAAGTATTTCTGGAGCTAGTTGTGTCATAAATCACAAGAAGATTCCTTCTGTGGCCTTTGGGGTTGCAAAAATAACCAAAGAACTGTGGAGGGAGGCCAACTTTCCATTGGATAAATTTCTAGCTAAGGGCCCAGTCATGGACCTCTTCGAAGCAGCGATATGTGCTCCCAATCCATCTGAACTGGATGCTTTTATTATATATGCTAAGAGAAATCAAACTGCAGGAATATTCACCATGGCACAAACCTCACTGCATGCTGAATTCGCAATTGTGAACTGCACGAAACCTAAAAAGAAGTTGAGATCTGATGTCTGCTGGAGGAGACTGGTGGCTCCGATATGCTGAAGATGAATATGGACGGGGTTGTGGATCTAGCCGGATTGATGAGAGATTGGAGCTATATTTAGAGGCTATAATAGCATGCTGGTGGGTGCAATTGCAGGCCCTGGACTTGCTGGTTGCTCAGTAGCAATGGCAGAAATTGAGGCAAACAAACCTGGGTTTTTTCTTGCTCAACGAAGGGCCTTGCAGGACTTCATCATTAAGACGGACTCGATGGAGGCCATGGCAGCAATTAAACAAGCAGGTCTGATGTGGAACTCTGTAGGTTTAATAGCAATATAGAAATAGAGGCTCTCATGAAAGATAGGAATGTGGTCGTGAATAATCTCTTATTCTCTCTACGCTCTTGGGCTAGCAAAGGAAGGTTTTCAATCTCAAGTCTTGAAAGAATGGCTGGCTGAGGTCCTTCTTTGGCTTGATATTCTCATTGAGAAGAATTTATATTTTTAAGGTATCAGTTTTGTATTGGAATGGACACTCTTTTTCCCAGTTGGCTTTTTGCCAATCTATGTCAAAAGTAATGAAGAGAGAGAGAGATTTTTGTTTGAAGTGTAGTTCATCATTCACGTAATAGGGTAAAACCTATATACAAAAACTAGTACAATTCTAGGTAAGTAGTAAAGTCAAAACCTAATTCTAGGCTATAATGAAGTAACCTATTATCTAAGGGATTTTACAAATCCTCACGTGAAGGAAAGTGTATATATATATACATTAATATAATAATATTTCCTAATACTCCCCCTCAAGTTGGAGAGTAAATATCATGAACTCCCAACTTGTCTCATAGTATCACAAATTGTTGGGGCCCTAAAGCCTTTGTAAATACATCTGCTAATTGGAATCGTGTAGGAACATATGAGGGGCTAATTATTCCAGCCTGCAATTTTTCTCGAACAATGTGGCAATCAATCTCAATGTGCTTTGTGCGCTCATGAAAAACCGGATTGGCTGCAATATGTAGTGCTGATTGACTATCACAAAATAATGGTGCAGGAGCCGTTTGTGGGACCTTCAAATCCTCAAGTATATAACGTAACCAAGTTATTTCCAAACATGTGTGGCCATAGCTCGGTATTCGGCTTCTGCTGAAGACCTAGAAACATTGGCTTGTTTCTTGGACTTCCAAGAGATAAGAGAATTACCAAGGAAAATGAAATATCCAGTAACGGACCTTCTAGTAGCTCAACAACCTCCCCAATCTGTGACAGGACCCGTCCCCGAAGGACATAAAAAATCGTGCCCGGTCCTGCTCCCGTCTGACAAGTCAACTAAAGTTCTGAAATTACCCTCAGTACTTGTCAAACAAGGGATAACCGCACCTGTGCCCACTCATGCCTCCACCTCCCGATCAGCCTCGATCATCGCGCCACGACCTAGAGGGTCAATAAAACAGAAAAGGTGTGAGTGGACAAAACAATGTTTTAGAAATACATTTGTCAAAATACATTCCTACCCTCATGTTTCACAAACATGCATGCATATCATAAATTATGAGTAAAATATATCTGGGCACAAATATTTATAAATCACAAATCTAAATAAAACCACTGGACTCATTTTCATATCCAATCTCATATAGTCACGTTATCCCTGCAACGCATGCAAATCCATAGGCTAAAGACTGCTCAAAATTCGAACATCCGTTGTTGTGAACACATCACCAGCCGACAATCTAGATCGTCGTGAACACATCACCGACCGATCTCCATATAATCCAGCACATCAGATCTGAGTCGAGCCTCCCTTGGCTGCACGACAACAGACCGTGCTACGAGACCTCTCTGGGGTAAACACATCCATCCCGGAGGCGAGCGTTATCTCTAGGGTTCATTCCAGGGAAACACATTCCCAACCAGAAGCCCTAATATCCAGAGTGCACTCCGAGGGAAACATATTCCACCCCGAAAGCCCTAATATCCACAACATATCATCATCATGAAAACCAGTGAAAAAAACAGTTGCATTTGAAATCAAAACCATTTTCAATACAGGGCCTCAGCCCAAAACATAGTTTCCTCAAAATCCGTAAAACCAGAGTTCCGATTATTTCATAAATCCGAAAACCATCAATATCAACATGTAATCACATGAAAATACCAATCCAATCAAAATCACATTTACATTGGGTCTCATGCCCAAAATATCATTTTCACGCAATTCCGCGCAACCGCAACCTCAGTT
The DNA here is from genome assembly GCA_032719365.1 of Prinsepia uniflora. Taxonomy (NCBI): domain Eukaryota; kingdom Viridiplantae; phylum Streptophyta; class Magnoliopsida; order Rosales; family Rosaceae; genus Prinsepia; species Prinsepia uniflora. The sequence continues at coordinate 67,421,596 of CM064868.1, read as the reverse complement.
GCCATTTTCACATAAATCCATGAAACATATGCACAAAGCATTACAAATCCATCTAATCAATCCCTAACTCATAATCCGAGTCAAAATCAATCTCAAATCCCGGGCCTTTGCCCAAAACGGCAATATCATGGTCTTCTCGAAAATCGTGCCCAAAATCATATAAAATAATATAATATTCCCAAAATCCAGAAATCATCATATCAAAATATCAATCATGCCAAATCATTTCAAATCATATCATAAAGAATTTAAAACATATATGCATGCATTCTGGGTAGAAAATAAAAGCCCACTCACACACCGTCCATATCGCTCGCTTTCCGAGCTGCACGTTTTTCCATAAATTTTGGAAGTCACCATTCCTGTCCAAAATCATTATCGAGGGTTACCAACATCTCAATATACCTCATATAATTTTCCCCAATTTTTCTGGGAATGAAATACTTATTTTAAACGTATATTAAAACTTCGGATACTCAGAACACTATCGAAACGATATCCGATTTCCTCGAAACCAGTGCCAAAATGTTCGTTACATTAAACGGGACAAAAGTCATGTTGAACTCACCTTGGAAATTGGCCCTCACACTCCGCTGTGAGTGGCTACGCGTGAGTCCACGCGCATGCTACAGTAAAAGCTATAGTCGTCGTCCCAACCCGGATACTGTAAAACGGGACCAGTTGGCCCGCGAGATGACCCGATTGGAATCCTGTCAATTATTCATCAATTCCTTCAATTGAATCATCGAATAGCATATTTAGGAGTCTAATTAGGGTTCTGTAACCTAATTTACACAAGAGCTTACCTCAATCCGTTAATTCGAACTCGATTGTTCGAAGAACATAATCGTACTGTTCATCCTTCAATTCATTCGAATTCCACCCTTTTCTCCAAATTGATGCATTAAGAAGCTTCGTAGGGTTCATCCAAACATACTTACAGTTTCAATTATAACTTTAATTCCCTCCAACCATTTGAACTCAATTCGAGTTTCCTTAGACAATCACAGAGTTCGTCTGGGCTTGTTTCTTCACCATTCTCATTCATTTTAATTCTATTCGACTCGTTTAGGTCTCCCTAAACTCATCCTCACTTCTGTTTTCACCAATTAATCACACAAATTTTTGAATCAATCCCACCATTCGAATTCAAGTTTTTAGGTGGGGTTTCGGGTTCTCTGGGTTTTGGTCTCTCAATTCCTTCTTCTTTCGTTCCATTCCCTTGCTCGTCTTCTCTCAACTTCCTCAATTGGAACCAGAATGAAGAGATGGAATGAGGTCAGTGTTTTGAGCACAACCCATGCTCTGTTTTTCTCCCAAAATACACGGTTCAAAAGCTTTGAACCCATTCCACCGTCAGAGTACAAACACATCGTGCATTTGCCACTAATTCTTCTTTGCCAGGTGACATGTGTCACTTAAAGAACGTCATGAGTCACTAATGTAATTGACTCAGCAACTCTTGCAAAAAGACAGATTTGCCCTTGCTTGCATAATTTACCAAATTGCCCTCACATTTCTTAGTTCATAACTTTTTCATCCGGACTCCGATTGACGCGTGTCGCCTGTCTACGTACTCAGCGTCTTGAGACCTATCAACTGGTATTTACGGAAAGTCCAAACACGGTCCTGATCAAAGGGTCAACAAATGGCCCCTTTTTAACCAATTTACCAAATTACCCTTAGACTTCCGAACATCATAACTTTCTCCTCGAATGTCGGAATCGGATGTGCCACTTGTCTATGAACTTGTGACGTCCGAACTACGTCACAGTCATCGGTAAAAGTCCGTTTGATCGCTCGAACTAAAAGTCAACCATTCGCCCAATTCCAGGGGGAAAATCGCATTTTCCTTCAAATTTTCCAAATTTTTCTTTTTCGAATTTCCGGGTCGTTACAATATGAATCACAAAAAACTCTTAAAGAAAGGTTGTTAGAGGCATGAAACAACAATCCTTGTTTAGGTGCTCCTTTAATGTATCTGAGAATCCTCAAAGCTGCATCCCAATGGGGTTTACATGGCTGACTCATAAATTATCTTAATGTACGAGCTGGATAGACAATATCAAGTCTTGTGACAGTGAGATAAATTAACTTACCAATCAGACGTGTGTACTTGGTTGGATCATGAAGTAAATCCCCATCTGTAGGAGTGAGTTTCAGATTTTCTTCCATTGGAAACTTGTCTGGGCGTGCACCAAGAAGACCTGAATCTTGCAAGATATAAAGTGCATATTTTATTTGAGACATGAAAATACCCTTCTTGGAACAAGAGAATTCAATGCCCAAAAAGTATTTTAAGTCTCCTAGGTCTTTGATGCGAAAACGCTGAAGGAGAAATTGTTTGAGGTATGCCATTTTTGTGAGATCATTGCCCGTGACAAGTATATCATTAACATAAATGAGGACTGCAGTAAATAATGAGCCTTGAACCTTGGTAAACAGAGAATAATCAGCCTTGGATTGCTGATAGCCAGCCTTCTGAACAACGAGAGAAAATGTGGAGAACCAATTACGGGAAGCCTGCTTAAGTCCATATAGAGATTTGTTGAGCCGACACACCAGGTTCTCCCCCTGTCGGCGAAGACCGGGAGGAGGATCGATATAAAAAATCTCATGTAAATCACCAGAAAGAAAAGCATTATGAACATCCAACTGGTGAATAAACCAATTACGAGCAGGAACGACAGTAAGGAGACACCAGAGGGTGGTGAGTTTGGCAGTGGGAGAGAACATCTCCTGATAATCGATACCTTCAACCTGGGTAAAGCCTTTGGCAACAAGGAGAGCTTTGTAACGTTCAATTGTCCCATCAGACTTATATTTGATTTTGTAAACCCATTTGCAACCGATGGGCTTATGACCAGATGGTAGCGGTACCAAACTCCATGTATGATTGAGTTCAAAGGCTTGTAATTCTGCATTCATGGCCTCTTTCCAATTGGGATCAAGGATAGCTTGAGCATAGGAAGTGGGTTCAATATGACCTGTAATGTTAGCTAGAAAAGTATATTGAGCAGCGGAAAAATGAGAATAAGAAAGAAATTGAGAGAGAGGATATGGAGGGACGAGACATCGGAGTTGATGAAGTGGCTTGGTTAGAAAAATGGTAATCTTTATGCCATGTGGGGGGTCGAATTGGGCGAAGGAAGTAGCGGGTGGAAGGGGGCACATATGAGAGAATGGTGGGATCAGGTAGATCAGACAACGGTTCAGGTAAGGGAGGGGAAAATTGAGGAGCAGAAGGAGTAGGTGGTGTAGGTGTGGTCAAATTTGGATGTGATTGGTGAGTGGGGGAGGGGGGGGAAGGGGGGATGTAAGGGGGCCGTAGAAAGGGTTTGGATGGGATGGAAAGTGACTATTGGTGGGGGGCCCATGAGAGAAAGTAGGATGATGAGATGGTGGGGTTGATGATGGGATAGGAAGACTTGGGAATGGTGAAGGGGTAGAAAAAGGAAAGGTGGTTTTAATAAATTTAACATCGCGGCTAACAAAAATTTTGTGAGTATTTAGATCAAATAATTTGTAGCCTTTTTGACTAGTAGGATATCTAATAAATAGACATCGAATAGCACGTGGATCAAATTTATGCTTAGGATGAACAACAGTAGCATAACACAAACAACCAAAAACTCTCAGGTGACGAAGAGAAGGTGTACGGTGGTAGAGCATTTCAAATGGTGATTTATGAGAAAGGAGAGGAGATGGAAGACGATTAATTAGGTAGACAGCAGTGAGGACACATTCACCCCAAAATGAGAAAGGTAAAGAGGATTGGAAAAGAAGAGATCGAGCAATAGTGAGGATATGACGATGTTTGCATTCGACGACCCCATTTTGTTAATGGGTATAAACACAAGTTCGTTGGTACTCAATTCCATGGGTTTGGAAAAATTTGTTCATGGATAAAAATTCAGATCCTTTATCAACTCGGATAGCTTTGATGGAGACATGAAATTGGGTACGAACAAAAGCAAAGAAAGACGTCAAAATAGATTGTGTGTCTGATTTTCGCTGCATTAAATATAACCACGTGCATCGAGTAAAATCATCCATTATTGTAAGAAAAAAATGTGCACCAGAATGAGTGGGATTTTTGTGGGGACCCCAAATATCACAATGTATTAAATCAAAAGGTGCATGTGTTGAAATTAAACTAGAAGGAAAAGGTAATCTGGTTTGTTTGGCCATAGGACAAATATCACAATTATTATCAAAAGAAGTGACCTGACAAGGAAGTAAATGAGATACTAATTTATGTCTAGATGAAGAAGGATGACCAAGACAGGAATGCCATAAGGTGGATTGGTGAGAGGTTTGGCATGAAGTCGGTGTCGGTGTCAAAGGTGACATGTAATAAAGACCACCATATTGTTTACCCGAGCCAATCATCTTCCCCGTAGCCAAGTCCTACAAAACACAAAAAGAGGGAAAAAATGGAACAACAATTTAAGGAATTAGCAAGTTTACTAACAAACATAAGATTTAAACGGAAAGAAGGTACACACAAAACTTTTTCTAAAGTAATATCAGAATTAAAGGACATAGTGCCAATTGAAGTGATGGGAGCTGAAGAGCCCGTGGGTAAATTGACAAGAGATATGGACGAATGTTCTTGTGCAGAGAAAGTGGTGGATTCAGAAGTAATATGACCAGTAGCTCCGCTATCCAAAATCCAAGGTTGAATAAATACAGAATTATTAGAGTCGTTAGAGAAAAGGGATAAACCTGTAGTATTTGCAAAAGAATTACTAGTACCCGTGGCGGAATTAGAATTCAAAGCTATCATTGCATTGGCTAATTGATGAAGTTGGTGGGGTGATGAACCAGCCAATTGATGTGGCTGAAGAGAGGAAGATTGATGTTGATTGATGGAGAAAAGTGCATGGGGCCCAACTGGTGTAGAGGTAGCAGATGTTGAACCAAGTGATGGAGAGGTCACATGAGATACTATAGTAGGTGGAAGGGCATTAATTGGCATGTGATAATCATGCGCATTGGAGTGGCCATCGTTGGTGAAGGAAGCTGTGTGGGCTTGTGCAGTTCTGTGGCTTTGGGACCTGCGACTTTGTTGTGTTGTAGGCTTTGCACTGTTGTTGTCAGCAGCGCTATATGCGGCTTTTTTTTTCTGCACCTTTCTTCATTGTGACCTTATTGATCGTAATATTTGCAATGGTATTTTCGATATCTGCAATTTTCAATTGAATGCCCATCTTTATCACAAAATTGACAATGCTCATTGGTTGCATTATTGAAAAATTTATGAGAACAAGTTTGTATCGCTGCAGCAATAGAAAAAATTTTGGTTGTTCCCATCGTCATATGTCGCTGTGTTTCATCTTGAATAAGAAGAGAATAGGCTTGTCGAACATTAGGTAAAGGATTCATCATAAGAATGTTACTTCGAACACCATTGTAAACATCAGTGAGACCCATAAGAAATTGCATCATTCGATCCTCCTCAATTTGTTTGTTGTGTGCTTGCAATTGGTTGCAAGAAGGAGGAGTTCTATGTGCATCCAAGTCGTCCCATAAGCCTTTGAGTGTAGTAAAATATGCTGAAATTATCATGGTGCCTAGAGAAAGTGAAGCGATTTGCTTCTGAATTTGATAGATCGTTGGTGCATTTCACTGTGAGAATTGATCTCGAAAATCTTCCCAGACTTGATGAGCAGTTTTGGCATGAACGAATGCTTTTGAGAGGTCAGGTTCAACAGAGTGGGCAAACCATGATAATATCATACTATTGCATTGATTCCATAGATCAAAATTTGTCGGGTCTTCCGTTGTTGATGGTGGTTGAATAGTCCCGCAAAATTTGTTTTGGCAATGAGTGTAACAACCCAGACCTTCAAAAAGGGCAAAAATGTAAATTTGGAAAAGATTTGTATAAAATGACGATTTTACCCATGTGAATAGTGTGGTCAAATGTTGATTTTTTGATTGGCAGGTTGAACGGACGATGGCCGATGACCATGACGTAGTTCAGGACGTCACGAGTCCGTAGACAGGTGGCACGTCTGATTCGGACAATCGGGGAAGAAGTTATGGTGTTCGTAAGGTCGAGGGCATTTTCATAATTTGGTTAAAAAGGGGGGAATTTGTTGACTTTTTGTTTGACCATTAGTTTTCACTCAAATCGAGGACCGTTAGATAGGTCTCGACGTCCTGAGTACAACGACATGCGGCACACCGTCATAGGACGTCAGACGGTTAAGTTATGGGTCTAGATAGGTGAGGGGTAAAATGGTAATTTGGACTTGCAAGGGTAATTTGGTCATTTAACACTTGGGGAACTGTGCCCAATCAGATAAGGCCATCTGGGGAGCTGGGATTGGATATTTTGGACTGTGTCCACAGGGTGTTTGACACCTGGTGACATCCTAGAGGTTTCTAGCCTATGTGTACACGGTTATACATTTTAAAATGGTTGGGTAATCGTTCAAAGAGAAAAACAGAGACTGGGGCCGTTAGGTAAAATCGATCAATGTTCAGTGTGTGAGTGCTTTGAGCTTGAGTGAGTGATCAAAGGAGTCCTAGTGTGTTGATTGATCGTGGTTAAGAGAGTCTGGAGTGTTGACTACGTGTGGAAGGTGAACAGAACCCGAGAAACAGAGAGGGAGTCGAGGGTCGTGGTGCAACCACAATCGATCAAATTGATCCAACTTGGTTTGAGGGATTGTTAGGAAAGTTGAGGACCACCTATTGAACCCAGAGAATCACGGCGGCGACCACGGTGGAGGTCAGAACATAGGTGAGATTCTATTTCCCCTATTTTTCCCGTTTTAATTCAAATCGAAAGTCGTGGGTTTTGGAGCATAGTTGAATCGATCTATTGGTCCTAATAGTTGTAGGAAGTTCTTAGTGAGCTGAAGAGTCGAACCCGTGCCCTGAGAAGGCGGCTGGTGGCGGGGAACCGTGAACTGAATTCAGAGCTTTGGTTGGACGTTTGGACGGTAAGATTTCATGTTTTATTTCGTGATTTTGTCAAGGGAATCGATCATAAATTCAAGGTCGATCATAATGGTATAGAAAGGGTTGGAAATGGCTGGAAAATGGGTGAAAACTGGCCTCGCCGGCTCGGTTAGACCGGTCTGAACCGGGTTGGCTGGAGGTTGACGATGAACAGTAGCAGGCGCGTGGCTCCCACGCGCAGCCCCTTTGGGGGGCGCGTGAGGGCGCGTGGAGCATGTTCTAGGGAAGTGTCCAACATTGTTTTCACTCTAATGGATGTAACGAACATTTTGGGACAAGTTTCGAGTCGATCGGACACCGTCTCGGGTTAGTTTTGAGTGTCCGAAAGTTTAGGGGTTAATTCAATTACGTTTAAAAAATCCCGAAAAATTGGGGAAATTAGTGTGAGCCTTAATGAAGTGTTTATGACCTGGTATTGTGGTATTTGACAGGTCGGGATACCCCTGAGACAGTCGAGGAGCGTACAGAATGCAATTGACGCTTTCGGACCTAGTGAGTGGACTTTTATTTCTTATCGAGCATGCATAACTGTTTTTATTTACTTGATTTATGTTTTTAAATACAATTTTATGATATTGATTATTCTATATCTGTTTTACATAATTGCACATTTTTCGAGGCGTTTCGTAGATTTATATGTATTTCGGCACGTTTTACGAGATATGATTTGATTATGATTCTGATGCTATGATTTTGAGATTTAAATATATAACTGATTTTCAATGACTATAAATGGGTTTTGAAACATGATTCGATAATCAAGGTTTTCGGTTTTAGAATCGGATTTCGGAAATCGAGATTTGGTTTTAAGCTTGAAAAAGGGATTTCCGGATTTGGATTCGGAATGAGGGTTCTGAAAGCCGGCATGGCTTCAGAATGGTGATTTCGAATTCGCATTTGGACTTGGATTTAGAAATGATTTAAAAACGGTTTGGATTGGATTTGCTGGATCTGGTTATTGGGTTTAAAGACCCGGATTATGATATGACGGGGGCAGGCCCCGATTGGGTTTAAAGACCCGGATTGAGTTTAAAGACTCGGGAGTTTAAAGACTCGGATATTATGATTTTCCCCCGTAGGCCTGTTGAGTTTAAAGACAACGGGAGTTTAAAGACTCAGATTATAATGAGGCCTGGATTGTGTTTAAAGACTCGGATAGATCTAGCAGGTTCGATTGGATGAGGATATTTGGTATTTCATGTTTTTATGATGAGGTTTTCTTAACGGTTATCATACGGTTTATATAGTTGTTTTCTGGTACTTAGTTATGCATGCATGTTTTTTAAAACGGAGGGAAAAATCCTGGTTTGTTTATTAAACTATTTTCTTGAAACTCTTATTTATTTTTAGTCCACTCACACTTTTATGGTTTTAAATTACCCTCCAGGTCGTGGTGCAAGCGTCGGGGTTAACGTTGAGGCAGAGGCAGAGGCATAGAGTTTTTCGTTGCGTGTTTAGTCAGCTCACAGTAGGACTTTTGTTCTTATTCTGTACTATTACTATGCTCTGTATTACTGTTGACGAGTTGTACTATAACTTCTCCCTAGTCTGACAATGTATGCTTTGTGGTTGCTTTGAGGTTATTTTGGTCTTTTTATTGTGATTATCAGACGAGAGCAGGATTCGTCCCGGTTATCGATGTGATAATCGGGGTGGGTCCTGTCAATTGGTATCAGAGCATAGGTTGACGGTTTGTGTCTGGTACATGGTTGTGTCTAGGTCGTTATACTGACTTTATGCCTCTTTCAGAGTATGAGCGACCATGCCTCCGAGATGTGAGCCCCCTCCACGACCTGCGGAAGACGTTGCGAGATATGCGGAGAGTGCTACGATTGAGCGAGCCCAGCGTCTAGAGGCTACAACGTTTAGTGGTGGGGCAGACCCTGAGCAAGTCCACAGGTGGATTACCCGACTTGAGCAGATTTTCGCGGTGATGCGATGCCCACCGGAGGATCGAGTGTTGTTAGCTACCTTCTTGCTGGACGGCGCAGCGTATGAGTAGTGGTATACGCTTGAGTTGTCAGGATGGGACGCCCACACCGTGATTTGGGTGACATTTCAGGAGCGGTTTCTTGATCAGTACTATCATCGCTCGTTCTCTGATGCCAAAGAGGCAGAGTTTCTTCAGCTTAAACAGGGGAGTATGACAGTAGATGAGTACGAGCAGAGGTTCCAGATGTTATCCCGTTTTGCTCCTGCTTTTGTGGCAACGAAAGTTGAGAAGTGTCGTCGGTTTGAGTTGGGCCTGTAAGGAGAGATTCGAGCCATTGTGACGGCTGGCTCATTTGCTACACTCAGAGAGTTATCAGATGCTGCGGTGAGGGTAGAGGCTAGTTTGCCAGCACGACCACAGTTATCGAGTGGTGTGCGACACCGAGAGCATTCTTTTTCTGGAGCATCGATTCAAAGGACCACGAAGCGGGGCAATTATAGTGGTACTTCATCGGCAGGTGGTGCCCGGTTTGGTAGACTAGGCAGCTTCCAAGGTTCCGGTTTCCGAGGAGCAAGGGCACAGCAGAGTCCGCAGGCGAGTGCGACATCTGTTGCTTCTACTGGGAGGCAGAGTGGTGGACCCAGTCGAGATGTTTGCTATTACTGTGGATAGCGAGGTCACTTCCGTCGTGAGTGTCCATTGTTACCCTAGAAGGGTGGCGTAGGCCGAGGTACGGCAGAGCCAGGACGGAGTACAGTGTCAGTTTCAGAGGCGGTAGGCACTAGAGGTAGTGGTGGTGCTACTAGTAGTTCGAGGGGACGCGACCGATCTTCAGGACACCACGCCCGAGTTTTTGCTATGACGCAGCAGGAGGCTCGATCAGCACCCGGAGTGGTGACAGGTACGCTTACCATACTTGGCCATGTTGCACATGACAGGACCGCCCCCGAGAAGGGCATTAATAGCCGTGCCCGGTCCTGCTCTCGTCTGGCAAAACGACTGAAATCCCCAAGTTACCCTTAGTACGTGCCAGACCAGGGATAGCCACACGTGCTTACTCATGCCTCCGCCCCTCGAACAGCCTCGAACAACGCGCCACGACCTGGTGGGTCAATAAAAACCAAAAGGTGTGAGTGGACAAAATAAATCAGCTTATAAAACAGTTACGGAAAGACGCTTTTACCCTCCACGTAAAAACAATGCATACATACAAAAATCATTTCGCAATCGGTTACATTTTTAACATAGGAAAAACCAAGTGTCAAATTTCAACATAAGAAAAACTTGTATGAAACTCAAAGTCATTTTTCCCTTCTCAACCATCGGGTCCTAGCCCGCAATCATAAACACCAGCCTCAGCCCAAAACCACGAAATCAAATCCAATTATACAACATAAACCAAATCCAAAACCATCAATCGCATAACCGGGCCACTGCCCAACTCAACCGAAACATCAGAAAATTAACAACAAATCACAAGTCAATCATTTTGCTGGATATCAAGTGCGCCCGAGTCTTTAAACTCAAAACCATGCTCATTATCATGCCTTCCCGGGATATCAACGAGTCTTTAAACTCAGAACATAATCAATAGGCCTCGGGGGTATCACAATAACCGAGTCTTTAAACTCATTAAGGGCCCTCCCCCGTCATCAATTAATCGAGTCTTTAAACACAAAACGTGCTCCAGCAATAGCACCGGGTCTTTAAACCCAAAACAGTTTTCGGCGGGTTTTTAAATCCAAAACATTTTTCAATCACAACAATGCGGGATTCATCCCGAAATCATATTTTTCACAACAGGACCCATGGTCCGAATTTCCACATTCAATTCCCCAAATCATACTTCACAAACATAATCAAATTATCATTAAACACAGGGCATGCAAAGTCAGACCAAATCACTTTATTAAATCCTTTTTCATTCCAGAATTCGAATTCGCAATAATGATTCCGTAAGCCGGCATCTAGAAACATCATCCCGAACCCAAACCAAACCAAGAATTCGCTTTAAATTTCCGAAAACCGAAATCTCGTTAATCAAAGTTACTTTTATGCCCCGAGCATCAAGCCCGAAATCACCTTTTTCAAAATCCATTTTAATTCCTTGAAATCACTTAATTTCTCAAATCTCATTATCAAAACATCAAAACCACAATCATAATCACCAAAATCACGGTCCAATCAAAACATACTCAAAAACTCGTAAAACCTGCAAAACCGTGTCATTCTCGAAATACGTGTCAAAACCGTGAACCATACTCATAACCGGATCCAACATCTTAAAAACATAATACGCACAAATCCCATAAAATCATTCATTAAACCATCGTCAAGCATAAAAGAAACCATAGTCTTGAAATACGTGTAATTTCGTATGTATAGCAAAAATACATATAAATACGGGAATTGAAATCAATCACCATTCATAATCATAATCATAGAAATCATAGAAATATTTATGCATGCATCAAATTTGGAAAGCAACGTCCATTCACACACCAATTTTAAGGCTCGGTTTCGCGCCGCACGCATTCCCTTAATTTTCGGCATTTTCCAGAAAACTCGAATCCTGCTCGAAATCACATTCCAGGGTCATTAAGGTCTCAAATAACAACATACCAATTCCCCATAATTTTCCGGGAATTATTCGTTAATTAAAAACGTAACCTAAACCTTCGGACCCTCGGAATAACATGGAAACGGTGTCCGATTAATTCGAAACCAACGCTAAAATGTTCGTTACAGTGTATAGGACAAAAGTCATGTTGGACTTACCTCGAAAATCGGACCCACGCGCCCTCACGCGCCGCCGTGAGTGGCTGCGCGTGAGTCTACGCGCCGCCGTGAGTGGCTGCGCGTGAGTCTACGCGCCTGCTACAGTACCCCTGTACAGTTCATCGTTCTCACCCGCCAAACCTGCAATACGGGTTGTTCGACCCGCGACACAACCCGGTTAAATCCTTATCAAAACTCACTCGATTCCTCCCCTCATTCCACCTAAATCATTTCTCATCAGGTTAATTTAGGATCCCATTGATTAATCATCTTTCATTAGCCCTAAATCGATCAACTCGAACTCGAACATCCAAACGGGTCGAAGTACGAAACTCACCCAAATCGACCCCATTCCCAAATTAACTTAGACAGGAGTTTCCAGAGACCTAAACGAACACTTTAGCACTGTAAATTTCAGGAAATATTTCCTGGAGGTTGTCGACTTCAAGCTCAAAAATCTCTGAAACTAGGGGCCTCCGTTCAGGGCCATACGGTGATCAGTTCCCTTCAATTTTCGTATGGTCGAGTTCGAAATGAACTCAGAAGACTAATATTTACCTTTGTTTGGCTCAACTCAGCTCATAGATTAAATTTGGAATTTCCCTCCATTTTTCGAGTTTTTTCCCAGAGCTGGTTCTCTCAACTCTCCGCTCACTTTCTGGTTCCAAAATGAATCAGAGCAACACTCCCAGCACTCTGATAATCGAACAAGACCCCAACACCCGTGGGAACTCGTTCTAGCTCCTCTGTGAATCGTCCCCCGCACTGTCCCAAAAACAAAGAAGAAAATGGTTGCCCGTGCTCTGCAATTCTCCAGTCCCAACTGACCCAATGTCACTCACCAGCACAGACAAATCTCCCTCAGTGCTCTGTGTTCCTCCACTCAAAGGTATAAACAAATCCAACCCGTGCACGCTCAAGTCCAAGCTCTGTTTTTCAATTCTGAACACCATCACTTGTTTCCCACACACACACCACCCGTGCACGCCCAGCACACACACAGCCCTCAATGTCACTAACGGGATAATAAAATCTCCCCAATGTCACTAACGGGATAATAAAATCTCCCCAATGTCACTGAATTGGTTAGACAATTGTGGGATTTCAGGACACACACGGCACGGGTGCTCAGCCCTCTGTTTCATGGTTCAAACAGTCCCCCTACAGGAAATTACCATTTTGCCCTCACTTGGCAAATTACCAAAATGCCCCTCACGCGTCCCAGACCCGTAACTTGGTCAATTGAACTCCGATCGACGCGTGCCGCCTGTCTACGGACTCAGGGAATCGAGACCTTCCTAACCGTCCTCGCTCCTTGGCCATCGGACCTCCCGATCAAAAAGTCAACGTTTTCCCTTATTTCGTCCAAATTACGAAAATGCCCTTGGGCTTCCGAACGTCATAACTATCACCTCGAACGTCGGAATCGAACGTGCCACCTGTCTATGAACTCGTGACGTCCTAGACTACGTCACGGTCATCGGTCAAGGTTCGTTTAACCGCCCGAACTAAAAGTCAACGTTTTACCCACGACTAGGGGCAAAACGGTCATTTTGCACCGTTCGTCCGATTTCACCCAACTAATCACCGGTTAACCCCGTTAATCATGAATTTCGGGATGGGTCGTTACAGTACATACTTTGATAGATCCCGGAGCTACCCATTCTTTTATATCCCGGAGTTGTGGTTTGGTTGAGGGGAGAGAGGTGTCCGCACTGGATTGTGATTTGGGGGTGAGTACGCCTACATGGGAGGTGTATATGGTAAATCAAGTTTTGAGAGAGTGTCCGGTGTTGGTAGGCGAGGTTGAGTTAGTGGCGGATTTTTTACTGTTGGATTTACAGGATTTCGATGTTATTCTGGGGATGGACTAGTTAACTATGCATCATGCTTCTATCGAGTGTTTCGATAGAAGGGTGACCTTTCAGAGTCTAGGGTTACCGGAGACCACGTTCCAGGGTGATCAGCATGCACTACCTACTGGTGTTATTCCGGCTCTAGAAGCGAGCAAGTTGTTAAAGAAGGGATGCCAGGGCTACTTGGCTCACGTGGTGGACACACGTGCTACCCATTGAGGGCGGAGGATATTCCAGTAGTGCGGGAGTTTCCAGACGTCTTCCTAGAGGATTTTCCGGGATTGCCACCTCACCAAAACATCGAGTTTACTATCGACCTTCTTCCAGGTACGCAACCTATTTCTCAGACTCCTTATCGTATGACGCCAGCTGAGTTGAGGGAATTAAAGGCGCAGTTACAAGAGTTGGTCGATGCAGGATTTATTTGACCGAGTGTATCTCCTTGGGGAGCTCCAATGCTGTTTGTCAGGAAAAAGGACGGAGGTTTGAGACTGTGTATTGATTATAGGAAACTGAACAGGGTAATCATTAGGAACAAATATCCCCTACCCCGGATTGATGACTTGTTCGATCAGCTGAAGAGAGCACGGTACTTTTCGAAGATTGATCTTCGATCCGGATATCACCAGCTACGAGTCAGAGAGGAGGACATTGTAACGACCCGTCCCGAATTTCGGGATTAAATTAGTAACTAATCATGATTAGCAGGGTAATTGGTGATTAGTTGGGCGAAATCGGACGAACGATGCAAAATGACCGTTTTGCCCCTAGTCGCGGGTAAAACGTTGACTTTTATTCGGACGGTCAAATGGACTTTGAACGATGACCGCGACATAGTTTGGGACATCACGAGTTCATTGACAAGTGGCACATTCGATTCCGACGTTCGAGGTGAAAGTTATGACGTTCGGAAGTTCAAGGGCATTTCCGTAATTTGGACGAAAAAGGGGAAAATGTTGACTTTTTGACCGGGAGGTCCGATGGTCGAGGACCGGGGACCGTTAGGAAGGTCTCGATGCCTTGAGTCCGTAGACAGGCGACACGCGGCAATCAGAGTTCGAATGACCAAGTTACGGGTCTAGATGCGTGAGGGGCATTTTGGTAATTTTGAGTAGAAGGGCAAAATGGTAAATTGCCAAGCCCAGTTTGAACAGCCGTGGGTTTGTGCTATGTAATTGTTTAAATTGGACCTCTGATCAAGGAATTGTTTAGGAATTCTCTAAAGCTAGGAATTGTTTATGTTATTTGAGGCTAGTGGGAGCATGGTGGTGTGTTTTAGACAGAAAAACCGGGCACGGGGAAGGTTTTAAATAAAATTGGGTTTTGGTCCTTGCGGGAAACAGTTTTACAGTTAGGCCAGGGAGATTCCCACGGTTGTTTTTGTTTAGGAAATCAATTGCTTGGGCGGAGTGTGATGAATTGTTTATACACTTGGGTGCAGTGGAGTGTTAGTGGGTCTGTGCGGGTGCCGTTGGAAATGGGAGGAACAGAACACCATGGAATTGTTTTATCCGTTTGAGAATTTTGAACAGAGCACTAGTCGGTTTTGGTGGATTAATTGCTTGGTTTGATCGTTTTTGGGGTGTTTGAGATGGGCAGAGGACTTCAGAGAAACAGAGAGAGAGGAGAAACGGGGAAACTGGGTGAGAAAATGCTCTGGAAACCCGAAGTTCATGTTCAAACAAATTCAAACTTTCAAGTCGAATTGTAGGCCAGCCCAAGCCAATTTGAGACTCAATTCATTCTTCTGGGATTTCACTTAGTCGATCCAGATCAAAGGGACCGAAGCTCGAAGCTTGGGAAGCCATGGACAATCACGACTGAGTTTCAGAAAATCAAGCTTGGAGTCGTGGTCATGGAGGTAAGTTCTTATGAAATTGAGTTCACAATCATCATGAGGGTGAGTCTACGATGCTTCCTATCTAATCAATTGAAGGAATCAGTGGCGGTGTGATGAACTGGGACGATGAACTTCGATTACGACTCGAGTTCAATTAAGTTGGTTTTAGGCCATGTCGAGTGAATTAATTGATACAGTCCTTTAATTGAGTCCCTTGCGAGTCTACTTGATGGATTAATTGAGGACATTAGGTTGTGCTTGACAGGAATTGGAACGGGTCCAGTCGCGGGTCGCATACCCGTTTTACAGTGAAATCAGGTGAGGAAGGTGAACAGTGCATGTCACTGTAGCAGCGTGGGCTCGATTTTCGAGGTAAGTCCAACATGACTTTTGTCCTACACATTGTAACGAACGTTTTAGCGTTGGTTTCAGAATTATCGGACACCGTTTCGATGTTGTTTCGAGGGTCCGAAGGTTTAGGTTACGTTTTTCATTAACGATTAATTCCCGGAAATTTTTGGGAAATTAATATGATATTATTTGAGTCCTTAGTGACATTAAAGTGTGATTTCGGACATGATTTGAGACTTCTGGATATTGGCGGAAATTACAGAAACGCGTCCAGCGCGAAACCAAGAATTAAGAACGGTGTGTGAATGGACGTTGCTTTCAAAATTTAATGCATGCATAAGTATTTCTATGATTTTTATGATTATAATTATGAATTGTGATTGATTTCGATTTCCGTATTTATACTTGTTTTTGCTACACATACGAACTGCACGCATTTCGAGACTATGGTTTCCCTTACGTTTTGATGGTGGGCTAATGAATGATTTGATATGATTTGGCACGTATCATGTTTTAAGGAAGTTCATTTATGTTGTGAGTATGTTACGGTGTTGACGCGAATTTCGAGGTTTTTCACGAATTTGCACGTTTTACGAGGTTTCGAGTATGTTGTGATTTGATCGTGATTTTGGTGATTATGATTGTGGTTTTGATGCTTTGACCTTGGGATTTGAAAAATGATGTGATTTCAAGGATTTGAAAAATGATGTGATTTCAAGGATTTAAAATGGATTTTGAAAAAGGTGATTTCGGGCTTGGTGCTCGGGGCATAAAAGTGATTTTGATGAACGAGATTTTGGTTTCGGAAGTTTGAAAACGGATTCTTGGTTTGGGTTCGGGATGATGCTTCCGGATGCCAGCTTACGGAATCATTATTGCGAATTCAAATTCGGGAAAGGAAGAGGATTTAATAAAGTAATTTGGTATGATTATACATGCTCCGTGTTTAATGATAATTTGATTATGTTTGTGAAGTATGATTTGGGGAATTGAATGTGGAAATTCGGACCATGAGTCCTGTGTTGACAAAATGTGATTTCGGATGGATCCCGCATTGTTGTGAATGAAAAATGTTTTGGGTTTAAAGACCCGCTGAAAACTGTTTTGGGTTTAAAGACCCGGTGCTATTGCTGGAGCACGTTTTGAGTTTAAAGACTCGGTTATTTGATAACGGGAGAGGGCCCTTAATGAGTTTAAAGACTCGTGAGTTTAAAGACTCGGTTATTGTGATACCTCCGAGACCTATTGATTATGTTTTGAGTTTAAAGACTCGTTGAAATCCCGGGAAGGCCTGTTTATGCGCATGATTTTGAGTTTAAAGACTCGGGCGCACCTGATATCCAGCAAATTGGTTGATGGTGATTCATTGTTAATTTATGTTGTTCGGATATGTTAGGCAGTGGCCCGGTTATATGGTTGATGGTTTTGGATTGTGTTGTGTACTTGGTTTTGATTCATGGTTTTGGGCTGAGGCCTTGTGTTTATGATTGCGGGCTAAGACCCGAAGGTTAAGAAAAGGAAAATGTTTTTTATTTTCGTTTACGGATTTCTTATGTTGAAAATGTAACGGATTACGAAACGATTTTTGTATGCATGCATTGGTTTTACGTGGAGGGTAAAAACGTCTTTCCGTAATTGTTTTATAAATTGATTTATTTTTGTCCACTCACACCTCTTGGTTTTTATTAACCCTCCAGGTTGTGGCGCATTGATCGAGGCTGATCGTGAGGCGGAGGCATGAGTAAGCACGTGTGGCTATCCCTGGTTTGGCACGTACTGTGGGTAACTTGGGGATTTCAGTCGTCTTGCCAGACGGGAGCAGGACCGGACAAGGTTAACAATGCCCTTTTCGGGGGCGGTCCTGTCAGACATACCCAAGACCGCTTTTCGGACCAGGTACGACTATTATGAGTTTGTAGTGATGCCCTTTGGATTAACTAACGCTCTAGCAGCGTTTATGGACCTGATGAACCGAGTGTTCTGGTCATACCTGGATCGTTTCGTGATTGTGTTCATTGATGATATTTTGGTGTATTCAAAGAGTGCAAAGGCACACGAGAAACATTTGAGGATAGTGCTTAAGACCTTGAGGAAGAACCAGTTGTATGCGAAGTTGAGCAAATGTCAGTTCTAGTTGAATAATGTTGGTTTTCTGGGTCATGTGATTTCAGCCGAGGGTATTAGCGTGGATCCTCAGAAGGTTGAGGCAGTTGCAAACTGGGAGCAGCCCAAGACAGTGACCGAGGTCAGGAGCTTCTTAGGGTTCGCTGGTTATTACCGGCGTTTCATTGAGGGATTTTCCATTCTTGCTGCTCCATTGACACGGCTGACTAGGAAGGGAGTCCATTTTTTCTGGGACGAGAGTTGTGAACAGAGTTTCCAGGAGCTGAAAAGGCGGTTGACATCTGCTCCTATGTTGGCCCTTCCAGATGATAGTGGTGAGTTCGAGGTATACAGTGATGCCTCTTTGCAAGGTTTGGGATGTGTGTTGATGCAGCATGGGAAGGTGATTGCTTATGCTTCCCGAAAGTTGAAACCTCATGAGATGAATTACCCCACTCATAATTTGGAGCTTGCAGCGGTGGTTCATGTGTTGAAAATTTGGCGACATTACTTGTATGGTGAGAGGTGCAGGATCTTCACAGACCACCAGAGTTTGAAGTATATCTTTACTCAGAAAGAGCTGAATCTGAGACAACGTCGATGGCTAGAGTTGATTAAGGACTATGATTGCATCATCGAGTATCACCCGGGGAAGGCTAATGTGGTAGCCGATGCCCTGAGTAGGAAGTCAGCTAGCTCTTTGTCACATTTGAAGATGGTTCGATTGCCCTTGTTGGTTGAACTCCGTAAGATTGGAGTGGATTTGACTGTTGATAGTCAGGGAGCGCTACTAGTGAGTTTCCACGTATGTCCTGTCTTGGTTGATCGGATTATCGATGCTCAGTTTCAAGACCCCGTTTTGGGCATCATTCAGATTGAGGTTGAAGCTGGGGAGAGACATGATTTTGGAATTCGTGAGGATGGAGCCTTGGTAAAAGAAGGACGGTTGTGTGTACCAGAGGATGAGCACTGAAGAAGACGATCCTTAATGAGGCTCACATTTCAGCCTATGCGATGCATCTTGGAGGGACCAAGATGTATCGTACGCTTCGGGAGCATTACTGGTGGTCAGGTATGAAGCGTGAAATTGCTGAGTACATTAGTAGATGCTTGATTTGTCAACAGGTGAAAGCCAAACGACAGAGACCCTACGGAGTAATGCAACCCCTACAGATCCCATAATGGAAATGGGATCATCTGACGATAGACTTCGTGTTTAAGCTTCTTAGGACGCCTAAGAGACATAATGGCGTATGGGTGATTGTGGATAGGCTCATGAATGCTCAGTTGTTTATCGATGAGATTATTCGGTTGCACGGTACTCCAGAATCGATAGTTTCTGACAGGGATCCGAGGTTTACTTCACGGTTTTGGCAGAGTCTGTAGGAAGCTTTTGGGACGAAGCTACATTTCAGCACTGCCTTTCATCCTCAGACCGATGGACAGTCAGAGCGGACCATCCAGATTTTGGAGGACATGATGCGAGCCTGTGTTTTACAGTTTCAAGGTACTTGGGAGTCGCATCTAGCTTTGATGGAGTTTACTTATAACAACAGCTACTAGGCGAGCATTGGGATGGCTCCTTATGAAGCCTTGTATGGACGGCAGTGTAGAACTCTGTTATGTTGGATGGAGGTGGGTGAAAGGAGATTGACGACTTCAGAGTTGGTAGACCTCACCCAGGAAAAGGTTGCACTGATCAGAGATAGACTTAAAGCAGCTCAAGACCGACAGAAGAGCTACACCGACTGTAGGATCAGGGATCTGGAGTTTGACGTAGGAGATTGGGTTTTCTTGAAGTTATCTCCTTGGAAGGGTATTGTACGGCTTGGCAGACGAGGGAAGTTAAGTCCTCGTTACATTGGACCCTATGAGATTTTGGAGAGGATTAGTCCTGTTGCTTATCGATTGGCATTACCATCAGATCTAGCTAAGGTACATAATGTTTTTCATGTGTTTATGCTTCGGAAGTACATTCGGGATGATTCTCACATTTTGGAGGCACAACCTGTCGAACTTAGAGAGGATTTGAATTTTGAGGAGCAGCCTGTGGCGATTATGGATCATAAGGATAAGGTAGAAGACGGTTCCCTTGGTTAAAGTATTGTGGACGAATCATCAGGTAGAAGAAGCAACTTGGGAACCTGAGGCCTTAATGCGTGAACAGTACCCCTATTTATTTCACTGAATTTCGCGGGCGAAATTCTTTTAAGGGGGTAGATTGTAACAACCCGGACCTTCAAAAAGGGCAAAAATGTAAATTTGGAAAAGATTTGTATAAAATGACGATTTTACCCCTATGAATAGTGTGGTCAAATGTTTACTTTTTTATTGGAAGGTTGAACGGACGATGGTCGATGACCGTGACGTAGTTTGGGACGTCACGAGGCGGTAGACAGGTGGCACGTCCGATTCGGACAATCGGGGAAGAAGTTATGGTGTTCAGAAGGTCGAGGGCATTTTCGTAATTTGGTTAAAAAGGGGAGAATTTGTTGACTTTTTGTTTGACCATTAGTTTTCACGCAAATCGAGGACCGTGAGATAGGTCTCGATGTCCTGAGTACAACGACAGGTGGCACGCTATCATAGGACGTCGGACGGTTAAGTTATGAGTCTATATATGTGAGGGGTAAAATGGTAATTTGGACTTGCAAGGGCAATTTGGTGATTTAACATCTGGGGGTGTGCCTAATCAGATAAGGCCATCTGGGGAGCTAGGATTGGATTTTTTGGACTATGTCCACAGGGTGTTTGACACCTGGTGACATCCTAGAGGTTTCTAGCCTGTGTACACGGTTATACATTTTAAAATGGCTGGATAATCGTTCAAAGAGAAAAACAGAGACTGAGGTCGTGAGGTAAAATCGATCAATGTTCAGTGTGTGAGTGATTTGAGCTTGAGTGAGTGATCAAAGGAGTCCTAGTGTGTTGATTGATCGTGGTTAAGAGAGTCTGGAGTGTTGACTGCGTGTGGAAGGTGAGCAGAACTCGAGAAACAGAGAGGGAGTCGAGGGTCGTGGTGCAACCACAATCGATCAAATTTATCCAACTTGGTTTGAGGGATTGTTAGGAAAGTTGAGGACCACCTATTGAACCTAGAGAATCACGGCGGCGATCACGACGGAGGTCAGAACATAGGTGAGATTCTATTTCCCCTATTTTTCCCGTTTTAATTCAAATCGAAAGTCGTGGGTTTTGGAGCATAGTTGAATCGATTTATTGGTCCTAATAGTTGTAGGAAGTTCTTAGTGAGCTGAGGAGTCAAACCCGTGCCCTGAGAAGGCGGCTGGTGGCCGGGAACCGTGTCTAGAATTCAGAGCTTTGGTTCGAAGTTTGGACAGTAAGGTTTCGTGATTTTGTCAAGGGAATCGATCATAAATTCAAGGACGATCTTAATGTTATAGAAAGGGTTGGAAATGGCTGGAAAATGGGTGAAAACCGGCCTCGCCGGCTCGGTTGGACCGGTCTGAACCGGGTTGGCTGGAGGTTGACGATGAACAGTAGCAATCCCGTGGCTCCCACATGCAGCCCCTTTGGGGGGGCGCGTGAGGGCGCGTGGAGCATGTTCTGGGGAAGTGTCCAACATGGTTTTCACTCTAATGGATGTAACGAACATTTTGGGACAAGTTTCGAGTCGATCGGATACCGTCTCGGGTTAGTTTTGAGTGTCCGAAAGTTTAGGGGTTAATTCAATTACGTTTAAAAAATCCCGAAAAATTGGGGAAATTAGTGTGAGCCTTAATGAAGTGTTTGTGACCCGGTATTGTGGTATTTGACAGGTCGGGATACCCCTGAGACAGTCGAGGAGCGTACAGAGTGCGATTGACGCTTTCGGACCTAGTGAGTGGACTTTTATTTCTAACCGAGCCTGCATAACTGTTTTTATTTACTTGATTTATGTTTTTAAATATGATTTTATGATATTGATTATTCTATATCTGTTTTACATAAGTGCACATTTTTCGAGGCGTTTCTTAGATTTATACGTATTTCGGCACGTTTTACGAGATATGATTTGATTCTGATTCTGATACTATGATTTTGAGATTTAAATATATAACTGATTTTCAATGACTATAAATGGGTTTTGAAACACGATTCGATTATCAAGGTTTTCGGTTTTAGAATCGGATTTCGGAAATCGAGATTTGGTTTTAAGCTTGAAAAAAGGATTTCCGGATTTGGATTCAGAATGAAGGTTCTGAACGCCGGCATGGCTTCGAAATGGTGATTTCTAATTCAGGTTTGGACTTGGATTTAGAAATGAATTAAAAACGGTTTGGATTGGATTTGTTGGATCTGGTTATTGGGTTCAAAGACCCGGATTATGATACGACGGGGGCGGGCCCGGATTGGGTTTAAAGACCCGGATTGAGTTTAAAGACTCGGATAGATCCATCAGGTTCGATTGGATGATGATATTTAGTATTTCATGTTTTTATAATGAGGTTTCCTTAACGGTTATCATACAGTTTATATAGTTGTTTTATGATACTTAGTTATGCATGCATGTTTTTTAAAACGGAGGGAAAAATCCTGGTTTGTTTATTAAACTGTTTTTTTGAAACTCTTATTTATTTTTAGTCTACTCACACTTTTATGGTTTTAAATTACCCTCTAGGTCGTGGTGCAAGAGTCGGGGTTAACGTTGAGGCAGAGGCAGAGGCATAGAGTTTTCCGATGCTTGTTTAGTCAGCTCATAGTAGGACTTTTGTTCTTATTCTGTACTGTTACTATGCTCTGTATTACTGTTGACTAGTTGTACTATAACTTCTCCCTGGTCTGACAATGTATGCTTTGTGGTTGCTTTGAGGTTATTTTGGTCTTTTTAGTGTGATTGTCAGACGGGAGCAGGATTCGTCCCGGTTATCGAGGTGATAATCGGACGCATGAGTCATGGATTTACTCCAAGAAGGATAATTAACACCGTTCAATTTGATCGGAACGAGCGAGTAACTAGGGTTATCTGAAAGATGAACATAATAAGGATTTGATGCGTCCATTGTTGAATTGGATGATTTTGATTTTGAGGTTTTGGGATCGGCCATAGTTTTGCTAGGTAGTTGTAAAAATATCAAAGACAATGATCATGCTTTGATACCATGTCAAAAGTAATGAAGAGAGAGATAGATTTTGGTTTGAAGTGTAATTCATCATTCACGTAATAGGGTAAAACCTATATACAAAAGCTAGTACAATTCTAGGTAAGTAGTAAAGTCAAAACCTAATTCTAGGCTATAATGAAGTAACCTATTATCTAAGGGATTTTACAAATCCTCACATGAAGGAAAGTATATATATATATATATACATTAATATAATAATATTTCCTAATAATCTAGCTGGGAGGTGAGTGAGGTTTTGATAAAAAGTTAAAATTTTCCCGCGCATCAATTCAATTGTCTGGATAATAAAAATTAGAATTTACAAACTCCAAAAAAATGGAAATCCAAATTCCCAATTTAAATTCCATATAAAAATGTGTCATTTTCACAATTTCATCTTTATAACTACCATTTATATATGAACATTAAATTGCATGTTTAAATTTTATTTTACTTGTATCCAAAAATAAGATTTTACAAATTTTTGAAAACTAATTTCCGGTAATTTAAATTCCAACATTTGAAAAATTCTTAGTAATCTTAAAATTATTTATCTACACACACCCCGTAATTTTTTTTACTTTTCCCATTATCAATGAATTTCCTTCCATTAAAAAAATGATTTGAAATCTATTTGATTTTTTTAATATGTTTTTTTTTTCTAATTCAAAATTTGACCTACATTGTAATAGCCTTGTTATCAATTTCGAATTCAATATTTAGATAACGGAGCAAATCCAATAAATTATGGGTATAAGTAATTGTGCTTTTCCTTGCAAGGCTCCTAATCTGAATATTTTGAGCAAATTATATTGTATAAGTCTAATTCTATTTCTAATTTTTTAACAATAAAAATATATTTATTTTTAGGCTTTTTACTATAGATGCACTAGGAACGCGCTAGCGTATCTCAAAATGCACCAGAAAAGGAAATTTGTTCCACTTTGCACCAAAAATAGGTATAACATTAGTTCTGTTGCACCATTTAACGGATTTCATCTTTAATATTATTAAAACGATTGTTTTTTTTTCCTTAAATGCGCCTAAATACCGTTCATCTTCTTCCTCTTTATCTTCTTCTCTCAACTCAAACCCTCCAAAAACCTCCAACTTACTTCTATGGCTTTTCCACCAAGCTCTCACCCTAACAATCCAAAAATTTGCAATTCAAAAGCCAGATACTTTAATTTCTGATCCCGAAAAAAAAAAATCCCAAATCTGGGACTCAAATGCAATTCGTCCTGTTTCCTAAATCCTACTTTGTCATTTGTCATCAAGAAACACAGTGTAATAAAAAACAAGCAACTTGTAGAAGATAACGCAACAAACAATTCAACATTATCATATCATGAAATTGAACAACAAATGTCTCACACTAAATTCATAATATGGTGTTGCGGTGTAATGGTTTGGAATGCAAGCGTGTGTCTTCCAACAAATTGAAATGCTCGCCAGTACACGGGCTTGAGATGCTCGCCTGTCTCAGCCTCGCGGCTCTCAAAGCCATCAATCTTCCCTAAGCATTGCAAAAGGGAGGGTTTGCTTCCCATAGTCTCAGCAGTGGTCATCTCCAACGCACAGACCAGAGTGCATCTCAAGCTTAAAGAAATATTCGAAGATGCCCACGAATGCTGCCGTACTGCCCCAATGGAAGACGTCTCCTTCACCCTCGACTCTTTTTACTTTGCTCTTGAAAAGTATGACTTCAATTATGAGATTGGAACTAAGGTTTGTCTCATTTTTATTTCCATTTTCCATTTTTGTATTTTAATTGTATTTTTCTTATCGCTTTTGACCTTGAAGTGGAATTGAGTTAATGGGTTTAAGCTTTAAATGAAGAAAATGTATGTCCAATTAAAATTTTGATATTGGGTTGTGTTAAAGTTGCATACAATCCAGAAAAGGGCACTAGCTTTTTAGCGGGTATGTGAGTTTACAATGGAAATGTGTGTGATTTGAAGTGGATTTTGGGTTTCACTGGGAACATTATTTGCGTTGTGAGCTTTTTTTCCTTTTCATTTCTGCATTCAGCATATAGCTTGGCAATGTGTGAGCTTTGAGTGAGTAACTGTCATTGCATACTTTAATTTCTTTACCATCTCAGGGAAGATTATTTTGATTATCTTTGTGGCATTTCTGTTTTCTTTTTCAGGTGAAGGGTACAGTTTTCAATATAGATTCGTATGGTGCATTAGTTGACATTACTGCAAAGTCTTCTGCATACTTGCTTTTGCAAGAGGTTTGCATTCACAAAATAAAGAGTGTAGAAGACATAAGATACGATAATGTTGTTCAATTTGTTGGATTAAGTGTAAGAGATTTGTTGTTCAATTTCATGATATGATAATGTTGAATTGTTTGTTGAGTTATCTTCTACAAGTTGCTTGTTTTTTTATTACACTACATTTCTTGATGACAAATGACAAAGTAGAATTTAGGAAACAAGAAGAAATGCGAATTTAGAAAACAAGAAGAAATGCATTTGAGTTCTAGATTTGGGAATTTTTTTTTTCGAATGGAGATTAGAAATTAAAGTATCTGGCTTTTGAATTGCAAATTTCTAGGCTTGAGAGGTGGAGAACTCATAGAAGTAAATTGAAGGATTTGAGTGAGGAGTTTCGGAAAAAAAAGGAAGAAGATGAACAATGTTTAAAGACATTTAAGAAAAAAACAATAGTTTTAATAGTATTAAAAACGAAATCATAGAAGTAAGTTTGAGGATTCTTGAGGGTTTGAATTAGGAGTTTCCGAGAAAAGAGGCAGAAGATGAAGATGAAGAAAATGAACAATGTTTAAGGGCATTTAAGAAAAGAAATAATAGTTTTAACAGTGTTAAAAATAAAACCCACTAAATAATGTCATTGGAATTTTAACGGTGTTAAAAACGAAATCCGTTAAATAGTACAATGGGCCGAAATATTATACCCATTTCTAGTTTAAAATGGCTTTAAAGTGAAACAAATTTTCGTCGTGAATTGTAAGACACGGTGGCATCTCCAGTAAAAAAAGCCTTATTTTTAAAAGCAAAGCCCAGCATGTTTTACCTTAAAAACATTCGGATATTTTGAACATCTCGGAAAATATCTCAGGCGCCGTTAGCAACTTCATCCGGCGGCGATGGTGGCATCTTCCGTTGTAGGATCCGTAACAACCCAATTCCTGCGACACTTGGTCTCAAATTCCTCTCAGTCCGATCACTTTCGTAAAACAAATTTATACTTCGACCGTCACTCGAAGCGGCGTCGTAGTGACCTGGCTTTGGCCTCTCTTCGCTCAGATGAAAACGATGGCCACAGCCACAATCACCTGGCTGGAGGTGCTATTGAGTTGGAGAGCGCCTTGGAGGAATTTCCGTTCGACGTCGGATCGACAGACTTGCACACTCTTCCAAGTACCATTTGTGCCCTTGCCTTTGCTGTTCTTGGTCTGTAAGTTTAGAGAAATTGGGTGCCATTTTCAATTGCGTTTGTTGCTTGCTTCAGGGCCTTTGTCTTCAGCCCATCTCTCCCATTCAGTCTCTGATGGTTCCCGCCTTCGTGTCGCATATCAGGTAGCTGCTAGAACAGTAGCTAGTTCCTAGTACTCACTTAAGGCATCTCCCAATTTTCAGTGAAAGTTGCTAGCTTTTTTATCCTTTCAATTCAAATTCGGTGAAGGCTTTTTCTTCTTCTTTTATTTCCTTTTTTTTATAATCATTTTAGTATGTGTATCTGTGTACTAAATTGGCATGGTGCTAATATTTCCTCTAATAGTTAAACTTTGGGATTGTCTTGACTGATACTAATTCAATTGTTTATATATAGTTGAATGTTGAAATTTCAGGGGGTTGGTGGAGCATATAGTGAGTCAGCTGCAGAAAAAGCTTATCCAAATTGTGAAGCGGTGCCTTGTGAACAATTCGAAACCACTTTTGAAGTAAATACTTGCTCATTTTTTCCTGATTATTTGATTAAACTCTGCAAACCAATTTTAGCATCATGCATTGCATTCCATTTTTTTTTTTTTGGCAATAATTGGCAATGAATAGTGACCGGCAATGCATCTGAATTATGAAACAAAATTTCATGAAGTTCCTCAGTTATTTAAAGTTGAGTAAAACTCCACCTTTTTTTGGGGCATGAAGCAGTTGGACCCTGGTAAGTCAGGCTGCATATGAATGGATCTTCCTTTAGGGTCTTTTGTGAGAAGTTATTGATAACATAATTTTGAAATTGAAGAATGGCTTGAATTTATTTCTACTTTTTTTGGAGTTACCATATCGTCCAATTATGCCAAAAATTGGGGTTAGAAGCCTTTTGTAATATAAGATGCTGCCTTTGTGTATAATGGTTTCATTCCTTTAACTTGTGTACACTTTGATATTACAAGGAGTACGATTATTAGATTTGTCTGTATTACGAAAAATAAATTTCTAATTCTGAAAATTATGTTCTTAGCCATGGATTAAGATAACTTTTTAATTCTTTTACCGTTGAACTCAAATGTAGGCTGTTGAGCGTTGGCTTGTGGACAGAGCAGTCTTACCAATTGAGAATTCATTAGGTGGAAGCATCCACAGAAACTATGACCTTTTACTCAGGCACCGTTTGCATATAGTAGGGGAAGTGAAATTTACAGTTCGGCATTGCTTGTTGGCTAACCATGGTGTTGAAGTCAAAGACCTGCAAAGGGTTCTTAGCCATCCACAGGTACATAAAGGGCACTGCTCTTAGATTCCCTGTACATCTATTATTTCTCATTTCTTCTCATAGCTAGTCATATTTCAGGCTCTTGCTCAGTGTGAGCACACATTAACAAACTTGGGATTGGTTAGAGAAGCAATGGATGATACTGCTGGTGCAGCAAAGGTAAGCCCCTGATCAGAAAGTTGAGCTGCTGAGTTTCTACTCCAATCAGCCTGATTCCAGGAATACCTCATAAGTCATGATATGTATGTAGTATTGTGCTTTTTCTTTTGGTCAAATAGTATTTTTCTTTTGTTCTTAGTTTTTCCTAGCCACTTCAATAATGGCTGTGCTTGGGACCTGCGTACTGTAATCTTCTTAACTAAATAGTAGATAACTTTCACCTAATTGCAGGTTTGTAACTATCATGGCTTTTATTTTGATGTAGCTGACTGCATTCTATAAATTGTAGCATGTCGCTTTCCACAAACTAAAAGATACAGGAGCTGTTGCCAGCTCAGCTGCTGCAGGCATATATGGTCTAAATATACTGGCGGAGGATATTCAGGTTTTCTCTAACAACGTTTGGTATTCATGAATTATACTTCAGTCCTTGTGGTAACTTATATGCTTCTATGTTCAGGATGATTGTCACAATGTCACTCGGTTTCTAATGCTTGCAAGAGAACCTATTATTCCTGGCACAGATAGGCCATTCAAGGTTAAGCCCCTTGCTGGATTAACAAATATTGGTTTTTGAATTTTAAAATACTTTGGTATCATTGAACTGTAGGTAGACCTTTTTTTTTAATCACATGGTTATTGAATTTATAGACGAGTATAGTTTTCTCACTAGAGGAAGGCCCGGGGGTCCTTTTCAAGGCACTTGCTGTTTTTGCTTTGCGTCAAATCAATCTTACAAAGGTACAGGTCCTGAGTTGGTTTTCTGTGTCTTCCTATAGTTGTTTTGCAGTGTGTATCCGTTGATTGCTTAATTTGTTTCCATAACCAGATTGAAAGCCGTCCCTTGCGGAAGCAGCCCCTGCGAGCTTCTGATGATAATAATGGTGGATTTCCAAAGTAAATACGGAAAACATCTCAACTAAATTATACTTCCAATTTTATTTTGGCATCAATTTAACTGTTTTGATCTAATAAAGAGTTGCCTTATTTGAATTTGCTGTCTTTTCCTGATCATTTTTCTTATTCTCGTACAGATACTTTGACTATCTTTTTTATGCGGATTTTGAAGCATCGATGGCTGATCAGAGTGCACAAAATGCCCTTAGGCATCTGAAGGTTTTTGTTTTTGTTAATTTTCTTTTGGTTATGGTGAGGGTATCTTTTATTGAAAAATGTCCTCAGCGAAGCAAATAAATATTAATCATCGGTGATATAGCAAGATACATTTCCTTCGCAGGAATTTGCGACATTCATGCAGGTTCTAGGGAGTTACCCAATGGATACAAGCATGACTTGAACGACCTACTGTTTGGTAAGAATGAAACTTTTGAATTCTATCATATATGTTATATAAAAGTTGTGAATGGTGCGACAAAGTCGCATGTTCTACAGAAACAATCAAAACTAAATAGTTTGGTCATATATATATATATATTTTCATATTTATCATTTCAAGGTGAGGCCTACGATATCAGAAATGTCTTCCCATTTCAATGTTTTTCATATTATAGGCAAGACTTAGTCACCTACACCAAGGGCCACTATTTAGTGATAATAAAACTTTATTAATACAAATAAGAGTGAATTACAGGCTTCTTCTGAAGTTTAGTGAGATTACAGAGACCTATTTTGAGAAATTACACTAGGATCCTTTGATATAGCACATTTAAGTTTATTATTATTTGTCATTGCGAAATTCTTCATTGCTTTCGTATCCCATAGTTGCAGTACTAAATTCAAATAACTGATCATCTGTATGAACATTATAAAGAAAAAATAAAATAAAATTAAAAAAAAAACTCTATTTACTAAATCAAAATTTAGCTTCACAAGAAAGGTTTATGTCATTTATTGGAAACAGCAAGAAGGTTCTTGTAGTTTTCCTCCATCGTTTCATTAATAGTTGTAGAAAATATTACCTATGAGCGTTTTGGTGATGTCAAATTCACAGCATGATTTAGGGTGAAATTGTTTTTGCTAGCTTTACGATGTTCCGAGTACCTTCTGAGCATTTTATTTCTGATCGTTTCTTTTTACCATTCGTCTTGCTATTAAAAGAGCTTATGAAGGTATATCTTTATAATGGATGATTTCCTGGCGCAGCTTTGTCTTCCATTGTTGCATAAATCAAAGAAGAATGACCCAATTACAGCACAAGTTGTTTATGAAACACTTTTACTCATTGCTGCTGTGTCCCTGTAAGTTCAAAAGTTATGCCCCTTCGACTTCGTGCACAGCGTAGTTCTTGTTCATAGAGCTGGTTTTTATTATAGTGAAGCTGCTTTTGTTTTTTTGTTTGTTTGGGTTTTTTTCTTTCTTGCAAATCATAGAAGGATGGATGCATTGCACACGGATGCAATTTTGTAGTGTTTTCTTTTCGTTGTTTCTGTTTACATATTATTAGAATCAGATTTCAATATTTGCTTAAAATTTCCCTCTATCCTTGAAAATTTCCCGATAAAAATTATAAAGTCACAGGAGGTAAATCAGCTGAGCTGAAAATTTCTGGACATTTACTTTGAAGGGAGAAGTGATTGGAATAACTGCAATTCTACTTGTAAATTGAATGTAAACACGTATAAACGCTACAAAAATGCAGAGCTAACAGACGGTAAACCTTTCATAGAACAAGTATTACAAACTGGCAGTACAAATTTTAAACCAACGTTAGGCTGCCACTATGCGTTTCATAAGTTCAAGAATAACATCAAATACTTGTATTGCCTTTGTTTCCGGTCTGAGAGTCGAGGGACAGTACATTTGTGCCATTAGATCGTCCAAACAACTCACATCCACTAATTGAAATATCGGACGAAACAGCCGATATATCGGTATTTGGGAGGAGCGACATATAAGAGGGGGTAAGGAAAATCTTCCCGGAAAATCGATAATATCGGCGGAAATCGGCGGAAATCGCCGATTTTGGTCGATATCATCGATTTTCCCTTCGGGTGATAGTCGCTGACGACCAAACTCAAAATTCAAAACCAATTATTCAAGCCTACAAATTACAAATTACTTTGAACCTCACTTCTCTAGGATTCACGGATGAACAGCTACCAAATTTGGAAAAAATTAAAAACCTCAAACACTCACTTCACTAATCCAATCTACAAATTGCAGCAATAAGAAATTGAGAGAGAACATAGTCGAATTCAAGAGAAAAGAAATTTGGGGCAAACCTCCCTCGACCTCGAAACACAACTGGACTCCTCCTCCTCGAATCTGTCGTCGCGACGGCTGAACCTCCTCGCCAGAGAACCTCGGTTGCACAACACTCCTTGACCCGACGACGGCTCCTCCTCGATCCACCCTCGACGACACGACGACTCCCCTCAGCCTCCTGCTCAATCCTCGACGACGACCGCTCCATCCATCTCGGCCACCTCGTTTCTCCTCGCCTCTCCCAGTCTCGCTGCCCCACTCACAGTCGCCTCCCTCTTCTCACGGTCTCACCCACCAGACGACGACAAACGACCAAGGCCAGTGGGAGAATTTTCCAAACTCCTCTCGAGCCTTCCACAGATCGATCGATCTCTCTCAAACAAACAAACCCTTGTTTATTTTAAGTGTTAAATGTGTGTAGTGAAACTAAAACGACTACGTTTTAAATTAATTTGCTCTTAAATTTTTTTTGGGCAAATAATGTTTTGTTTTTCCTTAACGTTTTTTTTCCTATTTAACCTTCTTTTTTTCAAAATTCCAAATTGATTATTTGGTAAAATATATGTTAGTAATATATATTTTAAAATTTTAATATAAAATATGAATTACCTCACATATTTGGTAATATATGTTTGAGTTTAGAATATATGTTTTATTTTAGAATATATATTTTAATTTAGAACATATGTTTTAATTTAGAATACATATTTAATGTAAAAAATGGCTTAATAACTCACATATTCCGGCGATATTTCAAACACTGGAAATCACTGGTTGAGTAAAGAAGAATTGGAATGAAACACTGCGTTTCGTTCCAATTCATTTATTAACTTTTTTTTAATTATTTACATATATTATTTAATTAGTTATCAAATTGAATTATATAATTTATTATTTACTTTTTTTTAACCCCAAATATAAAAAATAGATTTAGCCTTAAACTTTTTTAAAAAAATTCAAAATTTATTATTAGGTAAATAGTATGGCTTAATTCATATATTTGGTAATCACTTATTAATAATAAATTTATCATTTATTACTAAAATATGTTTTAGTAATGTATATTTTAATATAAAATATGGCTTAATTCATATATTTGATAATTTTTGTTTTAATAAAATTATGAATATATGTGTTTTTGTTCCTTAATTATGAATATGTATTAAAAAAATGAAGCCTTAAACGTTTTTTTTTTCAAAATTCAAAATGTATTATTAGGTAAAATATGTTTTAGTAATGTATGTTTTAATATAAAATACGGGGTAATTCATATATTTGGTAATATTTGTTTTAATTTTTAATATATATTTAATTTTAGAATATATATATTAAAATTATGAATATATGTGTTTTTGCTCCTTAATTTTTTATCATCATCAAAGTCAAACTTAGAATATATGTTCTAATTGAAATAATTTTATTATTATTTGTATTATTATTATTATTATTATTTGTCATTATCAAATTCTAATTAGTTTTCATGTAAATAATATGGCTTAATTCATATATTTGGTAATTATTTATTATTAATAAATTTATCATTTAGTACTAAAATATGTTTTAGCAATGTATTTTTTAATATGAAATGGGGTAATTCATATATTTAGTAATATTTGTTTTAATTTAAGTTTATCTTTAAGATTTTATACTGTTAGTTATCGTCATATCTGTAGAAAAGCATAAACCGTATGTTTATTGCTGCAGCCAAAATGGCATTTTATAGGGGTTTGTTTAAGGGATAAGACAGAGCAGTTCTTATCTCCTTAAACTGCTTCTAACTGTGTTAGGACAGATGTCCTATGTACAAGTAACTGTAGGTAACTGTCTCTAAATAGGACAGGTGTCCTATACTTAGTACTTAACAAATGTCTAGCTGTTACTAGGGACTTAAGGTACACGAGTTCACCCTAGGAGCTAATGTACAATGTGTGTATAGACACGTCCAGTGGGGATGTGAAGGCAGCGATAGCCTGAGTGCTGAGCACTGTAGCCAAGGAAGAGACAGTGAAGGGATCTGGATTCTAACTTGTGTTTGGTGTAATCGCCAAGGTAGGGAAAGCAGGAACAACCAAAAGTTCGTAGAAGGGAATAGGGTGGGGATTTGTGATGGAGTAGGAAGTATGGAGAGGACCATTTGAGGACTGCTGTGGGGAGGAGATTGATGAGGAAAACGGCTGTGGTAATGGCATCAGCCCAATAACAGAAGGGGAGACCTGCTGTATTTAGAAGTGTGCGGGCAACTTCAGATATATGGCGATGTTTTCTCTCAGCCAACCCATTTTGTTGGGGGGTGTGAGGGCAGGAAAATCGCTGGTGAATACCGTGGGAGGCACAGAAGTTTTGGAAGGCGTGGTTAGCGAATTCTTTGCCACCATCACTGTGAAACTGTTTGATGGTGGTGGAGAATTGGGTTGTGATATATCTGGAAAATTTGGAAAAATGCTCAAAGACTTCAGACTTGAGTCTCATAGGGTAGACCCATGTATATCGAGTGTAGTCATCAGTAAAAAGCACATAATAACGAAAACCAGAAACAGATGGAACAGGGGACATCCAAACATCTGAATGAATTAAGTCAAATGGGTGTTGGGAAGTGTGGATTACATTATTGAAAGATTGACGAGTACATTTGCTTAAAGCACATTGATTACAGAAGGGTACAGAATTAAAAACAGTAGGATCATTGATGTGCTGCTGATTGGCTAAGGTGCGGATGACTTGGGAAGATGGATGTCCAAGCCGCCGGTGCCAAAGACTGGGAGTGGTGGTGAGGAGTGCCTGGGGTGGGGAATTAGGCTTGATGGGATACAAGCCATCTCTACAGGGGCCCTGAAACAGAATGGTGTTTGTAATTAGATCTCGAATTACAAAGTGTGTGGGAAAGAAAGTAATGCTGACATGTTGGTCCTTAGTGTACTGTGCAACAGACAAGAGATTTTTGCAGATGGATGGGACATGGAGGACATTAGACAGATGGAAAGCTGATGAACCAGAGGAGAATTGGACATTACCCGTGTGTGTGATAGGCAGGGTGGTGCCATTGCCCACCATAACTTGGTCTGGTGTGGGAGGATTGGGGTGGGGTGCAGCAGGGGACATGGTGACATGGTTGGTGGCGCCACTGTCAGGATACCAGTTGGGGTCATTGACAGCGGTGATGTGAAGTCCGGCGAAGGCTTGGGAAAGATCATGATCTGCTGGCTGTTGAAGTTGGGGACAGGCGGCTGCAACATGGCCAAACTTGTTGCAGGACCAGCATTGAGGACCTTGGGGCCTGGCTGGATAAGTGGGAGGAGAACCAAGGACCCCTGGGGAGTTGTTGGAGGGTGGAAAGCGGCCAGAACCACGGCGGGAGAAGGGCCGGGAGCCGCGGTTAGACCTGGAGCCACGGTGGTAATTTGGGCGACCTCTGTGGACATAGAATGTCTGAGGGGCAGGGAAGGGTGCAGGGGTGGGGCAGTGAGTATAGAGGGCAGTGGGCGGCGGATTAGAGACATAGGAGGGGTTGGCGACCTGCTGGGCCTCAAAGGAGAGGAGGCGGGCCCGCAGATCATTGAAGGGTGGAAGGGGAGGGAAATTGAGCATGGCGGTGACGAGCATCATGTATTCTGGTCCTAGGCCACGTAGGACGGCAGTGACTAGATCATTGGGAGAGAAGGGTTCATTAATGGCTGCAAGGGAGTCGGCCAGAGTTTTGGCGTGAGAGAGGTATTCAGAGATGGTCCGAGTGCCTTTTGTGAGAGACATCAACTGGAAACGCAGATTGGTGGCATTAGCAAGGGATTGCTGGGAAAAATTCTGGCGAAGACACTCCCAGATATCTCTGGAGGTTTGAAGACCAACGACTTGGGAGAGAACAGGTTCAGTTAGGGTGGCCCGCAGCATGCTGATCAGGGTCTGATCGATTTGGTACCATTGTTGGAAGGCAGGGTTGGGGAGAGGGGCAGCAGGGAATGTAAGGACTGAGTCAGAAGTGGCAGAGGTAGGGGAGGACGTCGCACTTGGGGTTGGGAGAGTGGAGGGAGGGGCAGGATAAGTACCATCTATAAAGCGCCAGTAATTGTGGCCAATGAGGAAAGGCTTAATCTGGCTTTCCCAGAGGAGGTAATTGGATTCAGTGAGTTTGACAGAGACTAGATTGGAGACGTGAGTAGGGGAGATTGAGGGAGTGGAGCAGGAATCGGTGGCCATTTGAATGAGGGAAGAACAGAAAAGGTTCAGTTTGGAAGAACAGAGGGATCGGCTGTGGTTATCAGACTAGGGGCTCTGATACCATGTAGAAAAGCATAAACCGTATGTTTATTGCTGCAGCCAAAATGGCATTTTATAGGGGTTTGTTTAAGGGATAAGACAGAACAGTTCTTATCTCCTTAAACTGCTTCTAACTGTGTTAGGACAGATGTCCTATGTACAAGTAACTGTAGGTAACTGTCTCTAAATAGGACAGGTGTCCTATACTTAGTACTTAACAAATGTCTAGCTGTTACTAGGGACTTAAGGTACACGAGTTCACCCTAGGAGCTAATGTACAGTGTGTGCTAGGTGTATATATACATAGTCTAACAATATCTATATTCTATCATATGATTTATCATATATTTATTACATCAAAGTCATTTTATAGTTTTTATTAATCATATATAACAATTATTGGGTACTTAAGTTTTTCCCAAAATTTCATTCCAAATTTCCGTCATTTGGACCTAATTTCCGTCATTTTTGTTAACCGTAAACGATATCAATATCAATATCGATATTTAGGGCGAGATATCCATAAATTCGATTAGCGATATATCCGTCAATATCGATATTTCAATCCTTGCTCACATCAAAAAAAACCGATTGTTCAAAGACGAAGATGAAAAGCGATATTAAGCAGACCTATAACCTATCTATACATTTTAGAGGCATGGACAACTTTACTTGATGGGCATGAGACCTCTGATGAGCTCCAAGATTTCATTTCGCATTCCTGCAAAGACCATTGGTGTGACCTGCACCTTCAGATTGGAGAACCACATACTATCTCCACTGCCTTTGTGTTTACTTCCATACCAGCTGCATATAACCCTTGCTATGGCCAAAAACATATAAACCACAATCATAACAATTCATTTGTTGCGGTGAATCACTACACTCTTCGTAAGTGATGGGGTTTGTTGCAGAACTAGGGACACTCATAAAGCTAACAACAGCATTGTAAAGTTGCCCAGCATGCCTTTTATTCGTCCCTCCACTGCTATCGTAATGGACAAAAACGTTAGCATCTCTCTCGAATGCAAGCAGGCTCCAGTGTGAGCCTCTGAGCCTCCTTCTGCTCGACTCACATCATCATTGTCATTGACAGGAAAGATGACAAGTTTTTTATCAGGAAAATGAAAAGGTTCTAGGAACTCTTTCAGGCCTTCACCAGCTGGGCAGTTCATCATCCAGAATGAAATTGAAGGTGGAATGAGTAAGATCTCCTCGGAGCAAGATGACATAATATAGCTGAAATAGAACTCTAAGATTCGATCGTTGAGAAAGTATGGGCCACTGAGGATGTCCAAGTCCGATCGTCTGAGCACATCATTGTAGCTGAGAATCTAGTCATCAGGATTCGATTTCCCATTTGGTAGCTCGGTGATGATTATGTTTTCCTGATCAGACATATTTCAAAAACCCTGATTAACACATCAAATAGAAATCAAGGTTCATCGATTGACAAATGTCCTTGGAGCTACCCACAGAATTGCAAACACTTGCATTCTCCAAAATTTTAAGATTGTTGCACAAAATGCACTCAGACTCAACCACAATCGAAAGACCCAGTGTACAAAAAGTACGTTCGATTTTTCATTCCTTTAATATAGCCTCTACAATTTTTCATCGTCACCAACAAATGAAGGAATACTAGTTTACTCATCAGCCAAGAATTCTTTCTATCTTTCCTGGGTTTGGCAACTAATATACTCACATATTCATACATCACCGAATCTCTTAACAAACAGCCAACTTAATTAGCACAAAATCTGTTAATAAAATGTTGAGCAACTCAATCAAATGCAGTATTATTAATATGTAAGCCTATAACATTTCAATATGTAAAATCAACATAAAAGAAAACCCACAACCCCAAGAGACCAGGTTCACCAAAAACAAATCCCAACTCATCAAGTGCAATTGTTACTCACTAACAAGTTGTTCGCCGCCACTGGTACTCTCCACTATACTCTTGTCCATAACAGTGAGGTCGATACCCAATGGATATGTATTTTCCCTCAATCTCATTGTATTAAAGAAATAAAAAGAAAAACATGTTCTTTGCCTACAAACAGAAAACACCAAACCAAACCAAACGAAACAAGAGAAATGTTCCGCCTCAATAGCAGCTTGGGTTAAACATAATAATATCAATAAACTTCAAGATTACAGCAGCAGCAGCAGCAGCAGCAACAACAACAACGACGACAACAAAAAAAAACTAACTAATTTTCATATTTTTATTACCTAAATGTTTCCTAGGATCAGAGATCTTATACTTGAGAGTTGGGTACCAATTTTGATGGCAAGCACAAAGAAAGAGAATCTATACGAGAACGAAAATGAGAGAATGGAAGGGAGCAACTTACAGAGCAATAACACAAAGAAGCTCTCGCGACCTTCAATCTTTTGTACAGAAGAAGGAAGCAGAGGAAGGATTGGAGAAGGCGGTCGGTTGGCTTTCTTGCTGCCCCATAAACCAATTCCAATATGAGAATCAGCTAACATTTGCTCGTGTAAGGTGAGAATCCCAATCTATGGCTATTTAAAGGAAAAAGTCGGAGCATTTGGCGCAGAATAATTAAATTTAACTTTTACATAAATTTATTTGAAACTAGCAAAATTAATTCTGTTCATAGTTCGGTGGGGTTAGGTATATAGGGAGTACAAAAATTATACTAAATAATTTTAATTTGTTCAATACGGTATGATATTTCAAAATATAAAATTGATACTATACTATATTCTACTAATTATGTTCAGTATGATTTTGGTTTTGGGCCCAAATATATAATTTTATTTCTGAATTATTTGATTGAATGTCTAAAAGTAACATTTCAATGAAGTTGAGAAATTAGGCATCTTACTGGATAACAAATATTACTCAAAATATATAAAAAGATTCATAAGTTAGCTGATCAATCTCAATACATAAATTAAAATTAACTCTATCAACTAAAAAACTCTAACATACAATTAAATCTATCAACTAAAATTAACATAAAATTAAATCCTTCAACTAAATAATCCTAACATATAATTAAATCTATCAAATAAAATTAACATACAATTAAATCCATCATTAGCTATTAGCTGTTAGGGTCTTGGACTATTAGTTTTATTTTTATTTTTTTAATTAATTAAAAAAATTAAAACATGTTCGGTTTTGGTACGGGGCGGTATTCCCTAACATCAAAACCAATCCCGTACCGATTTAAACATGTACGATATCGGTATCGGTACCTTACCGATCATTTATTCTGTTTTACTATGCGGTTTTTTCCTATTTGGTATGATACGAGACATGATGATTTTGTTATTTCGAGACGATATGCCCACCCGTAATCAAAATGAGTTTACACAAATTTGATAAATTTAACCTAAAATTTAACTTTATTAGAATTAACTACTAGAAATTAGCCGTATTCGGCTAGCTATTTCTTCATCTTGTTTCTCTCTCCTTTCTCCTTCATCTTCTTCATAAACTCTCTTCGTCATGCCCAAAATTCATCATCATTTGCATTCACAAACTTAAACTTTTGTGGGTTATCCAAAAAAAAAAAATCAAATTTTTTTAGTTTTTGGATCTTTAATTGACTCGAAATTTTCGTTTAGGATTGTGTAAGGTTTGATTTTCTCGGTATTTGGAAAATAGAGGTTTTGATGTTTCACAGCTTTTAGGGAAGGCCAAGTTGCTATGAACAGAATTTGAGTATGATAATTTTAACAAATTCATCAATTAGGAGGAAGAAAGGAAGAAATGTTAGAAATTTTAACATAAATTACGGTTGTAATATTGAACAAAATGATGCTTCTTACTTTCTTGGAGGCGAAAAATATCCTTATTCACAGATGTCTTCTCTGAAATAAGGACTTGAAACTTAGATGACACGACCCACCCCCAATCCCCCGGGATTAAGGGATAAGTCATGTTCCCGTCTAACCTGCATGCGACACGAAGACTAAACACTCGTTCAACCCCCGTAGAACACGCAAGCCAGACAAGGGATCCCAGGTCAACGTACCAAAAACCAAGATTAGTTAACTAGAGTTCGCAGCCTTACTGTGGATCGCGTGTGTGATGTTTCCGTCTAACAACAGCCCGCACCGCATCAACCTGGAGGGTATCGAAAACATAAAAGACTGAGTGGACAAAAATAAATAATAAGTTCATAAAACATTTCATAAGAAAGAAATTTATACCCTCCACGTAAAACCAATGCATGCATTCGAAAACCATTTCATTTCCGAGATGAGAAAACCGTTTACGAAAAACCAGAAATCATTTCTTTAATCAAATCTCGTTTCTCAAATCCAGGGACTCAACCCAAAATCATAAATCAACATCAAAGTATGGGAACTCAGCCCAAAAATGCACATATCCAAAACATTCGGGTCACTGCCCAAAACATTTGAAAACCACAAGAAAATCAATAGAAAATCAAGTCAATCAATCTGTTGGATCTCAAGCACCGAGTCTTTAAACTCAAAACACATGAACATCAGGCCTTCCCGGGATATCAACGAGTCTTTAAACTCAAAACACAATCAATAGGCCTCGGGGGATATCACAATAACCGAGTCTTTAAACCCAAAATATATCCGAGTCTTTAAACTCAAAACATATCAATCAAGGGCCCTCCCCCGTCATCAATCAACCAGGTCTTTAAACCCAAAACCAGATCTAGCATTAACAACCGGGTCTTTAAACCCAAAACCAAGTGAAAATCATAGGAACTCAAGTCCAAAACCAAATACGAAATCATCATTGGAAATCTCGATTCAAATCCCGAAATCACATGAAAACCGAAAGTCGAAATCATTAGTAACGGGGCCTCATGCTCGAAATTACTTTCCGAAATCCATTTATAAATCCTTGAAATCAAATCATAATTCAAATCCCAAAGTAAAATCATCGAAAGCATATCAAATCACAATTCAAGACAGAATCTCGTAAAACATGCAAATACGTCAAATATCTCGAAATACGTGCAAAACCGTAAATCACAGATATAATAATCATAAACATAGAAATCACATATAGAAAACATATAAAACATTTATGCATGCATCATAAGATAGAAAGAAAAGTCCACTCACATACCATTCCCGTTGCTGCCTCGATACGCGTGCAATACGCCGTTCTTGGCTAATCCTCTATCACTGGACTTCCCGAACCTGTCCAAATAATATTCTAAGGCCACCAACTACTTCATAATGCTTCTAATAAAACCCCGTAATTTTCCCGAATTCTTAACTATTTTTAACCTAGCCTTTAAACCTTCGAACATCCTGATTCTTATCGAAACGATGTCCGATCGACTCGAAACCAGTCCCAAAATGTTCGTTACATCGATACAATAAAAAGTGGTGTTGAAAAATTACTCAAACAACGTGCCACGCACCCACATGTGCCTCCCAAAGGGGTTGCGCATGGGCCTCATGCGCCAACACAGGTTGTCTTCAACCTCGGTCAAATTAGGTCCAGACCGGTTTGGTTCAGCCCGGTTCAGCCGAATAAGCAAGGACTGTTCACGGCCATTTTCAGTCCATTTTTTATCCTCTTCCCACCATTATCTTCGTCCTAATGTATAGACTCGATCTACAATGGTGAAACATGAATTTAAGGTCTATAAACTACCTCCCAAATCGAAGGTTAGATAGGTCACTGTCCGTCATCGAGTTGCCACGATTCCGGCCACCATACTTCTTGATTTTGATCCCAAACATCTTCTGAAATCCCTAGAAACACATCTCAATCATCAAGACCTAGCAACAACCACCAATTCTCAACTTACCATTTTTTAATGAAACTTACCATTTTTTTGAGTTCTACGGCTACCGTCCACATTAAGCCTCGAAATTGGTCCCAATCGACTTGTTTGACCCTCCTGATCATCATCCTAGTAACCAATACGATCATCTCGCCCCCAAAAGTCAAATTTTCATTTGAATGAAAATAGGGTATTTCACGGGACTTGTCACCTACTACCGTCGTCGTGCCTCGCCATGAGCACCAACATCATTGTCCCGACTCCCTTTCACTTTGTCCTTCATAAATCATGGAAAATTGATGAGGATTGAAAGGGTATGTAGGGGTTAAGGCTCACTGTCTCTGTTCTTCACGGCCAAAACTGTGTGACCATTGCACCATTTTTTTAAAACAATCGTGAGGCGGTGAGAGATGTTTCCACAGACCTCCAGAGAAGGGACAAGTGTCCCAATCTGGTTGGGCATCAATCCCAAGGCAGCCACCTATCCAAAGTTAACTGGGCACATCAGAAAAATGACCAAAATGTCCTTCAAGGCTAAATTACCAAATTGCCCCTCAACTTCTGAACGACATAACTTCCTCCTCGAGTGTCGGAATCGGACGTGCCCTCTGTCTATGGACTCATGACGTCCCAAAATACGTCACAGTCATTGGCCAAAGTCCATTTGACCGTTCAAATAAAAAGTCAACGTTTCACCCATTCCAAGGGATAAATCGTCCTTTCGCACCATCCGTCCAAAATCATCCAACTAATCACCGATTAACTTAACTAATCCATCATTAATCACTAATCTAATCCCGAAATTCAAGATGGGTCATTACAATCTTCCCCCTCCCCCCCCCCCTAAAAGAATTTCATCCCCGAAATTTCGAATCTCATACGTCCGCAACTCACTGGGGGAATCCAATTTGTCTCACATCTAGGCCTTTTACCTGGTGTACATCTCCTGTCAATCTTGTTCTTATCTTGACAATGCTCAAACGGTCACCACCACATCAGTCATCACATCTCTGCCAAGCAGACCAGCTCTTACCAACTTTTGGTCTATCTGGCGACCATCCTATTTGCACCAAGGTCAACACTTTTTCAACTCGTACCCACGGTACCTCGAACATCGCACCAGCCGACTCTCACAGCTCAGTCATTACCAACCGAATCACTATAGCCACCAGTCACATCAATCTCGACTCCTTCTCGAGTCAAGCGTTCCTCGTACCAACGCCTCAGTACATCGGGCGAGTCTGCCGTCAACAGGCACAAATCTTACCTCACAAACCAATTCTCAAGATGGCATCTGCCGGCCTCGGTACTCTATCCGTCAGCATTCAACGTCGACCTCACCGGAGTCACAATGTACTCGCTCACTTCCGAACAACTCAACCAACCATCTCACCGGTGGCTCCACTAACCTATCAACACCGTCAACCTGTGGGAACACCAACCACGTCTCACACTACCTGTCTACAACTAGACCCTATCACATACCTGTTAAACCGTAATCACACATCTCTGCGTCAGGTTCCCACCAGCCACTCATGACCCTTAGCATCCAGCTCACCTCATTACTGAATCTTGCCATAACCAATCAGACCACTTGGGATCACCCTGAACTCATCCACATCCTTGATCCATCCATCAAATCAGAGCTACTCTGATCATCCATGCAACCAACAAGACACCGCTGCACCAAGCCATTCACCAAAACTTCTACCACATCATGATGCACGTCCAATCACATCGGAAAGGTTAACACAGATCTCAAGTACAAGCACCAAACACATCTCATTTAAGTACACAGGGTAGACCCAGCACCAAATCCATGTCCACATACCCATACATATACAAGACAGATCGCTCGTATCCAACATTTATCTTGTCATCCTACTTCCATGTCCTAGCTCTGTCTTGCATACGATTCCACTCCTCCTAAGTGGATCCCACTTACTGTTGATAAGTCCTCAAATAAACATTATTTTATATTATTTTATACCCTTTATATTAGCTTTTAATATTAAGCTAATAAATAATTAGATAAAATAATTTATTTTGTGATATTTTTGTTTAAATAAATAAAGCTTGTAATTTGGAGCATTTTGGCGAAATAATCGTCCCGATCGGAATTATAACGAATAAATTATGGACGAAATTCGGTTTAATTATATAAATTAATATTTATTAAATTTATTTAGCCCATTTTCATACTTAATTCCAACCCATTTTGTTTCTTGCAGCCCAAATTAATCCAGCCCAGTTGGAGCAGCCCAGACTCGGGCAATCCAAGTCACAGCCCACCTGCTCCATCCGTCCAACCCACCGTACGCCTGCAACAATCAGAAGCCCACCAACCAGCCTTACTACTCCAGCCCGAATCCTCACCTGCTCGGCCCCGTATGCCTGCGCCTTCACCAACCCATGCTGCCAGGCCCGCGTCGTTCAGTCCAATCCACCTGTGCGCCAGCCCAGTCCGCTGCCCACCTACCCGCCTGGTCCGCCTCTGCTCCATCACCAAACACAGCCCAGCCCGTACAAACCTGCTTCCTTTGCCCAGTTTTGCAGTTTTTTTCAGCATAATCCCATGCCTAAAATTATCATTCATCATCATTTTTTATCATTTATTTTTGTACTATTTTTATATTTTATTTTGTATTTTATTTTTAGTTCTTTTTGGCCTCCCTCTATAAATAGGGAGGCAAATTCATTTGTAAATGGTCCCCATTTTCTCCCATTTTAGTTCTCTTTTTTTAGTTTCTCTATAGTTCTTCTCTCCTTTAGTTCATCTTCTTTCTTTTTATTCTTTCTTTTTGGGGACCATTTTAATTATTGTAGTTTCTTTTATTTAACTAGCTTTCTTTTAAATTCTTGTTCTTAAATTATGTTATTTTTATATTAATCCTTAATTTCATTTCTTCTTTACTTTGTTCTTGTGATTTTTTTTTGAGATCTCTTAAATACATTTTTATGCTTTCCTTAAGAAATACCTAGGCCAAGTATTTCCGAAATAATTCTAGAATTTAAGTCCGTATTCTTATATTTTATCCTCCATCTTCATAAGGTTCTTGCCGCTATTCGGTGTTCCTTATGAATAACATTCCATTGTTTCCATCCACTTTCGGAATCACAAGCTGTTCTTGGGTTCCGAAAGTGTAATTTTTCTCCATTTACTTAAATTCTTGTTATTGTTTTGGTTTTACTTATAATTCAATATATGTGTTGGTATTTTCTTTCTAATATTTGTAAATGTGAATACAATCTCCATGTGTTTTACTTTTTGAATTTCATCTACTTCATATGTTTTAGTGCTTAACCTTCAATTTAACGCTAAGTGTTTATGACCGCTGTTCGGTGCACTTAGAATAGGATTGAAGAGATTTAGATGTTTGACACACATTGAAATCACAAACTTAAGGTGATTCGTATTATAAGTGTTTATGACCGCTGTTCGGTGCATTTATAATATTGAAAAATGTATGCATGTATTTGAGATGATTAAGGTAGAATTTCGTGATTGGTTCAATATGAGCATGATGTTAGAGTGTTGGTAAAAATATGTGTTTGAAGAAAGTTCACTTGCATAAAAGTTAAAGTATAAGTAGAATTAAGTTCTTAATTGTTTTTACTTATTTACATTATTATATGATTACAATCTTTCAAACCCCCCATCTAATTCTTTATTCTTTAATTCTTTAATTCTTTATTTCATTAATTCATTAATTCTTTTATTCTTT
Organism: Prinsepia uniflora; assembly: GCA_032719365.1. Taxonomy (NCBI): domain Eukaryota; kingdom Viridiplantae; phylum Streptophyta; class Magnoliopsida; order Rosales; family Rosaceae; genus Prinsepia; species Prinsepia uniflora. The sequence continues at coordinate 67,376,902 of CM064868.1, read as the reverse complement.
TATTCATTTATTCTTTAATTCTTTATTATTTAATTATTTAATTATTTGATTATTTAATTATTTAATTCATTATTCTTGATTATTCATTATTCTTTTTTAACTAACATATTATTAATGTTCCCTAATTTCCCCGGTTAAGAACGATCCCTATTTACCAATACTATAACTACACAAAAAGGGTTTAAATTTGCATAATACTCAAATTACGTGTTTAATTTAATGCATAGTTTGTGCATTATCAACTGTCTCACTACTTCGCTTTCAATTCCCATAAATGATCAGACCACCGCATCGGATCAAATCGATCAAGACTACCACACGTCTCGAGACACGTCTAGATTATGGATTCTCCTCAATTACCTCATATCGATCAGTTATAGTCACTCCTTCTCATTCTGCCTTATCATCTTTCTTTCTTCAACATACCACAGAACTCACAATGGTCCACAATTAAGGGGGTTCACAACTCCTGAAGTCCCATAAATGAGTCTCCCAAATCGACTCCAGAGTCTCCATCACTCAACATCTCCTGATTCCGAGATTCCAACCATGTTGGAAGTGTATCCATTTTTCCAACCATAGGACTTCATCCCCAAAAAATATACCACCACCGGACTAACCGTCCAAACGTTTAACTCCTCTACGGGACTTAGGAAAATCCACAACTCACCGGTCGGTTAACACTGTTTATGTACATCCAAAATATGCCAATCATCACATATCCTGATTCTCGCGTATCAACATTTCCGAGGTTCAACTCCGAGCATTACTAAAATATGAGTCACCAACTCTCAGGACCACAATCAACGAGCACTAACCTTGGACTCCTCAGTCACTATCCTCGTAGTCGTCAATCACCAATCTCAAGAAATCACCAAATACTGGCCTCGACATCACTGAATGCCAACCTTGGCATATGCCGACACACTCCGACACAGCCAACATCTGCTGACTCATTCGTCGCATCTTGCGGTATCCATGAAGACCAAACTCGCTCATGGTCAACCCGACCATACCAACCTAGCTCGCTTCAAACCGAAGCCTAGGTCCACCGTGCTTCCGCTGCGCTACTCTGATCAAACTAACGGCATCCTGACCGTTCGTACCAAAACATGACCTGCCAATGGTCATTGCATATCCCAGCTCGGTTAGTGGTTCCTAGCAGACACCGACACCTCTCTACTGGTCACAACCTCAACTCACGATGTGCCCATCCTACCATTCACAAGTATCCCAACTCGTGGCACTTCATTTCCTATCTCGTGCTCACAGCACACTAGTCCCGAATCTCTGCTTCTACCAAGCCAAAACCCTAACTCTGCACTCGATCAGGGAACCTAACCTCCCTTATATTCCACAACTCTAAGCACCTCAACGCTCCACGGTCTCATCTATGGAAACCTAGGATCAACAGACCGCAACCAGATCCACTGCACCAAACTCTTAACTCTACTGGTCGAGTCAAGCCAACCAACCACCATCTCCAATCTGGCCGTAAGTCGGCTCAAGCCACAACAATTAACTAACCACAAACCCTAACTTACGTTTTCCAGACTAAGCACTTACTCCGGGGTTTCTCACTAAGGTACTCACATTTTACCAAACTAGCCATCCCAACGGGGTTCCTCAAATCATCATCATCACTAGGGTTATCAAAACCCACGGCATCCACTAGCTCACAACAACCTCACCACTCGGGTCGTCACACACGGCTAAGAACATCCCTTAACGTAATATCTACACAGAAACGTCAACCAATAACCATCATTAGGGGGAATCCCTCAACTCCTAAAAGCAGGTTCTGTTACCCCCGCAACTCGAGGCATTAGGCTACTCGTAGCCGCATAAGTCCAATCTCGAACAATCTGACCAAGTGGTCACAATTCCATACTATCGTCGTTCGATCGCCAGCCGGCCCAAAAGGCCAACCATCGATCGTATCTCTCACATCTAACTCACTGGCACATCCGATGTCAGGACCCACCCCGGTTTCACCCCGAAACCCTAGGTAAATCCCACTCCCGTCTGACTCTCCGACACAACACTCAAGTAAAACGCACTCAAACCCAGTCAGACGCAGGAGTAATAAACACAATGTCCCGAAGGTAGCATTTACAGAGCATAGTACGAAAATACAAGGAAAATAAAACCGATAAATTACACGCACACGGAAGACTTTAAACTACCCCGGGATCCCTCACGTCACTTCTATGCCTCGGACACTGCCTCGACGTCCAGACCCCGCGCTAGCTCCACAACCTGGAGGGCAATTTAAAACAGAAAATGTGAGTGGACCATAATCGAAAAAAAAGTTAACCATTTCTCAAAAACCGAGTTAACCCTCCGTTTTGAAAACTACATGCATAACCAACAGTTATTAACACCGTTATAAATCAATTTTCATAAAACATCATAAGAAACAGAAACACTGTAAAACAGTTAGAAAAATCACAGCATGTGAAAATCTCAAACTGTATCATCAATCATGAACATGAAATCATCATTTTCTGATCAAACCTGCTGGACCTATCCGAGTCTTTAAACTCCCGAGTCTTTAAACTCAATCCAGGCCTTAATCATATCCGAGTCTTTAAACTCCCAAGTCTTTAAACTCAAAGGCCTACGGGGGAAATCAATATATCCGAGTCTTTAAACTCCTGAGTCTTTAAACTCAATCCGGGTCTTTAAACCCAATCCGGCTGGTCCCTCGTCACATATATCCGAGTCTTTAAACCCAATATCCAGATCCAGCAAATCCAATCCCAAAATAATTTGAAAACCATTTACCAATCCACAGCCAAACCCGAATCCGAAATCACTGGTCCGATACCCTTCCGGCATCCAGAACCGTCATTCCGAACCCAAATCCGGAATCCACTTCCAACTTTAAAATCCAATTCATTTAATTACCAAATCATGTTTCAAAATCCCTTTGTAAGCAATCAAACTAGTTATCCTTTAAAAATCCCAAAACCCTGGCATTTTACTCCGAAATTGACATGTCTCGTAAAACATGCCAAATACCGTATTTTCTCGAAAAACGTGCAACAATGTAAAACCAACCAAAACATTCAATAAACATAGAATCATAATCAAAATCATAAAACATTTATGCATGCTCGAGTTGAAAGAAGGGGTCCACTCACAGTACTGAGCCCTACTCGCGTCCCGAACGTCCAGCACGTTCCTCGGCTTCCTCGGGAAATCCCGATCCTGTTAACAATCACCAAAGTACGTCACTAACACGTTCACGAAAGTTCACCTAAATTCCCTCAAAATTCCCCGAATCCTAAACGTAATAACCTGGGACCCTAAACCTTCACCCTCGCGGAACTAAACTCAAACGACGTCCGCACAACCCGAAACCACTTCCATTGAACTCACCAGAACTCCTAGACCAAAAACCATGTTGACCGTTTTCCCCATCGCCGCCGCACGCGCCCCCACGCGCTGCCCAAAGTGGCTGCGCGTGGCCCTCATGCGCTGCTACAGTGCATCGGCTACCTCGAGCCAACCCGGTTCGCCACAGTAGCCTGTAACTCAGACCGGCGTTAGCGGTTCACCGCCGTGCCTGCACTATTTCCTTCCCTTTCTTCACCAACAGCATCGTCCTACGCTAGGCTACCTATTCCCGTACTTCACTCACCTCGACTCACCCTAAAACTCGTCGACTGAAGCTTGAAACCAGACGGCCAAGCTCCCCTGTTTCACGATCCAGCCACTCCGATGACCCCCGTCATGGTGGCAACACCAGACGGTTCCTAAGACTCTACTGAACCTCAACCAACCCTCCTGGACCGTCGACTCAGCCCTAATCTCGACGACTCGCCGTTTGAAACCCACGGCCAAAACAGAGGACATAGAACACCTCCGTCATGCCATCCCCCGCCGTGCACCCCCCGTCACGGCTACACAACCACTAGACTCCCAGACCTCCACTGAGTCCCCTAGACCTGCCCATGACCTTCGATTCCACCCTTAGACTCACAACTCGCAGTTCAAAACTAGACGGGAAAACAGGGCACAAACACGAAGATTTGGACTTACCTGCAACCGTCCGCAACCGTGCTCGCCGCCGTGTTCCGTGGAGTCTACAGAGCCGCCTCAGCTTCCTTTTGAGGTCGAACACACCCGCACACGGCCACAGCACCACCACAAGCCCTCAGTCTTCTCTGTTTCGTCCCTGATTCCCGTGGCTCACACCTCACACACACACACCCGCTGCACCTCTCAACCACCTCTTCAGCTCCCTCTCACTCTCCCGTCCCTCACTCACTCACCAGGACTCCTCAATAGCCACGATCACCCTTCCAATTCTCTCAATTTCCTCCCCCTGTTTCTCTCTGTGTGTCGAAGAACAAGAATGCATAGCACGGGTGCACCCCAATTATTTGGGCCGTGTATGCACAAGATTCCACCAGAATCCTCTACACACATGCCACATGTCACAATCCACTCCACACACTCCCACATGGCCGAATCCCAGCCGTCCATTCCTTTCCTCTGTGCACAAATCCCAATGTGCCACAAAGACCAAAATACCCTTCTTTTTAACTCATTTTTACGGTTTTGCCACTAACTTCCTAGACTCATATCTCACACCTCGTAAGTCAGATGAATACGTGCCGCCTGTCATCGAACTCAGGACGACAAGAACTATCTAACCATCTTAGGTCAACGTACCAAAACCCGTTTCTACGAAAAGTTAACTATTCCCCCTAATTTACTCAAATTACGGTTATGCCCTCAACCTTCCGAACATCACAACCTCCTCCTCGGATGTCGGAATCGGGCGTGCCACCTGCCTATGGATTTGTGACGTCCTAAACTACGTCCTGGTCACTGGTCAAAGTTCATCCGACCACCCGAACTAAAAGTCAACGTAAAATCGTCATTCTATGCTAATGACCTTATCAGGATCAACTAACCACCGATTAACCTCACTAATCACACCTTAATCAGTCTACTAATCCCGGCTTCCAGGACGGGTTGTTACATCCGACCCTAAGGTCCAACCATCAAGCATATCTAGTGCCAAGTACACTAGCCTTTCCGACCCAATGCCAGCATACATCTCACCACACACCGCGTATCGGGAAACACATCACCCAGTTGCTCGTGATCTAGCCACTAACTAAGCCACTAACTATCGTACTATCACTCACTATCACTCGCGTGTCCAAGTTGATGACAGGCTGTTCCACGTCCAGACATCACATCCACAGCAACATCACATCACACAAGTCGACTAACCAAACGTAGAGCACACAAATCGCGCTCTGATGCCAAATTGACATGACCCACCACCAAGCCCCAGGGATTAAGGGATAAGTCATGCTCCCGTCTAACCTGCATGTGACACGAAGGCTAAACACTCGTTCAACCTCCGTGGAAGAGTGGAACACGCAAGCTAGACAAGGGATCCCAGGTCAACATACCAAAAACTAAGATTAGTTAACCAGAGTTCACAGCCTTACTGTGGATCGCGTGTGTGATGTCTCCGTCTAACAACAGCCCGCACCGCATCAACTTGGAGGGTATCGAAAACATAAAAGACTGTGAGTGGAAAAAAATAAATAATAAGTTCATAAAACATTTCATAAGAAAGAAATTTATACCCTCCACGTAAAACCAATGCATGCATTCGAAAACCATTTCATTTCCGAGATGAGAAAACCGTTTACGAAAAACCAGAAGTCATTTCTTTAATCAAGTCCCATTTCTCAAATCCAGGGTGTAACAACCCGTCCCGAGAGCCGGGATTAGCAGAGTGTTTAAGGAGGGATTAGTGAGCCTAATCGGTGTTTAGTTGGGTCGTTAGCATAGAATGACGATTTTGCCCCTAGTTTGGGCAAAATGTTGACTTTAAGTTCGGGCAGTCAATTGGGCATTGATCGATGACCGTGGCGTAGTTCGGGACGTCACGAGTCCGTAGACAGGTGGCACGCCCGATTCCGACATCCGAGGAGGAAGTTATGATGTTCGGAAGGTTCAGGGCACTTTCGTAATTTGGTTAAAATAGGGGAAAAGTAGACTTTTAGCACGATTGGGTTTTTGTACGTAGACCAAGGACCGTTAGGTAGATCTCGTCGTCCTGAGTTCAATGACAGGCGGCATGCCTTCATCGGACGTCGGACGGATTAGTTACGGGTCTAGAACGGTGAGGGGCAAAATGGTAATTTTAACTCATAGGGGCATTTTGGTCATTTGCACATTGGGATTTATGCAAATAGGATCAGGACAAGTGTCCAGGCTTTAATTGGATATTTTGGATTTGGCCCTTGGGATTGTGACAGGTGGCTGTGAGCTAGAGGCTTCTACAAGTGTGTGCACGGTGGAATTTAATTGGGTGAGCCGTGTGTGTGTTAGTCGTGTTCGAAGAAGAGAGAAACATAATGAGGTTTGAGAGGGAAATTGATCAGGTGAAGAGTGGTGTGAGGTGCTGTGTTTTGGTGAGTGAGAGTAGAGGTTAAGTGAGACCTGATGAGTGAATTGGAGTGAGAGTTTTGTGAGGAAAACTGGTGTAAGGTGAGGGGTGAATTCTCAGGGAAACAGAGAGGGTGTTTGGTGGTGGTGCAGCCGTGCTTGGTCAATCGAGGGTGGAGGTGCTGTCCAGATTACGGAGGAGGACTAGAGGAGTCGAGTAGGCACGGTGGAGCTCACGGTGGCAGCTTGAGCACAGGTAATTCCTTCTACCCGTTTAGATGCTCTGTTTTTCCTGTTTTGTTCAAATCAAGAATCGTGTCTTTTGGAGCTGAGTCGAGGAGTCTGGTGAGGTCTAGTGGACTCAGTAGGGTCCTAGGACGCTACTGGTTGTGCAGCCGTGATGGGGGATTTCACGGCGGATGCTAGAACGACGGTGAAGTTACTGTGTTCTCTGTTTTTCAGGTTGGGTTCAAACTTAGAGTCGTGGGTTTTGAGGTCGAGTTGAACTGTTTTAGGGATCTTGAGGAGTCCATTGAGTTTTCCTTGAGCTTAGGGAAACAATTTGAGCCTGGGGGATTGCCTGGTTGGCCGGGAGTGCAAATAGGGGTTTTCGGGTGTTTCTGTGTCGAGCTAGAGACGATGGGTTAGAGGTAGGATTGTCGAGTTTTTAAGGTTAGATTGAGTTGCTTAGGATAGGACGAAACTACTGGGCTTGAAAGGAACAAAAACGGACTGGAAATGACAGAGAACCGGTCACGTCAGTTCGGTTTGGCTGAACCGGTCTGGACCGCTTGGACGCAGGTTGAAGACGACACTGTAGTAGGCGCGTGAGGCCCACGCGCAGCCACTTTGGGTGGCGCGTGGAGGCGCGTGCGGTGGTTTCTGAGGAAACGGTCAACTAGGTTTTTGGTCTAGAAGTTGTAACGAGTCTTTTGGGATAGGTTTCGGGTTAATCGGATGTCGAATTGAGTTAGTTCCACGGGATCGAAGTTCTAGGGTTTCGGTTTACGTATGTTCGAAGTTCGGGGAATTTGGGGAAAATTAAGAGGACCTTCGTTAACATGTTAGTGACATACTTTGATGCCTTGTGACAGGATCGGGAATCCCCGAGGAGGTCGAGGAACGTACGGGACGCGAGTGACGTGCCCGGTAACTGTGAGTGGACCCCTTCTCTATAAGTGAGCATGCATAACTGCTTTTAATTACTTGTTTTATAGTTTTACATGTGATTTAATGGTTATTTGAATATGCTATTACTGTTTTACATTATGGCATGTTTTTCAAGAAAGTACATTTTTCAGCACGTTTTACGAGAAATGTTTGATTTCTTATACTGATGCCATGATTTTAGGATTGCAATCTATAATTAGTTTGAATGCTTATAAATGGATTTTAGGAACACGATTTGATGATCAAGGGTTTTCGGTTTTAGAAGCGAGATTGGGTTTTAAACTTGAAAAGTGGATTTCCGGATTTGGGTTCGGAATGACGGTTCTGGATGCCGGAAGGGCATCGGGCCAGTGATTTCATATTCGAGTTTGATATGGATTTAGAATTGGTTTTCAAATGGTTTTGATTGGATTTTCTGGATCTGTTTATTGGGTTTAAAGACCCGGATATTGTGATTGACGAGGGACGGGCCCGGATTGGGTTTAAAGACCCGGATTGAGTTTAAAGACTCGGGAGTTTAAAGACTCGGATATATTGATATTTCCCCTGTAGGCCTGTTGAGTTTAAAGACTCGGATATTATTGAGGCCTGGATTGAGTTTAAAGACTCGGGAGTTTAAAGACTCGGATAGGTCCAGCAGGTTTGATCGGATAATGATGACTTGGATTTATGTTTTATCGTACTGTTTTCCATGATGCCTATTTTGTGACAAATGTTTTTATGGTGATTTCTTTGTGGTTTATACCTATTTTTAACGAAATGGGTTGTGCATGCATGTTTTCAAAACGGAGGGCCAAACCCTGATTTGCTTATGAAATGGTTTTCGAAACTGTTATTCTTTTTGGTCCACTCACACTTTCTGGTTTTAATTGCCCTCCTGGTCGTGGAGCTAGCACGGGGGTTGACGTTGAGGCAGCATCGGAGGCATAGAGTACTCGAGAGTTTTCCCCGAGCTTTTCCGATTATCCGTTGTTCGTGTACTCAGTGTATCGGGTTTAATTTCCTTAGTTAGGTACTATGCTCTGTGTAATTGCTGACTCTGGGATGTTTTATTTTTCCTGCGTTTGACAATGTGGTTTGTGGTTTTCGTGAGGTTGTTTCGGTCTTTCGTTTTTGGGTTGTCAGATGGGAGCAGGGTTTAGTCCCTAATCCTGGGGGATTAAGGGTGAGCCCTGACACAGGGCCTCAACCCAAAATCATAAATCAACATCAAAGTATGTGAACTCAGCCCAAAAATCTACATATCCAAAACATCAGGGCCAGTGCCCAAAACATTTGAAAACCACAAGAAAATCAATAGAAAATCAAGTCAATCAATCTACTGGATCTCAAGCACCGAGTCTTTAAAATCAAAATACATGTGCATCAGGCCTTCCTGGGATATCAACGAGTCTTTAAACTCAAAACACAATCAATAGGCCTCGAGGGATATCACAATAACCGAGTCTTTAAACTCAAAACATATCCGAGTCTTTAAACTCAAAACATATCAATCAAGGGCCCTCCCTCATCATCAATCAGCTGGGTCTTTAAACCCAAAACTAGATCCAGCAATAACAACCAAGTCTTTAAACCCAAAACCAATAGCAACGGGTCTTTAAACCCAAAACCAATAGCAACGGGTCTTTAAACCCAAAAGCAAGTGAAAATCATAGGAAGGGAAGTCGGAAAACTTGAACCGTGAGGGCTGGGTCCAAAGCGGACAATATTGTGTTAGATGAGCCGGGTCGTGACAGAATGGTATCAGAGCCGGACCCCGACCGGAAGTGTGCCAGCGAGGACGCTGGGCCCCAAGGGGGTGGGTTGTAAGACCTAGTCTTGGAATCAATAACGGTGAGCAAGACCCATGAGCTTGAGAAGCAAGAGCGGTGAGCAAGACCCGTGAGCTAGGAAAGGCAAGATCAGTGAACAATCTCACATCGCTCGGGGAGGGAAAGGTGAAGTGCCTTATATGTGTAGGCACACATTTATCTAACACAAGGCTTTTTGGGAGCTCACTGGCTTTGGATTCCTTGGGAACTCCAAAGTGAAGCGAGTTGAAGCTGGTGCAATTCCATGATGGGTGACCCCCTGGGAAGATGCACCGTGAGCTCCCGAAAACAAAACCGTGATGGCTAGGCCCAAATCGGACAATATTGTGTTAGATGAGCCGGGTTGTGATAGAAAACCATAAGAAAATCAATAGAAAATCAAGTCAATCAATCTGTTGGATCTCAAGCACCGAGTCTTTAAACTCAAAACACATGTGCATCAGGCCTTCCCGGGATATCAACGAGTCTTTAGACTCAAAACATATCCGAGTCTTTAAACTCAAAACATATCAATCAAGGGCCCTCCCTCGTCATCAATCAACCGGGTCTTTAAACCCAAAACCAGATCCAGTAATAACAACCGGATCTTTAAACCCAAAACCAAAAGCAACGGGTCTTTAAACCCAAAACCAAGTGAAAATCATAGGAACTCAAGTCCAAAACCAAATACGAATTCATCATTGGAAATCTCGATTCAAATTTTGAAATCACATGAAAACCGAAAGTCGAAATCATTAGAAATAGGGCCTCATGCCCGAAAGCACTTTCCGAAATCCATTTATAAATCCGTGAAATCAAATCATAATTCAAATCCCAAAGTAAAATCATCGAAAGCATATCAATTACAATTCAAGACAGAATCTCGTAAAACGTGCAAATACGTAAAATATCTCGAAATACGTGTAAAACCGTAAATCACAGATATCATAATCATAAACATAGAAATCACATATAGAAAACATATAAAACATTTATGCATGCACCATAAGATATAAAAATGCATCATAAGATATAAAGCAAAGTCCACTCATAGACCATTCCCACTGCTGTCTCGATACGCGTGCAATACGCCCTTCCCGGCTAATCCTCTATCACCGGACTTCCCGAACCTATCCAAAACACATTATAAGGTCACCAACTACTTCATAATGCTTCTACTAAAACCCCGTAATTTTTCTGAAATGTTAACTATTTTTAACCTAGCCTTTAACCCTTCGGACATCCCGAATCTTATCGAAACGATGTCCGATCGACTCGAAACCAGTCCCAAAAATGTTTGTTACATCGATACAATAAAGAGTCATGTTGAAAACTTGCTCAAACAACTTGCCACACGCTCACATGCGCCGCCCAAAGGGGATGCGTGTAGGCCTCACAAGCCAGCACAAGTTGTCTTCAACCTCGGTCAAACCGGGTCCATACCAGTTCGGTTCAGCCCGGTCCGGCCGAACCGACGAGGGTGGTTCACGGCCATTTTCAGTCCATTTTTGATCCTCTATCCACCATTAGCTTCGTCCCAATGCATAGGCTCGATCTACAATGGTAAAACATGAATTTAAGGTCTAGAAACTACCTCCCAAATCGAAGGTTAGACCGGTCACTGTCCGTCATCGAGTTGCCACGATTCCAGCCACCATACTTCTTGATTTTGATCCCAAACGCCTTCTGAAATCCCTAGAAACACATCTCAATCATCAAGACCTCGCAATAACCACTAATTCTCAACTTACCATTTTTTAATAAAACTTACCATTTTTTTTAGTCCTATGGCCACTGCCCACGACAAGCCTCGAAATGGTCCCAATCGACTTGTCACACCCTCCTGATCATAATCCTAGTAACCAATACGATCATCTCTTCCCCAAAAGTCAAATTGCCATTTGAATGAAAACAGGGTATTTCACGGGACTTGTCACCTACTACCGCCGTTGAGCCTCGCCGTGACCACCAGCATCATTGTCCCAACTCCCTTTCACTTTGTCTTTCATAAATCATGGAAAATTGATGAGGATTGAAAGGGTATGTAGTGGTTAAGGCTCACTGTCTCTATTCTTCACGGCCAAAATTGTGTGACCATTGCACCATTTTTTTAAAACAATCGTGAGGCGGTGAGAGATGTTTCCATAGACCTCCAGAGAAGGGACAAGTGTCCTAATCTAGTTGGGCATCAATCCCAAGGTAGCCACATGTCCAAAGTTAACTGAGCACAGTAGCAAAATGACCAAAATGCCCTTTAAGGCTAAATTACCAAATTGCCCATCAACTTCCGAACATCATAACTTCCTCCTCGAGTGTCGGAATCGGATGTGCCATCTGTCTATGGACTCATGAAGTCTCGAACTACGTCACAGTGATTAGCCAAAGTCCGTTTAACCGCCCATATCAAAAGTCAACGTTTTTCCCATTCCATGGGTAAAACCGTCCTTTTGCACCGTCTGTCCAAAATCACCCAACTAATCACTGATTAACTTCACTAATTTGTCATTAATCACTAATATAATTCCAAAATCCGGGACGGGTCGTTACAATAGATGGATTCCCATTTGAAATTTTAGCTATTATGTTTGGTTCCTATTCGTTCTATCTAATTTCACTGTTAAAATAAACATATTTATTTAAACTTTTAAAAACTAACTATATATGTAGTGAATTGTCCGAATTATGGGCTGGATTGATTTTTCTCCTGAAATAGACATATTTATTTGAACTGTTAAAAAACTACGTTAAAAACTAGCCGTTGTAGGAAAATTATGTTGTTATATATTCAAATTTAAAAAAAAAATTGAATTTAATATTTAAAATTGGTATATATATAGCCCTTATCATTGGGCCGGGCCTACTAAGCCCAATTCTACCTACCTAATTATAAAAGTGTGAGTTGAGCTTAAATATCATTATTGAATATTGAGAAAGGTAAGGAAGGGACCAATTGGGTTTGGAGAATTGACTTAACATTTCGACCACAAAATCAAGACATGGTAAGGTGGTTAATGTGGTAAGTTCTATGAAGAGTTACCCGAAGGGCTAGCTCTTGATAGATTTTTTGTGGAGCTATGCTACTCCTAACTGTCACTCAGTGTAGTAAAGGTATCAGAATCAAAGTGGGTCAAAAAGAGTGAATTTGGTGAATTCCTTATATCAAATTGCAATGACCCAAGTAAACCTTTTAGGTAAAAATGGAACAGTGAGATGTGGAGTTGTATATAAAAACATGCACTTCGATAAAAATTAGGTTGACCTTGGGTTGGAGTTTTGAGCTTGGGCTGAAATAGTAGTAATATGATTTAACTAGGTATTAATTCTTAATTTATAATTATTTTATATATTCGGGCTTATGAGTTGGGCTTACATGGGCGGGTCGAGCTGGGCTTACCGGGGCTTATCAGGCTCGGGACTATCGGGTTTGAATACTCTAAGCCCAAGTCCAACCCATCAACATGGTGGTCGGGCCGACCCACGATCATAGCGGGTTGGGTTGGGCTTTTTTTCACCAGGCCTACAGGGTACCTACAAGCCCGTGGGCTTCTAGGCTAAATTGTGAGGACTATATATATATATATATATATATCGAGCTTCATGTCTCCATAATTTTGGTGGTAAGGGTACCAATTTTTATTAAGAGCATCCACATCAGACTAACTAAATTTTTGGACAAATTTAACATAAAATGACTTAAAAATTATTAATAGTTAGCTAATTTTTACAGTTATCAAAATCAGACTCTATATTTTTAACAACTTTAAATATTAAATTCATTCTTTTCAAATTTGAATATATTACACCATAATTATCCTACAACGACTAGTTTTTAATGTAATTTTTTTAACAATTCAAATAAATATGTCTATTTCAGGTGCAAAATCGATATATATATATATATATATATAGCCAAAGGCATGAAGTTCTATATCAAGTTTGTCAATTTCTCTATAATACCACACTGGATTTAGTGCGGTGTGGTGCAGTGCCAAAAATTGGATTTGGTTAAGCTAAAATCTAAAGATTGAGGATATGCTTGGGGTGAGGAGAAAAAAAAATGAAATTTGCTAAAAAAAAAAATAGAATTTCAAGTTTACAATGCATCGATTCTCTTATTTGTTTGTATAAATATAGAATTCAATATTATAAGAAAATAAAAAAATTGAAATTTGGATGCCCCAAATCACAAGTTTAAATTTATTATAAAAATGTGCCATTTACAAAATTTCATCTTTATAACTATCATTTATATATGAACATTAAATTACATGTTTAAGTCAAGTGGGTCTAATTTAGTTGGTTCTAGTGTTTACTTGTAGACAGTTGGTTTCAAGTTCGAACCCCGATGACATATTGTATGAATAATTTTCAAAAATTCCTCCCTCCCCCCCTCCCCCCCTCCCCCCTCCCTTCCCTGCAATATATATATATATATATATATATATGTTTAATTTCATTTTACTTTTATATTACCCAAATATAAAACTCTATAAATTCTGAAAAACTAATTTCCGGTAATTTAAATTCCATCATTTGATAAATTCTTAGTAATCTTAAAATTCTTCCTCCAAACATACTTGAGATAAAGGGAAAAATTTTGTAATAAAAAAGCTAATAAAAAATGGTTTAACGAACCCAAAACCAGGAGTAAAAGCAACTAGTTGCGGTGGCTACACAGTGCCAGTTGCAATTGATTGCAATTGAAGCACAGGGTTATTGGGGGATAGGTGTGGAGATCAGATCAAAAAATAGAGATGGAGAAAGTGGGGAGAGAATGAAGAGTGTTTAGGCTATAGAGATGGAGAAAGTGAGGAGAGAATGAAGAGTGTTGAGGTTATAACGAGAGAGAGAGAGAGAGAGAGAGAGAGAGAGAGAGAGAGAGAGAGAGAGAGAGAGAGAGAGAGAGAGAGAGAGAGAGAGAGAGAGAGAGAGGTATTGAAGTTGATAGGAGTTGGAGTCTTGAAGTTATTTGAAGGTGGTGTTGTAGGGGGTGGGTATATTGTGATCGAAGTTGACGAGAAAGAAATGGTAAGCAGCATCTGAAATAGAAAATGGAGAGACATTTGTTTTGAGGGTTTGCAACAATTGAATAGAGTTGAGTAGGAAAAGAAGAAGAGATAGATTGTGACCAACTGCAGAAAAAGAACGAATAAAGAGATGGAAGGTAAATATGTTTTAATTTTGTTAATAGTAGAAATTTAAATATAATATGATTTTTAAATAAAAGGTTTTGGAAAATTAGAATAAATATGTATGTAAATGTGTTGAAATAAAAGGAATTAAATCCCATCTCTTCTTGAGAACCCCTGCAACTTCATTTGCATTCAATCCACTCAAACTACCACAACCATTTTCAGAAACGCCCTGCATTCAATCCACCAAACCACCCACAACCATTCTCATTCAATCCGACCAAACCCAAAATTCCCCAATATCCATCTCTTTCTACAAAACCCCTGCAACTTCGTTGCATTTAATCCACCCCAGCTACCACAACCATTTCCAGAAACACCCTGCATTCAATCCACCAAACCACCCACAATCATGCTCATTCAATTAACACAACCAACCATAAAATTTGTTTGAAACAACCTAAAACATCCCATCAAATAGTTGACGGTGCAAAATGACGATTTTGCCCCTAGAATTGGGCAAATAGTTGACTTTGTATTCGGGCTGTCAAATAGACTTTGACCGATGACTGTGACGTAGTTCGGGACGTCACGAGTTCATAGACAGGTGGCACGTCCGATTCCGACAGTCGAGGAAATAGTTATGACGTTCGGAAGTTCGAGGGTAATTTGGTAATTTGATTAAAAGGGGACAATTTGTTGACTTTTCAGAAGACATGAACTTTTCACGTAATTCGAGGACCGTTAGATAGGTCTCGATTCCCTGAGTACAACGACAGGTGGCACGCCGTCATCGGACATCGGACGATTTAATTACGGGCCTAATTATGTGAGGGGTAAAATGGTAATTTGGACATTAAAGGGCAAAATGGTCTTTTGGCAGCTTGAATTATGTGAGCAATAAGATGAGGATATCTGGGCTGATGGATTGGATATTTTGGCTGGGAACCACAGAGATGAGGACACCTGCCCACTCTCTAGTGGCTTCTAGCCAAGTCTGTCTCACACGGTTATAATTTTAAATTGGGTTGATAGATCAAATGAGAGAAACAGAGACAGAGAGCCAATCGATCATTTTCAGTGTGTGAATCGTGTGTAAGTTCCTTGTGTTAGTGAGTGAGTGATCAGAGGCTTATTTGTGACCCTTGTGAGTGAGGCTGGGTGAAGGAAGTGTGTGAGTAGTGAGAGGAACCCAGAAAAACAGAGAAGGAAACCGTGAATGGTTGTGGACCTCAATTGATCAAACCAGCCTAAATCTGGTCTGTGGTGGTGATTAGAGAGCTAAGAATCGAACCTTGGACGTGAGTGAGCACGGAGGAGGTCACGGTGGAGGACAGGGAGCAGGTATGTTCATTCGGGTCCCCTGTTTTTCCAGAAATGGTTCGAATGAAAATCGATGGTTTTGGCGTATTTTTTAACCACTATGTTGATGTTTATCATCTTAGGAGACTACTACGGAACCCAGGAACTCGAAACCGTGATCGGAGAAGCTTGTGGTTGTCGGAAACAGGAAGCTGAAAATCTCTGGTTTTCTGTTTAAACTTGGGAGGTATGGAATAGGGTGACTACTACGGAACCCAGGAACTCGAAACCATGATCGGAGAAGCTCGTGGTTGTCGGAAATAGGAAGCTGAAAATCTCTGGTTTTCTGTTTAAACTTGGGAGGTATGGAATAGGGTTTTATTTTATGTTTTAGATAGTTGAATCAATTCTAAATTGAAGGATGAAGCTAAGGGTGAAGGAAGGATCGAAAATGGTTTGAAAATGAGTGAAAACCGGCCTAGTCGGCTCAATTAGACCAGACTGGTCTGGACCGGTCTAAACTGGGCTGGCGGGAGGTAGACGACGATGAACAGTGCCGTGCGTGGCTCCCATGCGCAGCCCCTTTGGGCAGCGCGTGAGGGCGCATGGGGCATCTTTTGGGGAAGTTTCCAACATGACTTTTAAAATATTCGATGTAACGAATATTTCGGCACTAGTTTTGAGTCGATCGGACATTGTCTCGATATGTTTTGGGATGTCCGAAGATTTTAGGGCTCTTTTAAAAATAGCTAAAAATTCGAGAAAGTTACGGGGCTTTAGTATGAACATTGTGAAGTAGTTAGTGACCTTATTATGGGATTTGGACAGGTTCAGGAAAGCCAGTGATAGTGGATTGGCCGGGAACGGCTTAAGTGCACGCGTATCGAGGCAGCGGCGTAAATGGTCTGTGAGTGGACTTTGCTTTCTAATTTATGATGCATACACAAATGTTTTATATGCTTTCTATACGTGATTTCTATGTTTATGATTCTGAACCTGATGATTTACGGTTTTGCATGTATTTCGAGATATTTACGAAAGTGTACATTTTACTAGCTATGGTTTTCTGCTATGATTTAATAGTGGTTTCAATACGATGATTTGGACTTAAAATATGATTTTATTTCAATGATTTCTAATGGATTTTGGAAAGTTATTTTGGGCTTGAAGCCCAGTTCATAAAAGTGGTTTTGATGAACGGGATTTCGGGTCTTGGAATCGGATTTCAGGATGATGATTCAGGATTCGATTTTGGAAATTGAAAGTGGATTTCTGGATTTGGGTTCGGAATGGTTATTTCGGATGCCGACTTACGAAATGATGGTTTCAAATTAGGATTTGGAAATGGATGATGGATAAGATTCTGGATTTGGATTCGGGATGCTGATTTCGGATTCGGCTTGGAATTCGAAATGGTGATTTCAAATTCGGATTTGGACATGAATTTAGAAATGGTTTTAAAATGGTTTTGGATTGGTTTTTCTGGATCTGGTTATTGGGTTTAAAGACTCGGATATGAATATGAAGGGGGCGGGCCCGGATTGGGTTTATAGACCCGGATTGAATTTAAAGACTCGGGAGTTTAAAGACTTGAATATTGTGATTTCCCCCGTAGGCCTATTGATTTTAAAGACTCGGGAGTTTAAAGACTCAGATTCTATTGAGGCCTGAATTGAGTTTAAAGACTCGGGAGTTTAAAGACTCGGATAGATCCAGCAGGTTCGATGGATGGAAATGTGTTTTCAAATGTGTTTTGGGTTTTCGAAGATAACTTGATGATGTTTTAATAATAATGGTTTTCACTAATGGTTTTCCGGTGATTTGGGCTATGACCCGGATGAGATGGCTTTTGATGGTTTTGGGCTGAGGCCCGGGATTGGAGAAAAAGAAAATGAGTTTGGTTTCTTAAACGGTTTTGAATAACTTGAATATGAAATGTGTTGATACCATATCGACCGACCACCCAAGCACAGGGCCCGCCAGGACAGGAAGGCTGCCGACCGATTGCCCGATCAGCACCCCCACGGCCTACGGCCCGCCGATCGGCACCAAACTACAGATCCGCCACTCGGCATCTGACAATGAACAGACGACAGCTGGCTGCGACAGTCACCTAACCAGTTCTGCCCTACCAACTCCCTGACGGAGGCAGGTTGGGACTCCAGCTGGCGCCTCCCCCGGATGTCCAGGGTTTGTCAGACGACTCACAGCCACAAGGCACAACCTGCTCTGGAACAGTGGCTCACCTACCGGAACAGTAGCCCAACTGCCACAGTTATGGCTACTATAAATACCCCGAAACCCTTCACAAAGATAAGACATTCAAAACCGATCCAGAGCACTGTATTTACTTGCCTCTCGGCACTCAGATACTAACTTAGGCATCGGAGCCCCTTTGGCTGGCACCACACCGGTGTCTAGTCTTTGCAAGATCACTGCCGAACGGCAACGCCCCCAGCGGGCCCAAGACACCACGCGGCTGGTCCTAGAACCCCCAGCGGGTCTCATCGAGTTGGTCATTTCAGGATCAAACAATTGGCGCCGTCTGTGGGAACCAGTAAACACCCACTAACACACCTTCGCTCAACCCCCTGCCGACGCACCATGTCTGCCGAATGGGATGACGGTGAGCTCAATAACACCCCTCAAGAAGATCGCAACCGAACCCGAGCCAGCAAACCTTCTGAGGACATGCTCGAGATGCTGAGTACTCTTCGGTCGGAAGTTACCGAACTCAGGAAAAGCAACGCTGCCATCGAGAGCAGGAACCACGTGTGGGGGGAACAGCATGGAAGCACCCTGGCCATCTTGCAATCCACACACGAGGAACTGGAGGAGCAGTAGGAGGCAACCAAACGGGCCTTAGCCGCTGCATCTCGTCTGCAGGAGTTTGATGCCTGCCGAGTCGAGATCGGTGACACTTGCCGACCAGAAGCGTCCGGTCGCTTGCTCTTCCACCAGACCGACCTGCCTGGCTCCTCGGGAACACAGATCTATTGTGACGTCCGCGAGCTTGGGTCCGGTCGCTTGCTCTTCCACCAGACAGACACAGGCCCCGGCTAACCGTCTGACTTACCCAACTCACGACCCCCGCATCCAGGCACAACCGCCTCTACCCGTACTATCTCAGGCGCCCGGTCACAGTCGGGATCGGAACGCCAACCCACACAGCCTCCGCGGCTCTCCGTCCAGCCTCCAGGCATTCCCTCCTCACCGGTAGGCAGGCACCAGCTGGAGGACAATTCCAGCTCGACCACGGCCTCATCCGGGCGGCGACCGTCACAACCCGGGAAGCCCAGAGGCGGCACAAATCATCCAATCGGCGACCGACCGATTTGGGCGGATCGGCCCGACTGATTGGGGCGGATCGGCCCGACCGATCAGACGAAGTGGTCCAGGAACTCCTCCAGTGCGTGCGGGAGTTGGAGGCCGCCAGACCCAAGGCTGGGACACTACCCCGACCTCGGACCAACATTGGTCCCTTCACAGACCGCATCATGCGGTACTGCTACGAGACGAAGGTCAAACCCCTGAAGATTGTCCTATATTATGGACAGGGTGACCCAGACACCCATATCAACAACTACAACTCTGCGCTCACCTTCAGAAATCTCTCCGACGAAGCGCAATGCCTGATTTTCAGCTCCACCCTCACTGGGGCCGCGTTCAACTGGTTCTATCGCCTGGAACCACAGTCTATCGACTCGTTTGACCGCCTACACACGGTCTTCCTGAACCAGTTCATGATCCAGACGGATTGACTGCTCACAACCGAGGACTTGGGAACCCTCCGACAGGGAGATAGCGAGCCCCTACGCCAATACGCCGCTCGTTTCAGCTTGGAATACTCTAAATGTCATGAGACGGATGAGAAAGCTGCCTACCGGGTTTTCCGCAATGGGCTACGGGAGTCCACCTTCAAATATCATGCCTTCACCCAGGGTTGGAACGATTACAATGAGCTCATGCGGCAAGCGACAATACATGCCAAGGTGGAGCACTTCAACTCTCCCCAGGTAGCACCCCGACCTGACATGAATGGTGGGCGCCCTCCACCTCCCAGCAACCGGCAGGCACATTCACCTCCGCCAAACAATAACACGCATGCGGATCACCGATCTGACTCACACTCCGGTAAGCGGAAGGGGACATACAACAATGATCATCGCGGGAGGGACAAGTACCACAACAAGGGGCAGGGATCAGGCCACCACCAGTCAGGCAAACCCCACACGGGGCCCACCTCAAAGTACGAAACCTATTCCATCTTGAACACCTCCCTCGAGAATGTCTTGATGAACATCGAAGGCACAATCCCCAAGCCACGGGCGCGGCCGCCTGGCCCCTGATCGGGCATCCAATCCAACCTGTGTTGCCAGTACCACAAGCTCAACGGCCATACCATCGACGAGTGCGTGGCCTTCCGCGACATCGTGGAAGAACTCATAAGGGAGGGAAAGATCAACCAATTCCTCCAGCACGCGCGCCCCGCGCAGGGTCTGCCACAAATCAACACGATCAGTGGAGGCCCTACCATCTCTTCCTCCTGCACCTCCAACCGGGCCAAGAAGAACTTCCTGCGCGCCACGACATCCAACCACCAAATCTTCAACATCGAGGATGGACGCGCTGCCAAGGTCGCACGGGCGGGATGGACGCCCATCACCTTCTCTGAGGAAGAGGAACGGGAGGTTATTTTCCCCCACGACGATCCATTGATCATCCGCGCTCAGATAGCCAATTTCGATGTTAGGCGAATCCTGGTGGATACTGACAGCTCTGTGAACGTCCTCTTCATGGACACTTTCACCCAGTTGGGCATCAACTCCACAAGCCTCACCCACGCTGGTTCTCCGCTACTCAGCTTCTCAGGCGATTCTGTTATGCCCCTCGGCACCATCTCCCTACCTACCTCCCTGGGAAGCGCACCCAAGATCGCAACAGCCATCACCACCTTCCTGGTGGTTGATTGCCCCACCGCCTATAACGTCATTTTGGGGAGGGGACTCCTCAACCAGCTCAGCGCCGTCATCTCCACTCGGGCCCTTCTCATGAAGTTTCCGACCATCATGGGCACTGGTCAAGTCCGCGGTAATCAACAATCCGCCCGCTCCTGCTATCAGACCGAATTGACAAAGCTCAACCCATGCGACAAGCGAGAAACAATGGCCGTCGCCGAGGCTGCTTACGAGGCTGATCCCGTCAACTCTGAGCTTCTTGAGCAAATACGGGCGGGTCTACCCGAGGACCCGCGCGACCTCTCCGCCGTCTCACAGTCGCAACCCGTGGAGGATACAGAGCTGATCACCCTTTGCCCGCACAACCCCGAGCGGCAAGTGAAAATTGGGAGCACACTCGCCCCCGACGTCAGGGCACAACTCGTTCAATTTCTCCGCGACAACCGCGAATTCTTTTCTTGGTCCTACTCCGACATGTCTGGCATATCCACGGATATCATCTGCCACAGGCTTAACATCAGTCCCTCCTTCAAACCGGTCACTCAAAAGCAGCGGACTTTTGACGCAGAGCGACAGCTTGCCATGCAGGAAAAGATCGTTAGACTCAGCACCATCCATTTCGTCTGTAAGGCCGTTTACGCCACATGGGTCGCAAACGTCGTACTCGTCAAGAAACCCTCTGGATCCTGGAGGATGTGCATCGACTTCACGGATCTCAACAAAGCTTGCCCAAAGGATAGCTTCCTCCTTCCAAAGATCGATCTCTTGGTCGACGCCACGGTTGGCCATGAACTCCTCAGCTTCATGGACGCGTACTCTGGCTACAACCAAATCAGGATGCACCCCGATCACCAAATCCACACCAGTTTCCGCACTAATTTGGGGGTCTACTGCTACAATGTTATGCCTTTCGGGCTCAAGAACGACGGTGCCACCTACCAACGGCTCGTCAACTTCATGTTCGTGGACCAAATTGGCAAAACCATGGAGGTGTACGTGGATGACATGCTTGTCAAAAGCCGGATGGCCAACGAACACGTGCCCAATCTCCACAAGATGTTCCAGGTCCTGAACCAGTACAAAATGCGGCTCAACCCCGCCAAATGCGTTTTCGGTGTCCGTTCCGAAAAATTCCTCGGTTACATGATCAGCCAACGGGGAATTCAGGCTAACCCCAAGAAAATTAAGGCCATCCTGGACATGAAGCCCCCGCGCACACTCAAGGAAGTCCAAACCCTTATTGGCTAGATCACCGCCCTCACCTGGTTCATCTCCCGGGCGACGGACAAGTGTTTACCATTCTTCAAGGTCATGAAGACCCAGGGCAGGCACATCAACTGGGATGAAACGTGCGACACCGCCTTTGAAGCTCTCAAAACTTACATGAGCACCGCACCCCTCCTTACCTGACCTACCACCGAGGAACGACTCACCGTCTACCTTTCTGTCTCCACATCCGCTATCAACTCTGTCCTCGTCACCAGCCGGGACGGCGCAGAGTTCTCAGTGTACTATGTCAGCAAAGCATTCCAGGACGCGGAGACCCGGTATAACGACCTTGAGAAGTTGGCCTTCGCCCTTATCGTGATGGCTCGGTGCCTCCGCCCATACTTCCAGGCACATCCCATGTTAGTCCTCACTAACAAGCCCCTTCGCCAGACACTTCGGGGCAACTCATTAAGTGGGCAGTGGAGCTTAGTGAGTTCGAGATCACATTCGCCCCAAGGCCAGTGGTCAAAGGGCAGGTCGTCGCTGACTTCTTCTCTGAATTCACTTACAACACAATGCAGCACATGCCCGACACCCTTGATCCCAACACCGCGGCACCCGCCGCTCCTATCTGCAGGATGACAACCCCGCCCACCTTGGACCCCACCCAACCAATTTGGACTCTTTACGTGGACGAGTCCTCCTGCCATACTAGCTCTGGCACTGGCCTCGTACTCAGCACACCTACCCAGGAACGGCTGGAGTACGCGCTGCGTTTTGGTTTTCAAGCTTCCAACAATGAAGCCGAGTACGAAGCCCTCCTTGCTGGCCTCTGGTTGGCCACCGACCTCCAAGCGCAACAGCTGCAGGTTTACAGCGACTCCCAGCTCATCGTCCGCCAGATCAATAACCTCTATGATGCCAAAGACGCCTCCATGACCCGATACTTGGTGAAAGCCCGATCCCTGCTTCGCCACTTTCGCGGCTACGAAGTCATCCAGATACCGCGGTCATAAAACAGCCACGCAGATGCCCTGGGCAGTCTGGCCTCCTCCATTGATGACAGGATAGGTCGTCGTGTTCCCATTGAATTTTTGGCATCCCCAAGCACAAATGAGCAACCAGTCCTGATCACGACGCAGGAAGCCTCTTGGATGGATCCCATCGTACTGTACCTCACCACGGCCGAACTCCCGCCCGACCGTAACGAGGCCCGACGCATCCAGCGCCAGTACGCATGATTCACTATGGCGCATGGCCACTTATATCGACGGGGATTCGACACCCCCTCCTGAAGTGCCTCCCTACTGATCGGGGCATTGCGGTCCTCTGGGAGATCCACCAAGGCAACTGCGGCAATCACTCCGGACCCAAGTCCCTCGCACATAAAGCTTTTCGGCAAGGATACTATTGGCTCACAATGCGCACCGACTCTATGGCCATCACTCAGCGGTGTGTCCCATGCCAACGGTGCGCTCCCATACCTCATTCTCCCGCTGAGCGCCTCACTCCCTGGCCCTTCTCTCAATGGGGTCTGGACCTCATCGGTACCATGCCACGAGGAAAGGGCCGTGTCGAACACGCGGTCGTTGCAGTGGACTACTTCACTAAGTGGGCCGAGGCGAAGCCCCTCAAAATAATCACGGCCGTCCAGATCGAGAACTTTGTCTACCAGAACATCATCTGTCGCTTCGGTATCCCACACACGATCGTCACAGATAATGGCACTCAGTTCGACTCCACCCGTTTCCGACACTTTTGTGATGTCTATGGTATCCAGCTCTGCTTCGCCTCGGTGGCACATCCACAGGCAAACAGACAAGTCAAAGCCGTAAAAAAGCTCATCAAACATAATCTCAAGGCTCGACTACACGACACCCCAAAGGGCCAATGGTCCGACCTCCTATCTGATGTTCTTTGGTCCTATCGGACATCCTATCGGACATCGACACAGGAGACACCCTTTTCCTTGACTTTCGGGACCGAAGCTGTCGTACCCGTGGAGATTGGGGAAAACTCATATCGAGTACTATCCTATGATCCACAAGAGAATGCGGAGCTCCTCACACAAAATCTCAACTTCATCGAGGAAAGCCGTGAACAGGCCAATCTCCGCAACTTGGCACACAAACAGCGAATTGCTCGCTACTACAACTCTCGTGTTCACGGACGCAGTTTCCAGGTCGGTGACTGGGTCCTTCGCAAGGTTAGCCTGGCCACGAAAGAACGTGCTGATGGGACACTCGGGCCCACGTGGGAGGGCCCCTACCTGGTTATTCGAATTTGTCGTCCGGGCACGTATGAGATTCAGACTACGGATGGACGTTCGCTTACACACCCATGGCATGCGGATCATCTCAAGTTATTTTATACTAAAAAATACCTCCCCATGTAAACTGCTTTACGCTTTGTTGTAATTCGATTTGGCTATCTCCAGTCGAACTTGCCTTTCCAGCCAAATGTTCTTTCATTTATCTAAATGTTAGTTTAGTCCTAAAAAACCAGGTAGCCTCGTCACTATTGCCGATCGGCACTACCGGTCAACCAAAACGGCCACTACTTGCTCTGCCGACGGACGTTTACTTGGTCCAAAATCAGTCGACTTCAATTAGCCTTCGCTATTACGATTTGATTTTCGGTGATTATGTACATTATGGTTTGGGTTTATGATTATGACCGTTCGGTCCCTACTAGTCTAAAGCCCCGTGGATCGGCATGCCTACACATATGCACGGATCCGCGAAGTACTCGCCTATCGGCAGTTCTCATTCAAAAAAAAAAGCACAAACAAAAAAAAGCGAAGTGCCTTCGCACGATAGACAACTTAGTACATGTAATCCCAAATTTATTCATTTCATTGCCGAACTACATGTTACACGGGGCATTCCTCGGATTACAAAAACACAACAAAAATAAGAGTACACAGGGCAGGGCTCGCTAAACGGCACCTCCATCCCTATCCGGTCAGCACCTCCACATCCTCCTCCCCTGCTCAGTCCTTCCCAGACGACGAGGCAACGACATCTTCCCCCCCCCCCCCCCCCCCCCCGGTGATCAGCACCTCGCCTTCACCCGCCGGGGCATTCGGCTGCGGAATGGCATCAGGGTCTTGCCCCTCCAGGGTAAAGGTCTTGGTCAGCGCCGGGGGCTCGTCCAGCCATGGGAAGTTAAGGGTGACGCCTGGATTAAAGTACAGTACCCGCTGTATGCAATCATCCTCCACTTCAGCAAGCGCCAAGTCGAGGTGATTGGCGTACACCGGGTCGGCCATAAAATCTTCCAGGGTCTTCTGCCGATCGGCAGCAAGCAGGACCCTCAACCTCTCCACTTCTCCCTGCAACTCCCCCAGGATCTTTTCTTGCTCGTTCAGCTGCAGGGAGAATGCATGCGCCGTTTCCTCCCGTTCAGCGATACCCCGTTCGGCCGCCTCCGCCCTGGTCGTCTGCCGCTGCCGCTCCTTTTCGAGCTCCGCCACCCGCTGCCGAGCGGCATGCCCCTCCTTCTCCCGGGAACGCAGCCTCTCCTCCTTCTGCCGCGCAGCGCTCTGCTCCGCCTCCATCCTTTGCATATGCCGAGAGGCCTTATGCAGGGCCACGTAAGTCTTCCCAAAGCACTGCCGGACCACGCACACTTGTCATCAAAACAAACACACAAACAAACCAAATATCACATGTATGCAATACTAACAATCACCACTTACATGGGCTTGCTCGGCAAGCAGGGCCGCGAACCGACCCGGGTGGGAGCCAGTGCCGATCTGCTCAATCATATCCCCTGAGCTCCGGTAGTCTGGGTAATCCCCTAGCTTTGATCGTCTGGGCACTCACAATCACAATGAAAACCATTCCGGGATTACATCCTAAAACATTTCAATCAAATCCTTGACTTCAAACTAAGTCAAAATCATTCCCAACAGGGTCTCAAGCCTAAATACCATTTACACATAAATTCGTAAAATCTCATTTGAAACCATTAAAATAATCCAGAAATCATCCTTGACTCACCAACTAAGTCAAAATATCCTTTTTAAAACCTTTTTTACTCCGGGCCTAACCCAAAAAACATCACATTTCTCATAAAACGTGTCCGAAAAACCGATTAAAATAATCATTAATCACAATTAATCATGCCAAATCACCATGACATCATTGCAAACCAAATCATGCAAAACATTTAACTATGCATGCATAACAGTTTATAAAACAAACATCCACTCACACACCGTCCAAACCGCTCGATTCTGAGCTGCACGCTTTTTTGTACTTTCCAGCACTTTCCAGGAATCTCAAGTCCTTTCCAAAATCATCATTAATGGTCACTAATGACTCTATTAATATCCTATAAATTTCCCATAATTTTCTGGGTATTAAATATGAATTTAAAACGTAACATAAGCCTTCGGACCCTCGAAACAATATCGAAACGGTGTCTGATTGACTCAAAACCAACGCTAAAATGTTCGTTACATTAAATGGAACAAAAGTCATGTTGCCCTCACCTTGGGAATCATGCCCACGCGCCCTCACGCGTTGCCGCAAGCGGGTGCGCGTGGGAGCCACGCGCCTGCACAGTGCTTGCTACAGTGCATCGTTCTCACCCGATTTCCCTACAATTGGGCTCTTCGACCCGCGACACAACCCGGTTAATTCTCCTTCAATTCAACCGCGTTTATTTCAATTCTGTCATTGGATCTCATCTAATACATCTTAATTGAAGATCTGTATCATTTATTTCACACGATTCGAACTTAAACTTATAATTCTTGAATCCCCTGTCGTCGGGTTCAATATCTGAATTCCCAAAATTAGGCCTTGGTTATTGATTCTAATCAACTAGGAAGTCACATAGGGGTCCTATAAACACAATTCTGAAATCAATTACATCGATTCTTACCTCGAATTAATCCAACCAAACCTCAAATTTTCAGAAACGTCGTAAGGCACTTTCTCAGTCGAATCTCGATCAATTTCCTTCTTTTTTTGATTTGGTTTGAGTCGTTTAGCTCCCAGAAGGATTAATCTCAACTTAATTCCACGTCCATTTGTCCAACACTTGAAATCAAAATTCAAGTGCCCAAAATCTGTTTTCGGGTTTTCTGGGTATTTACAATTTCCTCTTTTCTTCTCTCTCCTTTCTTTTCTCTCACGACTTCACCCTCTCAATCTGCTCAGGTTCTCATGTTTTCTCAATTGGTTGCTGGGACGATTGATCAAGCACACATTTGTTCTCTGCTTTTCCCTTTCAATATCCACATGGCAAGGTTTCCCATTTCAATTAATTCAATCCACCGTCACATATCTCTTTGGCCACTAATTAGCCTTAGCCAAGTGACATGTGTCACTTAAGGACACAATGAGTCACTAAAAATTGACTCCTCAAAATCTTGGCAATTTACTATTTTATCCCTGCTACACATAACTACCATAATGCCCTTCATAGTTCTAGACCCGTAATTTCTACGTTCGAACTCCGATTGACGCATACCGCCTGTCTACGGACTCAGCGTCTCGAGATCTATCTAACGGTATTTACGGAAAGTCCAAAAAGTGTCCTGAGCAAAAAGTTAACTTTTGCCCCCCAAAACCAAGGGCAAAATCGTCCTTTCCTTCCAATTTTCCAACTTTTCCTTTTTTCAAATTTTTGGGTCGTCACAATTTTAATGAATACCTATGGTCCCAAGAGAAGCAAGGAGGCGGCTGGATTTCTCAAACCGGAGGAGATTTCTACTTGATTTCATGGAATTGACTAATCTTATGGACATGGGTTTTAAGGGACAAAAGTTCACTTAGAGGGGGGATGTGGGGGGAAGACATGTTAGTCCAAGAAAGATTGGACAGAGGCCTAATAAATTCCAATTGGCAACTATGTTGGCCAGCCGCAACCCTCACCCATCTCCCAGCTCTTGGCTTCGACCATTACCCCCTGCTAATTGATACATCCCCAACTTAGAAAAAAAGGTAGGAAGTTATTCAAGTTCGAATCCTATTGGATTAAGGAACCTGACTGCGGTGAGATTGTGAGAGCTGACTAGGAAAAGGAGTTGAACAACTTGCACTAGGGTTGGGGGAAAAAGTTCTCCTCCTGCAAGGCAGCCCTGATGCATTGGAGCTAGAATAAGTTCTCCAACAATAGAGCGCGAATCGACTCTATGCTTGGTGATTTGGAATTGCTTAAACTTGACTGGGAGGAGAATATTAGTGTTATTAAGTGCATCAATGATGAACATGGGAAACTTTGGGGCCTTGAGGAGAAGTACTGGTACCAACGATGACGAATTAAATGGTTAACAACAGGGGATTCCAACACTGCCTTTTTCCACCACTCTATAATTTAAAGAAGAAGACAGAACTTGGTTTCCAAGATTAAAAGGATTGATGGATCGTGGACTAAGGAAAACTCAGAAATTAGAAATACTATTGATACTCATTTCCAAGACATATTTTGGAGCGTTTACCAGCGAGAGTGGGGGAATGTCCTTTCATTTGTAACCCCTATCGTACTATACTCTGTGAATGAGGCCTTTTCTGTTACTTTTACTGAGGATGAGGTTAAATTGGCAACCTTCCAGATGAGGTCCCTCAAAGCTCCTGGCCCGGATGGTTTCTCGGGAGTGTTTTTTCAGAGTTTCTGGGATACCATTAAGGAAGATGTGATGGCTCTTGTGAGAAGTCATTTTCAGGGTTCTTTCCCTATTCATAGGTTAAATGGAAAAAAACATTTCCCTTGTCCCCAAGCTTCCAAATTCTGAGCGTGTCTCTCAATTCAGGCCCATTGCCCTCTGCAAATACTCCTACAAAATCCTATCGAAGGTCCTCTCAAACCACCTAAATCCCCACCTTGCAGACATGATCACACCGCAGCAGAGTGCTTTTATTTCTAGAAGACAAATTCAAGATAACATCTGCATTGCTCATGAGGCCTTCTATGCGCTCCAACTCAGAAAGACCACAAAAAAGTATGAGATGGGCCTGAAACTTGACATGAATAAAGCCTATGATCGAATTGAATGGGACTTTTTGGAGGCAGTCCTTACCAAAATGGGTTTTGCTGATGTTGGGGTCTGTATGGTTATGGGGTGTGTTAAATCGGTGCAGTTCGTTGTCCTAATTAATGGGCAACTTGGGAGTACCTTCTCGCCTTTA
Source organism: Prinsepia uniflora (assembly GCA_032719365.1). Classification (NCBI taxonomy): domain Eukaryota; kingdom Viridiplantae; phylum Streptophyta; class Magnoliopsida; order Rosales; family Rosaceae; genus Prinsepia; species Prinsepia uniflora. Next base: position 67,347,773 of record CM064868.1, on the reverse strand, counting down.
AGGGCTTAAGGGAAAGGGACCCAATTTCTCCATATCTCTTTATAATATTCTGTGATGTACTGTCCAAAATGATGATTCATACGGTTAACCATGGGATTGTAAATGGACTCAGATTCTGTGATAACGGTCCAATTCTCTCGCACCTTTTCTTTGCCGATGACTCCTTGTTTTTTCTGAAGGCCACATCTAATAATTGCAGAGCAGTCAAAACACTTTTAGAGGTATACTGCCGGGCCTCTGGTCAGGTGGTCAATTTTGAGAAGTCCAACATGTTTTGTAGCTCCAACACCCTTTCAGTGCTCCAACACCCTTCTGGCGCTCCAACAACAACTTAGGGACATCCTTGGAGTACAAATCACTGATGATCCTGGCCTTTATTTGGGACTACCAACTCCATGGGGCCGCTTTAAAAAGGAAGCTCTCATCTCAATGAAAGAAAAAAACTATGAGGAAGGTTCAAGGTTGGAAACATGGGCTCCTCACCCAGGCTGGTAAATAGGTTCTTATCAAGGCTGTAGCAAACACCATCCCAACTTACTCCATGTCGGTCTTTCGGTACCCCAAATCCCATTGTAATGAAATTGATACCATTTTTGCTATCTTTTGGTGGGGGCAGAATCAGGATCGAAATAAGCTCCATTGGGTCAGTTGGAAGGAATTGGGGCTCCCTATGGCCCAGGGGGGATGGGCTTTCCAAATATGAAGGAATTCAACACAGCCCTTCTTGAAAAACAGTGTTGGAGGCTTATCAGTGAGCCCAATTCCTACTGGGCACAGATGATTAGAAGCAGATACTATCCTGATACATCCTTTTTGAAGGCTACTTGGGAGGCCTAGGCTTCATGGGGCTGGTCGAGTATGCAAGTCCTTGATGGCCACTCCATCAAGTTTTGGACTAATAATTGGGTCATTGGCCTCTCAAATCTCTAGTCTGTTACCACGGTGCCTATGAGAGTAAACCTCGAGGCTCCGGTAGCAGACTTTATCGATTGCTAATCCAGGGACTGGGATAGATCAAAGCTGAGTGGTGTCCTAAACCATGAATGTGCGCAGTTAATTTCCACCATGTTGCTTGGCGATTTGCAGGGGGAGGATCGCCTAATTTGGCCTCTTACTGCTAATGGATGTTACTCAGTAAAGTATGGTTACCTTTGGTTAAGGAAAATGGCTCATCCTCCCTCCATGAATCACCCCTCATCTTCCTACATCATCCCCGAGGACACTTGGAAATTAATTTGGAGCCTAGTTACCCCACCTAAGGACTGGAACTTTATTTGGAGGACGGTTCGTGGCTGCATTCCAACCAGGGATGCCCTCTTTCGTCGACACTTGGGGCCTTCCCCTTTGTTCCCTGTTTTCTTGGAGTATCTTGAATCCGAGGAGCACTTGCTTCTACAATGCAATGGTGCCAGAAGTGTTTTGTTTGGCTACTCCTTGGGGTATTGTGTAAGTCTTCTCAATATATCTTCTTTTGAATCCTGGTTTTCTAACGTTGTTGCCCCTCTCCCTTGTTGGAATACGAAAAGGTCGAGGATACTAGCTACGATTGCATGTTATTGCTAGGCTATATGGAATGAACGATGTAGAGTCTCGTTCGAGGGCTGCTCCTTTAACCCCTGGCGAGTTATTGAGACCGGGAGATCCCTATAGGCGGACTACTAGGTTGAGACTGTCCTAGCCCCTTGTCCTAGAAGTACTGCTGTTGAGATTTTCTGCACCCCCCAACGATTTGGACCCCCTTGTCGAAACACTGTGAAAATCAACATTGATGCCTCCTGGTCGGCCTCCTCTTCACGAGCTAGCCTTGGTGTCGTTGCGAGAAATGCGGGTGGGGCCTTCTTAGCTGGATGTTGCTTGGTCAGGGATGCTGGTTCTGCCATAGTGGCAGAAGCTTGGGCCATGCTAAATGGCGTCGAATTTGTAGTTTGTGAGGGTTACAGTAATGTGGTATTTGACGCTTGACTCGACATAGCTGTTCAGGGCGGTTCGGGGCTCAATTCAGAAGGGTCGGTGGAAAATCTATCCTATCTGTCATGACCCGGAAATTCGAAAAACGAAAATTTGGAAAATTTGAGGAAAATGACGATTTTGCCCCTGGAATTAGGCTAAAAGTTGACTTTTAATTTGAGTGGTCAAACGGACTTTGACCGACCGTGACGTAGTTCGGGACGTCATGAGCTGATAGATAGGTGGCACGCCCAATTCCGACATTCGAGGAGAAAGTTATGACGTGCGGAAGTTGGAAAAAAGGGTCGAAAATTGACTTTTTGATCGGGACCTTGTTTGGACTTTCCGGAAGTACCGTTGGATAAGTCTTGGGACGCTGAATCCGTAGATAGGCGGCATGCGTCAATCGGAGCCCGGACGAAAAAGTTGAGGGTCTGGAAAGTTCAAGGGCAAAATGGTAAATTGTCACATGAAGGGTAAAATGGTAATTTGGGTCGTTAAGGCCCTAAACGGTGCCACAGCTGGTTTTAAATAATTTAACTTGGCTGATTCAGCCTATTTAGATTAAGATTAATTACTAAGTGACATTTGTCACTTGTTTATGACAATTAGTGGCATTAATTGAATGCCTTATACGGACAAAGTAACCTCCAAAATCTTTGTTTAAATTCCAAACAATCCTTAACTCAGATTGATTAAGGATGAAAACCAGAGATGCAGGGAGATTCAGAGGGGAATTTTGAGTGAAAAACGGAAGGAAAACGGGAGAGAAAACAGGGGAAACACTGTGAACCCGAGAGGAAAAACCTGAAACCATGCTTGAACCAATTGAGATTCAATTCACAAGTTTGAGCTTAACCCAGGTCGAATTAAGATTAGAATTAATCTTCAGTCGAACCACGTCAGAAAGGAAGGCAATTGACAGGGAATCAGCAAGAACAGACGCTGCGACTTCCATGGAACTTGGAGCTTGAGTTCGATAACTTGGAGGTAGTAATTCTTGAAATTGGTTTCAATTTCGTGTTTAGAATAACTGTTATATGCTTATGGTGTAAACAATTGAAGGATATAGGTCATTTTTGGGAAGAACCCGAGTTAGGACCCGTCGGGTTTCAATGTTGAGTCGTGGGATTCATGGCATAGTTTCATTAAATTGAGGTCACAGATCGATTATAAACATGGAATAGATGGTAATAAGTGAAAGAAATGATAAAATTGAGTCAGAATTAGTAGAGAATGAACTGGGTCTGATCGCAGGTCGTAGGCTCCGTTTATCAGAGAAACGGGTAAGGAAGGACATTGTTCATGGTTACTGTAGCAAGGCGCGTGAACTCACGCCCAGCCGCTTGCGGCGGCGCGTGATGGCGCCTGGTGGGTTTTCTGGGAAAGTGGTCAACAGGTGCTTTACTCTATACAGTGTAATGAACATTTTGGCTTTGGTTTCGAGTTAATCGAATACCGTCTCGATAATGTTTCGAGGGTCCGAAGGTTTAAGTTACGTATTTAATTAATATTACATTCCCGGAAAATTATGGGAAAATTAGATGATATAAATTGACTTGTTAGTAATCTTGAATAACGATGGTGAACAGGATCCGAGATTCCGAGCAAGTGTCGGAAATTACGGAAACGCGTGCAGCGCGGGAAACGAGCAATTGGACGGTGTGTGAGTGGACGTTTGTTTTCTACATTGATATGCATGCATAGTTAAATGTTTTATATGATTTATGGCATGATTTGAATTTCAATGATTTGATATGATTATTGTGTGATTTATTAATTATTTTAATCGGTATTTCGGGCACGTTTTTCGAGAAAATGTGAAATGACTGTTTTGGGCGAAGGCCCAGGATTTGTGATTGGTTTTGGCTTGGATTATGAGTTGGGAAATTGATTTAATGGATTTGTGATGTTTTCGGATATGATTTTACGGATTTGCGTGTATTGAATTATTTAATGATTTTACGGATTGACGAGAAATGAGATTTGGGCATGAGGCCCCGTGATGATGGTTTTTGATATGGTTTTGATACTTGATTTAAATTAATGCTTTTGATTGTGTTTTGATGTTTGATGACTCCAGATGCGTAATTCCTGGAGGGACTCCAGATGCGTAATTCCTGGAGGGACACCGGATGTGTAATTCCCGGTGAGGCTGGATGTGTAATTCCTAGCATTGGATGACGACTCTGGATGTGTAATTCCCAGAGGATCCTCGGATGTGTAATTCCCGAGTTATATGCTTGTTATATGGTGAACTGCTTTTATAAATTGATTTAAATGATTCATGTGTTTTATTCTATGCATGCATGGTTTGAAAACTGGAGGGTAACGAATGTGTTTCAAATGTTTTTTTCAATGATATTATTTTTGTCCACTCACACCTTTGTTTTTAATGACCCTCCAGGCCGTGGCACGATACTCGGGGCGGATTACGAGGCGGAGGCATGAGCAGAAATCAGTGCAGTTATCCTTGGTCTGACAGGTGCTGAAGGGTACTTTCGGGATTTCAGTTGACTTGTGAGACGAGAGCAGGACCGGGCACGGTTATCGAGGTCCAGTTGGGACGGGTCCTGTCACTATCCTTCTTCAGATTAGGTTTGCCATGGAAACTTTTAACACTGTGGAGGTTGTTTGGGTTCCTCACTCCATAAATTCGGCAGCTGATGCCTTTACTTCACATACTCAACGATTGATGCGCCGAGAGGTGTAGATTGACCATCCCCCATCTTCCATAGTGCATGTGTTATCTCGTGATAGCCTGCCTTGCCCTCCGCCCATTGGAGGTTGCTAGAAGCCCCTCCGGTCGTAGTTGCTATTTTGTTCTTCTGATGTTTGTCTGGTCTTTTCCCTCTATTGTTTTTTGTTTTTTTTTTGCTTCTTTGTGTTGTTCTCCCCTGCTCTCTGAGCACATACCCAAAAACAAAATGTGTTGAAATAAAGTGAAGAAAAATTATTGAAGGAAAACATGATATATTCCTTGGGATTTTGGAATTTTAGTTGAATTTGTTAACTCAAAAAGTAGGTATGAAGGTTATGAAGGTGTGAATGGGCCTACAAATGAAGATGAAATGGTCACACAAAATAAGGGAAGGGGTTGCACAGTGGGAAAAAAGGGTGCATCCGAGTTGTTTTTTTAGGGTAAGAAATTTTTGGATTTGAATGAGAAAGATGTTGTATGTGGTTATTTCAATTTTTTGGGAGACGGAGACCTGTTTTATAAAAGATACCCAAAAGCAATTGGATTTAGCATAAGAAATGATGCATTAACATACCAGCATGGTGGCAACATTCAGAGGAGAAGATGAGATTGTGGGAAAGAAGAAAGAAGGTTGTCTAAATGGAAAAATAAAGTTAATAGGGTGAAAAACCATAGAGGGGAAACAACATGTGGATGAAAAACTTTCTTTTCTGAAAATATACGACGAGAAGAAGGAAAAATATATAGTGAGTCAATTTCGCAGTCATCACTCTCATATGTTGGTTAAAGGAAGTGAATCAGAGCTTTTTTGTGAATCAGAGCTTTTTTCATCACGCCGTGAAATTTCTAAAGGGAACTAAAGTTTTGCAATGTCAGTGCCGAAAGCATCAATTAGAACTTGCCATATGTACGAATATATTGTTGCGGTTGCAGGAGGATACAATAAAGTTGGATTTACGCTGAAGGACTTATACAACAAGATCGGTGATACACAAAAAGGACTTATAGTAGATGGTGACTTAGAAACAGCATTATCATGCATGAATGCTAAAGGAGCAAAAATCCGGGTTTTGATTGCAAATTTAGTGTAGATGAAGAAAATTGATCAGTAAATATGTTTTGGAGGGACTGAGTGACACGACCCATCCTAATCCCCCCCGGAATCAACCTGAAGGGCATTAAAAACAAAAGCTGTGAGTGGACGAAAATAAATAAGTTTATTAACACATTTCATAAGACATTTATGCCCTCCATTAAAAACGTATGCATGCCACGAAAACCAGTAACCAAAACATTTGATCAACAAGGCATTAGGGCGTTAGCCCAAAACCGCAAACCATAAATCCAACCGAAAAATCATTTCATAGATCCAATAGTTCATAATTACCACATTACCATAACCGGCATCCCAGATGCCTAGTGCCCCAGACGCCTGACGTCCCAGACGTCATATTTCACGGTATAGCCATAAGCTACGCGTGTTGCCCGGGGTCTCAATCCCGAGTCCAATCCCCGAACCCAGTCCGGGTACAGCATCACAGATGCCTAGCGTCCGGACGCTCGACGTCCCAGACGCCCAATCATAGCAATCCTGTTCCTGAGTCACTATACGGTCTGGTAGCTCCACACAATGACCCATCGCAGGCAATGCACCGTGATTTCTCCAGTGTCCCAGACACCTGGAGGAGACCTTCACATATTCTCGTATCAAGATGGTATATGGAAAACAGTGTTATCAAATCATTTCATAACATATCAATGGGCCCTGCCTGAAATCTCCATAAATCATCACAAATCCATTTAGGGTCCCCGACCCGAAATCACATTTATAAACCAATTGGGCCTCATGCCCGATTCCGTAAATCATTGGGCCCACGACCCAAATTCATAAACCAATTGGGCCCCTGGCCCGATAATATAACTCAAATGGGTCTCAGCCCGATTTTGTAAATAACTGGGCCCCTGGCCCGATTTCATAAAGCAATTGGGCCCTTGGCCCGATTACGTAACTCAATTGGACTCCCAGTCCGAGGTTTCCAAAAAAATTGGGCCTCATGCCTGAGTTTCTCCTTCCAATTTCAAAACCATTTCATGAAATCATGTCCAAGGTCTTACGTATGGAAAATCAGTGTAAAACCAGAAAAACCTCGATTTACGTGCAAGCACGTAAATCTCCTCGAAATACGTGAAACTGTATAATTTACCAATATCCAAATCAACATCATACAATCACAATCATAATCCATATAAAACAGTTAAGCATGCATAGAATTTATAAAACCAAAGTCCACTCACAGACCGTTCAACGATACAAGCGCCATCGGCCTTCCCGGGCCACACCACAATTACCGGGAATCCCAATCCTGTCCAAATCACATTAGAGGGTCAATAACCTCTACATTAACCTCCTATTAAAGTCCCATAATTTTCCTGATTTTTAACTATTTTTAAACTCAATTTAAAACCTTCGGACGTCCCGAACAATATCGAAACGGTGTCCGATCGACATGAAACCAATCCTAAAATGTTCGGTACATTAGATAGGACAAAAGTCATGTTGACCTCACCTCGAGATTCGTGCCCACGCGCCGTCAAGCGCCGCCGTGAGTGGCTGCGCGTGAAAGCCACGCGCCTGCTACAATGACTGCTACAGTCATCGTCTTCACCCATTTCCACTGGTAAACGGGTCTGATTACTCGTGACCTGACCCGGCTAGATTCATGTCAATTCCCACTTAATTTCATCAATTCAACCAATCAAAAGGATCACCTTGTGTCAAATTAAGGTTCTGTAAACCTAATTGAACACATCAATCCTTAAATCCAACATTTCTCCCAAGATCAAACTCACGGTCATAACATTCGAAACTCACACAAATCATTCTGGTTTTCAAATTAAAAGATACAGAAGCTTTGTATGACCCAAACAAACATTAAACCTTAACCAATTTCATGAATCCTTACCCGTAGGTGGTCGTCCTCAAGCTCGAAGATTTCCAGAAACTGGAACATGTGTTCATGGCCAAACCGTGATCGATTCTCTTGCCAATCGATACGGTTGATCTCCAAATGGTCCCAGAAGACCATTTCAGCCCTTGGTTTCGTCCTAATCGTCTCACATTTTAAATTCCGATTTTCCTCTAATTTTTCCAGATTTTCCCGTTCCTGTTTCCCTTGAATTCTCAGTGTTCCTGTGCCCCAAAATGATTCTCACTCGACCCACTCTCATTCCCTATACTCAATTTAGCCATCAAGGTACTCTAAAGTATCCCTCAGTCCTCTGTGTAAAGGTTCCCCGCACTGACCCGAAACCAATTAAAAATGGTGTCCATGTTCTGTGATCTGTAGCCAACCCAACACATGTGCTTCCATTCCCTGAACCGACAACCATGCTTAAACAATTTCCTCAAACCCATTTGCGGCAGTTTCAAGTTGCAGCCTTGGAAAATTACAATTTTGCCCTTCATTCCAAAATTACCCAAATGCCCCTCACGCATCTAGACCAGTAACTTGGTCATTCGAACTCCGATTGACGCGTGCCGCCTATCTACGGACTCAGGGCATCGAGACCTTCCCAACGGTCCTCGGTCCTCGGCCATCGGGTCTCCCGATCAAAAAGTCAACATATTCCCCCTTTTGTCCAAATTACGAAAATACCCTTGAACTCCCGAACGTCATAACTTCTTCCTCGAATGTTGGAATCGAACGTGCCACCTGTCTATGAACTCGTGACGTCCCGAACTACGTCACCGTCATTGTTCAACGTCCGTTTGACCGCCCAATCAAAAAGTCAACATTTTGCCCACGCCTAGGGGCAAAACGGTCATTTTGCACAATTCGTCCGATTTTACTCAACTAATCCCAGATTAGTCATTCTAAATCATAATTAAATAATATTAAATCCCGATACTCGGGACGGGTCGTTACACTGAGAATCGCTAGGAGATTATTCAAGATTTGGGGATGTAATTTTATTTGATAGCACGTACAAGATGAACATGTATGAGAAGCCATTAGTGTTGTTTGTGGGCATGAACAATCATCGTTTGAATAGGTACCTCTTTACATCCATCATACATCTTCTCACTTGCCTTATCCTCCACTACTCCATCATCCATCTTCTCACTGGCCTCATCATCCACTACTCCATCATCCATCATCTCACTTGCACCACCCTCACTACTTCATCTTCACTTTCCAATTTTTACTCATAGTGCTCCACTGCTAGCCTAGTCTCATCTGTCATACGAACAACAGGATCAACATGACTTCCAACCATCGGGGCTTCATCAGCAGCATCAACACCATGTCCAACAATAGGGTCTTCATCAGAAGCATGAGCACTAGGCTTATAAAAAATCGGGCCTTCATCAGCACCATCAGCTTCTGTTCCAACCATCGGGTCTTTAACAACAACATCACCACTACTTCCAACAATCGGGTCTTAAAGTTCCTAGAATTCCTGGAATGAAGCATTAGCACAAGTAACATCTCCACTCCTCTGACATTCTTGGAATGAAGATGGGCGTTCTTCATGATTAGTCTTCATTTCTGATGAAAGTCTAGAGGAAAAACTAATAATCTACTCATTTATGTCAAGAAATTGTCTTTTGACGCCGTTCACAAACGTATGTTGCTCCTGTCAAACACCCTCGACTTTGTTTTTTATTTCAAGGTTTCTAAGTCATTCCCTCAATTTCTGATTCTGCCCTACAAGGGCTGTCACAATTGATGCCATGTTGACGACAAGACTCCTCAGCTCACCAACATCCTGTCCTCGAGGAATTTTTAACTCCGGCAGAACAAAGGAATCATCATCTTCATCGATAGGGCACTGATTTTGTCCATCCTCACGGTTATTCGTACTACCCAAATTTTCTTCCATTTCATAAGGAACTAGGCTTATTAGCTTCACATGCAATAAATTTAATTAACAAATGCATGACCGAAGTGTTAGGCACAAGAATAATGTAATGAAGTCTAAGTCATATCATATCACAAACCTTCTCGTATTGGAAAATCTGTCTTTGTATTTGATGGAAATCGGCTTTCTTTCCCGCCGATGCCAATTTTCAATGCAATAATTGGGCAATCCCAGTTTTCTATCCAATTGAGCGTACTTCATTTTAATAAATTTTGGCAAGCTTTCAAAAATACATACCTAACAAGTGAAACCAATCATCTTAGGTGTGCACAAAGGAATTAAATATAATTAAATGATTACTTCAATATAATAAGGCTAAATTGTAACGACCCGTCCCAGAAATTAAGGTTAAGACAGTGATTAAGATGGGATTAGTGAGCTTAATCGGGGGTTAGTTGGTCCCGATAAAGTCATTAGCCTAGAATGACGATTTTGTCCCTAGTTCGGGCAAAATGTTGACTTTTAGTTCGGGCGGTCCATTAGGTTTTGACCGATGACCAAGACGTAGTTTAGGACGTCACGGATCCGTAGGCAGGTGGCACGCCTGATTCCGACATCCGAGGAGGAAGTTATGATGTTCGGAAGGTTGAGGGCATAACCGTACTTTGGGCTAAATTAGGGGGAAAAGTTGACTTTTTGTACGATTGGGTTTTGGTACGTTGACCTAGGACCGTTAGATAGATCTCGTAGTCCTGAGTTCGATGACAGGTAGCACGTATTCATCGGACTTACGAGGTGAGAGTTACGGGTCTAGAAAGGTAGTGGCAAAGTTGTAATTTTTGACTTAAAAGGATGGGCATTTTGGTCTTTGTGCTTTGGGCCTGGTGCAACAGAGAGGGACAGATGGAAGGCTGAGATTGAAACATTTGGGAGAAGGAATTTTGGGATGATGACACGTGTAGGAGGGCTAGAGGTTTCTAGCCTACACAGTCCAATTATTTGGGGTGCAACCGTGATGTGTGTGTGTGTGTTGTGTGTTTGTGATCGAAGAACAGAGGCTGAGGAATTGAGAGAAATTGAGGGGTGATCGTGGATGTTGGTGAGTTTGTGAGTGTGTGAGAGTAACCAGAGATCAAGAAGGAGACAGAGAGGATGGCTGGAAGTGTGGTGGTTGTGTGTGTGTGAGTTGAGAGCCACGGGAAATCAGAGAAAAACAGGGAGGAAGTGAGTGTTTGTGGTGGTGTTGTGGCCGTGATCAACCAATCGAGGCTAGTGGAAGTGTCCAGAGGACAGAGGAGGACGGTAGGAACTACTGCCTCACGGCTGAGCTCACGACGGCGACAGGAGGACAGGTAATTCCTCATCCTCGTTTCTTTGCTCTGTTTTGTCGTCTGGGTTCAAGAGCTAAGTTTTAGGTTTAGGGGTTGAATCGAGGAGTTCCGTACGGTCTAGGGAGTTCAGTGGAGTCCTAGGAGTCTTCTGGTGGGGCAGCCGTGACGGGGAGTGCACGGTGGAGGCTAGGACGACGGGGAGTACTGGTGTGCTCTGTTTTTCCGTCGATGTTCAGATCGGAAGTCGTGGACTTAGGGAATGAGTCGACGGCCTTGGTGAGTTGGGTGAGGTTTAGGATGGTCTTAGGAAGAGGTTGAGACTGCCACCGTGACGAGGGGTGACCTGGGTGGCCGGAGAAGGAAACAGGGGACTGAACGGGTCTGGTTTCGAGTTAGGGACGATGACTTAGAAGCTGTGTCGAGGTGGTTGAGTAAAAGGGATGGATAGCTAGGAACTGGATGATGCTGTGGGTGAAGAGAGGAGCAGTTTTGGTGCAGGTACGGCGGAGAACCGCTGACGCCGGTTCGATGTGCAGGAACTGTGCTGAACCGGGTCTGCTCGAGGTTGAAGATGCACTGTAGCTAGCGTGTGAGGGCCACGCGCAGCCACTTTGGGCGGTGCGTGGGGGCGTGTGCGGCGGCGGTTATGGAAGTTGTCAACATGGTTTTTGGTCTAAGTGTTGTGACGAGTCTAATGGAATTGGTTTCGGGTTGTTCGGACGTCGATTCGATGTAGTTCCGCGAGGATGAAGGTTTAGGGTTTAAGTTCGTTTCGTTTAGGATCCGGGGATTTTCGGGGAAAATTAGGAGAGTCTTGGTGGACGTGTTAGTAACGTACTTTGGCGGTTATTGACAGGATCGAGACTTCCCGAGGAAGCTGAGGAACGTACGAGACGTTCGGGACGCGATTGAGGGCTCGGTACTGTGAGTGGACCCTTTCCTTAAACTCGAGCATGCATAACTGTCTTTCTATAATTGTTTTATGGTTTTAATCGTGATTCTATGTTATCGAATATGTTTTATTGATTTTACATAATTGCACGGTTTTCGAGGAAGTTCGGCTTTTACCACGATTTACGAGAAGTGGTGATTTCTGAGTATAATGCCATGGTTTTGGAGTTTTCAAATGATAAATGGTTTTTAATGATTATAAAGGGATTTTGGAACGTGATTTGATGATTAAGGTTTTCAGTTTTAGAATCGGATTTCAGATACCGAGATTTGGTTTTAAAGTTGGGAAGTGGAGTTCCGGATTTGGGTTCGGAATGACGGTTCGGAATGCCGGAAGGGCATCGGACCAGTGATTTCGGATTCGGGTTTGGATGTGAATTTAGAAATGGTTTTTCAATGGTTTTGATTGGATTTGCTGGATCTGGTTATTGGGTTTAAAGACCCGGATATTGATTGACGGGGGACGGGCCCGGATTGGGTTTAAAGACCCGGATTGAGTTTAAAGACTCGGGAGTTTAAATACTCGGATATATTGATATTTCCCCCGTAGGCCTGTTGAGTTTAAAGACTCGGGAGTTTAAAGACTCGGATATTATTGAGGCCTGGATTGAGTTTAAAGACTCGGGAGTTTAAAGACTCGGATAGGTCCAGCAGGTTTGATCGGAAATGATGATTGGTATTCACGGTTTTATGAGCCTTATGATTTCTATAACCGTTTTATAGTGTTTCTGTTTCTTATGATGTTTTATGGTGATCGATTTATAACTGTTTGAATAACTGGGTTATGCATGTGATTTCAAAATGGAGGGCTAAACCCGATTTTCTTATAAAATGGTTTTGGAAACTTTTCTTTTATTTATAGTCCACTCACACCTTCTGTTTTTAACTGCCCTCCAGGTTGTGGAGCTAGCGCGGGGTTCCGGCGTCGAGGCAGCGTCTGAGGCATAGCAGTTACGAGAGGGATCCTGGGGTGTTTTAATTTTTCGTGTGCATGTACTGTTTATCGGTTTTTCTTTTCTGTGTATGTGGGACTATGCTCTGTAAACTTTTAACTTCGGGATATATTGTATAGTTTCTCCTACGTCTGACTGAGTACTTTGGTGGTTGCGTGTGAGATTTACTTTTGTGTGTGTCGGGGTGTCAGACGGGAGCAGGATTTATCTCGGTTTTCGGGGTGAAACCGGGGTGGGTCCTGAAATTGGTATCAGAGCATAGGTTTGTCGAGTTTGTCGGTTTGTGAGGTTGTGTTTTGGTTGTCTGATTGCTTCTATGCCTCTTTCAGCGTGCGAGTGACGATGCCTCCGAGACGTGGACCCTCTCCACGACCTGAAGAAGAAGCGGCGAGAAGAACTGAGAGTACTACCGATTGAGCGAGCCCAGCGGCTTGGGGCTACTACTTTTAGTGGTGGGGCAGATCCTGAGGAAGCCCAGAGGTTGATTACAAGACTTGAGCGGATCTTTGCAGTGATGCATTGTCCACCGGAGGAGCGGGTGATATTGGCTACGTTTTTACTGGATGGTGCGGCGTACGAGTGGTGGTATACCCTCGAGTTGTCTGGCTGGGATGCCCACACTGTGACTTGGGAGACGTTTCAGGAGAGATTCTTGGATCAGTATTATCCTCGTTCTTTCTGAGATGCCAAGGTGGCTGAGTTTCTGCAGCTTCAACAAGGGAATATGACAGTGGCTGAGTATGAACGGAAATTTCAGATGTTGTCTCGGTTTTCTCCTGCGTTTGTGGCTACTGAAGCCGAGAAGTGCCGTAGGTTTGAGTTGGGCCTGCGAGGTGAGATTCGAGCCATCGTGACGGCTGGAGCGTTTACTACTCTCCGAGAATTGTCGGACACAGCGGTGAGGGTTGAGGCTAGTTTGCCGGTGCGACGCCGGGAACCATCTTTTTCTGGAACTTCGAGTCTGAGGACACCAAAGAAGGGTAACTTCGGTGGAGCATCGTCGTCGGGCGATGATCATTTTAGTAGACCTGGTAGTTTCCAGAGTTCAGGATTTCGTGGTTATCGGACACAGCCGACTCCGCAAGCTAGTGCGACACCTGTTGCTTCGACAGGGAGACTAGGTCCCTCAGGTCAGAATGTTTGTTTCTACTGTGGGGAGAGAGGTCATTTCTGACGTGAGTGTCCACTGTTACCACATGAAGGTGGTGTAGGCCGAGGAGTGGCGGAGCCCGGACAGAGTACAGCTTCAAGGACAGCGGGCGCTAGAGGAGATGGTGCTGCCACTAGTAGTTCGAGGGGACGTGGTAGAGCGTCGGGACCTCAGGCCCGAGTGTTTTCGATGACTCAGCAGAAGGCACCAGGTGCGGGGACAGGTACTCTTATTATCTTTGGTTGTGTTGTACCCAGTTTTGTTGTTGGATTCTGGGGTCGAGTCTAGATGACCTGGAGGGGTATGGTGAGTTCCGTTGAAGGGGGACGGAAGAAACGAGAAAGGAATGATTATAACTGATCGATATGAGGTTATTGAAGGGAGAGAACCCACAATCTAGAGTTTGCCTTTAGGACTTTGTAGATTTATCCGACCAGTGGCCGAAGTCCCAGCCGAGGGAGTGAGCCAGTAGGTAGGATTCATGTGCTAAAAAGTGAGGTGGTTGTACGTGAGGATGTACTCTATGAATTCTATCGGGTACTCCATATGCGGTATTTTAAAATATCTTTGTTTTCTGTTCATAGAGTTTCCCTTGCGTACACCATAAAGTTTTCGTGGTACTGATACGTGGTCTGTTGGTAGTTGGGGATGGAGTGAAATACCCAAGGTGGAGATGATAGACAGGGAATTTAGGAGAGGTTGTGGTTGCCTTAGTGTGGATTACCGGGTAGGAGACCCGAGGTGTTGGGAACGAGCTGTGGAATTTCGGGGACGAAATTCTTTTTAGGTGGGTAGGTTGTAACGACCCGTCCCAGAAATTAAGGTTAAGACAATGATTAAGATGGGATTAGTGAGCTTAATCGGGGGTTAGTTGGTCCCGATAAGGTCATTAGCCTAGAATGACGATTTTGTCCCTAGTTCGGGCAAAATGTTGACTTTTAGTTCAGGCGGTCCATTAGGTTTTAACCGATGACCAGGACGTAGTTTAGGACGTCACGGATCCGTAGGCAGGTGGCACGCCCGATTCCGACATCCGAGGAGGAAGTTATGATGTTCGGAAGGTTGAGGGCATAACCGTAATTTAGGCTAAATTAGGGGGAAAAGTTGACTTTTCGTAGGATTGGGTTTTGGTACGTTGACCTTGGACCTTTAGATAGATCTCGTCGTCCTGAGTTCGATGACAGGCGGCACGTATTCATCGGGAAATGGTTTTTCAATGGTTTTGATTGGATTTGCTGGATCTGGTTATTGGGTTTAAAGACCCGGATATTGATTGACGGGGGACGGGCCCGGATTGGGTTTAAAGACCCGGATTGAGTTTAAAGACTCGGGAGTTTAAAGACTCGGATATATTGATATTTCCCCCGTAGGCCTGTTGAGTTTAAAGACTCAGATATTATTGAGGCCTGGATTGAGTTTAAAGACTCGGGAGTTTAAAGACTCGGATAGGTCCAGCAGGTTTGATCGGAAAATGATGATTGGTATTCACGGTTTTATGAGCCTTATGATTTCTATAACCGTTTTATAGTGTTTCTGTTTCTTATGATGTTTTATGGTGATCGATTTATAACTATTTGAATAACTGGGTTATGCATGTGATTTCAAAACGGAGGGCTAAACCCGGTTTTCTTAAAAATGGTTTTGGAAACTTTTCTTTTATTTATGGTCCACTCACACCTTCTGTTTTTAACTGCCCTCCAGGTTGTGGAGCTAGCGCGGGGTTCCGGCGTCGAGGCAGCGTCTGAGGCATAGCAGTTACGAGAGGGATCCCGGGGTGTTTTAATTTTCCGTGTGCGTGTACTGTTTATCGGTTTTTCTTTTCTGTGTATGTGGGACTATGCTCTGTAAACTTTTAACTTCGGGATATATTGTATAGTTTCTCCTGCGTCTGACTGAGTACTTTGGTGGTTGCGTGTGAGATTTACTTTTGTGTGTGTCGGGGTGTCAGACGGGAGCAGGATTTATCTCGGTTTTCGGGGTGAAACCGGAGTGGGTCCTGACATAAATACCAAAATTGAATGTGAGAACCCTCTGATATTGTAGTTTTTCCCACTGACCCCTCGTACTTGAGCTACCCCTTTATCTTCATCCCTTTAGATGCAACAGCTTCACCATCTTCATCTCCTTCCTTACCCTCTCTATCCTTTTTTACTTTCAAGCTTCTAGCACCCTTTGCTTTCCCTTTACCCTTCACATCATGCCCATCTTCCTTCCTCCTTGGTTTTTGATACTCTAGCATAAGAGTCCTTGCCAGTGAGTCATTTGCCTTTGCAAAAGACACTTTCCCCTAGGGAAACTTGTTCCAATTGTCTATATTCTCAACAAGTTCAAAGAACTTGCAGTTAATAATACATGTTCTTTCCCTTTCCAATAGTATCGTTTTTGCAAAGTACACAAGGGAAAGCTTCAGTTGATCCTCTTGAATTGTGCAACCATCCAATGCTGACTCCAGTTCAGAAATTCTCACTCTACTCTTGTCGAGGAAATAGATATCCTTCAATTTTTCGGCTTTTTGCCTTTGCTCCATAAAGTTTGGCTCCTCACCATTGCTAGACGACCCCGTTATCACACAAAAGTTTTGAAGGGCGAACTGTTTAATTTTACCCCCTAAAAGAAAGCAAACACCTTCACGTTCATTCATTTGATTACCTCTAATCTTCCTAACCATTAATCCGTGCACAATCTTGTTAGACCAATTCAAGTTTTCTATTCCTAACAGCTTCCCAAAATGTGTTCTCAAATTGCTGAGGTAGTTGGCTTGTAAGCTTCTTCTTAGTCAACCCTAATATACGCTTTGGGTTATACCCTGGTTGTACATTTGTACTCAATAACTCATTTGGATCAACCACTAGCTTGTACTTAGTTTTCATGACCACTGCAGTAAAAAATAATGGACACCAATTGGGAAAACATAGAAAACAGTATTATCATAAAGTTATACTATCTGGGGAAATCAAAATAATTGCATGCAAGAATTTTAGGAAGTACAAATTTAGGTTGTAAGACCCGTGTCCTAGAGGGAACGGTGAATAATCCCATATTCCTGCGAGGGGGAATGGTCTGGGAGAGGATCGTGGTGTGCCTTAAAGGTGTAGGCACACACCTATTTAGCACTAGGCCTTTTGGGAGCTCAAGTGGCTTTGGAGGAGATTGGAACCCCAAAGTTAAGCGAGTTGAGACTGGTGCAATTCCATGATGGGTGACCCCTTGGGAAGTTGCACCATGAGCTCCCGAAAACAAAACCGTGAGGGCGAGGCCCAATGTCAGGACCCACCCCGGTTTCACCCCGAAACCCGAGGTAAATCCCGCTCCCGTCTGACTCCCCGACACGACACCTAAAGAACACTTACTCGAACCCAGTCAAACGCAGGAGTAATTACAAAATATCCCAAAATTCTTATCGTTTACAGAGCATAGCACTACAGTACAAGGAAAAATAAAAAAAAACGAGAAAGTACACGCACACAGAAGCCTTTAAACTCTTCTAGGATCCCTCACGTTGCTTCTATGCCTCAGACTCTGCCTCGACGTCAAGACCCCGCGCTCGCTCCACAACCTGGAGGGCAATTAAAACAGAAAATGTGAGTGGACCAGAAAGTACCAAAGGTCAAAAACCGTTTTATAAGAAAACCGAGTTTTTACCCTCCGTTTTGAAACCACATGCATAACCAGCAGTTATAAACACATTGATAAAAACAATCATTATAAACATCATAAGAAACAGAAACACTATAAAATACCATAAGAAACCATAGCATAGGTATCAAAAACCGTATCAAAACCATAATCACCAAAACATCATTTTCCCGATCAAACCTGCTGGATCTATCCGAGTCTTTAAACTCCCGAGTCTTTAAACTCAATCCAGACCTTAATCATATCCGAGTCTTTAAACTCCCGAGTCTTTAAACTCAAGGCCTACGGGGGAAAATCAATATATATCCGAGTCTTTAAACTCCCGAGTCTTTAAACTCAATCCGGGTCTTTAAACCCAATCCGGCCGGTCCCCCGTCAATATATATCCGGGTCTTTAAACCCAATATCCAGATCCAGCAAATCCAATCCCAAAACCATTTGAAAACCATTTACCAAATCCTCATCCAAACCCGAATCCGAAATCACTGGTCCGATGCCCTTCCGGCATCCAGAACCGTCATTCCGAACCCAAATCCGGAGTCCACTTTCCAACTTTGCACCAAAGTCCAATGGTCAATTTCGATTTCAAAACCAAAACCTTGATTCTCAAAAGCATGTTCCAAAATCCCTTGAAATCCCAAAAATATTTCCAAATTTACCCTTTTCTCGAAAAGCGTGCCAAAACCGTCTTTTTCTCGAAAAACGTGTAATAATGCAAAACCAACCAAACATATTCGATAAACATAAAATCATGATTAAAACCATAAAACCATTATAGAAAGCAGTTATGCATGTTCAAGTTTAGAGAAGGGGTCCACTCACAGTACTGAGCCCTACTCGCGTCCCGAACGTCCAGCCCGTTCCTCGGCTTCCTCGGGAAATCCCGATCCTGTCAAACACCGTCACATTACGTCACTAATACATCTACGAACACTCACCTAAAAGCCCTCAAAAATCCCCGGACCAAAGACTTAAAACCCCGGGACCCTACACATTCACCCTCGCGGAACTCAACTCAAACAACTTCCGATTAACCCGAAACCAACTCCATTGAACTCACCATGACTCCTAGACCAAAAACTATGTTGACCGTTTTCCCATCCGCCGCCGCACGCGCCCCCACGCGCCGCCCAAAGTGGCTGCGCGTGGCCCCACGCGCCAGCTACAGTACACCTTCAACCTCACGTCGACCCGGTTCAACACAGTAGACTACAGCTGAACCGGCGTCAACGGTTCTCCGCCGTACCTGCACGATTTCCTTCCCTTTCTTCACCTAAAGCTTCGTCCAGTTCCAATATAACCATTCCACAGCTCCTCAGACCTCGACACCGCCTCAATCCCGTCGACTGAAGCTCGAAACCAGACGGCCAACAACCCCTGTTTCACGATCCAGCCACCCAGCTCACCACCCTTCACGGTGGCTTCACCAAACTCTGCCCTGAACCTCACTGATCCTAACCCAACTCACCTAGACCTTCGACTCAACCCCAATCGTCACGACTAGCCGTTTGAACATCGCGGCAAAACAGAGCATACAGGTACCCCCGTCGTGCTAACCTCCGCCGTGTACACCCCCGTCACGGCGACCATCCTAGTCGACGCCTAGGACCCTCCTGAACCTCACCCTGACCTCCATTCCTCTCGACTCTAAGCCCAACCTCACAACTTTCAAATTGAGCAGCACGGGAAAAACAGAGCAAAAGATCTCACCTTCGATTGCAGCTCCGCCGTGCGCACTGCCGCCTTCCACGGTGGTCGTTAGTCTCCCTGCAACCTCCTGCAGCTTCCCCTGCCTTGGTTTGAGTCACCTCACGGCGTAGCCACCACCTCGAACTCACGGCCTCCCTGTTTCCGTCAAAACTTCTCCGCACCTCCGCCGTGCCGCCGTGCACAATTACACCACCAAAACCCGATCAGCAACTCCCTTTCAATCTCCCGTTCCTCCCTCACTCACCAAAACTCGTCATCAGCCACGATCAGTCCTCAATTCCTCCTCACAAACTCACTCTGTTTCTCTGTGTTTGTCGAAGGACTGCACGGTTGCACCCCAATTATTTGGGCTGAGACCACACAGGATTCTCCCAGAATCCTCTACACACATGCCAGGTGTCACCATCCACTCCACACACTCCCACATGGCCTAATCCCAGCCGTCCATTCCTTTCTTCTGTGCACAAATCCCAATGTGCCCCAATGACCAAAATACCCTCCTTTTTAACACATTTTTACGGTTTTACCGAAATTTCCTAGACCCGTAACTCTCGCCTCGTAAGTCCGATGAATACGTGCCGCCTGTCGTCGAACTCAGGACGACAAGAACTATCTAACGGTCTTAGGTCAACTTAACAAAACCCGTTCGTATAAAAAGTCAATGTTTCCCCCTAATTTCGCCAAATTACGGTTATGCCCTCAACAGTCCGAACATCACAACTTCCTCCTCGGATGTCGAAATCGGGCGTGCCACCTGCCTACGGATTCGTAACGTCCTCAACTACGTCCTGGTCACTGGTCAACTCCCATTTGACCACCCGAAATAAAAGTCAACATTTCTGCCCGACCCAGGGGCAAAATCGTCATCCTAAGTTCCCGGACCCCTCGGGACCACCTAACCCTTGATTAACCTTACTAATCACGCCTTAATCACTCCACTTATCCCTATTCTCGGGACGGGTTGTTACAATCTACCCACCTAAAAAGAATTTCGTCCCCAAAATTCCACAGCTAGTTCCCGACCCCTAGGGTCTCCTACCCGGAATCAACAACAGATCAACAACAACTTCTCCTAGGTTTTCTGTCTATCATCTCCACCTTGGGTATTTCACTCCAACCCCAGCTACTGTCACCACAGCCAACCCTAGACGCTACCCTGGGATCCAACAACCAAACCAACAGGACAACCAAAAGTAAAACAAGTACCTGTCTCCGTGTCTGGTATCGACTGACCCTCCTGCTGAGTCATCGAGAACACCCGGGCCTGAGATCCTGACGTTCTACCACGTCCCCTCGGACTACTCGTGGCTGTGCCACCACCTCCTCTAGTGCCCGCTGTCCCTGATGCTGTACTCTGTCCGGACTCCGCTACTCCTCTGCCTACACCATCTTCCTGTGGCAACAGTGGACACTCACGTCGAAAATGACCTCGCTCCCCGCAGTAGAAACACACATTCCAGCCTGGTCCACTACTCGGTCTCCCCGTGGATGCTACCGACGTCGCACTCGCTTGCGGAGTCGGCAGTACTCGATAACCCCAAAATCCTGAACTCTGGGCACTACCAGGCCTACCAAAACGATCATCGCCCGACGAGGACGATCCACCGAAGTTACCTCTTTTCGGTGTCCGCTGGCTCGAAGATCCAGGAATAGAAGGTTCCCGGCGTCGCACCGGCAAACTAGCCTCAACTCGCACTGCAGCATCCGACAAGTCTCGAAGGGTAGCAAAAGATCCAGCTGTCACTACGGCTCGAATCTCACCTCGCAAACCCAACTCAAACCTACGGCACTTCTCGGCTTCAGTGGCCACAAAAGCAGGAGCAAACCTAGACAACATCTGAAACTTCCGTTCATACTCTGCCACGGTCATATTCCCCTGCTGGAGCTGCAGAAACTCCGCCTCCTTGGCATCCCGGAAAGAACGAGGATAATACTGTTCCAGAAACCGTTCCCTAAACGTCTCCCAGGTCACACTGTGAACATCCCAACCGGACAACTCGAGGGTATACCACCACTCGTACGCCGCACCATCCAGTAAAAAGGTAGCCAGCAACACTCGTTCCCCCGGCGGACAATGCATCACCGCAAAAATCCGCTCCAGTCTAGTAATCCACCTCTGGGCTTCCTCAGGATCAGCCCCACCACTAAAAGTAGTAGCCCCGAGCCGCTGGGCTCGCTCAATCGTGGCACTCTCCGTCTCTCTGGCTACTTCTTCCGGTTGTGGAGAGGGTCTACGTCTCGGAGGCATCGTCAACCGCACACTGAAAGAGGCATAGAAGTAGTCAAACAACTGAAACACAACCTCACAAACCGACAGACCCAACAAACTCGACAAACCTATGCTCTGATACCAATTGTCAGGACCCACCCCGGTTTCACCCCGAAACCCGAGGTAAATCCCGCTCCCGTCTGACTCCCCGACACGACACCTAAAGAACACTTACTCGAACCCAGTCAAACGCAGGAGTAATTACAAAATATCCCAAAATTCTTATCGTTTACAGAGCATAGCACTACAGTACAAGGAAAAATAAAAAAAAACGAGAAAGTACACGCACACAGAAGCCTTTAAACTCTTCTAGGATCCCTCACGTTGCTTCTATGCCTCAGACTCTGCCTCGACGTCAAGACCCCGCGCTCGCTCCACAACCTGGAGGGCAATTAAAACAGAAAATGTGAGTGGACCAGAAAGTACCAAAGGTCAAAAACCGTTTTATAAGAAAACCGAGTTTTTACCCTCCGTTTTGAAACCACATGCATAACCAGCAGTTATAAACACATTGATAAAAACAATCATTATAAACATCATAAGAAACAGAAACACTATAAAATACCATAAGAAACCATAGCATAGGTATCAAAAACCGTATCAAAACCATAATCACCAAAACATCATTTTCCCGATCAAACCTGCTGGATCTATCCGAGTCTTTAAACTCCCGAGTCTTTAAACTCAATCCAGGCCTTAATCATATCCGAGTCTTTAAACTCCCGAGTCTTTAAACTCAAGGCCTACGGGGGAAAATCAATATATATCCGAGTCTTTAAACTCCCGAGTCTTTAAACTCAATCCGGGTCTTTAAACCCAATCCGGCCGGTCCCCCGTCAATATATATCCGGGTCTTTAAACCCAATATCCAGATCCAGCAAATCCAATCCCAAAACCATTTGAAAACCATTTACCAAATCCTCATCCAAACCCGAATCCGAAATCACTGGTCCGATGCCCTTCCGGCATCCAGAACCGTCATTCCGAACCCAAATCCGGAGTCCACTTTCCAACTTTGCACCAAAGTCCAATGGTCAATTTCGATTTCAAAACCAAAACCTTGATTCTCAAAAGCATGTTCCAAAATCCCTTGAAATCCCAAAAACATTTCCAAATTTACCCTTTTCTCGAAAAGCGTGCCAAAACCGTCTTTTTCTCGAAAAACGTGTAATAATGCAAAACCAACCAAACATATTCGATAAACATAAAATCATGATTAAAACCATAAAACCATTATAGAAAGCAGTTATGCATGTTCAAGTTTAGAGAAGGGGTCCACTCACAGTACTGAGCCCTACTCGCGTCCCGAACGTCCAGCCCGTTCCTCGGCTTCCTCGGGAAATCCCGATCCTGTCAAACACCGTCACATTACGTCACTAATACATCTACGAACACTCACCTAAAAGCCCTCAAAAATCCCCGGACCAAAGACTTAAAACCCCGGGACCCTACACATTCACCCTCGCGGAACTCAACTCAAACAACTTCCGATTAACCCGAAACCAACTCCATTGAACTCACCATGACTCCTAGACCAAAAACTATGTTGACCGTTTTCCCATCCGCCGCCGCACGCGCCCCCACGCGCCGCCCAAAGTGGCTGCGCGTGGCCCCACGCGCCAGCTACAGTACACCTTCAACCTCACGTCGACCCGGTTCAACACAGTAGACTACAGCTGAACCGGCGTCAACGGTTCTCCGCCGTACCTGCACGATTTCCTTCCCTTTCTTCACCTAAAGCTTCGTCCAGTTCCAATATAACCATTCCACAGCTCCTCAGACCTCGACACCGCCTCAATCCCGTCGACTGAAGCTCGAAACCAGACGGCCAACAACCCCTGTTTCACGATCCAGCCACCCAGCTCACCACCCTTCACGGTGGCTTCACCAAACTCTGCCCTGAACCTCACTGATCCTAACCCAACTCACCTAGACCTTCGACTCAACCCCAATCGTCACGACTAGCCGTTTGAACATCGCGGCAAAACAGAGCATACAGGTACCCCCGTCGTGCTAACCTCCGCCGTGTACACCCCCGTCACGGCGACCATCCTAGTCGACGCCTAGGACCCTCCTGAACCTCACCCTGACCTCCATTCCTCTCGACTCTAAGCCCAACCTCACAACTTTCAAATTGAGCAGCACGGGAAAAACAGAGCAAAAGATCTCACCTTCGATTGCAGCTCCGCCGTGCGCACTGCCGCCTTCCACGGTGGTCGTTAGTCTCCCTGCAACCTCCTGCAGCTTCCCCTGCCTTGGTTTGAGTCACCTCACGGCGTAGCCACCACCTCGAACTCACGGCCTCCCTGTTTCCGTCAAAACTTCTCCGCACCTCCGCCGTGCCGCCGTGCACAATTACACCACCAAAACCCGATCAGCAACTCCCTTTCAATCTCCCGTTCCTCCCTCACTCACCAAAACTCGTCATCAGCCACGATCAGTCCTCAATTCCTCCTCACAAACTCACTCTGTTTCTCTGTGTTTGTCGAAGGGCTGCACGGTTGCACCCCAATTATTTGGGCTGAGACCACACAGGATTCTCCCAGAATCCTCTACACACATGCCAGGTGTCACCATCCACTCCACACACTCCCACATGGCCTAATCCCAGCCGTCCATTCCTTTCTTCTGTGCACAAATCCCAATGTGCCCCAATGACCAAAATACCCTCCTGTTTAACACATTTTTACGGTTTTACCGAAATTTCCTAGACCCGTAACTCTCGCCTCGTAAGTCCGATGAATACGTGCCGCCTGTCGTCGAACTCAGGACGACAAGAACTATCTAACGGTCTTAGGTCAACTTAACAAAACCCGTTCGTATAAAAAGTCAATGTTTCCCCCTAATTTCGCCAAATTACGGTTATGCCCTCAACAGTCCGAACATCACAACTTCCTCCTCGGATGTCGGAATCGGGCGTGCCACCTGCCTACGGATTCGTAACGTCCTCAACTACGTCCTGGTCACTGGTCAACTCCCATTTGACCACCCGAAATAAAAGTCAACATTTCTGCCCGACCCAGGGGCAAAATCGTCATCCTAAGTTCCCGGACCCCTCGGGACCACCTAACCCTTGATTAACCTTACTAATCACGCCTTAATCACTCCACTTATCCCTATTCTCGGGACGGGTTGTTACAATCTACCCACCTAAAAAGAATTTCGTCCCCAAAATTCCACAGCTAGTTCCCGACCCCTAGGGTCTCCTACCCGGAATCAACAACAGATCAACAACAACTTCTCCTAGGTTTTCTGTCTATCATCTCCACCTTGGGTATTTCACTCCAACCCCAGCTACTGTCACCACAGCCAACCCTAGACGCTACCCTGGGATCCAACAACCAAACCAACAGGACAACCAAAAGTAAAACAAGTACCTGTCTCCGTGTCTGGTATCGACTGACCCTCCTGCTGAGTCATCGAGAACACCCGGGCCTGAGATCCTGACGTTCTACCACGTCCCCTCGGACTACTCGTGGCTGTGCCACCACCTCCTCTAGTGCCCGCTGTCCCTGATGCTGTACTCTGTCCGGACTCCGCTACTCCTCTGCCTACACCATCTTCCTGTGGCAACAGTGGACACTCACGTCGAAAATGACCTCGCTCCCCGCAGTAGAAACACACATTCCAGCCTGGTCCACTACTCGGTCTCCCCGTGGATGCTACCGACGTCGCACTCGCTTGCGGAGTCGGCAGTACTCGATAACCCCAAAATCCTGAACTCTGGGCACTACCAGGCCTACCAAAACGATCATCGCCCGACGAGGACGATCCACCGAAGTTACCTCTTTTCGGTGTCCGCTGGCTCGAAGATCCAGGAATAGAAGGTTCCCGGCGTCGCACCGGCAAACTAGCCTCAACTCGCACTGCAGCATCCGACAAGTCTCGAAGGGTAGCAAAAGATCCAGCTGTCACTACGGCTCGAATCTCACCTCGCAAACCCAACTCAAACCTACGGCACTTCTCGGCTTCAGTGGCCACAAAAGCAGGAGCAAACCTAGACAACATCTGAAACTTCCGTTCATACTCTGCCACGGTCATATTCCCCTGCTGGAGCTGCAGAAACTCCGCCTCCTTGGCATCCCGGAAAGAACGAGGATAATACTGTTCCAGAAACCGTTCCCTAAACGTCTCCCAGGTCACACTGTGAACATCCCAACCGGACAACTCGAGGGTATACCACCACTCGTACGCCGCACCATCCAGTAAAAAGGTAGCCAGCAACACTCGTTCCCCCGGCGGACAATGCATCACCGCAAAAATCCGCTCCAGTCTAGTAATCCACCTCTGGGCTTCCTCAGGATCAGCCCCACCACTAAAAGTAGTAGCCCCGAGCCGCTGGGCTCGCTCAATCGTGGCACTCTCCGTCTCTCTGGCTACTTCTTCCGGTTGTGGAGAGGGTCTACGTCTCGGAGGCATCGTCAACCGCACACTGAAAGAGGCATAGAAGTAGTCAAACAACTGAAACACAACCTCACAAACCGACAGACCCAACAAACTCGACAAACCTATGCTCTGATACCAATTGTCAGGACCCACCCCGGTTTCACCCCGAAACCCGAGGTAAATCCCGCTCCCGTCTGACTCCCCGACACGACACCTAAAGAACACTTACTCGAACCCAGTCAAACGCAGGAGTAATTACAAAATATCCCAAAATTCTTATCGTTTACAGAGCATAGCACTACAGTACAAGGAAAAATAAAAAAAAACGAGAAAGTACACGCACACAGAAGCCTTTAAACTCTTCTAGGATCCCTCACGTTGCTTCTATGCCTCAGACTCTGCCTCGACGTCAAGACCCCGCGCTCGCTCCACAACCTGGAGGGCAATTAAAACAGAAAATGTGAGTGGACCAGAAAGTACCAAAGGTCAAAAACCGTTTTATAAGAAAACCGAGTTTTTACCCTCCGTTTTGAAACCACATGCATAACCAGCAGTTATAAACACATTGATAAAAACAATCATTATAAACATCATAAGAAACAGAAACACTATAAAATACCATAAGAAACCATAGCATAGGTATCAAAAACCGTATCAAAACCATAATCACCAAAACATCATTTTCCCGATCAAACCTGCTGGATCTATCCGAGTCTTTAAACTCCCGAGTCTTTAAACTCAATCCAGGCCTTAATCATATCCGAGTCTTTAAACTCCCGAGTCTTTAAACTCAAGGCCTACGGGGGAAAATCAATATATATCCGAGTCTTTAAACTCCCGAGTCTTTAAACTCAATCCGGGTCTTTAAACCCAATCCGGCCGGTCCCCCGTCAATATATATCCGGGTCTTTAAACCCAATATCCAGATCCAGCAAATCCAATCCCAAAACCATTTGAAAACCATTTACCAAATCCTCATCCAAACCCGAATCCGAAATCACTGGTCCGATGCCCTTCCGGCATCCAGAACCGTCATTCCGAACCCAAATCCGGAGTCCACTTTCCAACTTTGCACCAAAGTCCAATGGTCAATTTCGATTTCAAAACCAAAACCTTGATTCTCAAAAGCATGTTCCAAAATCCCTTGAAATCCCAAAAACATTTCCAAATTTACCCTTTTCTCGAAAAGCGTGCCAAAACCGTCTTTTTCTCGAAAAACGTGTAATAATGCAAAACCAACCAAACATATTCGATAAACATAAAATCATGATTAAAACCATAAAACCATTATAGAAAGCAGTTATGCATGTTCAAGTTTAGAGAAGGGGTCCACTCACAGTACTGAGCCCTACTCGCGTCCCGAACGTCCAGCCCGTTCCTCGGCTTCCTCGGGAAATCCCGATCCTGTCAAACACCGTTACATTACGTCACTAATACATCTACGAACACTCACCTAAAAGCCCTCAAAAATCCCCGGACCAAAGACTTAAAACCCCGGGACCCTACACATTCACCCTCGCGGAACTCAACTCAAACAACTTCCGATTAACCCGAAACCAACTCCATTGAACTCACCATGACTCCTAGACCAAAAACTATGTTGACCGTTTTCCCATCCGCCGCCGCACGCGCCCCCACGCGCCGCCCAAAGTGGCTGCGCGTGGCCCCACGCGCCAGCTACAGTACACCTTCAACCTCACGTCGACCCGGTTCAACACAGTAGACTACAGCTGAACCGGCGTCAACGGTTCTCCGCCGTACCTGCACGATTTCCTTCCCTTTCTTCACCTAAAGCTTCGTCCAGTTCCAATATAACCATTCCACAGCTCCTCAGACCTCGACACCGCCTCAATCCCGTCGACTGAAGCTCGAAACCAGACGGCCAACAACCCCTGTTTCACGATCCAGCCACCCAGCTCACCACCCTTCACGGTGGCTTCACCAAACTCTGCCCTGAACCTCACTGATCCTAACCCAACTCACCTAGACCTTCGACTCAACCCCAATCGTCACGACTAGCCGTTTGAACATCGCGGCAAAACAGAGCATACAGGTACCCCCGTCGTGCTAACCTCCGCCGTGTACACCCCCGTCACGGCGACCATCCTAGTCGACGCCTAGGACCCTCCTGAACCTCACCCTGACCTCCATTCCTCTCGACTCTAAGCCCAACCTCACAACTTTCAAATTGAGCAGCACGGGAAAAACAGAGCAAAAGATCTCACCTTCGATTGCAGCTCCGCCGTGCGCACTGCCGCCTTCCACGGTGGTCGTTAGTCTCCCTGCAACCTCCTGCAGCTTCCCCTGCCTTGGTTTGAGTCACCTCACGGCGTAGCCACCACCTCGAACTCACGGCCTCCCTGTTTCCGTCAAAACTTCTCCGCACCTCCGCCGTGCCGCCGTGCACAATTACACCACCAAAACCCGATCAGCAACTCCCTTTCAATCTCCCGTTCCTCCCTCACTCACCAAAACTCGTCATCAGCCACGATCAGTCCTCAATTCCTCCTCACAAACTCACTCTGTTTCTCTGTGTTTGTCGAAGGACTGCACGGTTGCACCCCAATTATTTGGGCTGAGACCACACAGGATTCTCCCAGAATCCTCTACACACATGCCAGGTGTCACCATCCACTCCACACACTCCCACATGGCCTAATCCCAGCCGTCCATTCCTTTCTTCTGTGCACAAATCCCAATGTGCCCCAATGACCAAAATACCCTCCTGTTTAACACATTTTTACGGTTTTACCGAAATTTCCTAGACCCGTAACTCTCGCCTCGTAAGTCCGATGAATACGTGCCGCCTGTCGTCGAACTCAGGACGACAAGAACTATCTAACGGTCTTAGGTCAACTTAACAAAACCCGTTCGTATAAAAAGTCAATGTTTCCCCCTAATTTCGCCAAATTACGGTTATGCCCTCAACAGTCCGAACATCACAACTTCCTCCTCGGATGTCGGAATCGGGCGTGCCACCTGCCTACGGATTCGTAACGTCCTCAACTACGTCCTGGTCACTGGTCAACTCCCATTTGACCACCCGAAATAAAAGTCAACATTTCTGCCCGACCCAGGGGCAAAATCGTCATCCTAAGTTCCCGGACCCCTCGGGACCACCTAACCCTTGATTAACCTTACTAATCACGCCTTAATCACTCCACTTATCCCTATTCTCGGGACGGGTTGTTACAATCTACCCACCTAAAAAGAATTTCGTCCCCAAAATTCCACAGCTAGTTCCCGACCCCTAGGGTCTCCTACCCGGAATCAACAACAGATCAACAACAACTTCTCCTAGGTTTTCTGTCTATCATCTCCACCTTGGGTATTTCACTCCAACCCCAGCTACTGTCACCACAGCCAACCCTAGACGCTACCCTGGGATCCAACAACCAAACCAACAGGACAACCAAAAGTAAAACAAGTACCTGTCTCCGTGTCTGGTATCGACTGACCCTCCTGCTGAGTCATCGAGAACACCCGGGCCTGAGATCCTGACGTTCTACCACGTCCCCTCGGACTACTCGTGGCTGTGCCACCACCTCCTCTAGTGCCCGCTGTCCCTGATGCTGTACTCTGTCCGGACTCCGCTACTCCTCTGCCTACACCATCTTCCTGTGGCAACAGTGGACACTCACGTCGAAAATGACCTCGCTCCCCGCAGTAGAAACACACATTCCAGCCTGGTCCACTACTCGGTCTCCCCGTGGATGCTACCGACGTCGCACTCGCTTGCGGAGTCGGCAGTACTCGATAACCCCAAAATCCTGAACTCTGGGCACTACCAGGCCTACCAAAACGATCATCGCCCGACGAGGACGATCCACCGAAGTTACCTCTTTTCGGTGTCCGCTGGCTCGAAGATCCAGGAATAGAAGGTTCCCGGCGTCGCACCGGCAAACTAGCCTCAACTCGCACTGCAGCATCCGACAAGTCTCGAAGGGTAGCAAAAGATCCAGCTGTCACTACGGCTCGAATCTCACCTCGCAAACCCAACTCAAACCTACGGCACTTCTCGGCTTCAGTGGCCACAAAAGCAGGAGCAAACCTAGACAACATCTGAAACTTCCGTTCATACTCTGCCACGGTCATATTCCCCTGCTGGAGCTGCAGAAACTCCGCCTCCTTGGCATCCCGGAAAGAACGAGGATAATACTGTTCCAGAAACCGTTCCCTAAACGTCTCCCAGGTCACACTGTGAACATCCCAACCGGACAACTCGAGGGTATACCACCACTCGTACGCCGCACCATCCAGTAAAAAGGTAGCCAGCAACACTCGTTCCCCCGGCGGACAATGCATCACCGCAAAAATCCGCTCCAGTCTAGTAATCCACCTCTGGGCTTCCTCAGGATCAGCCCCACCACTAAAAGTAGTAGCCCCGAGCCGCTGGGCTCGCTCAATCGTGGCACTCTCCGTCTCTCTGGCTACTTCTTCCGGTTGTGGAGAGGGTCTACGTCTCGGAGGCATCGTCAACCGCACACTGAAAGAGGCATAGAAGTAGTCAAACAACTGAAACACAACCTCACAAACCGACAGACCCAACAAACTCGACAAACCTATGCTCTGATACCAATTGTCAGGACCCACCCCGGTTTCACCCCGAAACCCGAGGTAAATCCCGCTCCCGTCTGACTCCCCGACACGACACCTAAAGAACACTTACTCGAACCCAGTCAAACGCAGGAGTAATTACAAAATATCCCAAAATTCTTATCGTTTACAGAGCATAGCACTACAGTACAAGGAAAAATAAAAAAAAACGAGAAAGTACACGCACACAGAAGCCTTTAAACTCTTCTAGGATCCCTCACGTTGCTTCTATGCCTCAGACTCTGCCTCGACGTCAAGACCCCGCGCTCGCTCCACAACCTGGAGGGCAATTAAAACAGAAAATGTGAGTGGACCAGAAAGTACCAAAGGTCAAAAACCGTTTTATAAGAAAACCGAGTTTTTACCCTCCGTTTTGAAACCACATGCATAACCAGCAGTTATAAACACATTGATAAAAACAATCATTATAAACATCATAAGAAACAGAAACACTATAAAATACCATAAGAAACCATAGCATAGGTATCAAAAACCGTATCAAAACCATAATCACCAAAACATCATTTTCCCGATCAAACCTGCTGGATCTATCCGAGTCTTTAAACTCCCGAGTCTTTAAACTCAATCCAGGCCTTAATCATATCCGAGTCTTTAAACTCCCGAGTCTTTAAACTCAAGGCCTACGGGGGAAAATCAATATATATCCGAGTCTTTAAACTCCCGAGTCTTTAAACTCAATCCGGGTCTTTAAACCCAATCCGGCCGGTCCCCCGTCAATATATATCCGGGTCTTTAAACCCAATATCCAGATCCAGCAAATCCAATCCCAAAACCATTTGAAAACCATTTACCAAATCCTCATCCAAACCCGAATCCGAAATCACTGGTCCGATGCCCTTCCGGCATCCAGAACCGTCATTCCGAACCCAAATCCGGAGTCCACTTTCCAACTTTGCACCAAAGTCCAATGGTCAATTTCGATTTCAAAACCAAAACCTTGATTCTCAAAAGCATGTTCCAAAATCCCTTGAAATCCCAAAAACATTTCCAAATTTACCCTTTTCTCGAAAAGCGTGCCAAAACCGTCTTTTTCTCGAAAAACGTGTAATAATGCAAAACCAACCAAACATATTCGATAAACATAAAATCATGATTAAAACCATAAAACCATTATAGAAAGCAGTTATGCATGTTCAAGTTTAGAGAAGGGGTCCACTCACAGTACTGAGCCCTACTCGCGTCCCGAACGTCCAGCCCGTTCCTCGGCTTCCTCGGGAAATCCCGATCCTGTCAAACACCGTCACATTACGTCACTAATACATCTACGAACACTCACCTAAAAGCCCTCAAAAATCCCCGGACCAAAGACTTAAAACCCCGGGACCCTACACATTCACCCTCGCGGAACTCAACTCAAACAACTTCCGATTAACCCGAAACCAACTCCATTGAACTCACCATGACTCCTAGACCAAAAACTATGTTGACCGTTTTCCCATCCGCCGCCGCACGCGCCCCCACGCGCCGCCCAAAGTGGCTGCGCGTGGCCCCACGCGCCAGCTACAGTACACCTTCAACCTCACGTCGACCCGGTTCAACACAGTAGACTACAGCTGAACCGGCGTCAACGGTTCTCCGCCGTACCTGCACGATTTCCTTCCCTTTCTTCACCTAAAGCTTCGTCCAGTTCCAATATAACCATTCCACAGCTCCTCAGACCTCGACACCGCCTCAATCCCGTCGACTGAAGCTCGAAACCAGACGGCCAACAACCCCTGTTTCACGATCCAGCCACCCAGCTCACCACCCTTCACGGTGGCTTCACCAAACTCTGCCCTGAACCTCACTGATCCTAACCCAACTCACCTAGACCTTCGACTCAACCCCAATCGTCACGACTAGCCGTTTGAACATCGCGGCAAAACAGAGCATACAGGTACCCCCGTCGTGCTAACCTCCGCCGTGTACACCCCCGTCACGGCGACCATCCTAGTCGACGCCTAGGACCCTCCTGAACCTCACCCTGACCTCCATTCCTCTCGACTCTAAGCCCAACCTCACAACTTTCAAATTGAGCAGCACGGGAAAAACAGAGCAAAAGATCTCACCTTCGATTGCAGCTCCGCCGTGCGCACTGCCGCCTTCCACGGTGGTCGTTAGTCTCCCTGCAACCTCCTGCAGCTTCCCCTGCCTTGGTTTGAGTCACCTCACGGCGTAGCCACCACCTCGAACTCACGGCCTCCCTGTTTCCGTCAAAACTTCTCCGCACCTCCGCCGTGCCGCCGTGCACAATTACACCACCAAAACCCGATCAGCAACTCCCTTTCAATCTCCCGTTCCTCCCTCACTCACCAAAACTCGTCATCAGCCACGATCAGTCCTCAATTCCTCCTCACAAACTCACTCTGTTTCTCTGTGTTTGTCGAAAGACTGCACGGTTGCACCCCAATTATTTGGGCTGAGACCACACAGGATTCTCCCAGAATCCTCTACACACATGCCAGGTGTCACCATCCACTCCACACACTCCCACATGGCCTAATCCCAGCCGTCCATTCCTTTCTTCTGTGCACAAATCCCAATGTGCCCCAATGACCAAAATACCCTCCTTTTTAACACATTTTTACGGTTTTACCGAAACTTCCTAGACCCGTAACTCTCGCCTCGTAAGTCCGATGAATACGTGCCGCCTGTCGTCGAACTCAGGACGACAAGAACTATCTAACGGTCTTAGGTCAACTTAACAAAACCCGTTCGTATAAAAAGTCAACGTTTCCCCCCTAATTTCGCCAAATTACGGTTATGCCCTCAACAGTCCGAACATCACAACTTCCTCCTCGGATGTCGGAATCGGGCGTGCCACCTGCCTACGGATTCGTAACGTCCTCAACTACGTCCTGGTCACTGGTCAACTCCCATTTGACCACCCGAAATAAAAGTCAACATTTCTGCCCGACCCAGGGGCAAAATCGTCATCCTAAGTTCCCGGACCCCTCGGGACCACCTAACCCTTGATTAACCTTACTAATCACGCCTTAATCACTCCACTTATCCCTATTCTCGGGACGGGTTGTTACACCCAAAGCGGACAATATGGTGTTAGATGAGTCGGGTCCTGACCGAGGAGGGTCGGGTCCTGACAATTTGGTATCAGAGCCAGACCCCAATCGAGAAGTGTACCAGCGAGGACACTGGGCCCTAAGGGGGGTGGATTGTAAGACCCGTGTTCTAGAGGTAACGGTGAACAATCCCATATTCCTGCGAGGGGGAATGGTCTGGGAGAGGATGGTGGTGTGCCTTAAAGGTGTAGGCACACACCTATTTAGCACTAGGCTTTTTGGGAACTCAAGTGGCTTTGGGGGAGATTGGAACCCCAAAGTTAAGCGAGTTGAGGCTGGTGCAATTCCATGATGGGTGACCCCTTAGGAAGTTGCACCATGAGCTCCCGAAAACAAAACCATGAGGGCGAGACCCAAAGCAGACAATATGGTGCTAGATGAGTCGGGTCCTGACATAGGTTGGCATATACCACTAAAAGTTAATTGGGCATTTCCATTCCAATTTCATCTTTTCCACACATAACATGCTTATCTAGAAATACCATCACCATTCTTCCACTAACCATGGATGTAAATGTCGCCGGAATCGACGATATATCGGTCGATATATCGTGATTTCCGGCCGGCGACACATAAGAGGGGGGGAAGATATCTCACGAAATTTCGCTCTTTTTTCTTGTTTTAAGGATATAGATCTAATTATTTACTTAAAACGATCAAGATAGGCCTAAATTGGGTGAAAATCGGACGTAAAAGGAGCTTAAACTAGTCGGGTCATGCCGCCCGGTCAAAAAAACCCGAATCGCAGACCCGCGAGAGGTTGGGGATGACTGCTTTTAAGTTAATATTTATACTTTATATATTAGTCAGTTGCTTATGTTTACAATATGGCTTGTCAGCTGAGTTGGTTGGTGCTGATTTTAGGTTTCAAGCCACCCGGGTTCGACACCAGGCAGGCTAATTCTAACATTCTTTTTATTTTCTGCTTGCTAATTTTATTTTCTGCTTGTTAATTTTTTTTCCGCTTACTAATGTATAATATGGCTTGTCAGTAGAGTTGGTTTGTGCTGGTTTTAGGTTTCAAGCCACCTGGGTTCGACCCCAGGCAGGCTCATTCTAACGTTTTTTTTTTTAATTTTCTGCTTGCTAATTTAATTTTCTGCTTTTTAATTTAATTTTCTGCTTGCAAATTTTTTATCCTACTTGCTAATTTTTTGTTTTCTAGCTAATGTTTTTATCCAACTTCCTAATTTTTTTTTCTCATTTTTTTCCTTATTTTCAACTATATTTATCATTTTTTCCAATTTTAAATACATCAATACTTTCCAATTTTTGAACAAATATTGACTCTATTTTTTTTTTTCAATTTTAAATATATTTACTCATTTTATAATTTTTCTTCCATTCAAATTTTTTTATGCTTATTGTTATGTTTTTAATTATATTAACATTCAATTATAGTAATTCACTTCAATTTATATTTAAATTAAAAAAAATTATTACTAATCATCGGCAGAATTCTATTGTATCATATTATTCATCATATATTTATTATATTAAGTTCATTTTATAGTTTTTATTAGTCATATATAACCATCATTGGGTACTTAAGTTTTTTCCAAAATTTCATTTCAAATTTCCAACTTTTAGATCGAATTTCCGTCATTTTTGTTAACCGTAAACGATATCGATATCGATATCGATATTTGGGGCGAGATATCCGTAAATTTGACTAGCGATATATCCGTCGATATCGATATTTTCATCCTTGCCACTAACTATATGTTTCTACAACCATTAGTTTAAGTTAATACATTAGCTTATATCCTGAAAATTAGGAATGCTACTTTCTCTTTTACCGAAAGATTCCAAATTTTGGTCTTAATGCTAAATGAAAACTACAAGCCAGATGAGGGAACAAGAAAACGGAACACATTAGTGTAGCCTTATCTTTAGGCTAGTCTTAATTCTGGTGAAATTACTGCAGTCAGAATTCAACTAGGAATTTCCAATCACATTTCAATATATACAGCATTAGCAAAAGAGATACTAATAATCACAATTTTTTCCCTACATAAATGGCAAATGATATGGCCCCCACCTCACCATCACATGTAGAAAAATAAAAATGCACAATTGTATGCAAAGTTTTAAATCCCCATCGCGTATCCAGACACATTGTAGAATACGCCATTTGGGAATACTAATATAGTTAAAAAAAAAAATAGAGAGATATTTCAACAAGAGTAAAATTCAAATGGAACCAACAAAGTTAAACAAGAACAACAATTCAAATGAAAATCCAACAAATATGATGCTGAACTTGCAAAGATATATTCATTTTCTCTTTTTCTTTCCCACTTTCAATCAATACCCCTCGTCATTATTATATATCAATTTGAAAATTGAAATGCTGCAAGGAAAGCAAATTAAGAAAACCAAAAGCATCACTAAAGCGCAAAACAAAACAAAAAGAACTTTTTGAATCACAAAACGATACAACTCACGATTTGTACGCAATGCCAGTTATAACGATTGCTACTTAGGTTATAATAAAAATGCTAACATGAAAATTGGGTAGTATAACGTTGTCTTAGTAATCTTAAATCATTTAGATACAGTATATGATTGGAAGAGAAGATAGAACATGATCTGAGGCTCACAAGTGCACTAGATCAACGCAATAGAATTATGAGGCAAAGTAATAGAGAACTTAAGGAAATGACTTACAGTTTTTGGAAAAAACTTACCTTCCTTAGAATCTGGGTGCAAAGACTTGTCAGACTGCATAGATTACAAATCAGATTACAATATCATCATCACTTTCACCAAAAACAAAAGACTCTACCAAGGTATCATAAGGACCCTACAGAAAGCCAAAAGAAAAAACAGGAGGGAAAATGGAATGGACCATGGAACCATGCATAGTTTACGTATTTACATCTACTAGATGTGAGGTATAATATTCATTTTATTCTACCAAGTGTAATGAATAGAGGCATCATACAAATACTAATATGTAACCTGTTATTTAGCATCAAAGTGGTCGACGACCGTTATAAGATTAGCCATTTTTTGTTAAATATAATCGAAAATATGGGATGTTTTACCCTTCCCCCAACCCACGAGACTTGGAAGAAAGAACCATGAAAATATAAAGCAATGCACTTCACCACGTTCACTCAGAATACTTTCACTCAAATCTCTACCTGGAATGAAATCATTTCAATTCCTCAAGCTCTCCTAAAGTTTCTAATAACTTGTGAACATAAAATCTTCCATTCAAATCATCTACGTAACTTGTGCTGGCATATATCACCCTATTTGACTAGTTAAGCCACTCAAGCATTGCCTCGCCGATCAATTTCAGCCACTACATCTAAAGTTCTAAACCAAATCGTGAACAAAAATTAATTGCAAACTAAAATCAAACCAATGTAAGTATGCACACAGCTACTAAATCTAAAATCAGCAATAGTTAACAAACAACTATAGTTGTCAATAGTTAACAAACTAAATTGGGATAATATAAGATATTGCCATACTTTCTTCCTGGACATATAGCAACAATTGCAGAACTCACAAATTAAAATTTATAAATTCAATCCTCGATATAAATGTAAACTTAATAAAACCAAAAAAAAAATCAATCCTAATGAAAAGACATTCAAACTTAGTTATGAAGAAAATTTGATGCAACAAGGCACTAAAAATTGGTACCCACCTTCAATGTTATCAAACCAATCAAAACACGAAGATGGCGACGTCTAGGCTGCGAAGATCGTGTCGTCTAGTACCCACCGATGGAGTCGAAGATCGTGTGGTCTAGGTGTAACGACCTAAACCTTTGAGGAAAACAAAATTGGGTGAAATTGACCATTTTGCTCTTGAAAGTCAAACTGTTGACTTTTTTTACCAACAATCAAAGTGTTGACTTTTTGATCGGGATCTCTTTTAGGAAATTCGAGAGGACCATTATGAAGGTCTCGGGATCTTGAGCTGGTAGACAGGTGGCACGCCAAAATCGGAGTTCGGATGAGGATGTTTCGGGTAAAAAACCCTTAGGGGTATTTTGGTAATTTATGTTTGAAGGGCATTTTGGTCTTTGTACATTGGAAACCAATTGGAAGTGGACAAGTGTCCACTTCTGGAAGGGTCTAATGGTATGATCTTTTGGCCCTTCCACCAACTTACCATACCATATATGGGTGTGGGTGTGGTTGTATTTGGGTTCGATGAGGATGAACCGAACACCACCAAAACTCCCCACCATGGAAGAAAGGCCAGATGATGAGAAGAGAGCTAGGGGAGATGATGAGAGTAAGTGGGAAGTAGAAAAGGGTGATGAGAAGAGGAGAAATAAGTGAAAACCTTGAGAAAATGGGGAAGAAACCTTGCACTAGAATTGTGAACCCGTGGGTTTTGAGAATCGGGTTTTGGGTTTGAGGTATGAACAACAGAACTGAGCTGCCTCGTGTCTTTCTAGAGTCCCCATGATTCTATTGAGCTCAAGATACTGGAGGTTTGCACGCAGGAAGGTCGAGGAGGGACTTTGAACCATGGTTGCAGCACATGGTTGCAAAGCAGGTCATCAAGGAATCGACGTCCTTGGATTATACAAAAAAGTGTGTAGTTCGGTTCGGAAGGTACATGTGAGTGGACTTTCATTTTCCTTAACCCTATGCATGCATATTTAATTGTTTTAAATGTCTTTCTATGTGTTTGTGATGATATTTAGGTGATTGGAATTTTCGATAATTTTATGAATGTTTAATTAATATTTTACTGCGGGTTTTACGAAAAATTTCTATACCTTGTTCGGGCTTGAAATTGTATTGGGAGAATTGGTTTTATACCCAAAATGAATTTCTCATGTGATTTTGGTGGTATTGGTTTTATGGAAATTACAATTTGGTACGTTTTGTGGGGAAATTGGATTTATTGTGCTCTGGACTATTACTGAGTTTGGGAAATGATTTTATACTTCTTATGCTATGTTTATATGATTTTGATGATGATTGATGAATTGGAACTTTGACATGACTTTACGGATTATTTAAATGGCTCGTTTTACAAGGATTTGAGTATTTGTGAATGAGGCTTGGGCCCTGGTTTTGCATTATGATTCGGTTTTTTGAATTTGGGTTGGATTACAGAAATGCCTTCTTGTTATATGTGATATGATATTTGTAACGACCCGTCCCGAATATCGGGATTTAATAATATTTAATTGTGATTTACTAATCTGGGATTAGTTGCGTGATTTCGGACGAATTGTGCAAAATGACCGTTTTGCCCCTAGGCGTGGGCAAAACGTTGACTTTTATTTCGGATGGTCAAATGGACTTTGACCGATGACCGTGACGTAGTTCGGGACGTCACGAGTTCATAGACAGGTGGCACGTTCGATTCCGACGTTCGTGGAAGAAGTTATGATGTACGGAAGCCCAAGGGCATTTTCGTAATTTGGCATATTATGGGCCAAATGTTGACTTTTTGACCGGGATGTCCGATGGCCGAGGGCTAAGGACCGTTGCATAGGTTTTGTCGATACGAATCCAACGACAGGCGGCATGCCAAAATCGGAGATTCGACGGCGAAGTTATGGTTAAGGAAACGAATTAACGAACCGAGGCTCCGATTAAAATAATAATATAATAATGAACAGTATCCGGTGACTGAACACACTTGGATGAGTGACAAGTGTCACTCATCCCTTAATTTGGGGCTTAAGACCAGGATCCATGTTTTGGGGGAACATTATGATTATGTTTTATTAATTAATTAACTAAATTATTGTTTAATTTCCATTAAACCTCTTCTGCTTTCTTGGCCGTGTACAACCAAATGCCATTTTCTTCCCACCTTCATTTCTCTTCCAATTCTGAAATTGAGAGTGTGTAATTGGAGAGAATTCAGAGACTAACTCAACTGGGATTACACGGGGGATTGTTCGGGTGAGGGAGACAGAGAAATCGAAAATTTGGTTTTTGGGAGGGAAATTCGAAATGGATGATTTGAGCCGTGAGGATCGAAATTGATGATTCAATTCGACTTCTGGGATCAAAACGAACATCTTTGCTTCAAGAACGAAGAGAAACCATGGCGGATTGAGGAAGAACTGAGCTTCCATGACAGCTCAAAGTCGAGCTTGTGTTCAGTGGGTTTGAGGTAAGTAATTCTCAAATTGACCTTGTAGAAATGTCCCTTACACTCTCACGATGCTAACTGAATGAATTAATTTGGAAACCAGGGGCGATATCGTGAAACCCGAATTGAAAACCCGTCGAGGATCGATCGAGAGTCGTGAGGATTTAGACCATGATTTGTGTAATTCGATTTACAGAACTTAAATGGTGATTGATTACAAGGGATCAGTTGAAAGAACGGATTGTTTTGATGTTGAATTGGGTGAGATTGAATCGGGTCCTATCGCGGGTTTTTCAACCCGTTTACCAGAGAAACGGGCGAGGATGGTGACTGTAGCAGTCACTGTAGCAGGCGCGTGGCTTTCACGCGCAGCCACTCACGGCGGCGCGTGACGGCGCGTGGGGACGAATCTCGAGGTGAGGTCAACATGACTTTTGTCCTATACAATGTAACGAACATTTTAGCGTTGGTTTCGTGTCGATCGGATCCTGTTTCGTTATTGTTCGGGATGTCCGAAGGTTTTAAATCCAGTTTAAAAATACTTAAAAATTCGGGAAAATTACGGGACTTTGATAGAATGTTAATGAAGGGGTTAGTAATCCTCTAATATGATTTGGACAGGATTGGGAGTCCCGGTGATAGTGATGTGGCCCGGGAAGGACTATGGCACGCGTATCGAGGCGCTCGGTTAAACGGTCTGTGAGTGGACATTGGTTTCATAAATTCGATGCATGCATAACTGTTTTATGATTGTTATAATTATGATTAAATGATTTACTTTGGATATCGGTGAATTTAAAATGATTTCACGTATTTCGAGGTGAATTACGTATTTGCACGTAAACCGAGGTTTTCTGGATTTGCACTGATTTCCTTAAATGTGGTTGGTTATGATTTCATGAAACGGTTACAAACTTGAATAATGTAAAATCGGGCCAGGGGCCCAGTTGAACTATGAAATCGGGCCAGGGGCCCTGTTAACAGGTGGATCGGGCCAGGGGCCCAGTTAACTTGTGAAATCGGGCCAGGGGCCCAGTTGATTTCTACATACGATTGCGGGTCAGGGACCCTAAATTGGAATTGAATAAATGTTTTCTGGTTTACATTTTATATATGTTCACATGCTGGAATCAATAAATGGTTTTGATGATATTTCGGTTATGGCACGTTTCACGGTATTTGGGCATGAGACCCGTTTGATGAAACGTAACGATCGGTTCAGATTTTACCTATGTATACCTATATGTTTTGCATGTGGATATCAATAAAATGTATTTAGTACTGCACTGTATAAATCCTTCCATATTATATTGTCTCCTCCGGATGAGGTACCCCGGAGAGGTCACGGACGTCTAGTACGTCCAGCGTCTATGACGCTAAGCATCGGGGATGCTGTACCCGAACGGGGTTCGGGGATTGAACTCGGAAATTGAGACCCGAGTGGCACGCGTAGCCTTGTGATTGTGACCTTATTGACGTCAGGGACGTCAGACATCAGGGATGTCGGATTGGAGTGTATAGTGTAGTGGCTAAA
The DNA here is from genome assembly GCA_032719365.1 of Prinsepia uniflora. Taxonomy (NCBI): domain Eukaryota; kingdom Viridiplantae; phylum Streptophyta; class Magnoliopsida; order Rosales; family Rosaceae; genus Prinsepia; species Prinsepia uniflora. The sequence continues at coordinate 67,306,576 of CM064868.1, read as the reverse complement.
ATAATGGTTATGGTTTATATTATATGGCTTATGGTTCATATTACTGGATTTTTGAAATAACTCTTGGATTTACTTTTGGAAATTGAAACTATGCTTTGGTTTCCGGGCTAAGGCCCTAATGGTTATTTCTAAATAAATATGGGATTATTGGTTTTGGTGCATGCATATGATTTTACTGAGGGGCATAAATGTCTTATAAATGTTTTAAGCAGACTTGTTTATTTTCGTCCACTCACAGCTTTTGTTTTTAATGCCCTTCAGGTTGATTCCGGATATGACTGCAGCAGAGACTGGGACATCATACACCTCCTCCATCGATCCTTACGCACTCTGGAAGCCCAGTTGGGCAATGGCAACAGGTTATCCCTTGTCCGACACCTCTTGTCAGACGGAAGCACGTCACATTCCATGGTAATCCCGGGGGGATTGGGATGGGTCGTGTCAAGTGGTATCAGAGCAGGTTTTGCTCTTTTGTGCGCGAAGGTCGAGGGTGTGTTGTCTCTTTGGGCTGCAGTTCCGTTGTCAACCTGATAGATAGCTTTGGGTTTGTATGGTGAATTGGGTGTGTTTGGCCCGATACGCCGTGCATTGATGCGATTCAACCCATGTGGGGTTGTATACGATTATCTGGTAATGTGGGACCGTCGGTTCGGTCATGTGATTATGGATTGTTGTGCCACTGGGCACAGCCGGGTTCGGGGAACCCCATTGGAATAATGTTATGGAAATGCGAAACTCAGTTGAGTATTGGTCTAAGTTTTGGACCCTGGTAGTGTTGGCTCGTGTACGGGGTGTTGGTGCATCGGAGTTAGCCGATGACCTTCGTGGTGGAACCCACGATGGAACCCACGTTGAGTTGACGATTGGATTGGATTGGACGTCTATACGATGTCAGGACCGCGGGGTCGGTCAGGTTGTGGATTTTACTGCAGAAGGCAGTTGGGTTCGGTGGAACCCTAGGGTGTGACTTTGGAACCCTAATTTATAATTGATGGACTGGAAAAGTGAACTTTGAATGAAAACTTGTGCTGCGACGAGCGGCGAAGGTCGTGGATGACCATGTGGATGACTCAAGTGAGTCTAGTCAGGATTATGGGTTTCGATCCACGGATGCGGTTATGAGATGAAAAATGGAATTCCGTGTTGGATCGAATATTAGTGTGATGTGTGGATACGGATCTTGACAACGATGACTGTTGGTCGACAGTTGTGTCGAGATGACTGGCTATCGAGGGTATTTTGTGTGGCTTTCACACATGAGGATCAGGGGATGTTCAGGGAACGTCCATTATCCTGATGTGTGGATGGCCAAATTGGAGGTACCCATAGTCGTGGGGTACGAATGGTGTTACGGGATCGTCGTTCGGGATGAACGGAGATCCAGGGTAACAAATTTGCACACTATGTGCTAGAATGGATGTTCGTGTGCTAGCATGGATGTTCGTGTGCTATGTATGGATGTTGGTATCTTGGTGCTTTTATGCCAATACTAGTATGGATGCCTGTGTGCTAATACTAGTGTTGTTGATGGTGCGTTGGTGCTGGTACTAGCGCTGGTGCTGGTGTCAGTAATTGTGTTGACGCTGAGCCACCAGTTGGGGTGTGACTCTGTCATGATGGACATATGATCGGTATCTGCGACTCAGTGGTGGTTGAGTCATGGACTGGATGGGATCTAGTGGAGGTTGTGTCGTGTTGGGATAAGTCCCAACAGATTTATGATGACAAGTGAGGAACGGATAAAATGGTATGATTGAAACTTGAGGAATCTAGGGATGATGTCCCCTACGTCATATGAATCAGTGGATTTGGGGAGTTGTTGTCAACTCCGAGATTGGTAAGTTTGTGTACTGCTTATATCCCCAGAGGGTACAAGGAAATTACTGAAATTGGAAAATTCGGGGAAACCATTCGTGGTATTGATGTGTGATTTTGTGATTGTGAATCACTTGGAACCTGAGGATTGAACCTGTAAAGGTTGAGATGTGAGACAAAGGAAGTATGGTATGCACATCCAGGCAAAGTTGTGGATTTTCCGTTCGGAATCAGGGCGTGTGCATACATGAGTATTGGCGGACGTGAGGTCCGAGTAATGAAATGATTTTGGACACGTGGTGGTCCAAGTGAGGTAAGGACGTGGGCAGTCCAGTGGTTGGACTTGACATCTCATTGGGAGCATGTCTGTTTCCAACATGGTTGGAACTCCCGTTTCGGGGAGAGTTGTGATTGGGAGACGAGAGGAGTGCTCGTTTCCACATCGGTGTTTGGTATTCCGAAGTCTTTGGGGGTTGACATCTTATTTCCTGCCGAGGCAGATGATGATTGTTGTTACCAGTACGTTGAGCGTGTATTGGTTGGTGGACCCATGTTTGGCTTGGGGTCATTGGACACAAGCAGTTGTGTATGATTTTGGTTTTGGTGGTAAAATGCGTGGTCATCTTTCTACCAAGGGGAAATTTGACGAATGATTCAATTGAGGGTGTAAGACCCTACGATCAGCTTTCAGATGGATTGTTAGCTATGTGAGCATGTGTGGATCCTAGGTGGATCTGATTTGTGATGTTGTCGACTTTGGACGATGTGACGATCTAGGATCGTGATGTTACTTGTCGGATGACGTAGCGATGGATCTGGATCGTGATCGTGATGATCCAGATTGGATGAGAGTTTATCACTCTTACCTTGGTATGTGAGTCGTAGATGACGGGACTGAACTTCTTTTCGAAGTGAAGTCCATATGGTTGTTACTCGGTTGAGTAGGTTTCCGAAGTGGTCGGATTTTGTCAACCTTTGACGTGTGAATATTAGGATTGGCTTCCCTATGAAGTCAATCGAGTGTTTTGAGCAGGTAACCGATAGGATCGGTTATGTTACGTCTGGGTGGACGTAAACGAGATTTTGGGTTTTGGAATCGAATTTCTGGGTGACGATTCAGGATTCGATTGCGAAGCTCGAAAATGGATTACTGGATTTGGGTACGGAATGATTATTCCAATGCTAACTTACGGAGTAATGATTTCGAATTCGGATTTGGAAATGGATTAAAAATATGATGTCTGGGATCGGGTTCGGGATTTCTTACCAAATTGCGAATTCGGATTCGGAATTGGAACTAGATGACGGGTGGAGCTCGTTTTGTCTCATGATGGTTTGGGCAAATGAACTCCATTACTAGAACGTGTTTGGCTACGACCTAGGTGGTTGTAGGCGGATTGTTGGATTGACGTACGTACAGGGTACGATATACGAGGATTGATACTGGTTAGGCTGAGTGGTGCCTAAATGGCGGTACATGGGATGTACCCGTGGTGTGTGGTCAAACGTGTTGGTAATCGGCTTGGTTCCGATAACATTTGTTTGGTTGTGATTGTGGAGTGGACATTGGATATTGTGCGCTGTGCAGAGTGATTTTGTCGGGTTCAGTGATTGTACGAGCAGGTGCTCTTAGTCATGGTTGGCTAGTGGAACCCTAGTTTCGAGATGTGTGATCACTGCTGGGCTGGTATTCAATGTGTTCCAGTTGCACCACTTGATTGTGTGAGTTGACGGCATACGTACACTCATGATGAGTGAATTGGTGGTCTAAGTGACCACGAGTAGCCTTGTGTGACTTGATCACACTGTGATCTCCCAGCGTCATGGTTTGCTGACGGAGTCGGCGGTTATGGATATTGAGATTAATTGGTGTCGCAGGATTGGGCTTGCCCTGCGAATTGAGATCATGTGGTTGATCTTACGCTACATCGAGGGTGATGTAGTACGTGGTGTTGTCACGGACGGACAGATGGTTGGGGCTTTACTAGGGTGGTAAAGCTTTGTGGTGACAGTTTGACTGATGGTGTCAGCATGGACTGACAAATGAGATTTGGTGACTCCCAATGGGAGCAAATGTAAGGATTTATTGGCAATGGAAGGGAACCGTTTAGCTGAAGGAGTCAGCTAAATGGTTAAGCGATCTTATCGCGGATCAGGTGCTTATGTCCACTCGAGGTGGTCGAGTGTTGTTGTTGTGACGTATGACTGTGATGGGATGTCTGGGTATAGACGAGACTGGTGTTGTTCCAGTAAGTGGGTGTACAGGTGTACACAGATGCGGGGTCGAAATGTTTTCCACGTGGTGGTTGTGGAATAAGGAGATTGGTAATTTCGAGGACGAAATTCTTTAAGGAGGGAAGGTTGTAACGACCCGTCCCGAATATCAGGATTTAATAATATTTAATTGTGATTTACTAATCTGGGATTAGTTGGGTGATTTCGGACGAATTGTGCAAAATGACCGTTTTGCCCCTAGGCGTGGGCAAAACGTTGACTTTTATTTTGGATGGTCAAATGGACTTTGACCGATGACCGTGACGTAGTTCGGGACGTCACGAGTTCATAGACAGGTGGCACGTTCGATTCCGACGTTCGTGGAAGAAGTTATGATGTACGGAAGCCCAAGGGCATTTTCGTAATTTGGCATATTATGGGCCAAATGTTGACTTTTTGACCGGGATGTCCGATGGCCGAGGGCCAAGGACCGTTGCGTAGGTTTCGTCGATACGAATCCAACGACAGGCGGCATGCCAAAATCGGAGATTCGACGGCGAAGTTATGGTCAAGGAAACGAATTAACGAACCGAGACTCCGATTAAAATAATAATATAATAATGAACATTACCCGGTGACTGAACACACTTGGATGAGTGACAAGTGTCACTCATCCCTTAATTTGGGGCTTAAGACCAGGATCCATGTTTTGGGGGAACATTATGATTATGTTTTATTAATTAATTAACTAAATTATTGTTTAATTTCCATTAAACCTCTTCTGCTTTCTTGGCCGTGTACAACCAAATGCCATTTTCTTCCCACCTTCATTTCTCTTCCAATTCTGAAATTGAGAGTGTGTAATTGGAGAGAATTCAGAGACTAACTCAACTGGGATTACACGGGGGATTGTTCGGGTGAGGGAGACAGAGAAATCGAAAATGGATGATTTGAGCCGTGAGGATCGAAATTGATGATTCAATTCGACTTCTGGGATCAAAACGAACATCTTTGCTTCAAGAACGAAGAGAAACCATGGCGGATTGAGGAAGAACTGAGCTTCCATGGCAGCTCAAAGTCGAGCTTGTGTTCAGTGGGTTTGAGGTAAGTAATTCTCAAATTGACCTTGTAGAAATGTCCCTTACACTCTCACGATGCTAACTGAATGAATTAATTTGGAAACCAGGGGCGATATCGTGAAACCCGAATTGAAAACCCGTCGAGGATCGATCGAGAGTCGTGAGGATTTAGACCATGATTTGTGTAATTCGATTTACAGAACTTAAATGGTGATTGATTACAAGGGATCAGTTGAAAGAACGGATTGTTTTGATGTTGAATTGGGTGAGATTGAATCGGGTCCTATCGCGGGTTTTTCAACCCGTTTACTAGAGAAACGGGCGAGGATGGTGACTGTAGCAGTCACTGTAGCAGGCGCGTGGCTTTCACGCGCAGCCACTCACGGCGGCGCGTGACGGCGCGTGGGGACGAATCTCGAGGTGATGTCAACATGACTTTTGTCCTATACAATGTAACGAACATTTTAGCGTTGGTTTCGTGTCGATCGAATCCCGTTTCGTTATTGTTCGGGATGTCTGAAGGTTTTAAATCCAGTTTAAAAATACTTAAAAATTCGGGAAAATTACGGGACTTTGATAGAATGTTAATGAAGGGGTTAGTAATCCTCTAATATGATTTGGACAGGATTGGGAGTCCCGGTGATAGTGATGTGGCCCGGGAAGGCCTATGGCACGCGTATCGAGGCGCTCGGTTAAACGGTCTGTGAGTGGACATTGGTTTCATAAATTCGATGCATGCATAACTGTTTTATGATTGTTACAATTATTATTAAATGATTTACTTTGGATATCGGTGAATTTAAAATGATTTCACGTATTTCGAGGTGAATTACGTATTTACGCGTAAACCGAGGTTTTCTAGATTTGCACTGATTTCCATAAATGTGGTTGGTTATGATTTCATGAAACGGTTACAAACTTGAATAATGTAAAATCGGGCCAGGGGCCCAGTTGAACTATGAAATCGGGCCGGGGGCCCAGTTAACAGGTGGATCGGGCCAGGGGCCCAGTTAACTTGTGAAATCGGGCCAGGGGCCCAGTTGATTTCTACATAGGATTGCGGGTCAGGGACCCTAAATTGGAATTGAATAAATGTTTTCTGGTTTACATTTTATATATGTTCACATGCTGGAATCAATAAATGGTTTTGATGATATTTCGGTTATGGCACGTTTCACGGTATTTGGGCATGAGACCCGTTTGATGAAACGTAACGATCGGTTCGGATTTTACCTATGTATACCTATATGTTTTGCATGTGGATATCAATAAAATGTATTTAGTACTGCACTGTATAAATCCTTCCATATTATATTGTCTCCTCCGGATGAGGTACCCCGGAGAGGTCACGGACGTCTAGTACGTCCAGCGTCTATGACGCTAAGCATCGGGGATGCTGTACCCGAACGGGGTTCGGGGATTGAACTCGGAAATTGAGACCCGAGTGGCACGCGTAGCCTTGTGATTGTGACCTTATTGACGTCAGGGACGTCAGACATCAGGGTTGTCGGATTGGAGTGTATAGTGCAGTGGCTAAAATAATGGTTATGGTTTATATTATATGCCTTATGGTTCATATTACTGGATTTATGAAATAACTCTTGGATTTACTTTTGAAAATTGAAACTATGCTTTGGTTTCCGGGCTAAGGCCCTAATGGTTATTTCTAAATAAATATGGGATTATTAGTTTTGGTGCATGCATATGATTTTACTGAGGGGCATAAATGTCTTATAAATGTTTTAAGCAGACTTGTTTATTTTCGTCCACTCACAGCTTTTGTTTTTAATGCCCTTCAGGTTGATTCCGGATATGACTGCAGCAGAGACTGGGACATCATACACCTCCTCCATCGATCCTTACGCACTCTGGAAGCCCGGTTGGGCAATGGCAACAGGTTATCCCTTGTCCGACACCTCTTGGCAGACGAGAGCACGTCACATTCCATGGTAATCCCGGGGGGATTGGGATGGGTCGTGTCAATATTAGATATATGGATTGTGATGTGGAAACCCTCCTCGAGATGCCAGATTGCTAGGTTACGCACTAGATGTTGTGTCCCTAGGCGGCCATTTGGATGTTGTATCCCCGAATGGTTATGGTTTGGGATTGACGTCTAGATGTTGTATCCCTAGACGACCACTTGGACGCTGTATACCTGAGTGGTTGAGTTGCGTGGTTAACAACGATGTTGTATCCATATGTGGCCATTCGAACATCGAGCTGGGCTCCGTAGTCCCCGAGTGGTTATGTGTTGATGATGGGTTTACCGGTAGTGCAGTATGATATGTGAATGGACACCCGGATGTTGTATCCTTGGGTGAGCCCTCGAGTGCTGTATCCCCGATTGGCTTTGTGACATGGTGATTTGGCTGGCATCGAGGATGGATTTGACAGGTTATGGTGTTGGTATGGTATGGTTACTTGGTTATGTTCATACATATGTTGGTATTCTCATATAGTTCTATATGGTTATGTTTTCTAGTAATTATACGTGTTATGGAATTACTTGGCTTCTAGTTGTTTTCTGAGATTTGAGAACTATTTTTTTGCATGCATAGATTTATAAAAAGGAGGGTAAATTAGTATGTTTTCAAAATATGTTTTGAAAACCTTTATTTTTCATCCACTCACACTTTTCCTTGGTTTTGAAACCCTCTAGGGCCGCTGCATAGAAATCGAGGCTATTTACAAAGTGGAGGCATAAGCCCTTGTTTATACAAGTACCTCTTGTCTGACAGGATTTCGAGGGTAAATTTGATACTCTGGGTTACCTATTAGATGGGAGCAGGACCCGGGTAGGTGATATATGGTGTTTTTTGGGCTGGGTCCTGTGAACTTGGTGCAAAAGCTTGGGTTCTGATTTGTGCTTGAACTTGTCATGCCTCTGAGATGTGAGCCTCGTGCACGACTTGGTAGTGAGACAAGAATAGGAACCAAGGGCAGTTTTGAGGATAGATTGAAATTGGTTATATGTGATATGTGTTGTTTGACAATGTGTTTCCTTGATATTTATGACGTTGGAGTGGATTAATGGCATTGATAGTAGATGTCATGTATTGATAAGGGGAAATAGTTGTTTGACATTAGATATTAAGTGAGCTCACTAGCGAAAGTAAGAGAATTTGACGGTGTGTTGGGCCCGAGCGAGAATTGAATACGTTTTTTAGTTAGAATAAGTGTTGATCCGATGTGTGTGATAACATTATGGTTAATAGTTTTAAGTATCAGCACTTGGTCAGTCGTGACTAATAAATTGGGACTCCAATAAGAGTCAGGCTATCCGGTTGTGGTTTGGGGGTGAGTTGTGTTGTTAGAATAGAGTTAAGAAGAGTTGGAAGACATACACATCGTATTTAAGTGAAAAGATGTCATTGTTGTTGGGTTGTATAAGATGCAACTGCGTAAGGATTTTGTGTAGTTAATAAGTGGTAGTATGAACGAATACCCCCTGCGTTGGAAAAGCATATGTTTAAGTAGTTACGAAAGGCTAGACTTTTTTTGACAATCAAATTGTAATGTGTAAATGGAATAAGGAAAGATAAGATCCCAAAATAGTTTTCCTTATGAGATAGTGGCCAGTGAGATCTGCTTAGAAAATGGTGCGATGGTTGTTGTGGTCTCGTGATCTATAGTTTGAAACTATGGATTAGATTGGTGTTGTTGTTACAAGTATTTGAGTTCTCGTTATTTATATTATTATACTATCAGGTGTGTTTAGAGAATGGGAATGAAGAATATAAAACCTTGAGTAAGGAAATGGGTGAGTTTCTATGTTTCAATTACATGGTACTGTTTGGTTGTACCAAGGAGTACCACCCTGTTTTGAAGAATGTTATTGATGAGGGGTTCTAAGGTAACATATAATGAAGTTGGGATAGACATCGTGTTACCCAGTGAGCAGGGATGTCATACTGAATGATGTGTTAGTGTAGTAAGAATAGTGGATTGATTATGTTTTGATTGTCGATATGTGTGTCCAGATGTTTCCTTCATTATTTGGTTGATGAATATGGATTTTGGAGAAACCATGGGCCACAGGAATATTGGAAATGTGATATGATTTACTGGTCCATTGTATATAATTGTTTTGTTTTCAACAATTATTTACAAGTTACGATATGCATATGATTCGATTTAAATGATTTGAGTAATGATTGATTAGATGAATTCTGGATTTATGAAATGATTATGGACACTGTTTTACAATAGTTTTGTGGAAACTGTTTTTGGGAAATCCATGTTTGAGTACATGCTCTGTTAAGGTGTTTTGACTCTATTTGAGACATAAATGTTTATGAGAACGATTTATTGAATTTGATGACTGTTTTCCACATGTATCATCCTCTAGTATGTTGTTGTGTCTCTCTGGTCGTTTGGTGATTCCAGAGAGGTCACGATTATGCTACTTGGAGATGAATAGCTCCATGGGAAATTCAATCTCGGAAGGTTATATTATGACATCGCTCGGATGTTTTTTATTCCGGGGATGTACTCGGATGTGAGAATCCCAAAATTTCTATGCGAAGCACCGATATCATGACTGATGTGTGGATTTTGAGGCTTTGATATTGAGGATTGTAGATCACTTGATAAGTTTACTACATGAAGTTGTAACATTGAGTTTGTTTAGTTGGAGTTTAAAGAAGGATACGATTAGTTTAACAAGACTATTTAATTCTTGGAAAATCATAAAGAGGTTATCATACGGAGTCCCTGAGGGTCTAGGACCATATAGAATCACTTGTAGAATAGGGTAATGAACACAATTGGTGTTATCCTCAGAGCCCTCCTAGAGAGTGTGGTGCTATAGGAATTCTAGATGTGACGAAATCCCTGTGTTGAGTGGCAATTGGGTGTTTAACCCTCCTTCCCTATTCTCGTTTCTTCCTCTGTTCCTTTTCCTCTCATTTCTTCTCTTTCCTTTTAGCTTCCTTCTCCTTCTTTCTCTTCTCTTCCACGATTTCATGTTTTTTCCTTCCTCTCGGTCCCCCTCCACTAAATGCCTCCTAAGCACTTCCACACACACATATATATAAGAAAGTAAGTCGATGGAGAAGATAATGGGAGAACATTTTGAAGAAAATTTTAGATTATACTAGGTCTTTCTTGAAAAATTACCAAAATACCCTTAGTGGCAAAATAACCATATTGCCTCTAGTCACTTTTGGCGTGTGCCTATTTGATCTCCAATTTCAGTATGCCGCCTATCTACGGACTCGGAATCTCAAGGCCTACCCAACGGTACTCGCAGAATGCCCAAAAACAGTCATATTCAAAAAGTCGACTTTTGAATTTTCAGGGGCAAAATTGTCACTTCTATTTAATTTTCCCAATTTCATTTTTTCCTCAAATTCTCGAGTCGTTACATTCTGTGCGTATGTAACCTCTTCACCTAAGTTTTGTATCCACAGGAACTAATTTTTTTTTATTGACATCCCTATCATTTTATGAAATAGCTACTTCGACTACCTCATACATTGGGCCAAATCGAATGGCTAAAGAAAATGAATAACCAAGTTATGAAGCCTAGCCCACTAACGTCCACTTGGAACATGCAAACATGGAAACTTGGAGGAAGAGAAGTTGACTCTGACACGGAAAAAGGATAAGAAGGCAAAATGGATGTTCTCGACAAGCTTACTATAGCACAAGACCCATCAAGGTAAACATGGATGTCTAGTCTAGCCTTTTGTGGCCTATAAATGCAGAAGAAGCCCTATTCTCAAGGGACAACTATTCAATCAGCCAAACAAGAAAATTAATCAAACTCAATCAATTTCAAAACAACCGCAAACCCTCAAAAATTACTTTGTTTCAAAGGCTCACAAGTTTAGTCACAACCGGTTTATTTCGATCTAAGACCAAGATTCAGTTATCTTTTCAACTCCTCTCTCAGTTCTTAAATAAAAAAAACCGAGCTTTCCTTCTTCTCAATTTGCAACTTAAGTTAGTGTTGAAGATCCCCAAACACTCATCTTCATTTGGACTTGCTTTCACAACTAGTTTTGAAAGCTATCTAACACTAGCCTCATCCCAACTCCGCCTCAAATCAGTCCCCGAGGCATCCAAATACTCAACTCTCGATGTTTCCTGAATGCTCTACCAACCTACGACATGACTTTGACTGATGTTCATTCAGTTGATGATATCCAGAAAATCGTGCATGATCAAGGATAAATTTCCAAAGAAATAATTTATTTTCAGCACTCAATTCAATACTAACGCATTTACTCTTAAGTATTTGTATTTACCTTTATTACAATTTAACTGGATTTTCTTAAGAGAAAAGTATTCATGATATACCAAACAATGTGTTTCATGGCTGCCTATGTTGTGAAATCATCTATGCGTTTTGGTCTAATGCTATTATCCCGACTTAAAAGAACATGTTTATCTAACTACTAACTTGAACATCATGGAAATCACATGAACTCGGACTATATTGGAAAGAGAATTTATTGAAGTTTTTGAAACATTGAGAAGAAGACATAGAAAATAACAACGTAAAAGTGGAGAGGAATAAGTCTAAATGTAAAATGAAAGTTTAGGCTTAAGGTGCTTTGGGCCAAGTATCTATCACGCAAAATCTCACACAAAACCACAAGTAACTATCGGCCGAAGGTCTTGTAGGAGTAAAGTTTATTTGGAAGGTACTAAGGGCATGTGGTTACCAATTGGGCTTGGGGTCAATTTGAGCTTATAATAAAATTCTGATTCTTGCATTTGTGGGATGGGATGTAACAACCTATTTCCTTTAAGGAAATTTCGTCCTCAAAATTTGTACGTCGTACGTCAAAGTCCAGACTCCTATGGTTTCTTGAGTTCCCTAGTAACAATACCGCAACGAAACTTAATTTTCTTGTGTAGGTTTGATGGTTCAATGTGTCTCCAAAGTAGACTGTCAAATTCTAATGCCAAAGTTCTAATGCAACTTTCTCCAGTTGAAACTCTACAAACTCGTTGTACGTTGTTCTCAAGTGATATATCGAATCAGAGCTTTCCTAAAAGTCTTGTATGGCACCCTTGGGATAAGAAATAAAACTTCCAATCCAACATTGAACCCTTTTGAAAATAGTTTATTCCCTTCCGACGATTCAAAGGAATCAATGATTACTAAAAAAACGTTTCCAACAATCTCATGTCAGATCATGAGTCAAGATCTTTCTAATCCTCTTCTTACTAACTCAAGTACGTGTATTGAGGTAATGCTACTAAAACCAAGCTTGTTAATCTCCAGTAATTGCTATAACGACCTAGAAAGTCTAGAAAAAATAAAATGACAGGTTTGCCCCTAAGGGTCAAAAGGTTAACTTTTTTACTAGAATGCCTTGTGAATGTTTCATAAGGATCGTTATGAAAGCTGTGAAATTCTAAATCCATAGACATGAAATATGCCAAAAACAAGGGTAATTTGATATGATAAGAGTCAAGGAAATCATTGGGGGCAAAATGGTAATTTTACCATCAAAGGTGTTTTAGTAATTTCACAAGAAGGGTCTAGGATATTCTAAATTTCTCTCCATTGTTCCCTTTCCTTCCTTTCCAGCAACCTAGAGCCTATATATAATTGTGTGAATTGCAATGTTCAAAACAGCGGCCTCCATGGCGGCCGCTTTGGCACTTACTAGTTGCACGGCGGCTGCCTTGGCACTGACTATTCGCACGGCGGAGAAGAATCGCCCCGAGTATAGGCTGTGCAGCTTGGCCAGGTGGAATCCCATTACGCGCTCTCTGGGCGCCCCTTAGGTGGGGCTCGGCGGTTAGGCGGCCGAGTAACTCTAGGCGGCTAGCAGATCAAAGGAAATTTCACCATTTTTTCTTAGTTAAATTTGATTTTTTGACATACAAATGCAAAAAAAAAAAAAAAAAAGCAGAAATTGAAATTGAAATTTAATTGAACAATATCAGTAACACCTAAAATTAAGAACTCAATGTCCGAAAAGCAAAATCACCTAAATCAAACTCAAAAAAAAAAACTGAACCTAAATTGAACCCTAACCATCGCGAATCGTGTTTGTCTCGTCAACCCTATGTCTTTGATTCTTCGGCCTTCTCGTACTCGAAGTCTCGAACTGGAAAAGCACTCGAAGTCTGCTCCACTCTGCCGCAGTGTCGCCTCCAATCAGACTTTCCCTCCTCCGCAGCTGCAATCGCATCATCGAAGCCCTCTCAAATTTTCAAATTTTAGGTATTGAAGTGAGTCCCTCTCCGTGAATTAATTGGATAAGATTTCAGGAAATAATAGTTTGTGAATACTGACTCTGTGAAATTGTGGAGATGAAGAGTGAAGAACGAGATGGACAGCGAAATAGGCGAGGCTCGTCTCTGTGATTTGTGGAAAAGAATGAATGGAGAGGGAGAGTGTATAATCGGAAAAAATTGTTATAGAGGACTAATCTCTGTGAAATAATCAATAAAGAATTAAAGATGGTCTCTATGTTTGTGGAAAAAAGGGGAGAATGGGGGTTGTAGAAAGAGAGAATTATTGAAATGTGGTGGAGCCGTGAGAGAGGTTGAAACTTGGACAGTTGGGCCTATCTAATCTAAATGACAAACACACTTTGCAAACCATTATCAGATAAACAAATAACTAAAGCATAAGAATAAAAAAAATGAAGAACAAGGGAGTGTACTTGTATATTATATTTAGTTAGAACTTATTTACAATTTTACGTACAAATTTAATTTTAAATTACAATTGTATTTAATTTTTCATTGATATTGTGACAATATGACAGTGTGACATTATAAACCAAATTATAAGAATATAGAGAAAAGAGTTCAGAGTCTTAGAGGCTTATGTTATTTGTGTAATATACTAGTATGTATATATTCTTTATGAAACTTCAATTTTGAACATTTATGATTTCCAACTAAATTTATTTGTATTTAAAATAATATTTTTAATCTATAATTAATTACTAGTATTCATTATATCATTAATTGATTGAATTTTATCCTTAAAAAAAACTGTTTAGGCACCCGCTTAGACGCTAGGCCCCTGCCCGCCGTTCTAGGAGCACGTAGCGCCGTTTAGAACATTGGTCAATTAGCAATGGTGCAATGGACAATGAGCACCACTCAATATCTATGTTTAAGGCTCAAACTAGCAGTAAGCACCAATGGCCAATAGTGAGATTTTGATCTGATAAACATTAGGAGAATAATAAATATAATAAAGTGTGATATTTAGTTTAAATTCATCCTTATCTTATTAATATCTACCACTACCAACCAGTTAACTTATCAATGAGAGTATGAGACAAATAAAATATATTTATTTCAAATTCAGTCCATATTTACCCAATATCCATAAATTTTTCATTCACTGCCTTGCTTATCTAATCGACTAATTCATTCTCCATTCCATTCGACATTTTGACCTCGTTGACTCCGCCTCATCTATTCTCCATTTTTCCTTTCTCCTTCGTTGAGTCCGCCCTTCTTCTCTTCTCCATTCCTCACTATCAACATCCATCCTTACTTAGAGCGAGCGATTGAGAAGAGAGAACAGAGACATAGTGAGTGCGAGAGCCACAAACAGAGATGAGATGAGTGAACAAATCAACAGAGGCGTTAAGGATTTCATCTCCAATAGAGAGAGAGAGAGAGAGAGAGAGAGATTCATCGATTCATTACCGTCTTGACCTCATCTCCAGTCGAGACTCAAGAGAGAAATTCAATACTTGAGAATGGGACTTCGGGGTTCGAGTTCGAGTGCAAGTGCGAGAATCAGAGACTTCAACTTCAAATCTGTTTAGAGGCCATGACACGACCCATCCCAATCCCCCCCCTCCCCCGGGATTATCACGGGATGTGCCATACTCCCGTCTGACACGAAGTGTCAGACAACAGATAATTCAAAACCTTTAACCCAACCAGACTTCCAGAGCGCGCCACGATTAGTGGAGGAGGAGTGTGATGTCTCGGTCTTTGCTACAGCCCACATTCGTGATCAACCTGAAGGGCATTAACTCAGTTAGTGCTCCATGACTACTCTAGGGTCCACCTAGGCCAACGACCTTCCCCGGAGGAGACAATCCATATATAAAAGGATGGTACATAAAAAACCATGTCATAATCATTCTCAAAACCTTTCAAACCTTTTAAAGGATCCATGCCCAATCCCCATAAACCGTCATGAAACCAGAAATCCATGTTTCCAAATCCAAATCCATTTAGGATCTTCGAACCCGAAATCACATTTATAAACCATAAATGGGACTCATACCGGTATCATAACCAATTGGGTCTAAACTGACAGGACCCATCCCAATCCCCCCGGGATTACCGTGGAATGTGCCCTGCTCCCGTCCAACAAGGGGTGTCAGACAAGGGATAACCAAGAGCTACTGCCCAAACGGGCCATCCAGAGTGCGCAAGGACCGATGGAGGAGGTGTGCAATGTCCCAGTCTCTGCTGCAATCGCATCCGTAATCAACCTGAAGGGCATTAAAACCAAAAGCTGTGAGTGGACAAAAACCAATAAGTTTACCAAATACATTTATAAGACATTTATGCCCTCCAATAAAAACGTATGCATGCCACCAAAAACCAGTAACCAAAACGTTTGCTCGACCGAGCCATTAGGGCCTTAGCCCAAAAACCGTTAACCAAAAACCAAGTGTGGGAACTCAGCCCAAAACCGTGGAATACCACCACCATACATATTAAAACCATGTGGGTCACCACCCACGACCATAATTGAACATCAATTTAAAATCCGAAACCATTTAGGGTCCCTGACCCGACATACCATTTCATCACCAATAATCCATTTTTACCACATAACACATATCCAACCAATAAGCCATTTTATTCATTAAACCATATTTTACCATTACCATCACCAGCATCCCAGATGCTTAGCGTCCCAGACGCTAGACGTCCCTGACGTCATATCTCACGGTTTCATAAGCTACGCGTGCTGCCCGGGGTCTCTCCGGGTCCATATATCTGACATCCCTGATGTCTGACGTCCCTGACGTCAATCATAGCAATCCTGCTCCTGAGTCATCATACGGTCCGGCTGCTCCGTATAATGACCCCTCGCAGGCAATGCACCGTGACTTCCCCAGTGTCCCAGACATCTGGAGGAGACCATCATATATCCTTGTATCCAGATGGTATATGGAAAACAGTTTTATTAAATCCTTTTATCACCTTATTACCATTGGGCCCTGCCCGAAATTTCCATAAAACCACATAATTCCATTTAGGGTCCTTGACCCAAAATCACCATTATAAAATATAGGGTCCCTGACCCGAAATCACATTTATTATCCAACTGGGCCTCATGCCCGATTTTATTAACCACTGGGCCCACGGCCCGATTTGTAAACCAACTGGGCCCGCAGCCCGACTTATAAACCCACTGGGCCCACGGCCCGAATTCATAAATCAACTGGGCCCCTGGCCCGATAACATAACTCAAATGGGTCTCAGCCCGATTTCATACCAACTGGGCCCCTGGCCCGATTTCATTAACCAACTGGGCCCCCGGCCCGATTCTCAAATGGACTCCAAGTCCGAAATTTCCAAAACAAGTGGGCCTCAAGCCCGAGTTTATATTTCCAATTTCAAAACCATTTCATCACATTATATCCAAGTCATAAATATGGAAAATCCATGTAAAACCAGAAACCTCGATTTACGTGCAAGCACGTAAATCGCCTCGAAATACGTGAAACCGTACAATTTACCAACAACCAAACCAACATCACACAATCACAACCATAATCCATATAAAACATTTAAGCATGCATAGAATTTATAAAACCAAAGTCCACTCACAGACCGTTTTAACCGTGTGCCTCGATACGCGTGCCACCGGCCCTCCCGGGCCACACCACTATCACCGGGACTCCCAATCCTGTCCAAATTACATTAGAGGGTTACTAACCTCACCATTAACATCCTATCAAAGTCCCGTAGTTTTCCCGAATTGTTACTTATTTTTAAACTTAATTTAAAACCTTCGGACATCCCGAACAATATCGAGACGGTGTCCGATCGACACGAAACCAATTCCAAAATGTCCGTTACATTAAATAGGACAGAAGTCATGTTGACCTCACCTCGAGATTCGCGCCCACGCGCCGTCACGCGCCGCCGTGAGTGGCTGCGCGTGAAACTCACGCGCCTGCTACAGTGTCACCAGCCCAACCCGTTTATCTGGTAAACGGGTCCAATTCACCCGCGACACAACCCGGTTCCAATCCTATCAATTCAGCCTTAATTACAACAATTGATCATTCCATTAGCTTCGTTTTAAGTTTAATTTAAGTTCTGTAACATTGATTACACAATTCATTACCTACAACTCCGCGATTCGATGATGAACACCAAGAACACCCGTCCGTTGTTCATCCTTCGAACCCCATCCATTTCGATCGATATCCTGAAATTGATTCAACCAGAAGCTTCCATGGACTCCGTAGATCATTTCCCCCAACCCAATTGCTTCAATCCAGTGTTCAATCGTCACGACACAAACTCGAGCACCGTCACTGTTCATCAATGGAGGTCCATCGATCTCGATCGGTTTCCTTCAATTGATGAACCCAGAAGCATCGTGGGATCATGAGGAGTCATTTCCCCACAACAATTGAGTCAATCACAGCCCCAAACTCCACGACTCAGCCTCGATTTCTTCCTCTGTCACCAAGCTCGATCAGAGCCAAAACGGCACCATTCCTTCTCGTTTTTGATGTGGATCGACTCGTCACAACCTCAGGAAGATGTTTGTAAGCTTCAAGTCGATCGTCGCAGTCCAATTCGTCCAATTTGATTTTCCCTCCCAAAACTCAATCTTTCGAATTCTCAGTTCCTCCTCACAGTCAATCTCTCGTGTTTACCCAGCTGAATTCACACCCAACTCACTCACAATTTCGCACTCTCAGGTTCAGCAATGGAAGAGGAATCAAGGGTGGGAGAAAACTGGATTTGGTTGTACACGGTTAAGAAAACACAAATGGAATTAATGGAAATTAAAATGATTAATTAATTAATTAACAAATATTAAAACATCATAATGATGTTTCCCCTAAGACAAGGATTCTGGTTTCAAGGGATGAGTGACACTTGTCACTCATCCAGGTGTGCTGAGTCAACGGTCACTATTCATTATTATATTATTATTTTAATCCCGGCCTCGGTTCGTTAGTTCGTTTCTTGACCATAACGTCGTCGTCGGATCTCCGATTTCGGCATGCCGCCTGTCGTTGAATTCGTATCGACGATACCTACGTAACGGTCCTTGGCCCTCGCCCATCGGACCTCCCGGTCAAAAAGTCAACATTTGGCCCCTAATAAGCCAAATTACCAAAATGCCCCTCAACTTCCGAACACCATAACTTTCTCTACGAATGTCGGAATCGAACGTGCCACCTGTCTATGAACTTGTGACGTCCCGAACTACGTCACGGTCATCGGTCAAAGTCCGTTTGACCGCCCGATCAAAAAGTCAACATTTTGCCCACGACCAGGGGCAAAACGGTCATTTTGCACATTTTGTCCGATTCCGCCCTACTAACCACCGTTCAACCTCGCTAATCAAGATTAGTCACTAAACTAATCCCGGAATTCGGGACGGGTCGTTACAACCTTCCCTCCTTAATAAATTTCGTCCTCGAAATTCCAACCGATCTAATCTCAACGTACTTCCCTCCTTAAAAAGTTTCGCTCTCGAAACTCGATTACCCTGATTCCACAAACACCCCGTGGAAAGTGGAATCGACCACACAACACGTGTACACCCGTACACCAACTAACCAGGCAAAACTTGTCTACACCCAAACGTACCACTAATACTCAAAACGCAACGACTACATTCGACCCCGTCGAATGACTGAAACTACTTGTTTCGAATTTGACCCCACTTGTCAAATCAACCCTCTCGTTGACGCAACAACTCGACGGTTCCTTTCCCACTCCCACTAGGAGTCAGCTGACCCCACTCAACAATCTATGTCGACACATCCTGACAAACTGTCACCACACAGTTGTTGTCAGTCGAAAACTGACACTAGACTCACTTGTGACTACACATGCCACCAACGTACTTAACTTAGTAAACGATTACCGACCTTTCAAACGACCTGTGTGTAATTAAACACATCGGAATTACCATGACCCATTGCATAGTAATGTCCGGTCCACAACCAATCCCATGGTATCGGAACCAATCCGACTACCAACACGTTCACCAACACACCTCGGGTATATCCCGTATACCGTAACTAGACATCACAAGTCTACAAGGTATTGTACCTCGAACCATGTACGAAGTACACACATCTACCTAATAACCAGACTACAACCGCCTAGGTCATAGCCGAACGCGTTCCAACAATGGAGTACGTTTGCCCAATCCAGCATGAGACAAAACGAAACTCCACCCAACATCTAGTTCCAATTCCGAATCCAAATCCGCAATTTCGTAAGAAATCCCGGATCCAAACCCAGACATCACAGTTTAACTCATTTCCAAATCCGAATCCGAAATCATTATTCCGTAAGCTAGCATTTGGAATAACCATTCCGTACCCAAACCCAGAAATATACTTTCAAGTTCCAAAATCGAATCCTGAATCGTCACCCAGATATTCGATTCCAAATCCCGAAATCTCGTTCACATTTACCAAGACACATCAAAACCAAGCCTATCGGTTACCCATTCAATACACTTGATTGACTTCATAGGGAAGCCAATCCAACCTCCACGCGCCTAAGGTTGACACAATTCAACTACCTTGAAAACCTACTCACCCGAGTAGAATACCATACGGGCCCCACTTCGAAAAGAAGTTCAATCCCGTCATTTACGATTCACGTACCAAGGTAAGAGTGATATACTCTCCCCCTATCTGAATCATCAAGGTCACGACCCAGATAGACACTGTGTCCCTGACAATAACGTCAACATCCTAGATCGCCACAACGATCGACAACCGTCTCCCACAACTAGACAGATCAGTCAACGACGAGACACGTCGAGACTGCGGATTCTCACGGATTACCTTGTATCAATCCTTGTCATTCCACCTAGGAAAAACCAAGGATGATCCAACATGATGACGTCAAAACTCATCCTACGTGGATGCAACCAAAACTCACTGCACTCACTACGCCATGTGACACCACATCGTCTGCCACCAAGCAGAAAATGAGAAATCTCGTTTACCTAATTTCGAATACGTAGCTCCTCCTAATGACCCGCAATTACACCTGGGCCCACCAACCAATACACGCTCAACGTACTGGTAACTACACTCAACGTCTGCCAGGGCAGAAAGCAAGAAGTCAACCCCAATGACTTCGGAATACCAATCACCAAGAACGAACACCACTCTCGTTCCCCAATCACAACGCTTCTCGAATTTAAGGTTCCAACCATGCTGGAAACAGACATGCTCCCAACAAGACGTCAAGTCTAACCACTAGACTTCCTACCTCCTCAATTCACTTGGACAACCCCGTGTCCACAATCAATCCGTTATTGTCTCGTTCGCACATCCCGACCTTTACAGATTCAACACTCGTTTTCCCAAGTTCTCAATTACAAATTCCTACCTTTATACCACTAATGGTTTTCCTCGTCTTTTCCAGTTTTAATAATTTCTATGTACTTTTTAGGAATATTTAAAAACATAAAATCGCACAAATTTTGGAGTTGCCAACAACTCCCCCAAATCCACCAATTATCATGACGTAGGGGACGTCATCCCAAGATTACTCAAGTCTCAATTACACCCTTTTTAATCCACTCCTTACTGGTTATCTCACCACTATTGGGACTTATCCCAACACATCACGATCTTATCTGGATCCCATCCAGTCCATCCCTCAACCACTACCGAATCTCAAAGACCGAACATATGTTCATCATGACGGAGTCACACCCAATTTGTGGCTCATCGTCAACACCATTACCGACACTAGCACCAGCGCTAGTACCAGCACCAACACTCTATCAACAACACTAGTATCAGCACACATGCATCCATACTAGCATCAGCACAAAAGTACCAACCCCGAAAACATCCATACTGCACACCGTGTGCAAATACGACAACCCTGGATCTCCGTTCATACGGAACGACGATCCCGTACCTCACGACTATGGGTACCACTATTCTGACAATCCACATCAGGAAAATGAACGTTCCCTGAACGTCCCCTGATCCCCAAGTATTATGACCACACTGATTACCCTCGATAGCCAGTCATCTCCATATGACTTCCGACTAACTGTCATTGCTATCGAGATCCGCATCCACACATCACACCAATACCCGATCCAACACGGGATTCCATAATTTATCTCAGAACCGTATCCATACATCGAATCCCATAGTTCTGCCTAAACTCACCAGAGCCATCCACATGGTCATCCATGACCTCAGCCGCTCGTCGCAGCACAAGTTCTCATCCACTAGTCACAATTAAGGTTTACCTTTTTAATACTAGGGTTCCACGATCACACCCTATGGTTCAACCGAACCAAACTGCTCTCCGTAATATAAAATCCACCACCTGACCGACCCCGCGGTCTAGACATCGAATAGACGTCAAATCCAATCCTACCATCCCATCAACGTGGGTTCCACCACTAGGTCATCGGCCAACTCCGATGAACCAACATCCCGCACACTAGAAACCACCACAAAGGTTCACATCTTAGACCATTACTCACATGAGGTTCCCCGAACCTGGCTGCACCTAGCAGCACAACAATCCAATATCTCATGACCGAACCGACGGTCCCACTATACCAGTTCACCACAATCAACCCCACTTGGGTCGAATCACATTAACGCACGGCGTATCGGGCCAATCACACTCCATCCACTATCCAAACCCAAACACTATCTATCAGGTTGATAACGAATTGCAGCCCAATGAGACATCACACCCTCGACCTGCGCGCACAAATAGAGCAACCATGCTCTGATACCAAGTTGACAGGACCCATCCCAATCCCCCCGGGATTACCGTGGAATGTGCCCTGCTCCCGTCCAACAAGGGGTGTCAGACAAGGGATAACCAAGAGCTACTGCCCAAACGGGCCATCCAGAGTGCGCAAGGACCGATGGAGGAGGTGTGCAATGTCCCAGTCTCTGCTGCAATCGCATCCGTAATCAACCTGAAGGGCATTAAAACCAAAAGCTGTGAGTGGACAAAAACCAATAAGTTTACCAAATACATTTATAAGACATTTATGCCCTCCAATAAAAACGTATGCATGCCACCAAAAACCAGTAACCAAAACGTTTGCTCGACCGAGCCATTAGGGCCTTAGCCCAAAAACCGTTAACCAAAAACCAATTGTGGGAACTCAGCCCAAAACCGTGGAATACCACCACCATACATATTAAAACCATGTGGGTCACCACCCACGACCATAATTGAACATCAATTTAAAATCCGAAACCATTTAGGGTCCCTGACCCGACATACCATTTCATCACCAATAATCCATTTTTACCACATAACACATATCCAACCAATAAGCCATTTTATTCATTAAACCATATTTTACCATTACCATCACCAGCATCCCAGATGCTTAGCGTCCCAGACGCTAGACGTCCCTGACGTCATATCTCACGGTTTCATAAGCTACGCGTGCTGCCCGGGGTCTCTCCGGGTCCATATATCTGACATCCCTGATGTCTGACGTCCCTGACGTCAATCATAGCAATCCTGCTCCTGAGTCATCATACGGTCCGGCTGCTCCGTATAATGACCCCTCGCAGGCAATGCACCGTGACTTCCCCAGTGTCCCAGACATCTGGAGGAGACCATCATATATCCTTGTATCCAGATGGTATATGGAAAACAGTTTTATTAAATCCTTTTATCACCTTATTACCATTGGGCCCTGCCCGAAATTTCCATAAAACCACATAATTCCATTTAGGGTCCTTGACCCAAAATCACCATTATAAAATATAGGGTCCCTGACCCGAAATCACATTTATTATCCAACTGGGCCTCATGCCCGATTTTATTAACCACTGGGCCCACGGCCCGATTTGTAAACCAACTGGGCCCGCAGCCCGACTTATAAACCCACTGGGCCCACGGCCCGAATTCATAAATCAACTGGGCCCCTGGCCCGATAACATAACTCAAATGGGTCTCAGCCCGATTTCATACCAACTGGGCCCCTGGCCCGATTTCATTAACCAACTGGGCCCCCGGCCCGATTCTCAAATGGACTCCAAGTCCGAAATTTCCAAAACAAGTGGGCCTCAAGCCCGAGTTTATATTTCCAATTTCAAAACCATTTCATCACATTATATCCAAGTCATAAATATGGAAAATCCATGTAAAACCAGAAACCTCGATTTACGTGCAAGCACGTAAATCGCCTCGAAATACGTGAAACCGTACAATTTACCAACAACCAAACCAACATCACACAATCACAACCATAATCCATATAAAACATTTAAGCATGCATAGAATTTATAAAACCAAAGTCCACTCACAGACCGTTTTAACCGTGTGCCTCGATACGCGTGCCACCGGCCCTCCCGGGCCACACCACTATCACCGGGACTCCCAATCCTGTCCAAATTACATTAGAGGGTTACTAACCTCACCATTAACATCCTATCAAAGTCCCGTAGTTTTCCCGAATTGTTACTTATTTTTAAACTTAATTTAAAAACCTTCGGACATCCCGAACAATATCGAGACGGTGTCCGATCGACACGAAACCAATTCCAAAATGTCCGTTACATTAAATAGGACAGAAGTCATGTTGACCTCACCTCGAGATTCGCGCCCACGCGCCGTCACGCGCCGCCGTGAGTGGCTGCGCGTGAAACTCACGCGCCTGCTACAGTGTCACCAGCCCAACCCGTTTGTCTGGTAAACGGGTCCAATTCACCCGCGACACAACCCGGTTCCAATCCTATCAATTCAGCCTTAATTACAACAATTGATCATTCCATTAGCTTCGTTTTAAGTTTAATTTAAGTTCTGTAACATTGATTACACAATTCATTACCTACAACTCCGCGATTCGATGATGAACACCAAGAACACCCGTCCGTTGTTCATCCTTCGAACCCCATCCATTTCGATCGATATCCTGAAATTGATTCAACCAGAAGCTTCCATGGACTCCGTAGATCATTTCCCCCAACCCAATTGCTTCAATCCAGTGTTCAATCGTCACGACACAAACTCGAGCACCGTCACTGTTCATCAATGGAGGTCCATCGATCTCGATCGGTTTCCTTCAATTGATGAACCCAGAAGCATCGTGGGATCATGAGGAGTCATTTCCCCACAACAATTGAGTCAATCACAGCCCCAAACTCCACGACTCAGCCTCGGTTTCTTCCTCTGTCACCAAGCTCGATCAGAGCCAAAACGGCACCATTCCTTCTCGTTTTTGATGTGGATCGACTCGTCACAACCTCAGGAAGATGTTTGTAAGCTTCAAGTCGATCGTCGCAGTCCAATTCGTCCAATTTGATTTTCCCTCCCAAAACTCAATCTTTCGAATTCTCAGTTCCTCCTCACAGTCAATCTCTCGTGTTTACCCAGCTGAATTCACACCCAACTCACTCACAATTTCGCACTCTCAGGTTCAGCAATGGAAGAGGAATCAAGGGTGGGAGAAAACTGGATTTGGTTGTACACGGTTAAGAAAACACAAATGGAATTAATGGAAATTAAAATGATTAATTAATTAATTAACAAATATTAAAACATCATAATGATGTTTCCCCTAAGACAAGGATTCTGGTTTCAAGGGATGAGTGACACTTGTCACTCATCCAGGTGTGCTGAGTCAACGGTCACTATTCATTATTATATTATTATTTTAATCCCGGCCTCGGTTCGTTAGTTCGTTTCTTGACCATAACGTCGTCGTCGGATCTCCGATTTCGGCATGCCGCCTGTCGTTGAATTCGTATCGACGATACCTACGTAACGGTCCTTGGCCCTCGCCCATCGGACCTCCCGGTCAAAAAGTCAACATTTGGCCCCTAATAAGCCAAATTACCAAAATGCCCCTCAACTTCCGAACACCATAACTTTCTCTACGAATGTCGGAATCGAACGTGCCACCTGTCTATGAACTCGTGACGTCCCGAACTACGTCACGGTCATCGGTCAAAGTCCGTTTGACCGCTCGATCAAAAAGTCAACATTTTGCCCACGACCAGGGGCAAAACGGTCATTTTGCACATTTTGTCCGATTCCGCCCTACTAACTACCGTTCAACCTCGCTAATCAAGATTAGTCACTAAACTAATCCCGGAATTCGGGACGGGTCGTTACATAAACCCGATCATGTAAACCAACTAGGCCCCCCGCTCGATGCCTTATTAAATCAAATGGACTCCAAGTCCGATAGTTAGTAAATTAAATGGGTCTCAGGCTCGATTCCATATTTCCAAATCCGAAATCCATTTACGAGTCCCCGACTCGAAATCACATTCATGAAACACAATTAGGCCTCATGCTCGATTTCGTAAACCAAATGGGCCCCTAACCCGATAATATAACTCAAATGGACTTCATGTCCGAGGATTTCCAAAACAAATGGGTCTCATGCCCGAGTTTACCTATTCAAATCCAAAACTATTTCATCAAACCATCACCGAAACCTCAATCTCGTATAATCAGTGTAAAACCATAAACCTGGATATACGTGCAAGTACGTAAATCACCTCAAAATACGTGTAATCATGTAAATCACCAATCCCATAATGATCATGATATAAATCATATATATAAAACATATAAACTTTTATCCATGTATCACAGTTTATAAATCAAGGTCCACTCACAGACCGTCCTATCTGCAGCCTCGATATGCATGCTATACGCCTCTTTGGGCTAATCACCGTCATCGGGACTCCCAAACCTGTCCAAACCATACTAGAGGGTTACTAACTACATCATTAACCTTTCATTGAAGCCCCGTAATTTTATCGAATTTTTAACATATTTTAAACTCGATCCTAAACCTTCGGACACCCCGAATTATATCGAAACGATGTCTGATCGACACGAAACCAGTCCTAAAATGTTCGTTACAAGAATAGATTAAAATTCATGTTGAACGTTCCTTGAAAAGAGGGCCCAGCGCCCTCATGTACCGCCCAAAGGCGCTGTGCGTGAAAACCACGCGCCTGCTACAGTGTCACCTATAACCTCTCGCAGACCTGGTCCAGACCGGTTCAGACTGGCCCGATCCAACCCAAACCAGCTTTCCCAATTTTTGGCCCATTTCCAGTTCGTTTTTTATCCTATTTCTACCATTAGCTTCGTCCCTTCATTTCCTATTAATCTACGTGATCAAAATATGAATTTAGGGACTAGGAATTACCTTCCCGATCGAGCATAAGTCTTCATTTTCCCTCCGTTGTGTTCACACAATCCCGAACACCATTTCCCTTGATTCCAAGCCCAAAAGCTTCCTTTTGACTTCCAAAACCTTATCCAAACAACCAATTCGATTAACAACCCGTAAATCACGGTTTGCCATTTTTGAATGCAAACAGAGATCTCACAGTTTCTTACCTCTTATCGCCGTCGTGGGCCACCGTCGTGGCCACTACTGAACTCGCCTCAACCTCTAGAACCTGTTAGGTCCAATCAAGTCGATCAACACTCTCCCAAACTCAATTTTTCCTTTCCAAAATTGAAAACAAGCCTTTTGGCCGCTTACCTCCGAATTGGTGCCACCGTCGACGACGGTCCATCGTGATCACACCACCACGATCCTCGTCTTCCACTCTCCCTTTTTCATTCACAGATCACTAGCCATAGGTGAGGTTTGAAGGTAAGTTGGATGGGTTGGATTCACGGCTTAGAAGAAAAACAATGAAGAAGATGAAGATAATCGCACGGGAGAGAAGAGAGAGAAATAAGGAGGGAAAATAATAAAATAATAGAAAAATAATATTTTAATCCAATAGATCCACAATTTATGGAAGATGGCCAATGAAATGAGTGACACTTGTCACTCATCCAAGGGTCCTGATTAAGTCATCAACTAATCAAATTTTAGGTTTATTTAATTCGAATCCCAAGACGTTAAATGCCCGATTTCGATCATGTGAACATAACTTCTCCGTTCGACGTTCGATTTCGACGTGCCGCCTGTCTACGGACTCATGACGTCTCAATCTACATCACAGTTATCATTCCTCGTACGTTTGACTCCCCGAGTCAAAAGTCAACATTTTGCCCAAGACTAGAGACAAAATGGTCATTTTACACCGTCCATCCGATTGCGCTCAACTAATTACCGATTAATCTCACTAATCCTTCATTAGTCTCTAATCTAATCCTAGAGTTCAGGACGAGTCTTTACAGGCCATGTCATGGCAGACTCATGAAGCAGATTTCAAGTTCGCTACTTCGCGAATGGTATTGGTAGGTAGGTGATAGTATTGGGTAGTCTGAGTCTGATTTGGTTTGGGTATTGCAGCATTGGATATTTGGCTATTATGTAAATTAGTAAATTGTAATGTAATGTGTTTGATTTTGAATTTATAAGTATGATTAAGAACAATATTTCATTTAGTCCGAGTCTGATTTGTTTTGGGTATTTGATTTTGAATTTATAAGTATGATTATGGATGATATTTCATTTGATATATTGTGAACATAATATAGTATGGGATCATGGATTGATAATTGAATTTGAATGTGAGATTGATATTTCATATGCTCTGACTCCCTTGAGGATGATATTTGGGTGATCTCATGGTGTAATCAGTAATGTATGATATGAGTTTGAGTCGAATTTGATAATTTTGAATGGTTTGTTGGAATTTTATTTTTATTTATTTTTATCTCCAAACCACCTAGTCTCTTCCTTGCGGCCGCCCAGGAGCACCAAGGCACCGCCCAGGCTGCATAGGCACCGCCTAATTCGTGACTTGCCTATAGCTGCCACATAGCAGTTATTCGCGGCTGCACCGCTCCGCCTAGCACCTAGGCGGCCTCCTAGCCCGCCGTTTTGAACCTTGACCTAAATTATTCTAAGTACACGAAGTAACACTGGAACCTAAAGGGTACAAATATAGAAGGGTGAGTGGACCTTGCATTTATTTCAGTGTAAAGCCTTCAAAAAAAAGATTGATTGACCCCTCAGAATTTTACTGAAAACTCGTTATCAAAATCCTTAACTTGCACGTAATATGAAACATAATATTAAAATAATCATAAATCATAATAATCAATCTGGATTACAAATAAAGTATGCATAAACCACTATCTAATGTTCATGAGTTGCACGAGACATATGCTTATGCCAAGCTGGGTATCCATTTAATTTCTCGTGTACCACATCCACATGAAGGTGCATCACATCGTCACCACATATCCCATAGAGCTCAAATACAAACTAGCGCTATATAATTATAAGATACAAGCAAGTGCAAGGTGAATGATCACATGGAAACTTGTCTGTGGTCACACAGACAGGTACTTGGGATACTAGCAACTCCTAAGTGGTTATTTAATCACTTTCTTATACAACAATCTCGAAACTACTGTACACTTACAACCATCAACAATAACTAGACATCCTAAGGCATCTTTAAACAAATCAATCATTCTCGACAAATCATCAAGTAAAATCACTAACAAGCATGCTTCATAATGAAGTATGCAAAAACGTGCAAGTAAATAATCAAGGGTATAAAACAAGTAAATGAGGTTCACTCACAAACTAGCGGAGGAGCTGAAATCACTTGACAAGTCAAGCTAGCACGAGCTCCAAGCCAATCCAACCTTGTCGAGACCATTCGTAAAGGTTACTAAAATTTCCAAGTCAAACTCTAAGAAACCCCACTATGGTTGTCCAAAATGGTGCTTAAACAACTTTAAACGGCTTAAAACATGTTAAAAACAATCCAAAAGGCCCTAAAATTAGGACCACGCGCAGCCATGGGCTGAGAAACTGCCCCACGCGTAGCCACACAGTGCCTTGGGCCAGAGAAATTGCCACACGTCTGTAGAAGGTTGGAAAGTGGCCTCACGTGACGCCACATGCTGATCAGAGGTTGAACGGTTTCGATTTTTATTATGTACAAAGATTATTTGACAAATCGAAATGGTGGTAAAAAGGTACCATCAAGGTGGTATACAAATATTATCTATATTGAAATGATGATTTAGAGAATAAACGGTTTCAATTTGGATTATGGTATCATCTGTTTTATATTTTAATAAAAAGAAAATATTTGCATGCACAAACCCTAATGGTACCTCCTCGTACCATCATTTCAATTTATCAAATTGTATTTGTACATATATCATAATTGAAGCTGTTCATTTTCTAAATCGTCATATCAAAATCATCTCCGTAAAAAAATGAACAAGATTGAAGATCGTGTAGTCATTCATTTATATAACCTAAATGGACGGATTGCCATGAGACTCTGAATTTTTATCCAAACTGTTAATATATTTGATACATATGAATGACTAAATATCACTCAATTTTGTTATTTTTTTTTACAGAGGTAATTATGACATAATGGTTAAGAGAAAGAAAAGATCCGACCATGATATATGTTACTATTTGATAAATTAAAAAACTGGTATAAATAGTTATTATAACGGTGATATGTAAATATTATCCTTATTGAATATTATATTTTAGATATTTAAAAATTACTTTTTTATTAGAATATTTAAAAATTACGTATTTAGTGATTCCCACTAACCTTAATGATTGCCAATAACCAAGTTGGTTGGTGTGAGTGATTCGGTACTCTCAATTTTTTAAAAGATATTTTAGGTTCGAAAACTTTTACTCTCGGATGGAGATCACTTTAGCCAACATATATTTTTTTTTTTGGTTAATTCAAGGCCAACATAATTACCGCTTAAATATGCAACCCATAGCGCAAGAATTAGTTTGACCATAATTATGTCTTAAAATGTCACCCATTGCGATGTGCCCATTCACGACACCTCGTGGGTCCAGACCTTCGATCAAAAGAAACCACTAAGCAACTCCCAGCTTCGAAATTTCGAATGCGGCATTGAAAATGATGCGAAGTCTCCGACTCTAATGGCAGTTGGCAAGAAAAAAAAAAGCAAAAACCCGGAAATGAAACCTCCTCGTCCATGATGCACTAGCAAAAAACGCCTCTTTCACTCTCACGTTGTTAGACAGAGAGAGAAAAGGCAGTTTCAGATCTGAAAGAAAGTTCAAGATCAAGAGGCAATTAAAGGGTAAATCATATTCATTTTCCGTTTGGTTGCCGAGAAAATGGAGAAGTTGATCGACAACTTACCTGCCATGGATCTGATGCGCTCCGAACAAATGACCTTCGTCCAGCTCATCATATCCGTCGAGTCTGCTCATCGCGCCATTACTTACCTCGGCGAACTCGGCCTTCTCCAATTCCGAGACGTAAGTTTCCGAAACTCAGATCCAGAAAAGGTCTTTCTGACCTGTGATTAGATTTGGCATCGCTCAATCTCTCTAGTGACCGTAGCAGTGAGAATTTAATCGATTGATTTAGGAGTAATCTAGAATTTCGCGTCACCTTGTTTAAATGCCTGTTTTAATTAGTTGAGAGTGGATGCCAGTCAGAAATTGAGGAATTTACTTGGCAAGCTGTTATGATTTGTTTCGATATCGTGCTTAAGTTTCAATTTTTCTTCTGGATTTAGATTTTCATTATGGTTTCCTAGATTGCTCGGTTCATTGGTAAATTATGTATTCAGGAGTATATCTTATTTGAGCTCAGTTACATTGTATTTGGATCTCTTTTCCTATCTTATTTTTTGGCTTGGAATATTATAGATCTTCTTATATGCATAAATTCTCAGCTAGTAAGGTCTTCATGGTCTATTATGCTTGACATTAGAAAGAAGAATTTACTTGCATTCCTAATTTAGTTTTCTCCACTGTGTAAGATATACAAGCGCATTGGGTTTTCGTTTATAGGAATAGTTTTGTGTTAAATTTAAGTTCTCCTGCTTGCCAATAGAGTTTAAATATTCCGTTTGAGTTGACTCTTGCCTTATGCCTATATCTTATTATCTCTTAGATCAGGTTTGATAACTTCATATGATTGAAAAAAATACTCTGGGTATCTCGCTTTGCGTGAATTGCTTTTGGGTTTTGTCAACACAACACATCCTTTGGTCTATGATACTTGGGGTATAATTTGTTTATCCTTTGGGGTTCATATGTACATTTTCCAAGTTTGACTTAGGCTATGGAGCTGATTTTAATTGAGAAGCCTAGTACTACCAAAGGCTTTATTCTGTCCACATAGATCGTGCCTTGCACATCTACGTGTATTTGTGGAACTCATTACATTCATATTAGGGTTTAGGGTTTAGGGTTTAGGGACATTTAGTCATAATTACAGTTATGTCATAATTACCTCTGTAAATAAGAATATGCCCTCATTACATTCATAATTATGACATAATCCTTTTTTTTGGTTTGTTGTTTATGCAAGGATAGTCATTTTCATTACGATACAATGTATCCTACAGGCAGTTTTGTGGATAATTCTGATCAGTTAGTTATACTGATTATGGTTATTGTCATTAAAACCTGTTATATTATTAATCGTAACTTTGCTTAGAGAATTTGTTGTTCTTTGTGTGACTAACTTCTTTAAGACTTCAAATTATACATTGTGATTCGGTGTGGCAGCGTGTTTTCTGATTCTAATGGAGTTGGCTGGAAAAGAAAAGGAAAATCAAAATTGAAAGCTCAAATCATGCATTGTCTAAATTTTAAGTTATATCTATTCATTTTTATTTATTTTAATAAAGCTTCAAATTGCACATTGTGATAATTATAACTGTTTTGAGATTTCTGTTGGTAATTCTCTTCAAACTTAGAACTGGACTTTCTGTAGTATCAAATGATGTTCAGGCTATGTTTGGACGAGGAACTGCAAAGTACCAAGTGAACTTGGGCATGTTACTAACAAATGTACTAGAAACAAAGCTTCAGATGATTACTTGAGCAATTACCAAGGGAGTACATGCACCCCATGAGCATAACAAAATCACTAAAAATAAGGGATTCTAACACTTATCAAATAGTTATTTACAAATCCCTCTAAATGAATTGCATCTTGTCATTTGAAATCCCTTCATCTAATATTTTGTGGTGCATCTTCACCAAGTTTAGCCTAAATCCCATGGAACTTTGAAATTCCTGATCCAAACATAGCCGGAAATTTGTCTGGTTTCAATTTGTTTTCCAGGCTTGATACCAATTTATTCAATTTTTCTGGTTGCAAGCCTATAAGAAAGTAGAAAAATACAACTTCTAGGTTCTGAAGAAACCAACTCAGTCTGAAGAGCAAGCTTTGTTGAGTTTATGAAATTGTACGTATGATACCCTTGAATAATGACTATTCATATTTTCACGTGTCAGCATCAAAGAGTGCATGCAGGGCACGCTTTTGTATGTAACACCTTGGTTTGTATTGTATATGAGGCATGTTATGAAGGCATTGAAATTATTTTTTCTTTCATTTATAATCTCCTTTCATATATGATTTCTTGAAATGATCATGCATATTGCCTTTTCTGATTTTATTCAGATATGCTCACGGCCATATTTTGTCTCTTTTGCAGTTAAATGCTGATAAAAGCCCTTTTCAGCGAACATTTGTTAATCAGGTAGCCAGCCGGATTTGGTTAGAACTAAAAATTGCAGTTTTATGTTTTGCTCTGCAGCATCTTCTTTATTGGATAATGAGGAACATTTTTCTAAGTCAAAATGTCAATGTTTCAGCCCTTGAATTGGTGGTGTTTTAGGGATTTCATGCTTTCCGTTTTTAGTTTGCATATTCTTATATCCTGGAAACCTTTTGCCCCTCAACTTTGCGGTGTCTCTCAATTTGCTCCCTAAGGAAAAGAATTGTCTCAGTTTGACCCATATATTATGAACTTTTGCCATGTGGGTATGTTGTGCAACCTTGTCCTAAATTCTTTCTTGTAGAAGAGAGGTGTCTGATGGAATCTTGGACAGAGTTGGTCAGAAGACCCACATTTCAAAGCCTCATTTGATATGGAGCAATTGTTTCAATATATTTTAGGGGGTATAATGGGATAGATTCCAAAGTTGCAGCGGGATAAATGTAATTTTCCATATCTTTTCTGATTAAATGCCTGGTTTTCCA
The DNA here is from genome assembly GCA_032719365.1 of Prinsepia uniflora. Taxonomy (NCBI): domain Eukaryota; kingdom Viridiplantae; phylum Streptophyta; class Magnoliopsida; order Rosales; family Rosaceae; genus Prinsepia; species Prinsepia uniflora. The sequence continues at coordinate 67,273,305 of CM064868.1, read as the reverse complement.
CTTTCTAGTGTATTGTTTCTGACATTTCTGCCAGCTTTACTTGCGTAATTGGAATTACATTGACCAACATTAGGACTTGATTGCGCATGATCCCCTTTCCTTGTTATTTATCAGAAAAGAGAAAGCTATTGATCTTTAATTAGGATCAGTATTCTATAGCTGTCTTTATATTTTTCCCAGAAACTGTACATATTGAACCCTTTATAGGTATCTATAAATTATATAACTGATGACATTAGGAAGTTAGACTTGAATATATTGACTATAGCTTTATTATTAGAATTCAGCTGTTGATACTGACGTTGATTGCAATAATCAATTATTATTAATTTTAGTTGTTGTCTTTCTGAGGATTCCCACAGGTAAAGCGATGTACAGAGATGTCAAGAAAACTGCGGTTCTTCAGAGATCAAATCAGTAAAGCTGGTCTAATTTCATCTGTACAGCCTGTTTTGCAACCAGATATCGAGTTAGAGGAATTAGAGGTCTTTTCCTATGACAATGCTGTACCATTTATTGTCACTATCCTTCCTTTCCATCCCTTTGGTTTGCTTTTGATTTTACAATGGCAACACTAATGTTAAGCTGGAACTTATTGTCTAAATTGGCACTAACCAATAGCATCCTTAGTTAGGGAGCATTTAATCATGTAAACTGATAATTGAATTGTACACTTTATGTACCCATTCCAGATACAACTTTCCGAGCATGAGCATGAGCTAATAGAAATGAACTCTAATAGTGATAGACTTCAACGTTCGTATAATGAACTCCTGGAATTCAAGATGGTATTGCAAAAGGTAACTGGCCTCTTTCTTCCCTCAGTGTGTGATTATTAGCAACTTCTATTTGCTGCTCAATCTAATAGTATATTGCATAAGGTACCCCTTGTGTATGCATGTGTAAGAATGTGTCAATTGAAGCGTGTCTTCTGGTCACCTTTTTTGTCCAACGACCTTTCTTCATGCATCTCCTAAGTATTGAATCTCATTTCAGAAAGAATCAAATTATTAAACCTTACCTTAGTTTTCAAGTGTTTCTTTTCTCTGTGCGTTCTAATATATATCTTTATATTGGCAAGTCCAGGCAAGTGGATTTCTTGTTTCAAGTAATAGCCATGCAGTTTCAGAGGAGAGAGAACTAGATGAGAATATTTACTCACATGATGACTATGGTGATTCAATTTCATTACTTGAACAGGTACTTGTCCAGATTATGCCTTAATAACTTTGATGTACTTTTCATGTAAAATCTTTTCTGTGATTTCATTTGTAATTAATTACGGATTTTACAGGATATCAGACCAGGACCATCAGACCAATCTGGGTTGAATTTTGTTAGTGGAATTATTTCTAAATCCAAATCTCTAAGGTTTGAGAGGATGTTGTTTCGTGCTACAAGGGGCAACATGCTTTTCAACCAAGCAGCTGTGGATGAACAGATCATGGATCCTTTATCTACTGAAATGGTTTTCTTCTCCTTTAGTGTTATAGAAATATCTGTCTGTCGGTGCAGTTTCTTTTATTTTTGTTATGTGATGTCTTTGCTGTTCTTACTACAGGTTGAGAAAACAGTGTTTGTAGTGTTCTTCTCAGGGTTGCAGGCAAAAACAAAGATTTTGAAAATTTGTGAGGCCTTTGGTGCGAACTGCTATTCTGTTCCAGAAGATATAACTAAGCAGAGACAAATATCTAGAGAAGTAAGCATTGATTGAGATAGTTGGAAGTTTATTAACCTTAAATTGGAAAGAAATTTCATGCTTAAAGTAAACGTTTTTGTTTTTTTCAACCTTGTTTATGAAACTTTATTCTGCTCCTTGTTTGTGTATATGTGATGTGCACTTGCTAGCATGTTTAGCTTAAGATGCTCCCTTTAATATTTGCCTATACTTGCAGGTCTAGATTGCAGCAGCAATTAGTACTCTATTTTATTTCGCTTAAACTTTTGGTTTCCGTTGTAGGTTTCATCACGTCTTGCTGAATTGGACGCAACCTTGGATGCAGGGATGCGGCATAGAAATAAGGCACTTACTTCTGTTGGGTTTCACCTAGCAAAATGGACGAACATGGTAAGATATATAGCTGCTACTTGTTTCTGGTTACTTGTTATTTCTTTTGATGGAGTGAAAAATATATTGATCTAATATATGATGAACTCATTATAGGATTGGTTTAACTGTATTGTGATAGTGACAGTATTTCCTATCCTTTCCCAGGTAAAAAGGGAGAAAGCTGTATATGATACGTTGAACATGCTGAACTTTGATGTTACAAAAAAATGTCTTGTTGGAGAGGGTTGGTGTCCTATATTTGCAAAAACAAAGGTAAACTGCGTTGGTTTCTCATCAATATTTGTGTTGTTACTTTAGATCCGAGTCCTCAACCCATCCGAGTCCTATCCAATGGATGCTTCTTTTTTCTTTTTTTTCCTTTTCTGTTTGGGGTTAGGTTTGTCATTTAATAATTGTCTTCCCCATTTTATGAGTTGATTTTACAATTTTTAATTGATAATATGTCCATAGTTTTCAATGGAACATAGGATTTGTACTTCTGAAATCATTTGTGGACATCTATGAAGCAAGACTCATGAAGAACATAACATTCTGTTAAAAAAAGAATTAGTGTACCTGTAAGGCGGATCCCTTATCCTAATCATAATGTACATTGCACCTCTAGTAAATGCATGCATGCATCCTTTTTCTTTTGGGTGGAATATAGGTTAGCCTTAGGATATGGTAGCCTTTTTTCCCGGTAGAAGATAGTTTGGCCCTTTTTGGTGGAACTTGGAAAATAGTTTAGCCTTCTTGCAAGTTCATGAATTCATTTTTTCTACATAATTTTATAGTTTCCATAAAATTTAGGTAAAATCGAACGGAATGTACAAATTTAAAATGTTATGTCAATGTACAAGTTATTATATTCAGTGCTTTACTTATAAGAGCATTATTGATTGTGAACCATAAAACAGGAAAGAAAAAATCCCAAAGACACCAACAGAATTGCATATATAAATGCTATCTTATATGCTAGTTTTGTTCAAAGTATGTTGTTACAGGAGTAATTTTTTACTGTAGAAGAATTTGGAACTTGTATTGTTTTAACAAATAATTTTATGATGCAATAGATTCAGGAGGCGCTACAACGTGCTACATTTGACAGTAATTCACAAGTGGGAGTAATATTTCACGTGATGGATGCCATAGAATCACCTCCTACATATTTCAGAACCAATCGCTTCACAAGTGCATTCCAGGAAATTGTTGATGCATATGGGTTAGTTAAAATATGCTGCTTAGAAACTTTATCATGTTTTTTGCTGAAAGTTGCCAAGATTCTATAGCATTTTTTTTTCACGAACAAATGAAAAATTGTAGATGAATGGATTTAACTTGAATCAACATAATAAGTAGTTTAGATGATGAACCAACCATACACACCATATAACTAATGTTTCTGATTTAATTTGTAGTGTTGCGAGATATCAAGAAGCCAATCCTGCAGTTTACACATGTATTACATTTCCATTTCTTTTTGCGGTGATGTTTGGGGACTGGGGTCATGGAATATGCTTGTTGCTGGGAGCATTAGTTCTTATAGCTCGTGAAAGTAAGCTCAGCTCTCAGGTATGTCCTTTTGTCAAATTCTAGGATTATTAATAGCAAGTATACTATCAGAAGACACCATACTTGATCGGTAATGAACCACATTGCTTTAGTTTTATGTCAATGAACCAGAAATTGATTTATTTTGCTCTTCTTTGTGTACTTTTCTTAATAATAAAGTTTATATACGTCCTTTCAGAAACTTGGGAGCTTTATGGAGATGTTATTTGGTGGGCGATATGTACTTTTTCTGATGTCCCTATTTTCAATCTACTGTGGGCTGATTTACAATGAGTTCTTCTCTGTTCCTTTTCACATATTTGGTGGTTCTGCTTACAAATGTAGAGATGCTGCTTGCAGGTAGTCTCTAATTTTAAATCTTGAATCTCTAATTTGCCCTTAATGTGTTGTATCCTGTATTGAAGTCACCTTCAGGTGACGGCTCTATCACAGTATACTGCTCTGATTCTAGCTTTTGAGATTTGAGGTTTCTTGAATGTACATGTGTACCCACCTTACTAGTATGCTGTTGTGCAGCTTTTATCATACGTAGGCTTAACTAGAGTTGTCCTGTTAAGAATTTTTACTGTTTTCCAAATAATATGGAATTTTTATTTAGATTCACGAATCTTCCTATAAAAATTAATTCACTAACATAAAAAAATTTCTATTGTTTATGCTGGTTTACAAGATAACTTGTTCAGAAGAAAAGTACTGCTTATCATAAATTTGTCTTCTTTTGAGCAGTGAGGCGCACACTATAGGTTTAATCAAGTACCGAGATCCTTATCCATTTGGTGTGGATCCCAGTTGGCGTGGAAGTCGTACGGAACTGCCTTTTCTCAATTCTCTTAAAATGAAAATGTCAATTTTGTTGGGTGTGGCGCAGATGAACTTGGGAATTCTACTTAGTTACTTCAATGCACGGTTTTTCAGCAGTTCGATTGATATAAGGTGTGTCTCATCTTCATATGTTTATCAGTATCCTGTTTATTTGTCTTCCTTTGTAATGTAGAGCAGAGAGTTTGACTTATTCTGTACCTTGTGTTAGATACCAGTTCGTGCCACAAATGATCTTTCTTAACAGCCTTTTTGGGTATCTATCACTTCTTATTATCATCAAATGGTGCACTGGCTCTCAGGCTGACCTCTATCATGTAATGATTTACATGTTTTTAAGTCCTACTGATGATCTTGGTGACAATCAATTGTTCTGGGGCCAAAGACCACTTCAGGCATGAGTTCAACTCTTCTCCATATTGTTATTTCATATGTATACTATCTTATGTTCTTAATATATGTTATGGCTAATGGGGGTATGCTTTTGCAGATCATTTTGTTGCTTTTGGCTCTAATTGCAGTTCCATGGATGCTCTTTCCAAAACCTTTTATTTTGAAGAAGCTTCATACAGAGGTACTGTGGTGTAGCTTGCCTAGGCATCTGTTATAACTTCTAGGGTTGCAAGAAATCCAGAAAAGGAAAAAGAATTGCTAGTCTTTTGTACTATTATTCTGCAAATGTTTAAAAAAAAAATTGGTTCATTTAGTGATTAGTAATTTAGTATACTCAACTGGTTATGGGGACTCAGTTATGTGAGGTATGTACTTGTCTTTGGGGCGAAATATATAGAACTTGAGAATATGACACCTATGTTTTGCTGATGTTATTTTTCAGAGGTTTCAAGGTCGCGCCTATGGGATGCTTGGCACCTCAGAGCTGGACCTTGAGGTGGAACCTGATTCTGCTAGGCAACATCACGAGGAGTTCAATTTTAGTGAGGTATTTGTACACCAGATGATACACTCCATAGAGTTTGTTCTGGGTGCAGTTTCAAATACGGCATCATATCTACGGCTATGGGCTTTGAGGTATGCCTATATTGTTAGTCTATTTTGTAGGTCACATGTATTTGGTTTTTTCGGCTTATGTCATGGCTTTCCTTCATCTATGTGATAGCTTTCCTTTAATATTTGTTACTTGAATTACAGTTTGGCCCACTCGGAATTGTCAACCGTATTCTATGAGAAAGTCCTACTCCTTGCGTGGGGGTGAGTTCCAAGCTTTAATCCCTTTATCATTGCATGCTTGTGCACATCTGACTGCTAGTTTTTCTCATTTCTTTTCTGTTTCTTGAAAATACTAAACCTATTCTAGATTCTTATCTAGATCTGCTTACTATTGCATTTTCTTCATTTGTCTTCACACTATGTTTTTGAATCTTTCTAAACAACTGCTAATACACTGAACCCATCTCGTTCATACGATAACAAAGTTTCTATTTACAATTTGCTGTATATTCCAGTGTTTCAGACTTGTTGCATATATCGTGCTGCACATATTCCTTTTCATCTTGTCACAACCTTGAATTTTAAGATATGCTGAAAATATTGTAACAGGTATGACAACATTGTTATCCGGCTAATTGGGTTAGCTGTTTTTGCTTTTGCAACGGCGTTCATACTACTCATGATGGAGACGCTGAGTGCTTTCCTTCATGCCCTCCGTCTTCATTGGGTAGAATATCAAAACAAATTCTACCATGGCGATGGCTATAAGTTCAAACCTTTTTCATTTGCTGCGATTACCGAGGATGAAGATTAGCCCGCACCTGTAAACCAGTTTCTTGGGAAGGGAAGGCGGTATGTAGCTAGCACGAAAAAAAAAAAGCAGTGTTCTATTTCCAGCCTGAAATGGAATTTGAGAGAGCCCCATTTTGCACGGCATGGAGCAGGATGATTCTCGATTTTGACCTAAAGTCCTGGCTCATATTCTTTTGGAGTAATATTGGTATAAAAAGGCTCCGTATAAGAGTCGTGGTTAGTTCCGTTCGTAGGTGTATACTTGATTTGTATTTCGTTTATTTCTAATCAATAGAGGAGAGGGGAGGCGAATCAAATTCGCCTTTTGTAAAGAGGAGCTGGGGAATCATACTGGGTAGTTTTTACTTTTTATTTTTCTGGGATTTTAGCTTTGTTTAGCTTATACAAATGCACACTACAGTGCTGGTTCTGGGAATTGGTCCTGGATTCTTTGTTTACCATTGTGACATGTATAAGTTTTGTGAATCAGAGCTCCAAAAATTTCGTTTTGCAAGGATAAATAATTTAGATAATTCACATCGCAAATAAAACGTATGGCACATAAGTAGCTTGATGTTGGTTCATTGTTTCTCAAGAGTTTCATCACAAGGTAAACTAATATTTTCCTTATTATGTTTTCAAGTTATCACGTCTAATGATACTTTTCGTATGTTAAGTTACTACATGATTATTGGATACACTAACTAATCTCTCCTCGTGAAGAATCCATAACATGGTACACCAACCCTCAAGGCGTTTTGAATTTCTTGAGTCCTGAGTAGAATTACGTATTCCCTTGCGAAGTATCGTCCGTCTTTGGAAAATTGGTTTTGCTTGACGTGCTATTTATGGCATTGTAAGTATCCAACGGTTACAATTCGATTCTTGTCAAGAAGAAACCTTGACTTGGTTTTGGTTGCAGTATCGTACGTGTTGGATTATGTGGAAATGCTGGTGTGCTTTCATCTTGGATAATAAGCCCTTGAATTCTGGTCTTGCAATCAAAAGGATTATAAACCTCCACTTGGAATGCCTGGAATCAGCCAAGAGGAAGTGTGCTCTGCTCTGATGGTAGTTCCTCCTCTGATAGTGGTCTCTGCTTAGCTACTGTTGTTAGTTTGGTTTGGCGCGTTTTTTCTTTCTTTGCGTAAGTGTTTTTAGTCTCTGTTTGTTTAGCTGTGTAGCTTTGCTTGCGGCTTGTTTCTAGATCTTTGCCTTTGTGGCTTCTATAAACACATGATCAATCCAAAAAAGAGTCTATCAATCAAGTTGATAGACTCTAACTTTTCTGATTGCATATAACACAGATAAAAGTCCATCATAATATAAAAAGAAAAAAGAAAAAAGAAAAAAAAAGGAACTTGATGGAAATGGTACCCTTGCAAAAAATTTATTCAAAAATAAAACTCAAAGCTTCGTTTACAAAAGTACACCATATATAATTTATGGTAACATTCTAGTCACCATTTTAGAGAAATTAGAAGAGTGGCCACCATTTTAGAGAAATTAGAAGAGTGGCCAATGTGGATAGAGGAGCTAGCGCAACTTTCTTTCAGAACCTAAAAAAATTTCCTTTCATCTTCCATCTTCCTCAGCTTCAAGGGGGTGTTCTCATTCGCAGAAGTTGGTCACTCTCAATCATATGTTTGATTGTTGATAAAGTGGATGTTCAAATGTTAGGTATTCAACAAATTAAAGCAAATTAATAACCAATTTTTATTTCCAAGGTTAGCAAAAGCAAGTCCGCAGACGAACAAATTTAAGAATTTCTTTTTTTTTTTTTTTTTTTTTTTTTTTTTTTGTGTAATGAAGGGACTAGAGAAATCGGAATTGGCCCAGAGAATGGTGTTGCTAATGTGGATGATGATTCATTGTCTGATTGTTTCGGCCGAAGGAGCAATTCCGGGGGGCTAGGGTGTTGTTGGAAGAGTTTTTTCATCGAGCATTGCTATGGATAGGTCGACAAGAGCTTTTTTGGCTCTACGAAATTGACCCTCCCCTAGCGTCCTCTCGCGGTCAAGGGCGACAAGAATGATGTCCCACAACGTCAACCACTGCCTCATTTGGCTCGATTTCATCGCGGATGGCGTTGCATTAGGTATGGTCAAATGAGTTTTTTTGAGGGTGTGGGTAAACCCTTACCCTAGATGGTTACACACATTCAGACTCATCCTCAATTTTTGAGAGTTTACCCAAACCTTACCTATTGGGTAATGGGTACCCATGATATTTTACATTTATTTTCTCCTTTCAATTTTTTTTTCTTTGTGTTTCATTTTGTTTTAACTTCTAATTTTTTATACTTTTCAATTTATTTTGCTTTTCATTTTTCTTTTTACTTTTCATTTTTTTTTTACTTTCATTTGTCTTCAACTTTTTATTTTTAACTTTTAATATTTTTTCCTTTCAATTTCGTTTGTTTTTTTTTACTTTTCATTTTTTTCAAATCCTCTCAATTTCTATTGGAGTTTCTGTTACAATCCGTTTTGAAATTTAGAGTGAGAATTAGTAAATGACCAATTTACCCTTCTATCCTTAATTATCAAAATTTGTCGAGTTGATCAATATTAGTGAATGAGTTATTTGAAAATTTGGCTTCGAAAACTTTTCAATTAAATGAAGAATGAGTAGTAAATGTCGAAATGGAATTCAAAACTTGAAAAAAAAAATTAGTTAGAAATTTTATTATAATTTTTTTTAAGAATTTATAAAACTCCCTTTAAATTATTTCATGGTTGTGAAATCTTAAAAAATTTATAGTTTACGTTGATTTTTGTTAAATTATTTAAAATTAATTATTAAGTTCTAAAAAAAAATGATGTTAATATAATTTCGTAACATTTTTGTGTATAATTTTTTTGATGGAAAATGAAATAACTGATATTTAATTGAAATAAAGTAATTTTAAATAATAATACCTAATAAATAATAATAATAGTAAGAATAGAAAGAAAAAAAATTAGTAAAGAGAAGAAAGTGTTAAAAATTCCTAGATAATTTGAAGAATGGATAAATAATATACTTTGAATTTAATGAGTATTAAATACCCTCAATACCCATGGGTAAACCCTCACCCTACCCATTAGATGATAGGTAAATTTTTACCCATCTAATTTCTACCTATTTATTTCTACCTATTTCAACAATACCCATGGGTACCCATGCCCATGGATAATTATGCCCATCCCTACGTTGCACACGTCCAGGACTTTGATGGTGCGATCGAATAGTCGGAAAGGAAGTAATCAATTGTGGGTTTGGAGAGGTGGGGCTTGTTTGCAGAGGTCACGGTGAAGATTTTGAATTCTTAGTGAATTTGTAGGAAGGCGTCGAGGAGGTCACAGAGCCATTGGAGAGATACTAGCTCTTGGGAGGAAGAAGAGAGGTGGAAGAAGCAATCGACCACATGGGTTTGGAAGAAGTCGAGGTCCACCGTCCCCTGACCTCCTCCATGGTTATGGGTATCCATTGAATTGAATTGAATTGATTTCATCTGAGACTGAAGATGGATCGACCGATATGGTTGTTAAAGCCAGCTGACGACCCTTGGTATTCCGTCGCTGGCATTATCTCACATCACACAACCCTAATTTGATTATATAATCCGAGTCAATCGCACACATCCAATTCAATTGAGCAATAAGTGTGTTATGGGTATGGGGCATTGAAGCTGGAGTTGGATTGAAGCGAGCTCGAGCAACATTGTTTTTAACTGTATTGTAATTAAGAATCAATTTGATATGAATGGACAAATATATCCTTTGTTTTTAACAGAATTAGTTAGTTTTTTTAAACGGATGGACTAAATTAGTGATTTGGCTAAAGTAATGGGACCAAAAAAGTCAAAAATCGAGTTGAGCGACGTTTACAATAATTGAGGTTTAGTTGAGAGATCATTTCTCCAATTTTTTCTTCAAATACTTAAATTAATTCGGCTTAATGAAATAGATTGTAGATTTGGGCCAAACTCGAATACTTATTGTTCATACCATATCGGCTCAGACCGACTATGGGGCCCAGACTGACTAGGAAGCCCAATCCACTACCAAATACCATATCAGCCCAGACCAACTTCAGAGGCCAAGCCCTCTATCGGTCGGCATTACGGCCCAGACCGACCCGGAGGCCCATCCCTTGGACCATCTTCCTTAGCCAAGGATACAACGGCAGCTGGATACTATGACTACATAACTCGGTACAGAATAAGGCCCAGCCTTCAGGCGCCTCACTCGGGAGCTCAGTGGGGCCGACCACCCGCAGCTCAACATCCGATGACACGTCCCATGTAACACCCCGGAAATTCGAGGATCTTAATATTGTAATTTAATGTATGAATTGACGTTTTTACCCTTGTGAATGGTATGGCAAATTGTTGACTTTTTGATTGGTGGGTCCAATGGACTTTGACCAATGACCGTAACGTAGTTCGGGACGTCACGAGTCCATAGCCAGGTGGCACGTCCAATTCGGATGATCAGGGAAAAAGTTATGGCTATCGGAAGTTCAGGGGCATTACCGTAATTTGGACGATTAGGGCGAAAATGTTGACTTTTCATTTGACAACTAATTTTCACATGACTCAAGGACCGTTAGGTAGGTCTCGACATCCTGAGTCCGTAGACAGGCGGCACGCCGAAATCGGACTTCGTACGAGGAAATTATGGTCACGGAAGTAAGCGCGATTAACCGAACTAACCGAGAACCGGATTAAAATAATATTATAATAATAGGATCTGATTACTTTAATCAAATCAATCTGGACCCTTGGATGAGTGACAAGTGTCACTCATCCCCACACTCCCTAAAACAAGGATCTATGTTGGCCATTAGATTAGTTAATTGATTTCCTCTCCTCAAATCCTCACCATTGAATCTTAGATCTGATGGAATCCTAGCCCTTGATTTCATCCACTCCATCTGTTTAAAAACCAACGGATCTCACTTCCTCACACTTACATTTTCATTCTCTCAAAACCGTTTAACACGGTTAACTCTTGGAACAAACTCACCAGCACCTCACCACTCAACCTCACACCCACGACAACACCAGGCAGCCAACAGCCACCCTCAGACGCCAGCCACCACCCCACAGCCACCCTGCACGGCCGGGAATCCTCCCAGACCCGAGAAGGAACCCGAACAACCCAAACCATCCCACCATCCAAACCTTCACACCTGGACCCGAACCAACGTACGGTTAGGTTCACTGTGACGGCAGGACAACCCAGAGCTGGACTGGACGACGTACGGCGGCGGTAAGTCGAAAAACCCGAGAGACCCGATTTTCTTCCCTGCTTCGAAACGACCGTTTTTGACGTTGAATTTGTTTGGTTGCTTCTAAGACACACTTAAGGGACCCAGACGACCAATTTGAACCAAGGTTCGCGGCTGGAAGCTTGACGACTCGCCGGAGAAGACGAACCAGAGCCGGCAGCCGGTTTCCTGTCGATTTTCAGGTAGATTTTTGAACCTAGAAACTAGTTTTGAGTCCACAGAACCATAGAACACATTGTGACGAGTTCATAGGAACAAATCCCATCAGAAATGGTGGTCGGGTTGATGAGAACTGATCGGGTCGAACCGTGGGTCTGCGGTGACCCGGTTCTCAGACCCGGTTACTGTAGCTGATGACGTCATCATGCTGACGTCAGCAGTGACGTCATGATAACGTCATCATGTCAGAAATCAGTCAGACCAGGGACCAATGGACTGCTGACACGTGTCCTCTGACACTGTCAGTGATGACGTCATGCTGACGTCAGCAGTACTGTAGCACTGTTGACCAGAGGGTTGACCAGGCGCGTGGGGGCGCATGTGAACAGTACTTTTGGTAGGACCACCACCATTCTTTAGGTTTCGACGATCCGGATCCAATGGCGGTGGTTTCGGGTCGATCGGAGATCATTAAGTTGGTCAAAATGAGGTTTATTGCCTTGGGAAGCGCGTTCGGGCGGCTTTTCCGGGCCAGTTTCGGTCTAGGGTTTCATGGTTAAATGTTAGGGGTTTGTATTGACCTTCACGTATACTTTGGACATGACAGGAATTGTACAGTGTACTAGAACGAGGGTATACGTTTGATTTTCAGCAGGATTGTACTGTGAGTGGGCCGTTTTCTTAAACCCTTGCGTGCATAAATGTTTTCTGGTTTATTATACATATTCACATGCTAAAAACAAATAATGGTTTTGATGAGATGGAAATTATGGTTATGGCACGTTTCACGGTATTTGGGCTTGAGACCCGTCTGATGAAACTTAAAGATTGGTTGGATTTTATCTATGTATATATATATATGCTTTGCATGTGGATATCAATAAAATGTATTTGGTACTGCACTGTATAGATCCTTCCATATTATATTGTCTCCTCCGGATGAGGTACCCCAGAGAGGTCACGGACGTCTAGTACGTCCAGCGTCTATGACGCTAAGCATCAGGGATGCTGTACCCGAACGGGGTTCGGGGATTGAACTCGGAAATTGAGACCCGAGTGGCACGCGTAGCCTTGTGATTGTGACCTTATTGACGTCAGGGACGTCAGACATCGGGGATGTCGGGATTGGAGTGTATAGTGCAGTGGCTAAAATTATGTTTATGGTTTTATTATATGCCTTATGGTTTATATTATATGATTGATGGTTTTAAATTCGGTTGCACGCATGTTTGGAAAACGGAGGGGTAAATTATATGTTTTACTTATCAAATGATTTTATAAACTTGAGTTTCGGTCCACTCACCCTTAATGTTTTGGTAACCCCTCCAGGTCGTGATACTGAGGAGGAGGAGGAACCTGAGGCTGAGGCATAGATCTACTTCTGCGTACCTGAACCCCTGTTGGGTGGTTTACCCACAGGTTTATTTTTAGAGTCGTGCTCGCAACTTGTAATTTTGGATTTCATCCCTTGTCTAATATCTGTTTAATTCGGATTTGATGTATGACTTTAATTTGGTTATTTATGCATTTGATGTTTTGAGGTTAAAATTGGTATGAATTATTGGGTGTCAGACGGGAGCAGGGCACGTGCCCTTGTGGTCCCTGTGAGATCGGGGCGGGTCCTGGTAGCTTGGTATCAGAGCACTAGGTTGTGGTCAGCATGCTAGACTAGCGATTAGTACTAGTTACTTTTCGACTTTTAAGGATATTGTTATCTGATCTATGCCTCTTGACAGTTGGTTATGCCTCCTAGGAGAATTCCTCATACACGAACTGACGAGGTTATGGAAAGGGAAATGGAATGCGCAAGCATTGAGCGGGCTCAAAGTCTGGGGGCCACACCTTTCAACGGGGGATCGAACCCCGAAGATGCTCATGATTGGATCACCAAATTTGAAAGGATCTTCACGGTGATGCACTGCCCTCCGGGCGAACGGGTAACTTTGGCGGCCTTCTTACTGGAAGGAGGAGCCTACCAGTGGTGGCACGGACTTGAAATGTCTGGATGGTCTGTCCATACCACTACTTGGGAAGTTTTTCGTTCCCAATTTCTGGACCAGTACTACCCGCGATCGTTCCGCGCGGCACGGGAGGCTGAGTTCTTGCGGCTGGAGCAGGGGGATATGTCCGTTGCGGACTACGAGCAGACTTTCGGGAAACTTTCCCAGTTTACTGCATCATTCGTGAGCACGAAGGAGGACAAATGCCAAAGGTTTGAGCTTGGACTCCGAGGGGAGATCCGGGCAAGTGTGACTGCTGCTACTCATGCTTCATTGAGAGATATGGTCGACGCTGCGGTGCGTGTCGAGGCCAGTCTGGCGGCACACCAGACACCACAGCCTCCGGGCGAGGGGCGACGTCAGGATCGCCCACATCGTGGGCCATCGGGCCAGAAGAGCAACAAGGGAGGAGGCTACAGGGGAGCACCCTCATCCTTCAAGGGTCGTGGCTGGTCAGGTCGACGTGGAGGCTCTCAGGGCAGAGGATCAGGATACAACTCTGGGCAGCGTTCATCTTGGAGCGGTGCTTCTGTTGGGCATTCGGACAGGCCGAGGCCAGTAACCTATTTTGCTTGTGGAGAGGAGGGCCACTATGCCTGTGATTGCCCGCAGTTACCCAAGAACAACGACGCTGGGGGATCTAGTGTGGTGCAGAGCATGGCTTCCCACACTAATGGAGGTCACGGTCAGGGAGGTGATCGTGGTACTGGGCGTGGCGCGCGCGGGCGCGGACGGAACGGAGGGCCAAGGGCCCAAGTGTTTGCAATGACCCAGTAGCAGGCGAGGACTGCCCCAGGCGTGGTCACAAGTACACTACATATCTTAAACCTTCTTGTACGTGTATTGATGGATGCGGGGGCTACACATTCTTTTATTTCGAAGAGTTGTGCTGGTATGCTTGATTGTGTGGTATCAGCTTTAGATTGTGAAATGGGCGTTGGCACCCCGATGTGCATCGTGTACCTTGTGAATCAGGTGATTCGGAGGTGCCCGGTAAGAATTGAGGATGTGGATTTACCAGCAGACTTAATTATTCTGGATATCCACGAATTCGATATAATCCTAGGGATGGATTGGCTATCGGAGCATGGATCGCTCATCGATTGTTGTAGCAAGCAAGTGATTCTACGGAGCCCGGGTTTGCCGGAGGTTATCTTTCAGGGAGAACGTGATGGTTCGCCTCCTGAAGTGATTTCGTCACTTACTGCTACCAAACTTCTACGGAAGGGATGCCAAGGTTTTCTGGCGCATGTCGTGTCGGAGCAGGTCGATACTCCGGGTATCGACGAGATACCGGTGGTACGTGAGTTTCCGGATGTATTCCCGGAAGACTTACCTGGATTACCGCCATCGCGGGAGATCGAGTTTACTATTGAACTACTCCCTGGTACCCGAACTATATCCCAGGCACCATACCGGATGGCGCCGGCCGAGTTACGAGAACTCAAGACTCAATTACAGGAGTTGGTGGATTTGGGATATGTCCGACCGAGTACTTCACCGTGGGGAGCACCGGTATTGTTCGTGAAGAAGAATGAGGGAAGTCTCCATTTGTGTATTGACTATCGACAACTCAACAAGGTGACACTGAGGAACCAATATCCTCTACCCAGGATCGATGACCTGTTTGACCAGTTGCGGGGAGCTCAGTGCTTCTCGAAGATTGATTTGTGGTCTGGGTATCACCAACTGAGGATTTCGGAGGAGGATATTCCGAAAACTGCTTTTCGAACTCGTTACGGACACTACGAGTTCCTTGTTATGCCTTTTGGCTTGACGAATGCTCCAGCAGCATTCATGGATTTGATAAACCGGGTCTTCCGACCCTACCTGGATAAATTCGTGATTGTGTTCATCGATGATATCTTGGTGTACTCAAGGAGTGCCCAAGCACATGAGGAACATCTACGGTTGGTCTTGAAGATGCTGAGACAGAAACAGTTGTACGCCAAGCTGAGCAAGTGTCAGTTTTGGCTGAGCAGTATTGGTTTTCTGGGACACGTGATATCGACGGATGGGAATTGCGTGGATCCCCAGAAAAAAGAGGAGGTGACCAACTGGGCTAGACCGACAACGGTAACTGAGGTGCGGATTTTTGTCGGATTAGCAGGTTACTACCGAAGATTTGTGGAGGGTTTCTCCAAAATTGCTGCACCATTGACTCGTTTGACTCGGAAGGGAGTGAAATTCATTTGGGACGAGCAGTGCGATCGGAGTTTTCAAGAGTTGAAGGATCGATTGACCACTGCACCTGTCCTTTCACTGCCGGATGACAGTGGAGAGTTCGTGGTCTTCAGTGATGCATCGTTATAAGGTTTGGACTGCGTGTTGATGCAGACTGGCAAGGTTATCGCCTACGCATCCCGGAAGCTGAAGACTCATGAGTTGAACTACCCTACCCATGATTTGGAGTTGGCAGTGGTGGTTCATGCTCTAAAAATCTGGAGGCATTATCTATTCGGCGCAACGTGTCGGATATACACCGACCACCAGAGTCTTAAGTACCTATTCACTCAGAAGGAGCTTAACATGAGACAACGGAGATGGTTGGAGCTGCTGAAGGATTATGACTGTACGATCGAGTACCATCCGGGTAAGGCCAATGTGGTGGCAGATGCACTCAGCAGAAAATCAGTGGGATCAGTTGCACACCTGGGGATGGTGTATCTTCCTTTGCTGGTGGAACTTCGGAAGGCGGGAGTTATTCTGGGTACGGATGAGCATGGAGCTTTGTTGGCCAGCTTCCATGTACGACCTGTGCTGATTGATCGGATTATCGAAGCACAACTTCAGGATCCGATACTCTGTATCTACAGAATTGAGGTCGATGCGGATGGGAGACATGATTTTACCATCCGGGACGATGGAGCACTTGTGAAGTTGGGCCGTTTATGTGTACCTGCAGTGGCAGAGTTACGGGCCGAGATTCTTGAGGAGGCCCATAGTTCGGCATATGCTATGCATCCGGGAGGTACAAAGATGTACCGTACCCTCCGGAACCATTATTGGTGGCCAGGAATGAAGAAGGACATTGCGGAGTTCGTAAGCAAATGCTTAACCTGTCAGCAGGTTAAGGCGGAACGGCAGAGACCTTTTGGGGCTATGCAGCCACTTCCGATTCCCGAGTGGAAGTGGGATCACATCACCATGGACTTCGTCTTTAAGTTACCGAGGACTCAGAGTGGAGTTGACGGAGTATGGGTGATCGTGGACCGGCTAACCAAGTCAGCCCATTTCCTGACAGTTTAGGAAACTTATAAACCTAACCGACTGGCTCAGTTGTTTGTGAAGGAAATCATACGATTGCATGGTACGCTGGAATCGATCGTGTCCGATCGTGATCCGCATTTCACTTCCAGGTTCTGGCGGAGTTTACAAGCTACTTTGGGAACAACCCTACGTTTCAGTACTGCGTTCCATCCACAGACCGATGAACAGTCTGAACGGACCATTCAGACCCTGGAGGACATGATGAGGTCCTGTGTGCTACAGTTTTAGGACTCATGGGATACTCATTTGCCATTAATGGAATTCGCTTACAACAACAGCTATCAGACAAGCATCGGGATGGCACCCTATGAGGCACTGTATGGTCGACAGTGCAGGACACCTATCTGCTGGACGGAGATAGGGGAGCGAGCGGCGGTAGGGCCAGAATTGATGGACCTAACCCTGGAAACTGTTCGAGTTATCAAGGAGAGATTGAAGGCGGCGCAGGATCGCCAAAAGAGTTATGCCGATCGACGGATTCGAGACTTGGAATTTGAAGTGGGAGATTTTGTCTTCCTGAAGTTATCTCCGTGGAAAGGGATTATCCGTTTTGGCCGACGGGGGAAACTGAGTCCGCGTTTTATCGGACCATATGAGATCGTGGAGAGAATTGGCAGGGTTGCATACAGATTGGCACTACCTCCAGAACTTTCTAGAGTTCACGATGTTTTTCACGTATTGATGCTGCGGAAGTATGTACATGATGCTTCTCATGTACTAGGGGAAGAACCTATCGAACTCCGAGGGGATTTGAGCTTTGAGGAACAACCAGTACAGATCTTGGATCGGAAGGACAAGGTACTACGTCGGAAGACGTTCCCTCTCGTGAAGATTCTCTGGAGAAACCAGAATGTGGAAGAAACCACATGGGAGCCTGAGGCTCAGATGCGAGAACAATTTCCTCATTTGTTTCTTTGAAATTTCGGGACGAAATTTCTTAAGGGGGGAAGGTTGTAACACCCCGGAAATTCGAGGATCTTAATATTGTAATTTAATGTATGAATTGACGTTTTTACCCTTGTGAATGGTATGGCAAATTGTTGACTTTTTGATTGGTGGGTCCAATGGACTTTGACCAATGACCGTGACGTAGTTCGGGACGTCACGAGTCCATAGCCAGGTGGCACGTCCAATTCGGATGATCAGGGAAAAAGTTATGGCTATCGGAAGTTCATGGGCATTACCGTAATTTGGACGGTTAGGGCAAAAATGTTGACTTTTCGTTTGACAACTAATTTTCACATGACTCAAGGACCGTTAGGTAGGTCTCGACATCCTGAGTCCGTAGACAGGCGGCACGCCGAAATCGGACTTCGTACGAGGAAATTATGGTCACGGAAGTAAGCGCGATTAACCGAACTAACCGAGAACCGGATTAAAATAATATTATAATAATAGGATCTGATTACTTTAATCAAATCAATCTGGACCCTTGGATGAGTGACAAGTGTAACTCCTCCCCACACTCCCTAAAACAAGGATCTATGTTGGCCATTAGATTAATTAATTGATTTCCTCTCCTCAAATCCTCACCATTGAATCTTAGATCTGATGGAATCCTAGCCCTTGATTTCATCCACTCCATCTGTTTAAAAACCAACGGATCTCACTTCCTCACACTTACATTTTCATTCTCTCAAAACCGTTTAACACGGTTAACTCTTGGAACAAACTCACCAGCACCTCACCACTCAACCTCACACCCACGACAACACCAGGCAGCCAACAGCCACCCTCAGACGCCGGCCACGACCCCACAGCCACCCTGCACGGCCGGGAATCCTCCCAGACCCGAGAAGGAACCCGAACAACCCAAACCATCCCACCATCCAAACCTTCACACCTGGACCCGAACCAACGTACGGTTAGGTTCACTGTGACGGCAGGACAACCCAGAGCTGGACTGGACGACGTACGGCGGCGGTAAGTCGAAAAACCCGAGAGACCCGATTTTCTTCCCTGCTTCGAAACGACCGTTTTTGACGTTGAATTTGTTTGGTTGCTTCTAAGACACACTTAAGGGACCCAGACGACCAATTTGAACCAAGGTTCGCGGCTGGAAGCTTGACGACTCGCCGGAGAAGACGAACCAGAGCCGGCAGCCGGTTTCCTGTCGATTTTCAGGTAGATTTTTGAACCTAGAAACTAGTTTTGAGTCCACAGAACCATAGAACACATTGTGACGAGTTCATAGGAACAAATCCCATCAGAAATGGTGGTCGGGTTGATGAGAACTGATCGGGTCTAACCGTGGGTCTGCGGTGACCCGGTTCTCAGACTCGGTTATTGTAGCTGATGACGTCATCATGCTGACGTCAGTAGTGACGTCATGATAACGTCATCGTGTCAGAAATCAGTCAAACCAAGGACCAATGGACTGCTGACACGTGTCCTCTGACACTGTCAGTGATGACGTCATGCTGACGTCAGCAGTACTGTAGCACTGTTGACCAGAGGGTTGACCAGGCGCGTGGCGGCGCATGTGAACAGTAATTTTGGTGGGACCACCACCATTCTTTAGGTTTCGACGATCCGGATCCAATGGCGGTGGTTTCGGGTCGATCGGAGATCATTAAGTTGGTCAAAATGAGGTTTATTGCCTTGGGAAGCGCGTTCGGGCGGCTTTTCCGGGCCAGTTTCGGTCTAGGGTTTCATGGTTAAATGTTAGGGGTTTGTATTAACCTTCACGTATACTTTGGACATGACAGGAATTGTACAGTTGTACTAGAACGAGGGTATACGTTTGATTTTCAGCAGGATTGTACTGTGAGTGGGCCGTTTTCTTAAACCCTTGCGTGCATAAATGTTTTCTGGTTTATTATACATATTCACATGCTAAAAACAAATAATGGTTTTGATGAGATGGAAATTATGGTTATGGCACGTTTCACGGTATTTGGGCTTGAGACCCGTCTGATGAAACTTAAAGATTGGTTGGATTTTATCTATGTATATATATATATGCTTTGCATGTGGATATCAATAAAATGTATTTGGTACTGCACTGTATAGATCCTTCCATATTATATTGTCTCCTCCGGATGAGGTACCCCAGAGAGGTCACGGACGTCTAGTACGTCCAGCGTCTATGACGCTAAGCATCAGGGATGCTGTACCCGAACGGGGTTCGGGGATTGAACTCGGAAATTGAGACCCGAGTGGCACGCGTAGCCTTGTGATTGTGACCTTATTGACGTCAGGGACGTCAGACATCGGGGATGTCGGGATTGGAGTGTATAGTGCAGTGGCTAAAATTATGTTTATGGTTTTATTATATGCCTTATGGTTTATATTATATGATTGATGGTTTTAAATTCGGTTGCACGCATGTTTGGAAAACGGAGGGGTAAATTATATGTTTTACTTATCAAATGATTTTATAAACTTGAGTTTCGGTCCACTCACCCTTAATGTTTTGGTAACCCCTCCAGGTCGTGATACTGAGGAGGAGGAGGAACCTGAGGCTGAGGCATAGATCTACTTCTGCGTACCTGAACCCCTGTTGGGTGGTTTACCCACAGGTTTATTTTTAGAGTCGTGCTCGCAACTTGTAATTTTGGATTTCATCCCTTGTCTGACATCTGTTTAATTCGGATTTGATGTATGACTTTAATTTGGTTATTTATGCATTTGATGTTTTGAGGTTAAAATTGGTATGAATTATTGGGTGTCAGACGGGAGCAGGGCACGTCCCCTTGTGGTCCCTGTGGGATCGGGGCGGGTCCTGTCATCCCACGCCGACCAAAACATCTTTACTGAGGCCTCTGTCTCCCAGCTCTCATAGGCGTCTATCGACCACAAGGCCTTGTCGATAGACTCCTCGGTCAACACCTCGGCTACCCAAGCTATGCTCACACTGACAGGTCTTTTCTTACTGGGCTACCCTTATCTTCCACCCTGGACCGACTGGAAGCTAACACTCTGGTCTGGTCACCTCTGACGGGTTTCTTCACGGACGGCCTTGTCGGTGTTTCCTTCACCGAGGGCTTCGCCTCCAACGAGGAGCTCTGACGGTCGCCCTCGTCGTAGTTCCATATTTTGTTCGACTGGCTATCTCTGTCAGACATCGGAAACTGCAAACAGAGACAAAAAAAATACCTATTAGTCACCGACCACTATGTTCCCATGATTGAACCAACGTCCGACTCCCAGTTCATCCACGGTTCCCTCAGAAAACCAAAAAAAAAACAAGTAGCAAGGGAAGGAGGCTATACCTTGTTCTTCTGAAATGGTCGCCCTCGCTGGAAATCACACCACCGTAGGGTTTCTCACAGATGCTCGTCGGAAATCGCCTCAACATAGACAAAATCTCAGAAGCCAAAAGTGCGTGAAAGTGAAAAGGTTAAAATATTTTTTCACCCACTATTTATAGGCGTAGGTTAGCAGCCGAAGCGTCCCCTCGTTTTGAGTGACATTTATTACCATGCCAGTTTTCTTCCACAAACCCCACGTGCCCTTGCACGTCTGGTTGGCACCCAACGATCACAACACTCAACGGTCACACCTACCGACCTGCTGACACAACACGATGGCCCTAGGTCTAAGAAAACCCACACCGACTGACTCACATCCGATCGGTCTCTCCTCCACCTTCCACCACAGACTACTACGCTCGGCACACTCCCTCGCAGGAGGGACTTGGGGGACTGAAGGCATGCACATCCAGTTTGGGGCACTCTTTTTTACAAGTCCCCAACCGATAAATTCCACCTCGGTCATGAACTTTGGACTTCTGTTCATACCATATCGTCTCAGACTAACCATGAGGCCCAGACTGACTAGGATGCCCAATCCACTACCAAATACCACATCAGTCCAAACGAACTTGGAGGCCAAGCCCTCTGTCGGTCGGCATGACGGCCCAGACCGACCCGGAGGCCCAACCCTCTACCAGCACCATGCCACATGCCGACTCTGGAGGCCCAACCTCCGTCGGTCGGTATGTCGGCCCAAACCGACCCGAAGGCCCAGTACCTACGCCAATGCAAGCCCAAGAGGTCCAGGCCCACTCAGATAACACAAACTCTAGTAGGGCATGGCCAACACCGACATGTGGACATCCCCTACCTCCACGTGTCAGTCCCACAACACCTGACGGTTGTCCCACATCGGGAGAATGTATTTACTATACTCACCACACCTATACAAAAGGAGTCCATTTGGCGTATAAAGGTAACTAAGCATTCAGTATTGACAACTACTTTTACAAGTACACTTATTACCACACCCCTTACACCTCAGACTGACCACTGACTTGAGCGTCAGAGTATCTTTGGGCTGGTACCACACCGGTGCCTATTCACACAACCCATCCCAATCCCCCTGGGATTAACGTGGGATGTGTCATGCTCCTGTCTGACACGAAGTGTCAGACAAGGGATAATACATACCTCAGCCCATACGGGGCTCCCAGAGCACGCTAGGATCGGTAGAGGAATGCGATGTCTCGGTCCCTGTTCAGCCCGCATCCGTGATCAACTTGAGGGACAATAAAATCATTTAGAACTGTGAGTGGACGAAAATCAACAAGTTCATAAAAACATATTTCATAAAGATATTTATGCCCTTCACTAAAAAGTATGCATGCATCGTAAAATCAGTAATCAAAACATTTGCTCAATAGACCATTAGGGCCTTGGCCCAAAAATCGTAACTCAAAACCAAGTGTGGGAACTCAGCCCAAAATAGTAGTATACCAAATCCGTAAATACAAAACCAAGTGGGCCACTGCCCAAATCTATCAATACAAATACAATCGAAAAACCATTTCATAGATCCAACAGTCCATATTTACCACATAACCATCCTCGGCATCCCAGATGCCTAACGTCCCAGACGCTTGACATCGCAGACGTCATACCTCACGGTAATAAGCAACTCGTGCTACCCGGGGTCTCTGCGGGTCAATATCTCTGACATCCCAGATGTCTGACGTGTAACGACCCATCCCGGAATTCGAGATTAGATTGGTAACTAACCATGATTAATGGGGGTTAATCGGTGATTAGTTGGGTGGAATCGGACGAACGTGGAAAAATGACCATTTTGCCCCTAGTCATGGGTGAAACGTTGTCTTTTTATTCGGGCGGTCAAATGGACCTTGCCCGATGACGGTGACGTAGTTTGGGGCGTCATGAGTTCATAGACAGGTGGCACGTTCGATTCGGACGAATAGGGTGAAAGTTATGACGTTCGGAAGCTCAGGGGCATTATCGTAATTTGGGCGTTATAGGGGGAAAAAGTTGACTTTTTGTTTGACAATTGATATCCTTATGACTCGAAGACCGTTATGTTCGTCTCGACGCCCTGAGTACTACGACAGGCGGCACGCGGGGAACGGACATCGGGTGACCAAGTTATGGGTCACGGAAGGTGAGGGCAATTTGGTAATTTGTCAATTGAGGGTAGAATTGTAATTTTGGCTGCTATTTTGTGCGACAGCCGTGTATGGGCTGAGTTTATTTTCTTTCTGAATTGGAAAACAGAGTGGGTAATTGTTTAATCGTCCTTGATCAGAGTGTGTGGGCATGGAGTGGGATTTTGAATGGTTAGGCTTGGCACGGGTGCTGGGCTGTGCTTGGAGTGGGAGGCAGGCGTGCCTTGGGACCATGAGGAACTGAGCAGCCTTGTTTATTCCCCTGGGTGTTGAGGCAGAGCACCATTCGGTGATTACTTCGACTGAGTGGGGAGTGGAGATGCAGAGACTCGGGAGAACTCCTTCAAACCGTTGTGTGGGGCTGAGGACAGGGGACAGACGATGGAAGTTGGGGGACGGCGACGGCGGGAAGGAAATCAGAGGGAATGTTTGTTACGGTTCGTGAGAGAAACAGAGACCAGAGAAACGGGGGAGATCACGGAGCCCCAATCCTCTCAAATTTGGTCGAATGGTGGTGGAGCGCGAAGGAGGAAAGGGTTTCGAGCCGTACAGAGTATGGTGGGCTGACACCTTGCGCCGTCGTGGGCGGTGCTTGAAGACTGGGAAAAATATCAGTGAAGGTCCGTAGCCCTTGTTCTTGAAATTCAAAGTTGAACTCCTATTTCAGGCCATTGAGGAAGGCTCTTATCGACTAGACGGTGATCAGGAGGGTGTGAGGCGCCAGGGAACGTGGAGTGGTGGCTCGCCATGGACGGTGACCGTGGAAACACGAGGTGAGGCTCTGTGATTCAAAAATGGACATTTCGAAGTTGTTAGATGTTGATCAATTTGGTTAATCTTGTGGTGATCTGGAAGTCCAGGGGAGTTCGTGGGAAGCGAAACCACGGCCAACGGTGGCCGGAATGTCGAGGACGCAGAAGAGGGAATTTCGTGGTTCAAGCTTCGTTTGGACAGGTAACTTTCAGCCCAGAATGTCATGTTTCATTTAGCAAATTGATCATTGATGTCCAGACGAGTCGAACGGGATCAACAGTGAAAGCAATGGTGCAGGATTGAGGCCAGACGGTCTTTGAGCTCAGCTGGTGAGATTCCAGTTGGGGTGGAATGGTTAGACGATGTGGAGTTTGCAATTGAGGCCGAATAACGGTTTCTGGTGATCCTGCAAAGCTCCTGGGTGAGCCAATTTAAAGAAACCACTGTGAATCAACGAAGTCAAGCGTGGAACGGTAGTCGGTGTTCTTCAAAGAAAGTCGAGCTGATTCGACCGGATTGAGGTAAGTTTTGAGGTAATCGACTTCACAGAACTTTGATTGGATTATTGGCGAGAATAATTGACAGTTGCATTGTTGAAATCAAGTTGTAATTAAGAGAAATTTAACGGGTCAGGACGCGGGTCGAACAACCCGGATTGCAGGCTGGTCGGGTTAGGACGATAACTGTAGCTACTACTGTAGCAGGCGCGTGGATTCACGCGCAGCCGCTTGCGGCGGCGCGTGACGGCGCGTGGGCTCGATTTTCGAGGTGAGTCCAACATGACTTTTGTCCTACACATTGTGACGAACATTTTAACGTTGATACCGAATTTATCGGACACCGTTTCGATGTGGTTCCGAGGGTCTGAAGATTTCTATTACGTTTGTAATTAATGATTAATTCCCGGAAAATTATGGGAAATTAGTATGTTGTTATGTAAGCCCTTGGTGACACTAAAGTATGTTTTCGGACAGGATTTGGAATTTCTGGAAAATATCGGGAATTACGGAACCGCGTGCGGCGTAAAACTGAGCCCTATTGGACGGTGTGTGAGTGGACGTTGCTTTCAAAATTTAATGCATGCATAAATTATTTCTATGATTTTATGATCATGATTATAAGTTGTGGTTGATTTTGATTTCCATATTTATACGTATTCGATTCCCGTAGTTATACGCATTTTTACTATACATGTGAAATTTCACGTATTTCGAGACTATGGTCACTCGTATGCTTAATGATGGTTTAATGGAAGAAGTTATATGAAATGGGTGTAAAATGATTTAAGAAGGTTGTTTATGATTTGCGAGTGTGACTTATGATTTTGACACGTTTTTCGAGAAAGTTCCGGATTTGCACGTTTTACGAGATTTTGAGTTATTGTGATTTGATCACTGTTGATGTTTGAATTGGGGAATTAAAATGAGACATGTGATTTTGCGGATTTTAAATGTGGGTTTTGAGTATGTTTTGCTTGGACTGTGATTTTGGTATTTATGATTGTGGTCTTGATGTTTTGATAATGAGATTTGAGAAATGAAGTGATTTCAAGGAATTAAAACGGATTTTGAAAAAGGTGATTTCGGGCTTGATGCTCGGGGCATAAAAGAAATTTTAACGAACGAGGTTTCAGTTTTCGGAAATAATAAAGTGGATTCTTGGTTTGGGTTCGAGATGATGCTTCCGGATGCCGGCTTACGGAATCATTATTGCGAATTCGAATTCGGGAATGAAAAAGGATTTAATAAAGTCATTTGGTCTGTTTTTTCATGCCCCGTGTTTCATGATAATTTGATTACGTTTGTAAAGTATGATTTGGAGAATTGAATGTGGAAATTCGGACCATGCGTCTTGTAGTGAAAAATGTGATTTTGGGTTGGATTCCACGCTGTCGTGATTGATAAATTATTTTGGGTTTAAAGACCCGTT
The DNA here is from genome assembly GCA_032719365.1 of Prinsepia uniflora. Lineage (NCBI taxonomy): Eukaryota > Viridiplantae > Streptophyta > Magnoliopsida > Rosales > Rosaceae > Prinsepia > Prinsepia uniflora. The sequence continues at coordinate 67,247,363 of CM064868.1, read as the reverse complement.
GAAAATTGCTTTGGGTTTAAAGACCCGTTGTTGTGTTTGAAAACTGTTTTGGGTTAAAAAAACCCGGTGCTATTGCTGGAGCACGTTTTGAGTTTAAAGACTCGGTTAATTGATGACGGGGGAGGGCCCTTAATGAGTTTAAAGACTCGTGAGTTTAAAGACTCGGTTACTGTGATACCCCCGAGGCCTATTGATTATGTTCTGAGTTTAAAGACTCGTTGATATCCCGGGAAGGCCTGTTTATGCGCATGGTTTTGAGTTTAAAGACTCGGGCGCACTTGTCATCCAGCAAAATGATTGACATGTGTTTATTGATGATTTCTGATGTTTCGGTTGAGTTGGGCAGTGGCCCGGTATATGGTTGTTGGTTTTGGATCATGTTGTGCATTTGGTTTTGATTCGTGGTTTTGGGCTGAGGCCCTGTGTTTATGATTGCGGGCTGAGACCCGATGGTTGAGAAAGGAAAAAGATTTTGAGGTTCATACGAGTTCTTCCTTATGTTGGAATTTGATACACAGTTTTTATTTTGTGGAAAATCTTAACCGATGACGAAATGTTTTTGTATGCATGCATTGGTTTTGCGCGGAGGGTAAAAACGTTTGTTGTGACTGTTTTGCTAAATTGATTTATTTTTGTCCACTCACACCTTTTGGTTTTTATTGACCCTCCAGGTCGTGGCGCGTTGTTCGAGGCTGTACATGGGGCGGAGGCATGAGTAATTACGTGTGGCTATCCCTGGTTTGGCAAGCACTGAGGGTAATTTGGGTTTTTCAGTCATCTTGCCAGACGGGAGCAGGACCGGGCACAGTTATCGATGCCCCTTTCGGGGGCGGTCCTGTCAACTTGGTATCAGAGCCAGGTTGCTGATTCTGTTGCCACATCATGCCTCCAAGCGTAAGCCTCGTGCGCGACCTGGTAGTGAGACGAGTAGGCGAGGGTGTTTGGGACCTCGTGTTAGATCTCGGGTGAGATTGACCCTGGTTTGAGGTTCAGATGTAGGGTAGTGGAAGCTGTGGACTGCGATTTGTTAGACGTAGAATTGTGTGGGTCGCAAAGACGAACGAGACCGGTGGCTGGAAGGCCGCATTTTTGGGCAAATTGTACTTTCTCTTAGGCCCTATTGGTCGAATAGGAAGTGGTTGAGCATTGGATATTGCTCGGAGATTGGGTATGTCGGTGATGACATGATTGGTTTGGTATGAGATTGGACTCAGGAGGAGTCTAGATGTAGATGTGGGACTCACGATGAGTCAGGACTTTGGGTTAGGAACGTGAGGTGAGTCATGATATGGTGTCAAGGCTTGAGTGGAGCCAGAAAGGCGGAGTGAGGAACGTTTGGCACCTAGGATGCCAAGGACCAGATTATGGACAGGCATTGAGGAGCTAGAAATTGTGGCTTGGTTTTGTGGGACGGTGGTCTTGTGGAGTTTAGCTGAGGGTCTGGGGTACTTGGTGTAGTGGTAGTGGTTGAGGATCAGGGAGCGTTCAGGGAACGTTCATTACTATTGATGTGGATTGTCAGAATGGTGGTACCCATGGTTGCAGGGTACGGGTGATTGGTATTCGGAAGTCATCGGGGTTGACTTCTTACCTTCTGCCCTGGCAGACGTTGATCGCGGATACCAGTACGATGAGCGTGTATTGGGTGGTGGACCCATGTGTGTTTTGGGGTCATCGAGTGGAGTTGCATTTCTCGAGGTTGGGTGGTTGATAAGAAATCTAGTGGGTGTAAGACCCTATTATCGGGTTCCAGGTGGATTGCCAACTGTGAGCATGGATGGATCCTAGGTGGATCTGGATTATGTGGTTGTGGGCCTTGGGCATGGTGACGGTCTAGGATCGTGGTGTTACCAGTTGGGTGACGCGGTAACAGACTCGAATTGTGATCGCCTAGATCAGGCTAGGTGAAGAGCTTATCGCTCTGTTGTGAATGTTTAGATATGAGGATTGTTGGATTGAACTTCTTTTCGAAGTTAATCCGTGCTCGAGCGAGTGGGAATGGTTATGAGTTGAACTCGAGGCTTGACTTGTGGATGAGTGGATATCCAACAGGGTCTAATTGGTCAGTCATAGAGATGGGCGATTGGGATTGGCTTCTTTTCGAAGTCAATCGGATGTGACGTGGTAATCGTTGAGCGAGTATAGATTCGGGGTTGGTGCGCCTCGGTAATTGTGAGTAAGATCATATGCCCTTTCGGCATGACTGTTCATGCCTTGGCGAACGTGCTTGGATTGGTACATCTTGGATGACGTGTCTGGGGGTTGATTTTGTGTTACTGGTCGGGTGACCATGGGATCCAGAAGGGATGATGAGTTAGAATGATCAATTTGTCCAGTATGAGATTGGGCAAGAGACCCGAGTGTCAGGTTGTGATTGACTGTGGACCTTGTAGTGGACTTGTTGGAGATGGGTGTACGTACCCTGTACGGTGTATGAGGATTGGTACCGGACATGCCGAGTGGTATCTAGTGATGGTACGTGGGTGATGCCAGTGGTGTGGTTGTACGTGTTGGCATTCGGCTTAATTCCGACACCCTTGGTGTTGTTGTGAACTAGAATTTGAGCTTGATATATGCCGCAGGGTTGGGCTTGCCCTGCGAGATGAGATCGTGTTATTGATCTTACGCAACTTTATGTGACACCCAATTAGCTGTTGATTACTGCGTTACTGGTGAGGTTTAGTGGTGACCGTTTGGCTGGTAGAGTCAGCATGGACGGACGAGTGAGTGTTGGTGACTCCCAGTGGGAACTGACGTCAAGTGATCATTTTCACTCGAGGTGGTCGAGTGTGGACGGTACTGGGACGTCCAGGTACAGATGAGTTAGTTGGTGTGCGGGTGTGTACGTGTTGCGGCCCGATCACATGGCTCAAAAGGGTCTCAGCCCGATTTGGTAAACCAACTGGGCTCCTGGCCCGATCACATAATTCAAATGGGTCTCATGCCCGAATTCATCTTTCCAAAGCCAAAACCATGCCACAGAATCATTAAAGAATTCACAATCACATAGCAATAGCATAAACTCGTAAACCTCGAAAATACGTGTAAATACGGGTTTACCTCGAAATACGTGCAATCATATAATCTATCAGTGCCACAATCCGCATCATAGAAATCATGCATGTAAAACATATAAAATAATTATGCATGCATCACAATATAGAAAACGAAGTCTACTCACAGACCGTCTTACGCTATCGCCTCAATACGCGTGCCATAAGCCCTCCTGGGTCCCATCACTATCACTGGGACTTCCAAACCTGTCCAAATCACACTAGAGGGTCACTAACCTCTTCATTAACCTCTCACTAAAGGCCCGTAATTTTCCTAAATTTTTAACTATTTTAAAACTCGTTCCTAAACCTTCGGACACCTCGAAACATATCGAAACGATGTCCGATCGACACGAAACCAATCCCAAAATGTTCGTTTCATAGAATATATTAAAAGTCATGTTGAACACTTCCCCATTAGAGGTACCACGTGCCCACACGCGCCGACACTGTTCATCTTCAACCTCTGTTAAACCCGGTCCAGATCGATCCGGTTCAACCCGGTCCAAACTAAACCGGCGTTCCCGATTTTGTGCCTTTTTTTTAATCCATTTCGATCCTAGTTCAATCCTACACCTTCATCCTCTCATTATCTCTTGATTTAAGGTTCCCAATCATGAAAAACAGCCCAGTTCATACCTCTCTGATAGTGCATAAACCGGCCACCGTCCCCTCAACAAGTTCTTCGTATCCCAATCACCTCCAGCCATCATCCTTAGTCCTTTAGGTTTTTTTTGAGGTCCAAAACACATTCCAATGAACCAGACAAGTTAATAGCAGCTAAAATGAACATTGCCATTTTTGAACAGTAATAGAGCCAAATTGGGTTCTCACTCACCTCGCCATCACAAACTCAGTCGTGGCCACCACCATAGTCATCTCGACCTCAGGAACTCCCTCGACCCCTCTAACAAGATTAACAACCAGCCAGACTCGCTTCCCAGTTTTGAACGCACACACGCTGTTTTCCTCCGCTGTGGCCACCGCAGTGGCTTAGGCCGTCCCTCAGCCTCACTGTTTCAACCTCACAATCCTACACTCACGGCTTCCTCAGTTAGCCATAATGACAATTAAAGGTGAAGGGAATGGCCATGGTGTTTGTGCAATATGGGGTTCACGGCTTGGAGGGGAATTTACAGAGAAGGGGATGTGTTGCACGATTAAGAATAATATGGTGATCAGATGAGAGGGAATGAAGGGTGTAGATGCAATCGTGAGGAGGAGATGGACGGCTGAGATTAATTGAGGAAAATGAATTATATTTTAATTGACCAATGGGGGCAAGATCCACATTTTAGGGAAAAGGGAGTGTGGGATGAGTGACACTTGTCACTCATCCAAGGGTCCAGATTAATTCCAGTTTTAGATTAGATTTCAATATTATATTATTATTTTAATTAAACTCTCGATTCGTTCGTTTAATCGATTTTACTCCCGTGACCTTAACTTTTCCATCCGACGTCCGATTTCGGCGTGCCGCCTGTCTATAGATTCGTATCGACCTTATCTACGTAACGGTCCTCGGCCCTCGGCCATCGGACCTCCCGGGTCAAAAGTCAACATTTTTGCCCACTCCTAGGGGCAAAACGGTCATTTTGCACATTCCGCCCGATTTCTCTTAATTAATCCCCGATTAGTCATTCTAAACCATAATTAATTAATATTTAATCCCGATACTCGGGACGGGTCGTTACACCTATACTCTAACCGAGCAACCACCTTCTCCCTTTTCAGCTCTACTCTAGGGTACATGGCAAAGCAGTATTCGCTCCCTAAGTTGGCACATTTTGTGCATCAACACTTATAATTAAAAATTATATAAACAACAAAATTTGGATTTGAAGGCGCAAATCCAAAATCCAAATCCAAAATCCAAATCCAAATCCACCACTATCCAAACGAGCCCTTATAAATAAAAATGGCAACAAGATCAATCACAAACCCACAAAGTTTCCAAGCTATATATCACGCACTGCCCTCAGGAAAATCCCGTAAAGTCCTCCAATCACTAAACATTAGCAGCAGCTCAAGTATGAAGCATATCATACAATTTCTCAATATGCTAAAAATAAATACAATCATACTATCCATAGAAATCAAACACAATTATCAACTCCTTGTGTAAAATTTAAAAACAACTAACAATTGAACATCCGTAGAAACCCAACAAATTAATAGAAATTTTTTGCAACTTTGAGTCGAGTCTTGTTGATTATTAGATATTCTTGAAATCAAGTTCGATCAGTAAAAGCTTCACTATTGACAAAATTTCTATTTTAATAAGTTGAACTGAATTAGCAATGCAATTATTATTATATTTTGTTTTATTTTTGTCCATGAGAATTTATTCAGGCCGCAAATCTTTTTAATATTTTACTATTATTCATGTTGTTCATTCTTGGGTTTAAGATAGGCCAAGTACATATCTATTGTGCTATCTTAAGATGCTTTCAGTAACACATCACTCCTAACCAAAAATTAAAAAAAAAAAAAAATCTACCTAACTACATCTAAACAACCTTTGCGCACTTAAAAGAAATTAAGCTGCATCTTTTATACAATAAGTACTCAATCGTTTTATATACTTCAAACTTCAATGGTATTATGTACTTCATCTTCAAAACTTTATTGGTTTAACTTAATTGCATACACTACAAGAATAATCGCTTTAGGCAGCGGAGAAAATCCATTGCATATTCCCTATAAATTCCATGGTATTACTCGGTAATACTTATATAAGCAAATAACTAGTTGGTAGCTACTTACTACTAAGTAGGAACTGTTAGCATCACTAGTAAAATGAATATATAAGCTAATTGGTGTAAGTCACTTGTCACTAAATAAATGGTCTAGTAATATTCTTTTTTCTCTCGTGATGTGAGAGGTCTCAAGTTCAATTTCCATAAAGGATGAAATTGGTACCTTAAGTGTATAATATCATTGTACGAAAAAAAAAAAAATTTCCATTTCCCACCAATTCCCTTCCCAAAACTTTCAGAGGAAACCCAAAATTTTGAACTTTCCTACGATTCCTCTACTCCATTCATGAATAAATATCTCCAAATTCTTCCCTAATATGCCATCGCATCCAAAATCAAATATTCCCTACTAAAAAACCGTTCTTGCACAAAATATTCTCTCATTTTAAGATCTGAATGTCCTGAGGCAACCCTTGCTGGACCTCCACACGGAATCTAGTCTGCGGAGCAAGGGAATCAGGCCACTCGTAGGGTCTCTTTCTTATTGGTGAAGTGTAGAGATTGATATTGGATGAGCTGGATGTGTTGAACCTTTAGCCATGTTCGATCCCTGAATGGGCAAATAAGGAAGCAAGTAGGTTTTTCAACTCAAGTGCAGGTGTGCCACTGGTAGAAGATGCTATTAGAAAATGTAAATGAGTTCCATTTTCGACCCAAGAACCTTTCTTCTGATCAAAGCAATTGTAAGGTAGGCCGACAAGAATTAGCTTGCGCTGTTCTTTTCTATGCCTTTTTCAAGGACTTTAAAATATTTACTTTCCAGTATAACCCAAGTTTAGAAGTTATTTCGCCATGATATTCAAATTAACGACATTGTTATTTTAGTAGTTAGATGGTTAGTGGTCCCAAGTTCCCTCAAGTCGGAATCGAAGTATTTTAACCAATACACAAAGATGGTATCCAGATTTGGCAAGCGGTGAACCACGCTTGGATGGTGTATCCCGAGTACCAATTACTACTTAAGAAAATATGATTTTTTATTGGAATGGAAATAAAAGTACAAGTACAAAAATGTAAAAGTACTGGATTTGAATAACATCTAAAATTACTAGGAAAATAAATTATTTCCTTAGCATTCAAATCTGTATCGAGTAAGAAATTCCAGAAATCATCAACTGAAATGAATATCAGTTGAAAATCATGGCATGAGATGGTAGAGCACTCAAAAGCAATGAAAAGACGTCAAAAATGGGGTTTGAGTACCTCAATGGCTGGCCATGAACTAGCAGTCAGGATGACTTTCCATGAATCGATAGTCGGCCATGAGCTGGTAGTTGGAATAACTTTTTTGTGAGCCGTTAATCGATATAATCAACCCTTATGACACTGAACGGTAAGAAAGAAGGTTAATCTTCTCCGAGCCTCAACCGATAACCCAAGAATTGGTAATCAGAATGAGGTTAACCCTTATGACACTGAGTGGTTAGGAAGAGAGTCAATGCAGGAAAATAAAGCCAGTCATTATGACATTGCTGCTGAAGTGGTCAAAAAAATGGTCAGGAAGTTGCCTAAATGTCTCGAAGGGGTGAGAAAAAAAGTTGCATATTTTCTAGGTCGAAAGAAGTAGCGGTTTTTGCCACAAGGGCCAGCTTTTATTAAATCATGAAACCTTGGTTAAATGTCAGGACCCAACCCTCCTCGATCAGGGCCCGACTCATCTAGCACGATATTGTCCGCTTTGGGCCTCCTTACCCTTGCCTTCACGGTTTTGTTTTTGGGAGCTCATGGTGCAACTTCCCAGGGAGTCACCCATCATGAAATTGCACTAGCCTCAACTCGCTTAATTTTGGGGTTCCAATCCCCCCCAAAGCCACTTGAGCTCCCAAAAGGCCTCGTGCTAGATAGGTGTGTGCCTACACCTTTAAGGCACACCACCATTCCCTTCCCAGACCATTCCCCCCTCGCAGGAATGTGGGATTGTTCACCGTTCCCTCTAGGACAAGGGTCTTACAATCCACCCCCCTTAGGGCCCAGCGTCCTCGCTGGCACACTTCCTGGTCGGGGTCTGACTCTGATACCATTCTGTCAGGACCCAACCCTCCTAGATCAGGACCCGACTCATCTAGCACGATATTGTCCTCTTTGGGCCTCCTTGCCCTTGCCCTCACGGTTTTGTTTTTGGGAGCTCACGGTGCAACTTCCCAGGGGGTCACCCATCATGGAATTGCACTAGCCTCAACTCACTTAACTTTGGGGTTCCAATCATCTCCAAAGCCACTTGAGCTCCCAAAAGGCCTCGTGCTAGATAGGTGTGTGCCTACACCTTTAAAACACACCACCATTCCCTTCTCAGACCATTCCCCCCTCGTAGGAATGTGGGATTGTTCACCGTTCCCTCCAGGACACGGGTCTTACATTAAAGGTGTTCAAGGTTCAGTTTGATGGAAATCAATTTTCTAAGTTTGATTGGTTGGTGCTTGGCATTTTGAGAAATTGGATTCTTCTCCTTCTATAGGAGGTGAAGAAGCGATCAACTTTCCAAGTTGAGCCCTGTGTGGGTCCCATGCAGCTTTTTTTTTTTCGGTTGAAATATTCCCATTTGCCTCTGTTTTCTTTGTATTGTCAGCACCACCCATGCTTTTTTTTTTCTCCACGCTCAAAGTCGTTTGGGGTGGACTTATCTCTTGCTTTGGATCTTTAATTCCTTTCGAACCTTTGGCTTTAGCCATAAGGATTTTTTTGGGTGTAAACACAAACACATCCTCATCCTTTCAATCTTCCATCTCATTTTTTAATGGCCCTACAAAGCAGATCGCTCGCAAGTCCACTGAAGATAAGGCCCCCCCACAAGTAGCTAGACACAAAGGCTGCTATTAAGTCACGACTCTAGCGACCACAAGAGTGAAGAAGCCCCCTGGTCGTAGGAAAAAAGAGTACATGATGGTCTTGTTAGTATATTTTGGGATACTCATTATATTTCAAGATACTCGGTATGCTTCAGGATACTTCCCCTGATATCGACTCCCACTGAAAATAAGAACTTGGTAGATCAGCCAGTCTACACAAGCCAATACCATGAACATGCTTCTGGAATGTTGAATTGGGTGATGACTTATAGTCTTCTATAATGAAACCGGTTCTCACCTGCTAGATGCAGACATTATTATTTAAGTAGATAATCTTCAGTCTATTATTAGTGGAATGTAGTCCACAAGTACTTCGAAAATACCCTGTAATGGCTCTTAGCCATATACATTCATGAGCTGTTTCTTGAATAGCTAGAATTTATTATGTGGGACTGATGGGTAACCTGCATCAGCATACCCAATAAGGAAATGCATCATTCCGAGGACCAAGGGGGGATGATTAATTCCTCAATGCATATGGATAGAATAAGCGTATATCTGACATACCTTTGAGGAATCAAAAAATGTCTTTTATGTCATTCCAGTGGTAGCGTGTTGGCACAGAGCTAAGTATAGCTAGAAAGTTTACAACGGATGAAATGTCTCGTCTAGTGAATTTGAATCAAGTACAATAATGCGATTATTGCACTTAGATATGAAACTTCTAGTTTTTTTTTTTATCTCTTTGTTATCATCTGGTAGACAAAATAGGTTCTTTTAGGATCTAGGCTACGAATGATCATGAGCGTGCTTGAAGGTTTCGCTTTTCCTCATTAAAGCATCTCATACCTCTTCTGGATGTAATATCAACATCTTCTAGATGTGATTCAATCAATAGACTAAATCCTCATATGTACGATACTCGAGCTTCAGGTTGGGATAGTACTTCGTTCTCCCAAGATTCTTCATTTCAAACTCCAACTTCAGGTGCTTAGCAATTTCTTTGGCTTCCTCTGAAATACCAATCAATAGAAAACTTGGAACTTATTTTCTTAATAAACACGCATGTGCATTCTTCATTATTCTGTATCCCACTCTATTGAGATACTCACTTAGATGGTTATACCACATTCGTTTGGATTATCTCAATCCATAAGTGAACACCTCAAACGAGTAGAAAGTGTGTTCTATGGTCTGGAACTATTTTCATAAGATATTTTAAGTCCTTCAGGAATTTTCAAACATATCTCTGTATTCAGATCCCCATAGAGATAAACAGTAGCCTAGTCTATAAGTTGCATATTCATTTTTCTAGAAACTACCATACTGATAATGTAGGGGAACGTTATGATGTTCATTACAGTAGAATACGTCTCATCGTAATCAATCTCAGGGCGTTGAGAAAACTGTGCGCCATTAAATGAGTTGTACATCTTACAATCTCATCTTTCTCATTACGCTTCCTTGTGACTAACAATTTAAATCCTGCATATTTAACATGGGGAGGTGTGGGAACTACAGGTCCATACACCTTCCTTTTTGTCAAGAAATCTAATTCGACCTACATTGGTTCTTTCCATTTTGTCTTTTCTTCTCTACGTGTTGGAATTCATTCATCAACGGAGTAAGGTTCGATTTTGTTACTAGTTATTATTTCAATAGCTACCGAAAATACATATAAATCATCGATGATAATATCATTATGATTCCATATCTCATATAAGCATGCATGATTTACCGAGATCTCTTTATTCTCGAGAGTGGGTTCAGACGTTGGTGCGTCTGCTAACACCGTCATAGACCATAATTCGGAATTATCTCATGAGATGAATAAGTTGATATTTGGAAGGGATTATATTGTGTCAAATTTATTCTCTTCTAGGGATGAAAATCCTTCAAATCTATTAGTTTACCTCGCTTCTATGCAGGGACATATGACTGGTTAGCCGCCATGGTCGTACCTTGTCCATTTGGGATGACTCGTCCATCTGGGACGATGCGTCCTACTAGGATGTCTATCCTTGCAGGAAATTTTACAGCAGGTAAATATGATCTCGTCAATAGATCAGAGGAAATGTCTGGCATATTATTGGCTGCACTCTGCAAATATAGAATTTTCCGCACTTCATTCTTACTTTGGGCGGTTCGAGGATCAAGATGAGACATAGTGGAGACAATCCACGTCAATTCACGTCGTTCTTATGAAATGTTTGATGTTCTTATCTCCCCCTAACGACGGGAAGACTGTCTCATCAAAGTGACTATCCGTATCCGCGAATATAGTGGTAATGAGATCGCATATCAAGGGCTCTAAATAGCGTATAATGAAGGGGGATTCATAACCGACATATATGCTCGTATTTCATTGAGATTCCATTTGTGTATGTTGTGGTAGCACAATTGGCACCTAACTACACATCTAAAAATGCATAAGTACGAAACTGTTAGTTCGTACCAAATCACCAATTGTAACGCATAATAAGGTTGGATGGTAGTAGACCTCAACCAGACCAAAATTGCTGCAAGCAAAATTGGATTGCCCCTGCGCAGAAACTAGAAGCTTGGTGCGCATTATCAAGATTAATAAGTGTTTCTGGGAGACCATTATGGGTGTGAACATATGGGAACCAAATGTTCATCATCAATCTCAATGGAGATGCAATAATCATCAAATGATTTCGATATAAACTCTTTGATATGATTTAAGACTATATAAGAGAATCCGGGTAGTGTGGTCCTCAATTTAATGAACTGGGATTGGAGTTTAGCAAATACAGTATGCGTGTGGACAATAGGGTAGCATGTGACCACTTTTCCGATATCTGAACCAGAGCCATGAATTTTTTGAATAGTCCACATGGTGTTGGAAAGTCAACACATTTCCCCTTGTATTCTGTACAAGAAAGGATGAAGTCTTTTACTTAGCTTTGCATATAATGGTGTAATATTTTATTTTTGCTAACGAGCAAACTTGACATAGTATTTTATTAAACACAAAGGTGATTACTAGTAAGGGGATGCTCGTGCAATGTATTGAGGATACATCACATCATTATTTTGACCTGTGTGTCCCAACCGATCATGTCATAAGAAGCAATTGCTCATACTAGTTAGCTTCTAGCTAACTTCTCCAATGCATGCTTCTGGCTATACACATTTGGAGGTTATGCAAAGGTAGTCTACTGCCTTTTCATTAGTAGTTTCAAGGTGATAATTTTTGGCTCGAATATTCATAAATCTCGACAATGTTTTTTTGTAACTTGGAGAATATATTACCTCATCGAAAATTTTGTATCATTTGACAACGTCCTTAAGTTAGTCAGACTATAAATTTTCCCACAAAATGTGCATAGTAAGTGGATTTAATTCAATGGGTCACATGCATGGAGAATAAATGTTTGTATTGAATTAAATCATACTCGAGCGAAAAACCACATTTTCGATTTCCAAAAACATAAATTACCGGTTTAATCGGTATATATGAATTGATCATTTTGTTAAGTGTGTCTCCCAAGTTTCGCAATTGTCGGTATACTCGTTTACAACTTGGAATATTGACCAATTTCGATATCATTTATGAATTATGTACATAAATGCGGATTTAAAATCCTATAAAGAATGGATGATATGTCATCCATTTCTTATTTTAGGCAAGAAGCTGTCCTTATGATGACTAAACCGCTCTTCTACAGTCTATATAAGGGCAAATCATTATATTTAATGCTTTGAGAAAACTCATCCATAAGCAGCAAATAAGAACTTCAGGTTCTAACAAATGGTATGATAAATCAGATTTAAAATGTAAAATCTACTTGTTTTTATCATGTCTGGTGAATTTATGAAGGAATTTGAGGGTCCTTCTTTTCCATAGCATTGCTAAGACTATGGGTTCAGTGATTAGTATGAACTATTAGTTCATTTATAAATATCTAGTTCAATGATGAACGTCTGGCTCATTTAAACACGTACATTTACTAAATAAATAAATATAGAAATTTACAAACATTAAATAATGTAATTAAATAACATGCAGTAATAGTTTGAATGAATGCTTATGGCATAAGATGATTTTATACGTTAAATAAATGCTTCAGGCATAAAATTTAAATAAATTGACATAATGTTTTGGGCATTAAGATCCATGCTTCAAGCCCATAAATTGACATACGTTAAATCATAATGCTTCAGGTAGTATGTGATGGTCATTCACATGGTTCCGTTCGACTAGATCAGAGCCATTCGATTAGAACAATTTGGTTCGGCCAGATCAGTTTAATTTATTAGACCAATTCTACTGTTCAGTCTTCTAAGTTGTTTTAGGTCTTTTGGGCCATAAGCAACCTTTTGCTTAGATGAAGTTGGTAGCCTTCTGGGTATGTACTCAACTTAGTGACAATTTATGTCAATTAATGACAATTAATTTGTGCCAATTAATTTTCGTCAATTAATGACCATTAATTTGTGTGTAATGATGAGGTGTCAATTAATTTGTAATGATGTTGTCAATTTTCATTTGTCTTCACACTACAGCCTTCTGGATTGTTATTTCGTGTGCAATTATCATCATTATCATAGCACATGAAAATCGCAGCATCATATTATCATATATATCATGTCATCACATGATGTATTCATGCATATACCATATATCATCTCATCATCATATTCCATATAATATCACATGTCATATGTATTCATGATCAAATATTATTCACACAAATAATCCATATGATTTATCATCAATCTATGAATTACCATCATCATCCAGAAATAATCATCATCATTATTCAAAACCAAATCATATAGAATTATCATATTATATGTATATCAACATATCATGATCAACATCATCCCATCATATATACATCCTATCATTTATGGCCAGAGATGGGGCATAACCTTGGGTTGGAAGGACTATAGCCCTTCCCACCCAAGCTTGCTCCTTTACATACTTATAGGCTAGCCCCTCCTAAAATATTCCCACTTAGTTTTATTTGTAGTCCAATTTAAAGTAAAAAAATAACTATACTACAACAGCCCAACCCTTATTTGTAACCTAAGGGTTGGGCTGTTGTAAACACATTGTACTTACTAAGGGGAACAGCTCCCACGAGCAAACAACACTTCTAGCAACAAAAAAAAGCTTGCTCCATATTTCTTTCTTCTTCTTCTTCTTTTTCTTCTTCAAATCCAAGTTATCCAACTCACCGTTTTCTTCTTATATTCTGCAACAAAATTTGGGTCAGATTTTTTCTGTTCTCATATATTCAAAGTATAAGGTATTACTCTTTAATTTTAGTTTTAAATATAAATTGAATATAGGGTTTTGGTTTGAGAATATGAGTGTTAATGCAGAAATCATCAGGTTATGTAAAATTCCTTCTCGATCCCTACCCACAATAAAGAAAATCAAACGTGGTTAAGGTTGGATCCCGGGGGGGGGGGGGGGGGGGGGGGGTGTGGTTCAACCATAAACGCTCCGATACTTAAGTCAGTTTTCTGAGAGAATAAACAAGCAGAGAGACAAGACCCATCCCAAATTCCCTGGGATTAACGTGGGACGTGCCTGCTCCCGTCTGACAAGAAGTGTTAGACCAGGGATAATTCCGTCCTTAGCCCAACCGGGACCACCAGAGAGTGCCAGGATCTGGAGGAGGAGTGTGATGTCTCGGTCTTTGCTACAGCCCGCATCTGCGATCAACCTGGAGGGCATTCAAAACATCAAAAGTCGTGAGTGGACAAAATAAATATTTTAATAAAAACATTTCACAAAAGAAATTTATGTCCTTCACTAAAAAACATGCATGCATTTGAAAACCATTTATCAAAAAAATCACAAAACTATTAGGACCTTGGCCCAAAACCGTAAATCAAGTACATGGGAACTCAGCCCAAAACCAGTTTCTATAGGGACGCAGCCTAAATCAATATACGTGGGTCTCAACCCAAAACTATATCCAAAACATAAAACACGGGGTCTCCGCCCCAAACCACTTTCCAAAACATAGAACACGGGGTCTTCGCCCAAACCACTTTCTGTGAAATCTCATATACAACCCATCCTCGACATCTCTGATGAGATCCCAACTCGGGGCACATAGCCCATAAGAAACACATCCCCGATATATGTCACGATTCATTTATACTAGTATGCATACTACTCGGGATCTCACTCTGAGTCTACCCCAAGGAATTTCTCCATCTAGGAGGCTCTGTCTTCGGATCTAGTCCGAGCATCTCTTCGGAATCTGGTCCGGGACCACATCATAATTCCCACTCCTTGAATAGGCTCCCTATGGGGATACTCATTCCGGGTAGTGGATCGTGACTCTCCAGGTCGATGTCTGGAGGAGACCAATCAAATCATGTCGGAGGGTATATACATTTTCGAAAATACTTTCTTTCTCAATTGGGTCTCATACCCGACTCTCAACGGGATTCCTCGAATTCGATTCAAATCCACTTTCACAGGCCTAGACCTAAATCCACAGTTTAATAGGGTCTCAAACTCAAATTCTCATTTCATAAACGAAATTGGGACTCAAGCCCGATTTCACAATCAATTAGGCCTCTAGCACGATATCACGACTAACGGGGCCTCTAGCACGATATCACGACTAACGGGGCCTTCAGCCCGAAACCAATAAATCAACGGGGCCTCAAGCCTGATTTCACAACCAACAGGGCCTCAAACCCAATACTACAGTCAATAGGACCTCAAGCTCGAGATTACAACCAACTGGGCCTCAAGCCCAAATTCATAAACCAACGGGGCCCTTGGCCCGATCGTATGACTCAAATGGGCCTTCGGCCTGATTTCTCTCGAAATCCAATAGACTTCAAGTCCGAGAGTTTCCAATCAAATGGGTCTCATGCTCGAATTCATATTTCCAAATCCAAAACCCATTCATCAAATCGTCATTGAAAACAGAGTACACAAAGGTACGACATAAAGCTGAAAAACCTCGAAAAACGTGCAAATATGTCAATCCTAAGCTACAACAAACAAATGCACTCATGGCATCACAAAACATGTATTTAAAACATTTATAAACATCTATGCAAGCATCGAATTCATAAAACAAGTACACTCATAGACCGTCTGAAGCCGCGCCTCGATACGCGCGCCATAAGCCCTTCCCAGGCCAATCACCGTCTCCGGGGCTCCTGAACTTGTCCAAATCATAATAGAGGGTTACTAACTACTTAATTAACCCCTCATTAATCCTCCGTAATTTTTCAAAATTTTTAACTATTTTTAACATTGATCCTAAATCTTCGAACAACCCGAACTATATCGAAACGGTATCCGATCGACTCGAAACCAGTCCCAAAATGTTCGTTACATCGAATAGATGATTTCACATGTTGACTGAATTGGTTCGGCTAGTTCGCTTGTAATTCCTGTCCGCTTGGACCGGCGTGATCGGTCCGGCCTTATTTCTCATCCATTTTTCGTCCAATCCCTTCAAATCCAATCCCAACCTTCCTATTTCATCAATTCCTATCTATTCATGTCAGTAAACCCAAGGAAAACCGTCTAAACCCGATCCGTTCAAGTGGAACTCCACGACCCCTATTTTTCTCGGCCATCCCTAGGGCGCCTCAGCGCTTCACCTCCGTCCAAAATCTCTTCTAAACCTTCCTAAAAACCTATTGAACATCCTCCAATCCCCAACAAGCATCCATAACGTCTAAATAAAAAACTATGGAAATTTGGACTTAACCGGGTAATCGGGCTTACCTTTCCTCCGCCGTGGATAGCCGTCCTGCTGCCCCCCTACCGTCTCCTGGCTCGTTAGCATCTCTCTGCCTCTCACACAACCTCCCAAGTCCACTCAAGCATATCAGGGGAAGGGAGAAATGGGGTTGGGCTTTGTGGGTTTCTCGGGTTAGGGGGAATGAAATAGAAGGGATGAACGATGCATGTATGTGAAATGTTGAGCAATGGATGAGCGACACTTGTCAGTCATCCAATGGGCTAATTCAAAATATCTGGGGCCCACTTAGGACAAAAGTTCCCTTTTTGCCTCCTAAAATGTGCCACCGTAAATAGTTCCTTCAAACTTTCGTGAACTGGAACTTTTTTATCGAACGTCCGGATTCGATGTGCCACCTGTCTATGGTTTCGTATCGCCTCGATCTACGTAACGGTCCTCGGCCCTCGGCCATCGGACCTCCCAAGTCAAAAGTCAACTTTTCACCCTCGTTCAAGGGTAAAATTGTAATTTCACCACGAACGCCCAATAATCCTCGACTAATCCCCGATTAGCTTCTCTAATTCGTTATTAAGTCTTAATTAATCGTGATAATTCGGGACGGGTCGTTACAATCTCCCCCTTCATGAATTGCATCCTCGAAATTCGAACCGACCCAATTCCACGACCACACCGTGGAAATGCAATCGTGTCCCTCGTCTCGGGTACTCTTGTGTAAACATACACGTCCATCACACATGCCGTATGTCAGGACCCAACCCTCTTCTGTCAGGTCCCGATTCATCTAGCACGATATTGTCCGCTTTGGGCCTCGCCCTCACGGTTTTGTTTTCGGGAGCTCACGGTGCAACTTCCCAGGGGGTCACCCATCTGGAATTGCACCAGCCTCAACTCGCTTAACTTTGGGGTTCCAATCCCCCCAAAGCCACTGAGCTCCCAAAAGGCCTCATGCTAGATAGGTGTGTGCCTACACCTTTAAGGCACACCACCATTCCCTTCCCAGACCATTCCCCCCTCGCAGAAATGTGGGATCGTTCACCGTTCACTACAGGACACGGGTTTTACAATCCACCCCCATTAGGGCCCAGCGTCCTCGCTGGCACACTTCCCGGTCGGGGTCTGGCTCTGATACTAAATTGTCAGGACCCGACCCTCTTTTGTCAGGTCCCGATTCATCTAGCACGATATTGTCCGCTTTGGGCCTCGCCCTCACGGTTTTGTTTTCGGTAGCTCACGGTGCAACTTCCCAGGGGGTCACCCATCTGGAATTGTACCATCCTCAACTCGCTTAACTTTGGGGTTCCAATCCCCCCCAAAGCCACTGAGCTCCCAAAAGGCCTCATGCTAGATAGGTGTGTGCCTACACCTTTAAGGCACACCACCATTCCCTTCCCAGACCATTCCCCCCTCGCAGGAATGTGGGATCGTTCACCGTTCACTATAGGACACGGGTCTTACACCGTACTCATTGGTACGTACCGTCACTAGAGCTTACCAAGCTCCGACTTTACTCGCATCAATAGCGTTCCGATCGTCGACTCGTAAGAGTCATCACGTCGGCTCGTAAGTCTCACTCGAGATGTCGATACTTGTCGACCTCGCCTGTCACTCGCTCCACCAGGTCACTCCTACCAAGTTGTCGTCTAATCGGCTTTTCAGCCTGACGACCTTTCTTATCCGTTAATCGGGCTGATATCCTATTCAGCCCTCGATTTTGACAACATCCTCTAGATCCTGCCATCACAATGGCACGAAACCTATGGCATCTACCGGCCTCGACACTAACCTCGGTCAACACTATCATTTCCTCGTACTCGTACCGACTCCCTCAGCGATTATTGCTGACTCCAGTAAGTGTCACGACAATCCGTACCACCCCGAATACAATCGGATGCCTAATAACTCTACGACCACGATATGCCACAAACATCATGACCAGCTGGCGTCGCTCGGCTCCATTGCGCTTTCGTTGCGCTACTCTGAACTCAACTCACTCTCAAGTCCTCATATCGTATCTCGCATCACTCAGCGATCTCCGCTGACATCAAGACTCACCTCGAGTCTCAGCTGTCGTACTACTCCACCTGTCGACACACATACGACGTCTCACCAATCCTGGGTGTACTTGGATCCTAAATCGAATACTTGCCTCAGCAGAGAAAGTACCCTGCACTGTAGGGTTCTTTTAGTCATCCATGATTTGAGCCCTCGCTCACATCAATCACCGAACCCTACCAATCCATTCTACTCGAGTACATAGTAGTGAACGTCCAGTCAACTCATCACTATGTCGGAACACATACGAACGTAAACTTCGTCAAACCGTCACTATCGGATCAAATTCGATCGCCATCTCACGTCCAACTAGGACTCTAACCCTTCGACAAACATTCATACTCTCGGGGAATTCTCAACCCGACATACTGATTAACCGTGGTTAGTTCCGTCGTCCATCGTGCACTACTCATAGGTGCACCTACATCAATAATCGTTAAGGCAATACCTGGCCTGACCTAGTCATGCACTCTGGTAACGTCCAATCACGCACTACTGCCCGCGCTCCAACCACGGCTCGTACCTCAACCTTCTGTCACCAGGCGCACCTCAATCCAGCACACTCTCTGCTCTCATACCCAAGACAGATCCTACACTCCTATAACCAACTTCTGTCTTGTCTTCTCACTGACTATGCTAAGGGATTACTTAACTATCTCACGATACTGTTCTCCTCTGTTCCTAACTTAGCATAATCAGCAAGGTAATTCAATTTAATGACGACTGGACCTCGGTCTACTCAACTCACGATCGTCAAATTCATCTCAGTCATCTCGATCGACTAGATCGTCACCACACTACTCGGTCCACCTAGGATCTACTATCAGCTTCGTCGGTAGACGTAAGATGACCCACACGACTAACATGGGTTCGCTACCTCAGACACTCACTCATCACATCCGGTGACGCTACGTACCATCTACTTTTCGGTTCTTACACCCTCTTGAAACCTTTAACTGTCACATCGGAATACCCATCTCTGACTAACTTCGGGATCAAGTATCCTTCTCTTAGTCTTAATCAAGCCTCTCTTGATTCTGAAGTTCCAATCACGTTGGAAACATGCTCCTTTTTTGATTACTGAGCTTACTCTCTACACGCGTATTTACGTCTTATAGGCAACTAGTGCGAAGTTCTCAACTCAGGGGGTATGGTCAACTGCAGTCCACCAAACCAAGTATACCTTGTACCTCGCATTGAGCCACTCGGAATCCTCTCTACCCTGCTCAGTGCCCACTGTACTTGCACATGCACTACTCTAAGGCACGTCTACCAACTCGGTCGCAAACCACACCCTCAACTCACTAGGACATCATCCACATGTCCGTAAGTAATCCAACTCGCCTATCCATCTGAGACCATATATGCACATCCAAAAGGATGTCAATTCATCCTAAGCTGATGTACCGCTCGACCGAAAAGTCACAACACGCTCCTACTGTGATCTGCAGTCAAATCTCTGCCTAACACCATACCCGACCAACCGGTCACTAATCCCCACTACACTACTCGTGTCATCCATTCTTAGTCATCTCAATCACTATTGGGACAGAGTCCCTGTCCAGTCCAACCACTGCTAGGTTTCTCTCCAGCTCATCTCCATCTTACTTGTCATCTCGATACAACTCCTAAGAATTTACACTAGCCGACGAATCCTTCTCGTCGCGTAGTGGTTGAACTAACCATGAGCACAACACGACTGAGATAACCTCAGCTCGTGGCTCGCCGTCTTTCCTCGTTATCGTCATCGCATCCCCGCCACGCGGAGTGCGAATCAAACCAATTCTAAAACCTTACTTGTACCGAGCAATCGTCACTAAGCTCTACTCGGGTTAGAGAGGTTCTACGTCCCTCGTATCCCACGACTACGGGTATGGTCATACTGACAATCCATACGAGAACATGAAAATTCCCCGACTCCCAACAATCATCAACAATTCCAGCCTCTCTAGTGGTACCTACCACGAACTCATACCTACACGACCCACATACATTACCATCGAGACTCTGAACCTAAGTGGTTAACTCACCGTCGGCACCAACTACTCAACACACAGTACCCGCCGATCGGTCCCCCTCGAAATTCGATCCTAAAGTATCGTTCTCCTGGTCATTCGTCCAATCAATCACCGGTTAGGGCTATCGCAAACCAAGCTACTCCCTACAGCACTCCCACCCTAATCAATCCATCGTCCTCGACTCCGAGAGTCGTCATACTCCGCTGCTAGCGTCCAGTCTAACAGTAACTACACTGTGATGATCTCATCTTCACGTAACTCTGCGGCTCTTAGCCGCTAACCTCCACAAGGACTTGGCCATACTCCATGCCTAACATTGTACAAGTACCACATATCGCAAATACATCCTATCATGCCACAAAACACTACTCCAGGCATCCTCTGCCAGTCGACATCCCTCCAGGATTTGACACACCTAACCATGGCATCTCACTCCAAGTCGAATCACGCGTTCCTATTCCATTCAGTCTCAACTAAGGTCATCGTGCTCCTGAGTGTTCCCCGCAGTAAAATCTCCGATCCTAGAGCTTTTGTCATGGAGGACCCTGACGTCCAACCTCCACTGATCCCACTTTGGTTCGATCCATTTCGGAAGTGACCGCTCGACGGTCTCGACTCTCAGGTCGTCATACCGTGTCTATTGGTCCACTAAATCCTATCTCCAGTACCACTACGGCTCTAAGCCATTGGATTCACACGAAAGTCGATCCTACTCAAGATTCAACCTCTCGGAACACGCGACATCCCATGCCAATCAAACCCTAAACCATTGTACCACGTGCCAAACACAATCAAACTAAGGTTCAATTCTACCGAATCCTCGTACTACTACCCTAACTATTAGGTTACAACTGCAGAGACATCACATCCTCGACCTGAGCGTCACTATGAGAGCAAAACACGCTCTGATACCACTTGATAGGACCCGTCCCAAATCCCCTGGGATTAACGTGGGACGTACGTGCTCCCGTCTGACACGAAGTGTCAGACCAGGGATAATTCCGTCCTTAGCCCAACCAGGACCATCAGAGAGCGCCAGGATCCGGAGGAGAAGTGTGATGTCTCGGTCTCTGCTACAGCCCGCATCCGCGATCAACCTGGAGGTCATTCAAAACATCAAAAGTCGTGAGTGGAAAAAATAAATATTTTAATAAAAACATTTCACAAAAGATATTTATGCCCTTCACTAAAAAGCATGCATGCATTCGAAAAACATTTATCAAAACATTCACAAAACTATTAGTGCCTTGGACCAAAACTGTAAATCAAGTACATGGGAACTCAACCCAAAACCAGTTTTCGTAGGGACACAGTCCAAATCAATATACGTGGGTCTCAACCCAAAATCATATCCAAAACATAGAACACGGGGTCTCCGCTCCAAACCACTTTCCAAAACTTAGAACACTGGGTCTTCGCCCCAAACCACTTTCCGAAACTTAGAACACGGGGTCTTCACCCCAAACCACTTTCCATGAATTCTCATATACAACCCATCATCGACATCTCATATGAGATGCAACTCGGGGCACACAACCCTGATATATGTCACGATTCATCTATACTAATATGCATACTACTCTGGATCTTACTCCGAGCCTATCCCTAAAAATTTCTCCATCTGGGAGGCTCTGTCTCCGGATCCAATCCGAGCATCTCTCTGGAATCTGGTCTGGGACCACATGATAATTGCCACTCCTGGAATCGGCTCCATATGGGGATACTTATTCTGGGTAGTGGATCGTGAGTCTCCAGGTCGACGTTTGGAGGAGACCAATCAAATCACATCAGAGGGTATATACATTTTCAAAAATACTTTCTTTCTCAACTGGGTCTCATACCCGAATCTCAACGGGATTCCTCGAATCCGAATCAAATCCACTTTCACAAGCCTCGGCCTAAATCCACAATTTAATAGGGTCCCAAAGGACTGCAAGTTCGTGAGTTTCCAATCAAATGGGTCTCATGCCCGAATTCATATTTCCAAATCCAAAACTCATTCATCAAATCGTCATTGAAAACACAGTACGCAAAGGTATGACATAAAGCTAAAAAACCTCGAAAAGCGTGTAAATATGTCAATCCTATGCTACCACAAACAATGCACTCATGGCATCACAAAACATGTATTTAAAACACTTATAAACAACTATACATGCATTGAATTCATAAAACAAGTCCACTCACAGACCGTTCGAAGCTGCGCCTCGATATGCGCACCATACGCCCTTCCCGAGCCAATCACCGTCTCTAGGGCTCCCGAACCTATCCAAATCGTAATAGAGGGTTACTAACTACTTAATTAACCCCTCATTAGAGTCCCATAAGTTTATGAAATTTTTAACTATTTTTAACATTGATCCTAAATTTTCGGACATACCGAACTATATCGAAACGGTGTCCGATCGACTTGAAACCAGTCCCAAAATATTTGTTACATCGAATAGATAATTTCACATGTTGGAAACACCCCCAAAAGATGGCCCACGTGCCCACACGCGCCGCCCAAAGGGGCTACGCGTGGGAGCCACGTGCCTGCACTGTACATCTCCTTCCTTGCAACTGAACCTGTTTGGCCGGTTTGCTTGTAATTTTGGCCCTCCTGGACCGGCGTGACCGGTCCAGCCTTATTTCTCAACTATTTTTCATCCAATCCCAAACTTCCTATTTCATCATTTCCTATCTATTCATGTCAATAAACCTAAGGAAAACCGTCTAAACCCGACCCGTTCAAGTGGAACTCCACGACCCCTGTTTTTTCCGGCCATCCCTAGGGCGTCTCACCCTTTCACCTCCGTCCAAAATCTCTTCTAAACCTTCCTAAAAACCTAATGAACATCCTCCAATTCCCCACAAGCATCCATAATGTCTAAATCAAAAACTATGCAAATTTGGACTTAACCGGGTAATCGGGCTTACCTTTCCTCCGTTGTGGACGGCGGTCCTGCTGCCCCATGTAGTCTCTTGGCTCGTCAGCATCTCTTTGCCTCCCACACAACCTCCCAAGTCCACTCAAGCATCTCAGGGGAAGGGAGAAATGGGATTGGGCTTTCTGAGTTTCTCGGGTTAGGGGGAATGAAATAGAAGGGATGCACGATGCATGTATGTGGAATGTTGGGCAATGGATGAGTGACACTTGTCACTCATCCATTGGGCCAATTCAAAATATATGGGGCCCACTTAGGACAAAAGTTCCCTTTTTGCCTTGTAAAACATGCCGCCGTAAATAGTTCCTTCGAACATTCGTGAACCGTAACTTTTCAGTCGAACGTCCGAATTCGACGTGCCGCCTGTCTACGGATTCATATCACCTCGATCTACGTAATGATCCTCAGCCCTCGGCCATCGGACCTCCCAAGTCAAAAGTCAACTTTTCGCCCTCGTTCAGGGGCAAAATCGTAATTTCACCCTGAACGTCCGATAATCCTCGACTAATCCCCGATTAGCTTCGCTAATCCGTCATTATGTCTTAATTAATCCTTATAATTTGGGATGAGTCGTTACACAGAGTGTTTTTAGACGTTTTTTATTACCTTTAGAAGTGAGATGAGACCTTTTATTTATTGTGAAGCCTTGAGAGTCATCAGAGAGTGTGATTGGTTGAAGGATAAAGTATTAAATAAGCCTTGGAGTTCTGATTGACCTTGACCTTGTCCCAATAGTAATTATTTGGGCTTGTATTCCTACTTTGAGTTGATCTTTAGAGCCTAATTAATGGTTAGGGTTCATTTACTTTTCTTTATTTAAACAAGGGCCTGCGGCTCTTATTTTTAACAAAGAAAGTTAAACCCTAACAGAGGCTCATTGCTAGTGAAGACAAGTTATCTTCGAATTGGCATTTGGTCCGCAGGTTTCAAGGTAAAGCTTTTTTTGTTGTCTTTGCTCTTCTTGATTTTTGCAGGTTGAGATAATTGGCAAAACAATGTTGATTGGAGGAAAAATGAACAAAAGCTGAAACTAGTGGGTCAGCGCATCAGGTTTGCCGTTTGGAAAGTGGAGAATATTGTGGGGTTTGATGCGTGCACTCCACACATGCGCTGGCGCCATCGAGGTTACGGAGGTGGGTCCTGCACGACAGAGTGCTTGATGGCTGCAGGGGTTGTTGGCTGGTGCGTCCCTTCACATGTAAGGTAGCGACAGGACATGCGGGTTGCAGTGTAGGTCGGGACAAGTGAGGGGCCCATGCGGCAGGGAGCTGTGTCGGCTGGTCCACTCGGAAGTGCTATCGGCTAGGGCAGGTTGTCAATCCGACAGAGATGGGACAGCGGGTCCCATTCGTGCATCTTTTTGTTGCCTTTTTTTTCTATTGCTTTCTTTCTTTTATTATTTTTTTGCAGCCTTTTTTTTGTTTAAAATATGTAAGTAAGTATGTAATAGTTAATAAAATACATACTTAACTTTTTTGCGTACGTACATATATGTAAGTAAATATATACTGAAATATAAAGTATATATTTACCTTTTATATATGCATACATATGTGTAAGTAAATATATACTAAAATATAAAGTATATATTTACGTTTTTTTGTAATATATGAATATATATATATATATATGTAAGTAGATACGAACTAAGTATAAAGTACGTATTTATCTATTTTGTTATAGGTAATAGGTATATATTATTCATATTTTTGGAAACTAACCAATTTTGTTCCGTTTTCAGCTGTGTTTCTTTTGGACGTTCTGAAGGTTCGGAGCTCTCGATCACAGCGATTTCAGAGACACAACCCATTCTTGCGAAGACTCTTCTTGGGATGTCAAGCGAGAAGCAAGAAGTGAAGTCGGGAAAATTGCACTCGTGGGAACGGGGTGGCTCGCGTAGGGGGTGTCCGTTCGTCAGGGCGCAGATCGAGCTAGTCGACCTTGACGAGTTTGAAAAGTGGAAGAGTCTCCATGAAGATGCTTTTCTTGAAGGTGTGGTTGTTGCGTTTGGCAACACGTGTGCAGATATGAAGACTCCGAGGGGAGTTGTTTCTAGAAGCAAGAATGTGAAGCTTCTCTGGTTGATCCAATTTCACCCTCTGATCATCAACTGGGATTTCAAGTTTCCGCTTTCAAATCTCTTCACCAAGATCATCTTCCAGATCGGGTGTTGTCCTTCCTAGCTATATGTCGATGATTACCGCCACATTATGTGCTTTGAGAAGCTGAATGAACTCTTCAACTTGGAGCTTACTGAAGATGAGTTCTAGCATTGCTACTCAGTGGAGCAAAAGTTGATCCCCGTCATACGGAGTTCACATGTGGTCCCGAAGATTGAGCTTTTCATGGGCACGCCCTTTGATGATGAAATGTACTGGGCTTCGTGTATTGAAGTTGGAGGCGAGTGGGATCGTAACTGCGTCAGCAATCTGAACATTGCTTCGTGCTACCATGAGCTGTCAGACTTTTACACAGTCACCAAGTTCCATGCTGACACCAGGAAGGTTGACAGAGTCCTCATGGTTTCTCCGAAGTTTCGTGAGATGAGCTGGTTACTTAGTCCTCGTAGATGCATGGTTGGCGGACGTCCTTCCGTGGACTTCATCAAAAGCTGGTTCATTGCCCCGCGTCATTGGAAGCAAGGTGTCCAATCAGTGCGTACATGCCAAAATGAGTTGGGCGTCCCTCCTGCGAATGTGCTCAACCAGTCCGTGCCCCCAAGCGGTGCTCCCAAGGTCGCGCCTTGCCCTTCGAGCCCAACGGGATCGTCCAGTAAGCGCAAGTCTTCAGGAAAGCCTCAGAGAAGTCTGGTGAAGGGTACAATCAGGTCCCCGTAGAAGCTGAAGGTTTTTTATGCTCCTCTTGCAGTTCGAATAGTGCCCCCCATCCAGGTGTCGGCTGCGCATTCCCCCTTCCCCCCGAAAAGACCAACTTCTAGAATCTCATGTCCAGCTTCAACGAAAAATGAAGATTTGGATAAGAAGGTGGGTTCGTTAGCGGAACGTCCGAGCAGAGAAGTTGTTGGCGGAGAGTGAGCGGAACGTCGCGCTTGACAAGTCTGAGCTGCTGCGCGGCTCTCTGCGAGACTCTCGGGAGAAGATTAGGCTCCTGGAGGTTGAGGCAGAGCGAGCTCGTGTTGAGATTGAATTTTTGAAGTCTGAGCCATACTCGCCTCCATGTGCTCCTTATGCCTCGCGCTAGAATGTTGAGGAGTTCGAAAATTCTGGGAAGGATTTGAAGCTGAAGTTATTCATGGCGGGTTGCAATGAGTCCGAGATGGAAACACGCCTTGCTTGTGAATATGTCGAAGGGTATCTCGATTTTCAGAACAACATATCCCCTAAGTTTGTAATTTAGGAGGGAGACATTGAAGAGGCGTCCCAGTGAGCTGCAAACTCAGAGAAAGAAGTGCAACATGGAGAGGCGACCCCTCATGAGGTTCCAGGTCTTGAGTCGCTGAGTTTCCCATAGCAGTTTGGTGATGACCACATTCTAGACATTGGAAACCCATTCTACGATGGGGTTCCTGAGATATCGAGTGAGGACTGGGCCCAATTTAAACGTTCAATAGGTCTAGAAGACATGCTTTCAGGCCTGCCTTAGACTTGTAGTGTAGGCCTCTCCATTTTTTAGATGTTTTATCAAATAAGTTGTTGAGTAGTCGACTTGTGACTCGCCAACCTTTTCTTTCGTTTTGTTAGTTCCAGTGGTTGAGAAATCGATATGTGGTTTGCCAATCTATCTTTCTCAATGTTATCAATATGATGTCTTCCTTTGTTTTCCGTCAAATTTCGTAGAATCTTAACCTTCATAGGCTTGTTTTGAGATGTTGAAATTTGAGCTATGTAAAACCAAGTACAACTTGGGCTCGCGTGCTGTTCCGCAAGGGTGACCTTTGTATAATAGAAATGCTTGTTGGGAACTCGTCATAACCCGGAGTTGAGTGAGGACCGGTCGAATCTTGTGCTCATGCGCTAGTATGTGCAATTGACCTTCATCCAAAAACGTTCGCAGGAACTCGTCACAACTCAGAATTGAGTGAGATCAACGGAGTTGAAAAGCTAACTTCCATACCTTTTTGATGTGGTCAAGTATGTTCTAAGAAGATCCAAATTGACCTTTGTAGGACTGGATGAATCATGTAATTGTGTGCTGGTACGTGCAGTTGACATTTGTGTAAAAAAACGTTCGCGGGGAACTAGTCACAACTCAGAATTGAGTGAGATCAATGACGTTGGAAAGCTGACGTCCATACCATTTTAGTGCCATCAAGCTCATGTCAAGGTGATCAAAATTAAACGATCTACGACTGAATGAATCTTAATCCCGTGCACTGAAATGCAGAATTGGACTTCGCATGTTAAAACATTTGCCCAATGTTTGTTATGGCCTGGAGGTTGCCCCTTTTGGTGAGGTTGGAAGTGTTCTTTAGTAGCTTTCTGACTCTGACAAGTTGAGATTTCGGATGGTTTCATGTGCCTCATGGGGACGAGCTTTGAGTGCTTCACGTGGCGAAGATGTTGCGTTCTTCACATGGCGAAGACTTGGTGTCCTTTGCGTGGCAAAGGCTTAGAATGCTTCGCATGGTGAAGGCTTGGAGTGCTTCTTATGGTGAAGGCTTTGAGTGCTTCACGTGGTGAAGGCTTGGTATGCTTCGCGTGGCAAAAGTTTGGAATGCTTCGCATGGTGTGAAGGCTTGGAGTGCTTCACGTGGTGAAGCCTCAACTGATTTGCATGGCAAATGCTTAGTATGCTTCGCGTGGCGAAGGTTTGGTATGCTTCACGTGGCGAAGGCTTGGTATGCTTCGCATGGCGAAATCTTAGAGTGATTCGCGTGTCGAAAGCTTGTAGTGATTTGCGTGATGAAGGCTCGAGTGCTTTGTGTGGCAAAGGCTTTTTGTTTTCTAAACAAAAGTGTAGGTGATAAGACAATTTCATTAGACGTTGAAACAAAACATCTTGAATCTTATTGGAAGATACTACGTGAGCAAAGTAGGCATTGAGCCGAATTTAACCACAATTTTTTTGCCTTTAGTGATGACTTGGTCACTGATTCATTTTCCTAGACATAGTACTTCCGAAGGTGATGGGCATTCAGCACTCCACTTACGAGTTTCCCGTCCATGGTCTCTAAGGTGTAACTCCCTTTCCCGCCTACTTGGTAGATGCGATAAGGACCTTCCTAGGGGGCTTTGAACTTTTGGGACCAGGGATGGTTTGGTGTTGCAAATTTTTTCTTGTGGACCAGGTCGCCAGGAAAAAATTGTCAAATCTTTTTCTTCTTGTTGTAGAAGCTTCCTGCTATAGTGTGCCATCTAGCTCTTCCTCATATATTCATTTCTTGTCTTTGAGCCTCTTCTTGATGCAATCAAGGATGGTCTTATTTGATGCTTCGACCTGGCCGTTGCCCTAAGGGTAATATGCAGGGAGGTGAAATGCTTTATTTTCCAACATTCAAAGAACTCTTTGATTGATGCGCTAGTGAATTGTGTGCCATTTTCTGTCAGTATGACTTTCGGTATTCCGAACCGACAGATGATTTGGCTCTAGACAGTTTTTTCACATCCAATTGAGTGATGGTCGCCAATGCCTTAGCTTCCACCCACTTGATAAAGTAATCGGTGGAGACAATCAGGTACTTCTTATTGGGTGACAGTGTAGTTTGCAATGGTCCGAAAATGCCTATACCCCACTACATGAATGGCCACGGGCTAAATAGAGAGTGCAACTCTTCAGGGGGTGCCAAGTGGTTAGGTTTGTACCTTTGGCACTTATCGCATGTTCAGGCATATCTGAGTGCATCTTGATTCAAAGTCGGCCAGTAGAATCCTGCATTGAGTGTCTTTTGTACGAGCGATCTTCCTCCAGAGTGATTTCCACATTGCCCCTCGTGAATCTCGACCAAGACCTTCAATGTTTCGGGGTACCTTAAGCATTGTAAGTTTGCCCCTGTGAAGCTTCGACGAAAAATTTGGCCCTTGTCGACGGTCGTGGAGGACCGTGAAGTGGATTGTCCGAGCGCTTGTTCCTGTTCTAGAGGAAGATGGGCCGTGATGGAGGCTTTTTCTAGTTCCTTGCCTCGGGCGTGAACTCCACAATGAAGTCTGCTAAGGCTTGGCCTTTGATCGTAGTCCTTGGGTGATAAAGCACGGATGAGCGACTGCAGGGGATACTTCGTCATGATCATCACCCAGTGGGCTTGAAAATACAGCCTCAGTTTCTTGGTGGTAACAAGTAGTTCCAGAATTAGCTTCTCGAGTTTTGGATACAGTGTTTCAGCGTCGAGAAGAGCCTTTGATGTGTAGAATACTGGGAGTTGAACTCCGTTTTCTTCCCTTATTAGTTTGGAACTTACGATCACGTCAGAAACTCCCAAGTAGAGGAACAGGTCCTCGTTGTCTTTTGGCTTTGACAGCAATGGTGGAGATTAAAGAATTTATAGCCGGACAATTAAAGAATAGAGTTTCATTTCGCAAAGCAATGAAAAAAGCTATTGAATTAACGGAACAGGCGGGTACAAAGGGAATTCAAGTACAAATTGCGGGGCGTATCGACGGAAAAGAGATTGCACGTGTTGAATGGATCAGAGAAGGTAGGGTTCCTCTACAAACCATTCGAGCTAAAATAGATTATTGTTCCTATCCAGTTCGAACTATCTACGGGGTATTAGGCATCAAAATTTGGATATTTTTCGACGAAGAATAATATTGACTTGTATTTAGTTCTATACTGGTTAAAAAACGACAAACTCTTTCACTCTTTTTCTGTTAAATAAAAAAATGAACAATTCTACAAGGTTGAATAAAAATTCGATTAATCGTTTGATATAATTGCTATGCTTAGTGTGTGACTCGTTGCTTTTTTTAGGATTGGGATTCAAAAAAATGGACTGGTCCATAGTACGAACTGATAACTATAGAACTAATAACCAACTCACCGCGTCGCATTATCTGGATATAAAAAACCAGTCAAGATATGATATATGAGTCATATCATTGTAGCAACTGAAATCTTTTTTTGCATAAAAAAACAATCTGATTATGAGATTGTAAAGCAATAAAAGTATACAGATAAATGGAAGGTTGAGAGAAAGATAGAAAAATAATATCAATGATATATGATTCCAATATGTAAGGTCTATGAGTCATCTCATATAAAGGGAATGTAATAAAGCATTAATACTAATTAATCCATAATTAGACAAATCCATGCATAGAACAAAAAATAAAGAGCCGAAGTCTGCTAAGGCTTGGCCTTTGATCGTAGTCCTTGGGTGATAAAGCACGGATGAGCGACTGCAGGGGGTACTTCGTCATGATTATCACCCGGTGGGCTTGAAAATACGGCCTCAATTTCTTGGTGGTAACAAGTAGTTCCAGAATTAGCTTCTCGAGTTTTGGATATAGTGTTTCAGCGTCGAGAAGAGCCTTTGATGTGTAGAATACTGGGAGTTGAACTCCGTTTTCTTCCCTTATTAGTTTGGAACTTACGGTCACGTCAGAAACTCCCAAGTAAAGGAACATGTCCTCGTTGTCTTTTGGCTTTGACAGCAATAGTGGAGATGCCAAGTAGTTTTTGAGGTCTTGGAAGGCCTTCTCACACTTCTCATCTCATTTCTCTCTGGATGCTCTCTTTATTACTTGTAAGAAAGGTCGACATCGATCTGTGGCCTTGGACAAAAATTGATTTAGAGCTGATGCGCGACCTATGAGACTCTATATCTCCTTCAGACTCGATAGTGACTTCATGTCTTGAATTACTTCGATCTGCTTCGGATTTTCCTCGATTCCTCACTGGGTTACATGGTAGCCCAGAAATTTTCCAGTAGCCACCCCGAAGGTACACTTGAGAGGATTAAGATTCATCTTGTATTTCCTTAGCATATCGAAAGTTTGTTGCACGTTTTCAATATGGTCACCACACTTCTCACCTTTGATCATGATTTCGTCGACGTAGACCTCCATCATCTTTCTTATAAGATCCTTGAAGATGTGATTGACGGGTCGCTAATAGGTAGCGTGTCAGGACCCGACCCTCCTCGATCAGGACTCGACTCATCTAGTATGATATTGTCCGCTTTGGGCCTCCTTGCCCTCACGGTTTTATTTTCGGGATCTCACAGTGCAATTTCCCAGTGGGTCACCCATCATGGAATTGCACCGGCTTCAACTCACTTAACTTTGGAGTTCCAACCGAACCCAAAGCCAATGAGTTCCCAAAAGGCCTCGTTTAGATCAGAGTTGAGCAGCGGCCCACTCTATCTAACACAATACTGTCCCCTCTGGGCAACGCACCATCACACCCGCAGGGTTTTGACCCCAAGACCTCATGCTTGGCAGGGCACACCTTTACCAGCGCGGTCAAGGGAGGCCTCGTACTAGATAGGTGTGTGCCTACACATTTAAGGCACACCACCATTCCCCTCTCATACCATTCCCCTCGAAGGAATGTGGGATCATTCACCATTCCCTCCAGAACACGGGTCTTACAATCCACCCCCCCCCCCCCTTAGGGCTCAGTGTCTTCGCTGGCACACTTTCTGGTCGGGGGTTTGGCTCTGATACCAATTTGTCAGGACCCGACCTTCCTCGGTCAGGACCCGACTCATCTTGCATGATATTGTTATCTTTGGCCTCCTCGCCCTCACGCCTTTGTTTTTAGGAGCTCACGGTTCAACTTCCTAGTGGGTCACCCATCATGGAATTGCACCAGCCTCAACTCGCTTAACTTTGGAGTTCTAATCGAACCCAAAGCCAATGAGCTCCCAAAAGGCCTCGTTTAGATTAGAGTTTCACAATGACCCACTCTATCTAACATGATATTGTCCCATCTAGGCAACGCACCATCACACCCGCAGTGTTTTGACCCCAAGACCTCACGCTTGGCAGGGCATACCTTTACCAAAGCGGTCAAGGGAGGCCTCGTACTAGATAGGTGTGTGCCTACACATTTAAGGCACACCACCATTCCCCTCTCAGACCATTCCCTTCAAAGGAATGTGGGATCATTCACCGTTCCCTCCAGAACAGGGATCTTACAATCCACCCCCCTTAGGGCTCAACGTCCTCGCTGGCACACTTTCTGGTCGGGGGTTTGGCTCTAATACGAATTTATCAGGACCCGACCCTCCTCGGTCAGGACCCGACTCATCTTGCATGATATGGTTCGCTTTGGCCTCCTTGCCCTCACGCCTTCGTTTTTAGGAGCTCACGGTGCAACTTCCTAGTGGGTCACCCATCATGGAATTGCACCAGCCTCAACTCGCTTAACTTTGGAAGTCTAATCGAACCCAAAGCCAATGAGCTCCCAAAAGGCCTCGTTTAGATTAGAGTTGCACAACGACCCACTCTATCTAACACGATATTGTCCCCTCTGGGCAACACACCATCACACCCGCAGGGTTTTGACCCCAAGACCTCACGCTTGGCAAGGCATACCTTTACCAACGCAGTCAAGGGAGGCCTCGTACTAGATAGGTGTGTGCCTACATATTTAAGGCTCACCACCATTCCCCTCTCAGATCTTTCCCCTCGAAGGAATGTGGGATCATTCACCGTTCCCTCCAGGACACGGGTCTTACATAGCACATACGTTCTTTCGACCAAATGGCATGACCTTGTAGCAGTAAACTCTTCTTTCGAAGACGAAAAATGTCTTGTCCTTGTGGCCTTCATGCATGAATATCTAGTTGTATCTGGTGTATGCATCGGGGAAGCTAAGAAGCTCGTTGCCCGCTGTGGAGTCCACTAGGAGGTCGATCCTGAGCAGGGGATAGTTGTCTTTTGGGCACGGCAGGTTGAGGTCTCTGTAGTCAACACAAACTCTCCATTTCCATTCCTCTTTCTTTTTTATGAGTACGATGTTGGCTAGACATTCTGAGTACGGGACTTCCTCAATGGAGCCAGCTTCGAGTAGCTTGTCAATCTTATCTTGGATGATTGCGACTTTCTCTGGGGAGAAGTTTCGCTTCCTCTGCTTGATTGGCTTGTAGCTTGGGTTGACATGAAACTTGTGGCAAGTGAATGTGGGATCTATTCTAGGCATGTCTGACGGGGTCCACGCGAATACAACCTTGTGCTCGCGTAAGAACATGGTGAGTTCTTCCTTTTCTTTAGGGTTTAGGCGTGCTCCAATGCGTGCATAGCTCTCAGGAAACTGTGGGTTAAGTCGTATGAGGGTGACATCATCTTCCCGCTGCCATCCTTCAAGTGTAGGTGGCTCTTCGTGAATGTCGGGATCTTGACCCGTCGTTGGCTCCTATATGGAGGTTGAAGGTATGGGTTTACCCCCGGCGACCTCGATTGTCGGGGGGACGAAAATTGCTACTTTGATTTCTTTTAGCCCCTCAGTGACGCATTTGCGCGCCATGACTTGATCTCCTTTTATCTCTCTGACTCTTCCTCCAGAAATTAGGAACTGGATCTTTTAGTACAAGCTTGAGGTGTTGTCTAATATCTTGTGCATCCACAGTCTCCCCAGTATGCCATTGTATGGTGAGTACTCGTCAAAGACGTAGAAACTCTATTTTGAGACCACGACAGGGGGGGGAGTGGACATCGTGCTGGATCGTTTCGATGGACATGCTCGTCTATCCATTAAAGCCTCGTAGCAGGACCTTTCTCCTCGTGGTGAAAGATTCAAGTCCCATCTTCCGAACCTCTTCAATGCTAAGGATGTTTGAGGTACTTTCCTCATCCACGTGAATCCGATTGACCAGCGCATGGGTGATCTAACTTGAGATGATGAGGGTGTCATCATGCGGCCAATCAAGCCTGACCTTGTCCTAAGTGGAGAAACCAATGATCGAGTCATCAGTTTCTTGGGCTGCAGTTACATGCGAGACTTTGATCACAGCCAAAGCCTCGCGTATCTTCCTATTCTTTTTCTTTCTAGTTGTTCCCTACAACTCGGACTTAGCAATGATGGTGTCCACACGAATCATTTTTTGTGCGGGTTCCTGGGGGCCTTTGTCTCCAAGACATTTTGTTTCCTTTTTATTGACATATTCGGTGCAGTGTCCTTCCTTCAAGAGGTCCCGGAGATATCTTTCGAAGGTCTGGCAGGAGCTTATGTCGTGCCAATAATAAATGTGATAGGCATACCACTTTACCTTGTTGGCCCTCTCCTGATCGCCTTTGACAAAAACTAGTCTTTTGAACCACGTCTTTTCTTTTATCTGATGGTATATTTGGAGGACGGGTATCGAAAACTGCGTGTTCAGCTTTGCACCAGCAAACGTATTTGATGACGAGTTCCCTTTGCGCTTTTTGGCTTTGTCGACTGAGTTCCGGAGGTGGGAGCCGTCTTTTGGCTGCATAAACACCTTTGTGGAATGTCCACCTTTCTCGATGTGGTTGGTGGCATACGTGGTGTTTTTTCTCCTCCTCCCAGCTTGCATGTCATTCTGCTAGAGGCAACATCTTGGTGAGACTTCGGGCGTTGCTCATGACGATGCCTCCATGGAACTAGCTCTCTCGCGGTAGGCCCTGCTTGAACGTCATGACCGCAACAAGATCGCTGCATCCTACGATGCAGGACTTTTCTTCGTAATACCTCCGGATATATTACAGCAAGGTTTCCTTAGACTTCTTTTGGATGGTGAAGAGGTGGTCATCCTTGACTACGATGGTGCGAAGCTGCGAGTAATACTTCACGAAGGCAAGGGCTAACTCTTCAAAGGAAGCGATTAATCTCTGGGGGAGATGGTTGAACCACGTTGTTGCCTGACCATGCAGTGAGGCTTGGAAAACTTTGCACATGAGCGCGTCGTTGTGTCTGTGAGGTACCATGACCCTCCGATAGTAATTGATGTGCTTTACTGGGTCGGAGGTTTCTCTGTACTGATTGAAGTTGGGAGTTGAAAATCGTTGCGGAAACAACTTCTCCTCAATGTCCTTCACGAAGGGCGAAGATGATGAAGTCTGAATCTGACGCCAAAGGTCATCCTCTAAGTCTCCATTGCGCTGAACTCCCTGGGGGCTTCGATCTAGCATCCTTTGGACGTCTTCAGCATGCAATGGACCTTTGTGGCGGGGATTTCCGCACCGGGTCACATGCCGTCGATTCCCTCGAGTTGCAGCTGGCATGGCACTGGGGCGTGCTGGCGAGTAAGTCTCGTCCTCCTCGTTGCGATAGTCCGTGCTTCTAGAGTCATGGTGAATTCGTCCATTCGAGCGGGTGTGTGACGCCTGGGAGACTACTTGCTGCCGTCATCTGTTGTGCGGGTGCTCCAGGGCCACCTCCGAGTCGCTCTCGAGCTGAAGGTCTCGGTTGGTCTTGGCCACTTGCTCTTGGGGTGTAGCTTTCTTCCCTTGAGTCATTCAACGATGTGTCTCAGGACATTGTCTGGCAGCGAACGTGCTCCTTGCCGGCACATCTCGGGACGTCCCTTGGTGCCCCCTGAGGTTCATTGCACTTCTTAGAGGTTCTGGATGTCCCGATGTCCCCCAACTGCTGTTGTAGGAGCTCCGATTGGGCCCAAACTTGGTTGCTCAGCTTCTCGACCTGCTGTGTCAATCCAAATCGCGGAGGCGAGCCCCTAGATGTTTGCTAGCAACGAGCAGCAAGTCAGAGCTCACGCCGCGCGCCTTCAGACAGATGCGATGAACCTTGTCTCCCTGGTGCCTGGGTGTTGGACTGCAGGTTGCGCAGGTCATCCAAGTGCCTCCTTAGGTCCATGTCGGCAAGGAACTGATTTGGGACTCTTAGAGATGTTTCTCCCGCTAGCAGCTCGTCTATTTGTTAAAAAAAACGTCTCACCTGCCCCAGTCACAGGTGGGGGATTCATAGTAGGAGCAGGTATGGGGAATGTTCCAAAACTGAACGTAGGTGTCCAATCTGGCATTTCAAACAGTAGGTGAATTGATGCGTGGCACAGGCCATGAGGGAAACGGGAAAGTGATTCTTCTGGAATCTCAAGGAGCAATTCGCTCACGGCAGTGATCGCAACAGCGGATGTTGCAGCCTCGGAGGCTCGTGCAGATCGGCGTGTTCTGGCCATGTGAGGAACGGTAAGTGTCGAGAGTAGAATGGTGTTTTTCGAGGAAAAACTAAGGAGCACGCTTTGAGTATTTCTCAAATCAGCTCTTAATGAAAGAACCAGTTGTTGATGCAGAAATCGTCTGGTTCTGTAAAATTCCTTCTCGATACCTACACACAGTAACGAAAATCAAACGGGGTTAAGGTTGAATCCCAGGGAGGTGGTTCAACCGTAAATGCTTCGATGCTTAAGTCAGTTTTCCGAGAGAATAAACTGGCAGAGTGTTTGTAGAAGTTTTTGATTACCTTTAGAAGTAAGATGAGACCTTCTATTTCTAGTGAAGCCTTGAGAGTCACTGGAGCGTCTGATTAGTTGAAGGAGAAAGTATTAAATAAGTGATTGTACCAAGTGCAATCACTTATTCATTAATAAACAAATAATTTGCTGGGAAGTTATTTATTGTCTGGATTGATATTATCATTTAATATATTAAGCTGATAAATATATTAAATTAATGTGAAGATCATAACGTGTCGATGTTGGTTTTTCCAAGGGTAATATCGACATTACGGGAATTGTTGGCCACGTGTCAACTCCAAAATATTACAGTAATTTATGATTCCACAATGAGGATTAGATATTTTTTTTTTAGTTTTGATATTTTGAAATTTTGTATGTTGAAATTGGAGGTTTTTGTAGGAGTAGTTGAGACATTAACTCATTGAGTGAAGATTATGCTTATGAGGATTTAATTCACATGCTAGTTGCTATTGTGGGAAGCAATGTTAGTAAATGAATTTATTTATTTTTCTAATTGTTGATATTGAATGTTTGATTTAATTGGGTAAAGATGATTTATTTTTTAAATGTATATTTTTGCAATTGTGAAATTGATTTATTTTGTTTTGCTTGATTAGTTGGTTAGTGGATGAACTTATAGCTAGCCTTCTTGTTCTTAGTTTTTACCTTTGTGAGAATTCTTATAACAATTTGTGTTGATAAATTTTGTTATGTGTGTGCTTATATGAATTTTAATTATCATCAATATGTTTTCTTTCATAATTACGGATCACAATCGAAATCCCAATAAATCAAAATTAAAGAGTTTGTGATTGTATTATATAAAAAAGAATGATTCATCATCAAGCAGCAAGCCTTCAGAGTCTTTATCTATTCCAATTTTTTATGAAACTCGTCCTAAGTCTTCTATTGTCGAGCCTCAAGTAGGGAAAGTTGAGCCTCAAAGAGACAATGATGATTAAGATTTTA
The DNA here is from genome assembly GCA_032719365.1 of Prinsepia uniflora. Taxonomy (NCBI): domain Eukaryota; kingdom Viridiplantae; phylum Streptophyta; class Magnoliopsida; order Rosales; family Rosaceae; genus Prinsepia; species Prinsepia uniflora. Next base: position 67,209,799 of record CM064868.1, on the reverse strand, counting down.
ATATGAATTATCTTGAACGTGAACCCGGATTACGTCGTTTAATATCCAAATATACAGTTAATGAACATGACAATGTTCGAAGAGCATATGTTCTTTTTGGACCATATCAACCTAAATTGGATACATACCCAAGTAGATTAGATGGAAAGCAATATCGTCGATTTCAAAGTGCATGGTTTGATAATTTCTCTTGGTTTGAATATTCTGTTGATAAAGATAGGGCATTTTGTTTTCCATGCTTCCTTTTTTACAATAGTTAATTGCATCCAACGTTTATCATTGATGGGTATCAAAATTGGAAGAGACTTGGGGGAAAGTATTGTACTTTTCAACATCATATGAGTAGTTTAAATTCACCACATCGTCTTGCAATGCAAAGGTGGAGTAATTTAAAAGACCCTTCTTCTCATATTGAAAAGGTTGTAAATGCGCAATCATCAAAACAAGTGATGGAAAATCGGTTGCGACTAATCACCTCAATAGAGGGTGTGAGATATCTAGCAACTCAATCATTGGAATTTTGAGGTAATGAAAAATCCATTGGCTCATCCAATCGGGGAAATTTTTTTGAGCTCATAAAGAGTTATGCAAGAATGAATGTAGAAGTTGAGAAAGTTGTCTTAGAAAATGCTCCTCAATTTACTAAGTATGTCTCCAACGATATACAAAAAGAGATACCACATATTTTTGCTAACAAAGTGAGGAAGACAATTTTTAAGGAAATGGGACAAAGAAAAATTTGTATTCTTGTTGATGAATCACTTGATGAATACGTTAAGGAACAAATGGCCATTATCCTTACATTTATTGATTGTGATGGATATGTTCGTGAGTGCTTTTTTGATATTGTGACTGTTGGATACTAATGCATCAACTCTTAAAGAAGATATATATGTAGTGTTTGCTAAACATGATATTCTTGTGGAAAATATGATTGATCAAGGGTATGATGGTGCAAGTAATATGCCAGGTGCATGGAAAGGATTACAAGCATTGTTTCTTCAAGCTTGTCCATGAGCATATTATGTGCATTGCTTTGCTCATCAATTGCAACTAGTTTTAAATGGTGTAGCTAAAGATGTGAGAATTATTTGGAGATTCGTTTTTATGTTGACTAACATTGTCAATTTTTTACTTCTTCTGCCAAGCGTCGTAATGAGCTAAGGTTTATTCGAGAAGCTCAAGTTAAAGTATTGTTGTATTGTGGGGAACTTGAAACATGTAAATAACTTGATCAAACTCGTTGTTTGAAACGAGTTAGAGCTACACGTTGGGGCTCTCATTATACTTCTATTACTAGTTTGATAGAATTGTTTACAGAGACAAAATTACTTCTTTTGGAAATCAGAAAACATGTACCTACCCAATAATTTCGTGGTGATGCTGATAGTAACTATATATTTCTATGGTGTCTTTTTATTTTGTGTTTGCTTTGATTTTTCTTGATAAAATTATGGGAATCACTGATTTTCTCTCCCAAGTTTTTCAGAAAAAATCACAAGACATTGTAAGTGCTTTAAACTTTGTTTCAAATACAAAATTTCAGTTTCAACAGTTAAGGGAACATAGTTGGGATGAAATATTCAGAAGTGTGAAATCATTTTGTGAACTACATGATGATATGCCTGATATGAGTGCCCGTTATATGATGGGCACATGTCGTTTCTGTCAACAAACAGATTTTATTATAGTTGAGCACTATTATCGGATTGATGTCTTTAATGAAGTTATAGATCATCAATTGGGTGAATTGAGTGATAGATTTCCTGAGAATACAGTTGAACTTCCTATTCTTAGCACATCATTGGATCCTCGTAATTCATTCAAGTCGTTCAATTTGATGATATATGTAAACTTGTTGAGAAATATTATTTTATTGATTTCTTTCCAAGTGATCTGAAGGCTTTGAGAACATAGTTGAGATATTTTGATAATGATATGCATAGCCAGTCTTGCTTCAAGGACATCACCATTATTCCAGAATTATGTCAAACATTGGTGAAAACAACTTTGACATATAACTATTGTTTGATATATAGGCTCATTCAGTTGATATTGACTCTTCATGTTTCAACTGCAACAACAGAACGAGTTTTTTCATCTATAAGGATTATAAAGAATCAGCTTCGAAACAAAATAGGTGATGAATTTCTTGATGATTGCATGACCCTCCATGTTGAAAGAGACTTCAATTATACTATCAGCAATGAAGAGATAATGGAGGATTTGATACTATTAAGACTCGAAATGTACAATTTAAAATTAGAAAGTGATAATTTGTAGTTAAATTGCATGTTTAATTATGATTTTTGTTGTAATTTGTTTTTTTTACTATCAAAATTTATGTACGTATATATGTACATTTAAGGGTAAAACTCATTACACCTCCTGATTAAGTGTATCTTTTTATATTTATTAATAAAATTTACATGTATCATGGAGTTTTTTTTAAATGTAGTATAATTTAGTATATAAATTTAGCTCAATCTGAAGTTTAAGTTAAGAATTGTCACTGATTAATTCTATGCTTCACACTTTGTTCTCACTTTTGGCTGTCTAGGGTTTCTGTTTTCTTTCAATTTAAAAAATGTTGATCAACTTGACCTCTCATTTAGTGTTCAATTTGTCCGATTAGTTATTGATTTTTGCATTTGTAGTGATTACCTAGTACTCACTTAAAACATCCGCCCAATTTAGTGTGAAAATTGCTAAGTCTTTTTAGTCCTTTCAATTCAAATTCAGTCCAGGTTTTTATTTCTAATTCAATTCAAAATTTGAAAATTATTTTTGATGAACGTGATAGAATTCGATATTTCAGTTGATCAGAAGATCCTGATTAAAGCGTAGGTGGTACCCAAAATGACTTGGCCGGAGCATCTGAATCAAGTATAAAAAGAGTATGCAATCCGACAATGGCGTTGGTCAAACATTACGGTGCAATTTCACGACGGTTGTGACTGTTGGTGGAGTGGAATTATGGCTCTGAATGTTATGATTTTTAGTCATAGTTACAGCGGGAAGCATCAGTATATACTTACTGCGTGTTTAATGTTATTCTCTACTCAATTTCTTATACGAGGACTTGCTTCGCATTTGTTACACCAAATGGGGATTGCTGAAATCTCACCTATTGTGCTGATTAAATTTCACGATTACTCTAACAACTGAGAAATATATGCTTACTAAGGCTTTCGTTAAGTTTGAGAGAATCGATTGATATACTCAGCTTGAGTGGAAATTCTGAAGAGTTATCTATGATCACTGGAAGTGCAAAATCTAATCAGTTTCTGTCAGTCATCCATTGCATTACTGATTCAGTAGATCTACAGGCGATTGACTAAAACTTATTTCAAGGTATTGCCAGAAAGTCAGCTGAGTAAAAGGCAGGATTTCTGGTGGCACTTCATTACCAAGCCTTGTTCACCAGCTAATGATTATGCAGCCCCAGGTTCTGCGGTTAGTCATCTGATTTCTTATACATTGGAAAGTTTTCTTTAGGCCAGGCGAAAGGTGTTTTCATCCCTTGATATCAGTAGAAGTAGCTCAAAAAGCAGTGGTTGTCCTCGACCTGTGGCCTCTTCTTCATATCCTTTCGACTAATTTTTCTGTAGGTTGGAGTTTTGATGAGTCTGTTGTTATGAATGTGAACTTTTCAGTGAGTTTTCCCTAACTCAGGTGAAATCTGAAAATGCCTGCAAATGTGAATACAATGAAATCACCAACTAATGAACCAGAAGTTTCTAAATTACCAGTTCCAAAACCAGTTCCCTGTATTCTCTCTAAGACTTCAAATTGCTCCCTCTGGTAATTCTTTTTGATATTATTTAGTGCAGTTCGCTACTAAATTTGGTGAAGAATATAGTAATAAAAATTTCACCTTTGATTCCGATGTAAATCATTTGTGTATATTCAGTTAACTAGTTTTTTTCTCTTATAACAGTGAAATTCAACATCAATTGGGGGCCAAATTATACAAAGGTTGCTCATACTGGAAAATCTTTAACTCCTGAAATTTCTGCTCGCCAAGCCAGGAGAAATGTGGAGAGAACTTGAAATTTGTTGAAGTAATAGTCATTGTGAATTATCTATATGCAGGATTGTAATTTGTTGACATATATTGCATGAATAGTTTGTTAGTGATAAGGACGCACATTCTTCCTGTGTGGTGAATATCCATTATTTGCAGGCCAGCTTAGTGAAGGGATATAACCAGCCAAAGTTCCATGTTCACTGACCACTAAACCAAGTAATGACTTAAAGGTGATCCCAAAACAAGTACTTGCTTCTGCGAGTCATGCATCGAATGGTCTTGGTGAAAGATCCAGAAAAACTGCAATCCCACAGGTGGTCTGAAAAAAACCGGATCCTTTGACCTGTCCTCCAGTATATGGCCGTAATGACAGATATAGGAAACCTGAAATTCTAGAGTTGATCCCAAAACAAGCACCTCCTACTACTGGTCATGCATGTGTACATAGTAAGTGCACCTCCTTCTCCCTCATACATGTGTGCACTTACTATGTACACAGCCTCCAGAATCAAAAATATCAGGTTTGCGGAAGCCTTCACCATCATTGGGTTTCTTTGATCAGGTATTTCAAGAAACAACTGCTTTATTGCTGCATAAGAGACAATATCCAAATATCTGATTTTCCATTGCTTCATTTTTCTTATTTATCATCTATATGCAGCCGATATCTTCTATGTCTAATCCCTTGAAGACAAGTTCCCAACTATGCATTATTTAATTTGAGGAAAGTTGGTTCTGTAGATCCAGTTCATGTATTATTATTAACTTTCTCTTCACTTGGGAAAAAGAAAAATGTGATCAATGATGGGATAATAATGGAAATGTTAATGTCTTCAGGTTGCTCAGTTTCATCGACTAACCCTGCCATAAAGGACAACGTTGAACAACTCTTGCAAGTATAAAATATCCAGAAAGTGGAACTGAAGGCAGTCTAGGTCAAATTGTAATTGTATGGAAAAGAAACAGCGAAAGTTCAATAGCCTTTCTGTTCATGAGGACCAACAATCTCTGGGACAAGCAGAACCATATATTACTGAAAAGGTCTTTAAGATGGATGAGTTAGAATTTCAGTGGAATGATGATAAATTTCCTTTACAGAGGAGATCTTGCGGACAATCAGATAACGATGTGAAGGTCACTTTTTTAACTACTCCAAAAATTAATGATGCGGATACAGCACGTGCGACATCCCATCTTAGTTCTACAGAAATATTTCCAGGCTTTTTGGTAAAAAAATGAGATAACTGACCATCAAATTCTTGATCCAACTTGATTTGCCACAGAAGAATTGCGTTGTCTTTTTGAAAGTCCAAACCTGAAAATGCGAGTTGTTTTAGCAGTATCTTAACCTCATATGACGATCAGTTAAGTGATGATCAGAGTTCCAATCAACTATTGACACCTTTGGCCTCTGAAGGAAATCAAATTTCTGCTGGAAAGTTCTCTTCATATATAGCAGGAAAGTTCTCTTCATAATGTTCTTACTGGTGCATAAAGAAGTGAATCAGAAATTTCCAGAACCCCTTCTCTAATTCCACCATCTACGCTAGATGGCAGGTCTAGCATGCAGAAACAGTGCAGTCCCAGAACGTGGACAGAGTTGCAGCAGTCTCTGAAAAGAACTAAACAGTGGCTGAGAATTACAACCTCGACTCACCATTAAGGAATGACATTTACCTTCAATGTCAAGATTGTTCTTTGGAAATGGATAGTATGGATGTAGCTCAAACCCCAAGTGATGTGATTGCCTCTTTTTCAGAATGTGGAGACTTCAAGTCCCAGCTAAACCTGAAAGAGCCAGTAGAGGGGGCTCTGCGATAAAAAGACATAATTTGAACCCCAAGATTGCGATATATCTGTTGAAATTTGTTCCTGTTTCCCCCCAGTCACTGCCTGAAGCTGACACCCTTATTGCTCGCAAGATGCTTGAACAGAGCAGGTTAATTTGATGAGTGATGGAATCATTGTTGGAACACACAATGTTGAACAAGCTAAGTGGCATATGAGCTCAAAAGTAGAAGCTTCTGGTCTACATGGGTCAAAGAGTCCTTGTGGTTTATCTAGACAAATAGGCTTGGATGAAGCAAATAATGAAGTTGATGGATGTAGTGATGTCAGGACCCGTCCCAAATATCACCTCGATACTCGGAACGGACCCTGCTCCCGTCTGATAATCACACTTACAATCACCAAAAAGAAACTTAATACAACTATAAGCATAACCATCAGACGCAGGAGTAAATATATACAACAGTAAGTCAGAGCATAGTTCTACAAAATGGGCATCAAAAGTCCTACAAGTCTAAGTCCGCAACGGAAGAACGTCGGAAGCCCTATGCCTCGATATCTGCCTCAACGTTCACCCCAGCGCTATCACCACGACCTGGAGGGAAATTTAAAACAAAAGGTGTGAGTGGACCAAAAGAATGAAAGTTTTAAAACCGTTTACCAGCAAATCAAAGTAAGGAAATAAAATCATTTGTTCCCTCCGGTTTAAAACCAGGCATGCCAATGAAGTATTAGAAAAGTCTTAATAGGAAACATCATAAGAAACAGAAACACTATAAAACCAATCATAAGAAACAGATACACTATAAAACATCATAAGAAACCAGAGTATAACCCGATCAAACCTGCTGGACCTATCCGAGTCTTTAAACTCAACCAGGCCTCACATAATCCGAGTCTTTAAACTCCCGAGTCTTTAAACTCAATAGGCCTATGGGGGTAATATCGTAGTATCCGAGTCTTTAAACTCCCGAGTCTTTAAACTCAATCCGGGCCCGTCCCCCATCAATATCAATCCGGGTCTTTAAACCCATATCTAGATCCAGCAAATCCAATCCACATCCAGTGTAAAACCAATTCAAAATCCATCGCCAGATTCGAATTCGAAATCCCCGGTTCGAAGCCCTTCCGGCGTTCAGAACCGACATTCCGAACCCAAATCCGGAAAACCATAGGAAAATCCCAAATCGTATTCCACAACCTATTTACCATCATCAGAAAACGTTTTTAGGTTAAATTTCTGAATGATAACATCAAACTCTGAAAACCCGCTTTTTCTCGAAAAACGTGCAAAATCCCAAAACGTCTCGAAAAACGTGCAAACATCTCAATCACATATAAACACATATAAAAGCATAAAATATTAATAAAAACAGTTAGGCATGCTCGGAAATAAGAAAAAGTCCACTCACAGTTTACAACACGTCACTCGCGCTCCGTGCGCTCCTCAACCGTCTCTGGTGTCTCCCGTCCTGTCAATAGATACCAAATAGGGTCACAATAACATCAAGGATACCTTCCCTATTTTCCCCAATTTTTCGGGAATTTAATAATATTTTAATCCGAAACCCTAAACCGTACGGATTCCCGAACCATTCCGTAACACCGTCCGATTTACCCGAAAACTGTACCATTGGATTCCTTAGGACATTTAGGGCTAAACTCATGTTGGACGCTTAACCGGATTCCTCCCCACGCGCCCCCACGCGCCGCCCAAAGTGGCTGCGCGTGGGCCTCACGCGCCTGCTACAGTCCATCTTCAACCTCGAGTCACCCGGTTCAACTGTGTTGAACCGGCGTGACCGGTTCTCCTCCGTTCCTCCACCATTCTTCCCCATTTCAATACCTTTAACTTCGTCCAGTCCCCTACAACCAAACCCAGTCCTAAAATCCAGAAATCACGGCCTAATACCCCTCGTCTTCAACCTCGAAACCCACTGCCCGTGAGCTCTGTTTTCCTTCCCGGCCATCCACTGCTTCTCCATTCACGGTGGTGATACCAGCACCATCCTAGGACCCTACTTAGTCCTACCCAACTCACAGAATCCGTCGATTCATCCCCGAAGTCCACGACTTCAAGTTTGAAGTCACGGCCAAAAACAGAGTATTGGATACTCGCCGTCGACTGAGCCCCGCCGTGTACGCCCCCGTCACGGCAGCCATCACAAACTAATCCTAAGACCTCCCTGAACAACACCCTGACCTCCTAATCCCTCGACTCTAAGCCCAACGTCACGACTTTGCAAATGAAAATCCACGAAAAACAGGGTAAAAGAAATTACCTTTCGATTCTGGCGCCGCCGTGAGAACCGTCACCCACCACGGTGCTCGTGGGACTCCCCTAAACCTCATGAGTCTCCTAGTACCTTGAATCCGTCCACCACACAACACAACAGCCACCACCGTCCACGGCCTCCTCTGTTTCTTCCAAGTATCCAACCAGCCACCACGTCGCCTCCGCGCACGGTTGCACCACCAGACCACGATCACCAGCTCCCCCTTGTCTCTATGTCACTCTCTCAACTCACTCTTCACTCTCCCTAGCATCCAAATCGATCACCGCCTCACCTCAATCTTCTCTCTGTTTTCTGTTTCCTTCGAACTTGTGCACGGTTCAAAAATGACCAAGTGTGGCCGTGCACACTTAAGTTTCTCCCAGAACCATCTAGTGTCCCCCACGTGTCCATCAGCTATTGGCCATCCCAAAAATATCTGCCACTTGCCCTTATCTGATTGGGCTGAGGGAAAATGACCAAAATGCCCCTTCTGCACAAAATTACTATTTTGCCCTCAAACGTTCCAGACCCGTACCTTTTCCGTCCGACGTCCGATGACAACGTGCCGCCTGTCGTTGAACTCAGGACGTCGAGACCTATCCAACGGTCCTCGGTCTACGTGAAAACCACAAATCCTCCAAAAAGTCAACATTTCCCCTCTTAACTCGAAATTACGGTAACGCCCCCAACCTTCCGTACATCATAACTTTTCCTCTGGTTGTCCGAATCGAACCTGCCGCCTGTCTACGGACTCGTGACGTCCTAACCTACGTCACGGTCAAGGGCTAACACTCATCCAATCGATAGTACAAAAAGTCAACTTTTCGTTTACTATTCACAAGGGCAAAATCGTCCTTTTTACAAAACTTCACAAAAATTACATTTTTACCCTTCCCGTAGGTACGGGTTGTTACAATCTACCCCCCTAAAAAGAATTTCGTCCCCGAAATTCAGTGAAATAAATAAGGGTACTGTTCTCGCATCAAGGCCTCGGGTTCCCAAGTAGCTTCTTCGACCTGATGATTTCTCCACAATACCTTCACTAAGGGAACCGTCTTCCTTCGCAACACTTTATCCTTCCGATCCAAGATTGCAACAGGTTGCTCTTCAAAACTCAAGTCTTCCCTCAGTTCCACTGGTTGTGCTTCTAAAACATGCGAATCATCTCGAATATATTTCCGAAGCATAGAAACATGAAAGACATTATGTACCTTTTCTAAATCTGCTGGTAAGGCCAACCGATAAGCTACAGGACCAATCCTCTCTAAGATCTCATACGGTCCAATGTAACGAGGACTCAACTTCCCTCGTCTGCCAAATCGTATAATGCCTTTCCAAGGAGATAGCTTCAAGAAAACCCAGTCTCCAACAGCAAACTCCAAATCCCTGATCCTACGGTCAGCGTAGCTCTTTTGGCGGTCCTGCGCTGCCTTCAATCGATCCCTAATCAATGCCACTTTTTCCTGAGTAAGCTCCACCAGCTCAGAAGTAGTCAACCTCCTCTCACCAACCTCAGTCCAACACAATGGAGTCCGACACTGCCGCCCATACAAAGCCTCATAAGGAGCCATCCCAATGCTCTCCTGAAAACTATTATTGTAGGCGAACTCCATCAAAGGCAGATGTGATTCCCAAGTACCCTGAAACTGAAGCACACAAGCTCGCATCATATCCTCGAGAATCTGAATAGTCCGCTCAGACTGCCCATCAGTCTGAGGATGAAAAGCAGTACTGAAGTGTAATTTAGTCCCAAAAGCTTCCTGTAAGCTCTGCCAAAATCGAGAAGTAAATCTCGGATCTCTATCCGATACTATCGACTCCGGAGTCCCATGCAATCGAATAATCTCATTAATAAACAACTGTGCAAACTGTTCCAACCTGAAATTCTCCCGTACTGGCAAGAAATGAGCAGACTTCGTAAGTCGATCCACAATAACCCACACACCATCATGTCCCTTCGGTGTTCTCGGAAGCTTGAACACAAAATCCATAGTCAGGTGATCCCATTTCCACTCGGGAATCGGCAAAGGTTGCATTGCTCCATAAGGTCTCTGCCGCTCGGCTTTTACCTGTTGACAAATCAAACATCTACTGACATACTCTGCAATTTCACGTTTCATCCCTGACCACCAGTAATGCTCTCGAAGGGTACGATACATCTTGGTCCCACCAGGATGCATCGCATAAGCTGAACAGTGAGCCTCATCCAGTATCACCTTCTTCAAAACTTCATCCTCAGGTACACACAACCGTCCATTCTTAACCAAGGCTCCATCCTCACGGATCTCAAAATCCTGTCTTTCTCCAGCCTCGACCTCAATCCGAAGAATGCCCAGAATAGGGTCCTCAAACTGAGCATCAATCACCTGATCAATCAAAATGGGTCGCACATGGAAACTCGCTAGGAGTGCTCCCTGATCATCCACAGTCAACTCTACTCCCAACCTACGGAGCTCAACCAGCAAAGGTAACCGTACTGTCCTCAGATGCGACAAAGATCCAGCTGACTTCCTGCTCAAAGCATCGGCTACCACATTAGCCTTCCCTGGATGATACTCAATAGTACAGTCGTAGTCCTTAAGTAACTCCAACCAACGGCGCTGTCTCAGATTCAATTCCTTTTGGGTGAACAAATACTTCAAACTCTTGTGGTCCGTAAAGATCCTGCACTTCTCACCGTACAAGTAATGTCGCCAAATCTTCAATGCATGAACCACCGCAGCCAGTTCCAAGTCATGTGTAGGGTAGTTCACCTCATGGGGTTTCAATTGCCAGGAAGCATAAGCAATCACTTTCCCGTGCTGCATCAAGACACAACCCAAACCTTGTAAAGAAGCGTCACTGTACACCTCGAACTCCCCACTATCATCTGGAAGGGCTAACACAGGAGCAGATGTCAACCGCCTTTTAAGCTCCTGGAAACTCTGTTCACAGTTCTCATCCCACTCAAACCGAACTCCCTTCCGTGTCAACCTCGTCAACGGTGCTGCAAGAATAGAAAATCCCTCAATAAAACGCCGGTAATACCCTGCCAAACCCAGAAAACTCCAAATTTCCGTCACCGTCTTAGGCTGTTCCCAATTGGCTACCGCCTCAACTTTCTGAGGATCCACACGAATGCCCTCGGCCGAAATCACATGGCCAAGAAATCCAACACTGGTCAACCAGAACTGACACTTACTGAGCTTCGCATACAACTGATGCTCCCTCAACGTTTTAAGCACGATCCTCAGATGTTTCTCATGCGCCTTCGCACTCTTCGAATACACCAAAATATCATCAATGAAAACAATCACAAAACGATCCAAGTAGGGCCGGAACACTCGGTTCATAAGGTCCATAAAAGCTGCTGGGGCATTAGTCAAACCAAAAGGCATCACCACAAACTCATAGTGACCGTACCTGGTCCGGAAAGCTGTCTTCGGTATATCCTCCTCTTTAACCCGTAACTGGTGATAGCCGGAGCGAAGATCAATCTTCGAGAAATACTGTGCTCCCTTGAGCTGGTCAAACAAATCATCAATCCGGGGTAGGGGGTACTTATTCCGAATAGTTACCTTATTCAGTTGCCTGTAATCCACACACAATCTCAATCCTCCATCCTTTTTCTTGACAAACAAAACAGGTGCTCCCCAAGGTGACATACTCGGTCGAATGAATCCTATGTCGACCAACTCTTGCAACTGGGCCTTAAGTTCCCTCAATTCGGCAGGTGCCATACGATAAGGAGTCTGAGAAATAGGCTGTGTACCTGGTAGAAGCTCAATTGTGAACTCAAGATCTCGGTGTGGGGGTAGTCCTGGCAACTCCTCGGGAAAAACATCGGGAAACTCCCGTACCACTGGTATCTCCTCCGCCCTCTCTGGCGTAGCACGCGTATCCACCACATGAGCTAAGTAACCCTGGCACCCCTTACGTAACAGTTTACTAGCCTCGAGTGCCGAAATAACTCCCGTAGGAAGTGCACGCTGATCCCCCTGAAATGTAGTCTCTGATAATCCGGGACTCCGAAAAGTCACTCTCCTATCGAAACATTCGATATAAGCATGATGTCTCGTCAACCAGTCCATACCCAAGATCACATCAAAGTCCCGTAAATCCAAGAGTAACAAATCTGCCAGTAACTCCACCTGGCCTACCATCACCGGACACTCTCTCAAAACCTGAGTCACTACCAACACCTCCCCAGTAGGTGTACTCACTCCTAACGCACAATCCAAAGTAGACACCTCCCTCTCCTTAACCAGACTACAACTCCGAGCTATAAATGAATGGGTAGCCCCGGGATCTATCAAAGCAAAAACAGTGTGACCAAGTATGGTAAGTGTACCTGTCACCACTCCCGGTGCTGACCTAGCCTCCTGCTGAGTCATCGCAAAAACTCGCGCCTGTGGTCCCGATGACCTACCGCGCCCTCTGGAACTGCTCGTGGCACCACCGCCACCCCTAGGGCCTGCCGCCCCTGATACTGATGCAGTACTCCGCCCGGGTTCTGCTGCACCTCTGCCTGCTCCACCCTCCGTAGCTAACAATGGGCACTCCCGACGGAAATGTCCTCGCTCTCCACAATAGAAGCAAGTGTCCCTACCGGGTCCACCGGTATGCCTCCCTGTAGAAGCTACTGAAGTCGCACTCGCCTGAGGAGTCGGCTGTGACCTAGCTCCTCGAAATCCTGAGCCCTGAAAACTGCCTGGTCTGCCATACCGGGCTCCACCAGCCGATAGTGATCCACCAAAATTACCCCGTTTCGGGGGCCTCTGACTCGATGCTCCTGGAAATGACTGCTCTCGGCGTCGAACACTGCCCGAATACTGTGGTCGAGCAGGTAAACTGGCCTCCACCCTGACAGCAGCATCAGACAACTCTCGGAATGTAGCAAAAGAGCCGGCTGTCACTATGGCCCTGATCTCTCCCCGGAGGCCCAACTCAAACCGGCGGCACTTCTCCGCCTCAGTCGCCACAAATGCCGGAGCAAAACGAGATAGCATCTGGAACCTCTGCTCATACTCAGCAACTGTCAAGTTTCCTTGCTTCAAGTGAAGGAATTCCGCTTCCTTCGCATCCCTAAAAGAACGGGGATAGTACTGATCTAAAAACCGCTCCCGGAAAGTCTCCCAGGTCACGGTATGTGCATCCCAGCCGGACAGTTCCAGCGTGTACCACCACTCGTAGGCAGCTCCATCCAACAGAAAAGTGGCTAACAATACCCGATCCTCGGGAGGACAGTGCATCACCCCAAAAATACGTTCTAGTCGGGTGATCCATCGGTGAGCTTCCTCGGGATCAGCCCCACCGCTGAACGTGGTAGCCCCAAGCCTCTGGGCTCTCTCAATCGAAGCGCTCTCAGTCCCTCTCGCCGCTTCATCTTCAGGTCGTGGAGGGGGTTCACGTCTCGGAGGCATGATCAATCGTACGCTGAAAGAGGCATAGAGTTAGTATAACAACCTAGACCCAACACAAATTGACACAACCTATGCTCTGATACCAATTGTCAGGACCCGTCCCAAATATCACCTCGATACTCGGAACGGACCCTGCTCCCGTCTGATAATCACACTTACAATCACCAAAAAGAAACTTAATACAACTATAAGCATAACCATCAGACGCAGGAGTAAATATATACAACAGTAAGTCAGAGCATAGTTCTACAAAATGGGCATCAAAAGTCCTACAAGTCTAAGTCCGCAACGGAAGAACGTCGGAAGCCCTATGCCTCGATATCTGCCTCAACGTTCACCCCAGCGCTATTGTAACAACCCGTACCTACGGTAAGGGTAAAAATGTAATTTCTGTGAAGTTTTGTAAAAAGGACGATTTTGCCCCTATGAATAGTAAACGAAAAGTTGACTTTTTGTACGATTGATTGGATGAGTGTTAGCCTTTGACCGTGACGTAGGTTAGGACGTCACGAGTCCGTAGACAGGCGGCAGGTTCGATTCGGACAACCGGAGGAAAAGTTATGATGTACGGAAGGTTGGGGGCGTTACCGTAATTTTGAGCTAATAGGGAAAATGTTGACTTTTTGGAGGATTTGTGGTTTTCACGTAGACCGAGGACCGTTGGATAGGTCTCGACGTCCTGAGTTCAACGACAGGCGGCACGCTGTCATCGGACGTCGGACGGAAAAGATACGGGTCTGGGAAGTCTGAGGGCAAAATGGTAATTTTGTGCAGAGGGGCATTTTGGTCATTTTCCCTCAGCCCAATCAGATAAGGGCAAGTGGCAGATATTTTTGGGATGGCCAATAGCTGAGGGACACGTGGGGGACCCTAGATGGTTCTAGGAGGAACTTAAGTGTGCACGGCCACACTTGGTCATTTTTGAACCGTGCACCAATTCGAAGGAAACTGAAAACAGAGAGAAGTTTGGGTGAGGCGGTGATCGATTTGGATGCTAGGGAGAGTGAAGAGTGAGTTGAGAGATTGACTTAGAGACGTGGGTGAGGTGCTGATCGTGTTTTGGGACTGGAATCGTGCACGGCGGCACGGTGGTGGTGCGGCGAACATTGAGGAAAACAGGGGAGACCGTGGACGGTGGAGGCTGTTGTGCCGTGTGGTGAGGCAAACCAAGGCGGTAGGAGACTCAGGAGGTTGAGGGGAGTCCCACGAGCACCGTGGTGGGTGACGGTTCTCACGGCGGCGCCGGAATCGAAAGGTAAGCTCGTTTACTCTGTTTTTCGTGGATTTTCAATTGCAAAGTCGTGAAGTTGGGCTTAGAGTCGAGGGATTAGGAAGTCAGGGTGTTGTTCAGGGAGGTCTTAGGCGTCGTTTGTGGTGGTTGCCGTGACGGGAGGTTCACGGTGGCTGGTGGTTCGACGGCGGGTCCTTTGTACCCTGTTTTAGCCGTGACTTCAAACTTGAAGTCGTGGACTTCGGGGATGAATCGACGGATTCTGTGAGTTGGGTAGGACTAAGTAGGGTCCTAGGATGGTGCTGGTATCACCACCGTGAAGGGGGAAGCAGTGGACGGCCGGGAAGGAAAACAGAGCTCACGGGCAAGGTTTTTCGAGGCTGAAGACGAAGGGTTTTAGGCCGTGATTTCTGGCTTTTAGGACTGGGTTTGATCGCAGGGGACTGGACGAAGCTAGTGGTATTGAAATGGAGAAGAATGGTGGGTGAACGGCGGAGAACCGGTCACGCCGGTTCAACACAGTTGAACCGGTTGACTCGAGGTTGAAGATGGACTGTAGCAGGCGCGTGAGGCCCACGCGCAGCCACTTTGGGCGGCGCGTGGGGGCGCGTGGGAAGGAATCCGGTTAAGCGTCCAACATGAGTTTAACTCTAAATGTCCTAAGGAGTCCAATGGTACAGTTTTCGGGTTAATCGGACGGTGTTACGGAATGGTTCGGGAATCCGTGCGGTTTAGGGTTTATGATTAAAATATTATTAAATTCCCGAAAAATTGGGGAAAATAGGGAAGGTATCCTTGATGTTATTGTGACCCTATTTGGTATCTATTGACAGGACGGGAGACTCCAGAGACGGTTGAGGAGCGCACGGAGCGCGAGTGACGTGTTGTACACTGTGAGTGGACTCTTTCTTATTTCCGAGCATGCCAAACTGTTTTAATTACTGTTTTATGATTCTATGTGTGTTTTTATGCTTTAAATGATGGTTATTCGTGATTGAGATGTTTGCACGTTTTTCGAGATATTTTCGGGGTTTTACACGTTTTTCGAGAAAAAGCCGGTTTTCAGATTTTGATGCCATATTTGAGGAATTCACCCTATAACTGTTTTCTGATGATGGTAAATGGGTTATGAAACATGGTTAGGGATTTCTTATGGTTTTTGGTATGGAAATGGATTTTCCGGATTTGGGTTCGGAATGTCGGTTCTGAACGCCGGAAGGGCTTCGAACCGGGGATTTCGAATTCGGATTTGGCGATGGATTTTGAATTGGTTTTACACTGGATATGGATTGGATTTGCTGGATCTGGATATGGGTTTAAAGACCCGGATTGATATTGATGGGGGACGGGCCTGGATTGAGTTTAAAGACTCGGGAGTTTAAAGACTCGGATATTATGATATTACCCCCATAGGCCTATTGAGTTTAAAGACTCGGGAGTTTAAAGACTCGGATTGATATGTGAGGCCTGGTTGAGTTTAAAGACTCGGATAGGTCCAGCAGGTTTGATCGGGTTATACTCTGGTTTCTTGTGATGTTTTATAGTGTATCTGTTTCTTATGGTATTTATAGTGTCTCTGTTTCTTATGATGTTCATACTATGGTTTTTCCAATACTTCATTGGCATGCCTGGTTTTAAACCGGAGGGAACAAATGATTTGATTTCCTTACTTTGATTTGCTGGTAAACGGTTTTAAAACTTTCATTCTTTTTGGTCCACTCACACCTTTTGTTTTTAATTTTCCCTCCAGGTCGTGGTGATAGCGCCGGGGTGAACGTTGAGGCAGATATCGAGGCATAGGGCTTCCGACGTTCTTCCGTTGCGGACTTAGACTTGTAGGACTCTTGGTGCCCATTTTGTAGAACTATGCTCTGACTTACTGTTGTTTATATTTACTCCTTCGTCTGATGGTTATGCTTATAGTGGTATTAAGTTTATTTTTGGTATTGTAAGTGTGATTGTCAGACGGGAGCAGGGTTCATCCCGAGTATCGAGGTGATATTTGGGACGGGTCCTGACAATTGGTATCAGAGCATAGGTTGTGTCAATTTGTGTTGGGTCTAGGTTGTTATACTAACTCTATGCCTCTTTCAGCGTACGATTGATCATGCCTCCGAGACGTGAACCCCCTCCACGACCTGAAGATGAAGCGGCGAGAGGGACTGAGAGCGCTTCGATCGAGAGAGCCCAGAGGCTTGGGGCTACTACGTTCAGCGGTGGGGCTGATCCCGAGGAAGCTCACCGATGGATCACCCGACTAGAACGTATTTTTGGGGTGATGCACTGTCCTCCCGAGGATCGGGTATTGTTAGCCACTTTTCTGTTGGATGGAGCTGCCTACGAGTGGTGGTATACGCTGGAACTGTCCGGCTGGGATGCACATACCGTGACCTGGGAGACTTTCCGGGAGCGGTTTCTAGATCAGTACTATCCCCGTTCTTTTAGGGATGCGAAGGAAGCGGAATTCCTTCACTTGAAGCAGGGGAACTTGACAGTTGCTGAGTATGAGCAGAGGTTCCAGATGCTATCTCGTTTTGCTCCGGCATTTGTGGCGACTGAGGCGGAGAAGTGCCGCCGGTTTGAGTTGGGTCTCCGGGGAGAGATCAGGGCCATAGTGACAGCCGGCTCTTTTGCTACTTTCCGAGAGTTGTCTGATGCTGCTGTCAGGGTGGAGGCCAGTTTACCTGCTCGACCACAGTATTCGGGCAGTGTTCGACGCCGAGAGCAGTCATTCCCAGGAGCATCGAGTCAGAGGCCCCCGAAACGGGGTAATTTTGGTGGATCACTATCGGCTGGTGGAGCCCGGTATGGCAGACCAGGCAGTTTCCAGGGCTCAGGATTTCGAGGAGCTAGGTCACAGCCGACTCCTCAGCGAGTGCGACTTCAGTGGCTTCGACAGGGAGGCATACCGGTGGACCCGGTAGAGACACTTGCTTCTACTGTGGGGAGCGAGGACATTTCCGTCGGGAGTGCCCATTGTTAGCCCCGGAGGGTGGAGCAGGCAGAGTTGCAGCAGAACCCGGGCGGAGTACTGCATCAGTATCAGGGGCGGCAGGCCCTAGGGGTGGCGGTGGTGCCACGAGCAGTTCCAGAGGGCGCGGTAGGTCGTCGGGACCTCAGGCGCGAGTTTTTGCTATGACTCAGCAGGAGGCTAGGTCAGCACCGGGAGTGGTGACAGGTACACTCACCATACTTGGTCACACTGTTTTTGCTTTGATAGATCCCGGGGCTACCCATTCATTTATAGCTCGGAGTTGTAGTCTGGTTAAGGAGAGGGAGGTGTCTACTTTGGATTGTGCGTTAGGAGTGAGTACACCTACTGGGGAGGTGTTGGTAGTGACTCAGGTTTTGAGAGAGTGTCCGGTACTGGTAGGCCAGGTGGAGTTACTGGCAGAATTGTTACTCTTAGATTTACGGGACTTTGATGTGATCTTGGGTATGGACTGGTTGACGAGACATCATGCTTCTATCGAATGTTTCGATAGGAGAGTGACTTTTCGGAGTCCCGGATTATCAGAGACTACATTTCAGGGGGATCAGCGTGCACTTCCTACGGGAGTTATTTCGGCACTCGAGGCTAGTAAACTGTTACGTAAGGGGTGCCAGGGTTACTTAGCTCATGTGGTGGATACGCGTGCTACGCCAGAGAGGGCGGAGGAGATACCAGTGGTACGGGAGTTTCCCGATGTTTTTCCCGAGGAGTTGCCAGGACTACCCCCACACCGAGATCTTGAGTTCACAATTGAGCTTCTACCAGGTACACAGCCTATTTCTCAGACTCCTTATCGTATGGCACCTGCCGAATTGAGGGAACTTAAGGCCCAGTTGCAAGAGTTGGTCGACATAGGATTCATTCGACCGAGTATGTCACCTTGGGGAGCACCTGTTTTGTTTGTCAAGAAAAAGGATGGAGGATTGAGATTGTGTGTGGATTACAGGCAACTGAATAAGGTAACTATTCGGAATAAGTACCCCCTACCCCGGATTGATGATTTGTTTGACCAGCTCAAGGGAGCACAGTATTTCTCGAAGATTGATCTTCGCTCCGGCTATCACCAGTTACGGGTTAAAGAGGAGGATATACCGAAGACAGCTTTCCGGACCAGGTACGGTCACTATGAGTTTGTGGTGATGCCTTTTGGTTTGACTAATGCCCCAGCAGCTTTTATGGACCTTATGAACCGAGTGTTCCGGCCCTACTTGGATCGTTTTGTGATTGTTTTCATTGATGATATTTTGGTGTATTCGAAGAGTGCGAAGGCGCATGAGAAACATCTGAGGATCGTGCTTAAAACGTTGAGGGAGCATCAGTTGTATGCGAAGCTCAGTAAGTGTCAGTTCTGGTTGACCAGTGTTGGATTTCTTGGCCATGTGATTTCGGCCGAGGGCATTCGTGTGGATCCTCAGAAAGTTGAGGCGGTAGCCAATTGGGAACAGCCTAAGACGGTGACGGAAATTCGGAGTTTTCTGGGTTTGGCAGGGTATTACCGGCGTTTTATTGAGGGCTTTTCTATTCTTGCAGCACCGTTGACGAGGTTGACACGGAAGGGAGTTCGGTTTGAGTGGGATGAGAACTGTGAACAGAGTTTCCAGGAGCTTAAAAGGCGGTTGACATCTGCTCCTGTGTTAGCCCTTCCAGATGATAGTGGGGAGTTCGAGGTGTACAGTGACGCTTCTTTACAAGGTTTGGGTTGTGTCTTGATGCAGCACGGGAAAGTGATTGCTTATGCTTCCCGGCAATTGAAACCCCATGAGGTGAACTACCCTACACATGACTTGGAACTGGCTGCGGTGGTTCATGCATTGAAGATTTGGCGACATTACTTGTACGGTGAGAAGTGCAGGATCTTTACGGACCACAAGAGTTTGAAGTATTTGTTCACCCAAAAGGAATTGAATCTGAGACAGCGCCGTTGGTTGGAGTTACTTAAGGACTACGACTGTACTATTGAGTATCATCCAGGGAAGGCTAATGTGGTAGCCGATGCTCTGAGCAGGAAGTCAGCTGGATCTTTGTCGCATTTGAGGACAGTACGGTTACCTTTGCTGGTTGAGCTCCGTAAGTTGGGAGTAGAGTTGACTGTGGATGATCAGGGAGCACTCCTAGCGAGTTTCCATGTGCGACCCGTTTTGATTGATCAGGTGATTGATGCTCAGTTTGAGGACCCTATTCTGGGCATCATTCGGATTGAGGTCGAGGCTGGAGAACGACAGGATTTTGAGATCCGTGAGGATGGAGCCTTGGTTAAGAATGGACGGTTGTGTGTACCTGAGGATGAAGTTTTGAAGAAGGTGATACTGGATGAGGCTCACTGTTCAGCTTATGCGATGCATCCTGGTGGGACCAAGATGTATCGTACCCTTCGAGAGCATTACTGGTGGTCAGGGATGAAACGTGAAATTGCAGAGTATGTCAGTAGATGTTTGATTTGTCAACAGGTAAAAGCCGAGCGGCAGAGACCTTATGGAGCGATGCAACCTTTGCCGATTCCCGAGTGGAAATGGGATCACCTGACTATGGATTTTGTGTTCAAGCTTCCGAGAACACCGAAGGGACACGATGGTGTGTGGGTTGTTGTGGATCGACTTACGAAGTCTGCTCATTTCTTGCCAGTACGGGAGAACTTCAAGCTGGAACAGTTTGCACAGTTGTTTATTAATGAGATTATTCGTTTACATGGGACTCCGGAGTCGATAGTATCTGATAGAGATCCGAGATTCACTTCTCGTTTTTGGCAGAGCTTACAGGAAGCTTTTGGGACTAAATTACACTTCAGTACTGCTTTTCATCCTCAGACTGATGGGCAGTCTGAGCGGACTATTCAGATTCTCGAGGATATGATGCGAGCTTGTGTGCTTCAGTTTCAGGGTACTTGGGAATCACATCTGCCTTTGATGGAGTTCGCTTACAATAATAGTTTCAGGAGAGCATTGGGATGGCTCCTTATGAGGCTTTGTATGGGCGGCAGTGTCGGACTCCACTGTGTTGGACTGAGGTTGGTGAGAGGAGGTTGACTACTTCTGAGCTGGTGGAGCTTACTCAGGAAAAAGTGGCATTGATTAGGGATCGATTGAAGGCAGCGCAGGACCGCCAAAAGAGCTACGCTGACCGTAGGATCAGGGATTTGGAGTTTGCTGTTGGAGACTGGGTTTTCCTGAAGCTATCTCCTTGGAAAGGAATTGTACGATTTGGCAGACGAGGGAAGTTGAGTCCTCGTTACATTGGACCGTATGAGATCTTGGAGCGGATTGGTCTTGTAGCTTATCGGTTGGCCTTACCAGCAGATTTGGAAAAGGTACATAATGTCTTTCATGTTTCCATGCTTCGGAAATATATTCGAGATGATTCGCATGTTCTGGAAGCACAACCAGTGGAACTGAGGGAAGACTTGAGTTTTGAAGAGCAATCTGTTGCAATCTTGGATCGGAAGGATAAAGTGTTGCGAAGGAAGACGGTTCCCTTAGTGAAGGTATTGTGGCGAAATCATCAGGTCGAAGAAGCTACTTGGGAACCCGAGGCCTTGATGCGAGAACAGTACCCTTATTTATTCCACTGAATTTCGGGGACGAAATTCTTTTTAGGGGGGTAGATTGTAACAACCCGTACCTACGGTAAGGGTAAAAATGTAATTTCTGTGAAGTTTTGTAAAAAGGACGATTTTGCCCCTATGAATAGTAAACGAAAAGTTGACTTTTTGTACGATTGATTGGATGAGTGTTAGCCTTTGACCGTGACGTAGGTTAGGACGTCACGAGTCCGTAGACAGGCGGCAGGTTCGATTCGGACAACCGGAGGAAAAGTTATGATGTACGGAAGGTTGGGGGCGTTACCGTAATTTTGAGCTAATAGGGAAAATGTTGACTTTTTGGAGGATTTGTGGTTTTCACGTAGACCGAGGACCGTTGGATAGGTCTCGACGTCCTGAGTTCAACGACAGGCGGCACGCTGTCATCGGACGTCGGACGGAAAAGATACGGGTCTGGGAAGTCTGAGGGCAAAATGGTAATTTTGTGCAGAGGGGCATTTTGGTCATTTTCCCTCAGCCCAATCAGATAAGGGCAAGTGGCAGATATTTTTGGGATGGCCAATAGCTGAGGGACACGTGGGGGACCCTAGATGGTTCTAGGAGGAACTTAAGTGTGCACGGCCACACTTGGTCATTTTTGAACCGTGCACCAATTCGAAGGAAACTGAAAACAGAGAGAAGTTTGGGTGAGGCGGTGATCGATTTGGATGCTAGGGAGAGTGAAGAGTGAGTTGAGAGATTGACTTAGAGACGTGGGTGAGGTGCTGATCGTGTTTTGGGACTGGAATCGTGCACGGCGGCACGGTGGTGGTGCGGCGAACATTGAGGAAAACAGGGGAGACCGTGGACGGTGGAGGCTGTTGTGCCGTGTGGTGAGGCAAACCAAGGCGGTAGGAGACTCAGGAGGTTGAGGGGAGTCCCACGAGCACCGTGGTGGGTGACGGTTCTCACGGCGGCGCCGGAATCGAAAGGTAAGCTC
The DNA here is from genome assembly GCA_032719365.1 of Prinsepia uniflora. Lineage (NCBI taxonomy): Eukaryota > Viridiplantae > Streptophyta > Magnoliopsida > Rosales > Rosaceae > Prinsepia > Prinsepia uniflora. Next base: position 67,187,566 of record CM064868.1, on the reverse strand, counting down.
GTTTACTCTGTTTTTCGTGGATTTTCAATTGCAAAGTCGTGAAGTTGGGCTTAGAGTCGAGGGATTAGGAAGTCAGGGTGTTGTTCAGGGAGGTCTTAGGCGTCGTTTGTGGTGGTTGCCGTGACGGGAGGTTCACGGTGGCTGGTGGTTCGACGGCGGGTCCTTTGTACCCTGTTTTAGCCGTGACTTCAAACTTGAAGTCGTGGACTTCGGGGATGAATCGACGGATTTTGTGAGTTGGGTAGGACTAAGTAGGGTCCTAGGATGGTGCTGGTATCACCACCATGAAGGGGGAAGCAGTGGACGGCCGGGAAGGAAAACAGAGCTCACAGGCAAGGTTTTTCGAGGCTGAAGACGAAGGGTTTTAGGCCGTGATTTCTGGCTTTTAGGACTGGGTTTGATCGCAGGGGACTGGACGAAGCTAGTGGTATTGAAATGGAGAAGAATGGTGGGTGAACGGCGGAGAACCGGTCACGCCGGTTCAACACAGTTGAACCGGTTGACTCGAGGTTAAAGATGGACTGTAGCAGGCGCATGAGGCCCACGCGCAGCCACTTTGGGCGGCGCGTGGGGGCGCGTGGGAAGGAATCCGGTTAAGCGTCCAACATGAGTTTAACTCTAAATGTCCTAAGGAGTCCAATGGTACAGTTTTCGGGTTAATCGGACGGTGTTACGGAATGGTTCGGGAATCCGTGCGGTTTAGGGTTTATGATTAAAATATTATTAAATTCCCGAAAAATTGGGGAAAATAGGGAAGGTATCCTTGATGTTATTGTGACCCTATTTGGTATCTATTGACAGGACGGGAGACTCCAGAGACGGTTGAGGAGCGCACGGAGCGCGAGTGACGTGTTGTACACTGTGAGTGGACTCTTTCTTATTTCCGAGCATGCCAAACTGTTTTAATTACTGTTTTATGATTCTATGTGTGTTTTTATGCTTTAAATGATGGTTATTCGTGATTGAGATGTTTGCACGTTTTTCGAGATATTTTCGGGGTTTTACACGTTTTTCGAGAAAAAGCCGGTTTTCAGATTTTGATGCCATATTTGAGGAATTCACCCTATAACTGTTTTCTGATGATGGTAAATGGGTTATGAAACATGGTTAGGGATTTCTTATGGTTTTTGGTATGGAAATGGATTTTCCGGATTTGGGTTCGGAATGTCGGTTCTGAACGCCGGAAGGGCTTCGAACCGGGGATTTCGAATTCGGATTTGGCGATGGATTTTGAATTGGTTTTACACTGGATATGGATTGGATTTGCTGGATCTGGATATGGGTTTAAAGACCCGGATTGATATTGATGGGGGACGGGCCTGGATTGAGTTTAAAGACTCGGGAGTTTAAAGACTCGGATATTATGATATTACCCCCATAGGCCTATTGAGTTTAAAGACTCGGGAGTTTAAAGACTCGGATTGATATGTGAGGCCTGGTTGAGTTTAAAGACTCGGATAGGTCCAGCAGGTTTGATCGGGTTATACTCTGGTTTCTTGTGATGTTTTATAGTGTATCTGTTTCTTATGGTATTTATAGTGTCTCTGTTTCTTATGATGTTCATACTATGGTTTTTCCAATACTTCATTGGCATGCCTGGTTTTAAACCGGAGGGAACAAATGATTTGATTTCCTTACTTTGATTTGCTGGTAAACGGTTTTAAAACTTTCATTCTTTTTGGTCCACTCACACCTTTTGTTTTTAATTTTCCCTCCAGGTCGTGGTGATAGCGCCGGGGTGAACGTTGAGGCAGATATCGAGGCATAGGGCTTCCGACGTTCTTCCGTTGCGGACTTAGACTTGTAGGACTCTTGGTGCCCATTTTGTAGAACTATGCTCTGACTTACTGTTGTTTATATTTACTCCTTCGTCTGATGGTTATGCTTATAGTGGTATTAAGTTTATTTTTGGTATTGTAAGTGTGATTGTCAGACGGGAGCAGGGTTCATCCCGAGTATCGAGGTGATATTTGGGACGGGTCCTGACAGCTATCACCACGACCTGGAGGGAAATTTAAAACAAAAGGTGTGAGTGGACCAAAAGAATGAAAGTTTTAAAACCGTTTACCAGCAAATCAAAGTAAAGAAATAAAATCATTTGTTCCCTCCGGTTTAAAACCAGGCATGCCAATGAAGTATTAGAAAAGTCTTAATAGGAAACATCATAAGAAACAGAAACACTATAAAACCAATCATAAGAAACAGATACACTATAAAACATCATAAGAAACCAGAGTATAACCCGATCAAACCTGCTGGACCTATCCGAGTCTTTAAACTCAACCAGGCCTCACATAATCCGAGTCTTTAAACTCCCGAGTCTTTAAACTCAATAGGCCTATGGGGGTAATATCGTAGTATCCGAGTCTTTAAACTCCCGAGTCTTTAAACTCAATCCGGGCCCGTCCCCCATCAATATCAATCCGGGTCTTTAAACCCATATCCAGATCCAGCAAATCCAATACACATCCAGTGTAAAACCAATTCAAAATCCATCGCCAGATTCGAATTCGAAATCCCCGGTTCGAAGCCCTTCCGGCGTTCAGAACCGACATTCCGAACCCAAATCCGGAAAACCATAGGAAAATCCCAAATCGTATTCCACAACCTATTTACCATCATCAGAAAACGTTTTTAGGTTAAATTTCTGAATGATAACATCAAACTCTGAAAACCCGCTTTTTCTCGAAAAACGTGCAAAATCCCAAAACGTCTCGAAAAACGTGCAAACATCTCAATCACATATAAACACATATAAAAGCATAAAATATTAATAAAAACAGTTAGGCATGCTCGGAAATAAGAAAAAGTCCACTCACAGTTTACAACACGTCACTCACGCTCCGTGCGCTCCTCAACCGTCTCTGGTGTCTCCCGTCCTGTCAATAGATACCAAATAGGGTCACAATAACATCAAGGATACCTTCCCTATTTTCCCCAATTTTTCGGGAATTTAATAATATTTTAATCCGAAACCCTAAACCGTACGGATTCCCGAACCATTCCGTAACACCGTCCGATTTACCCGAAAACTGTACCATTGGATTCCTTAGGACATTTAGGGCTAAACTCATGTTGGACGCTTAACCGGATTCCTCCCCACGCGCCCCCACGCGCCGCCCAAAGTGGCTGCGTGTGGGCCTCACGCGCCTGCTACAGTCCATCTTCAACCTCGAGTCACCCGGTTCAACTGTGTTGAACCGGCGTGACCGGTTCTCCTCCGTTCCTCCACCATTCTTCCCCATTTCAATACCTTTAGCTTCGTCCAGTCCCCTACAACCAAACCCAGTCCTAAAATCCAGAAATCACGGCCTAATACCCCTCGTCTTCAACCTCGAAACCCACTGCCCGTGAGCTCTGTTTTCCTTCCCGGCCGTCCACTGCTTCTCCCTTCACGGTGGTGATACCAGCACCATCCTAGGACCCTACTTAGTCCTACCCAACTCACATAATCCGTCGATTCATCCCCGAAGTCCACGACTTCGAGTTTGAAGTCACGGCCAAAAACAGAGTATTGGATACTCGCCGTCGACTGAGCCCCGCCGTGTACGCCCCCGTCACGGCAGCCATCACAAACTAATCCTAAGACCTCCCTGAACAACACCCTGACCTCCTAATCCCTCGACTCTAAGCCCAACGTCACGACTTTGCAAATGAAAATCCACGAAAAACAGGGTAAAAGAAATTACCTTTCGATTCCGGCGCCGCCGTGAGAACCGTCACCCACCACGGTGCTCGTGGGACTCCCCTAAACCTCCTGAGTCTCCTAGTACCTTGAATCCGTCCACCACACAACACAACAGCCACCACCGTCCACGGCCTCCTCTGTTTCTTCCAAGTATCCAACCAGCCACCACGTCGCCTCCGCGCACGGTTGCACCACCAGACCACGATCACCAGCTCCCCCTTGTCTCTATGTCACTCTCTCAACTCACTCTTCACTCTCCCTAGCATCCAAATCGATCACCGCCTCACCTCAATCTTCTCTCTGTTTTCTGTTTCCTTCGAACTTGTGCACGGTTCAAAAATGACCAAGTGTGGCCGTGCACACTTAAGTTTCTCCCAGAACCATCTAGTGTCCCCCACGTGTCCATCAGCTATTGGCCATCCCAAAAATATCTGCCACTTGCCCTTATCTGATTGGGCTGAGGGAAAATGACCAAAATGCCCCTCCTGCACAAAATTACTATTTTGCCCTCAAACGTTCCAGACCCGTATCTTTTCCGTCCGACGTCCGATGACAACGTGCCGCCTGTCGTTGAACTCAGGACGTCGAGACCTATCCAACGGTCCTCGGTCTACGTGAAAACCACAAATCCTCCAAAAAGTCAACATTTCCCCTCTTAACTCGAAATTACGGTAATGCCCCCAACCTTCCGTACATCATAACTTTTCCTCTGGTTGTCCGAATCGAACCTGCCGCCTGTCTACGGACTCGTGACGTCCTAACCTACGTCACGGTCAAGGGCTAACACTCATCCAATCGATAGTATAAAAAGTCAACTTTTCGTTTACTATTCACAAGGGCAAAATCGTCCTTTTTACAAAACTTCACAAAAATTACATTTTTACCCTTCCCGTAGGTACGGGTTGTTACAAGTGACATGAGTGAGGAGTTGTTCCCTGAAGAACCTGTAAAATATCCAGGCCCAAAATTCAAATATATCTAAAAAATGTTGTTTGGAGTATTAATGAAGTAAGTGGTTGTAGGTAAGTGGGATCCAAAATGTAGTAGGTGGTTGTAGGTAAGTGGGATCCAAAATGTAGTAGATGGTTGTAGGTAAGTGAGATCCAAAATGAAGTAGGTGGGTGGATGAAGCATTAATGAAAGCATCCAGATGGTTCCCCCTTGGCCTATATAAGGAGAGGTCATTTGCTCATTCCATCAATCTCATCTAAGAGAAACATCTTCCTCCAAGTAGAGAATGAAGAGTGCCCACTCCAAGTTGAGAGTGTTGAGTGTTGTAGTGTTGGTAGCAAAACAAGTGTGAGAAAGAGAGAGTTTCCTTCAAGTAGTGTTCTTGAAGTTGTGCATCTCTTTATACCCCTAATTTCATTAGTGGAGGTTCTTGTTGTTGTTGCTCCGTGGACGTAGGCATATTGCCGAACCACGTTATATCCAGTGTTCTCTATTCTTTGTTTTTTTATTTCCTTACATATTTATCTTTTTTGTGGGTTGAGTTATTATTTCCATTCTACTATTTTCCCCAACAGTGGTATCAGAGCTCCAGGTTCGTTGAGAGTTAGAATGGAAGGCTCAAGGAGTATCATGGTTCGACTCAACCACTCCAATTAGATTACATGGAAGCCGAGAATGAAGGACATTCTTTATTGCAAGGATCTACATGAGCTCATAGAAGGAGGGGAAGGCAAGCTTGAGAATATGGGAGATGCTGAATGGAAGAAGTTGAATCGCAAGGCTATTGGTCACATTCGTGAATGGGTGGATGATAGTGTGTTCCACCATGTGTCCAACGAGACTAACGCCCATACTCTTTGGTTGAAGTTGGAGTCATTGTACGAGCAAAAGACCGCCTCGAAGAAAGCGTTTCTCATTAAAGAGCTTATCAACATGAAGTATAAGGAGGGCGTAAGGGTGACTGAGCACCTCAACAACTTCCAAAGCACTGTCAATCAATTGGCCACGATGGACATGAAGATTGCGGATGAGCTTCAAGCGTTGTTGCTTCTTGGATCTTTGCCCGATAGCTGGGAGACCTTTGTCATTACTGTAAGTAACTCTGCTCCCAATGGTGTGTTATCTATGGATAATGTTAAAGACAACATGTTAAATGAAGTGACTAGGACGAAGTCCTCAAGTTCTGATAGTAGCCAAGTCTTTGTGGCGAAGAATAGAGGAAGGAGCAAGAGTAAAGGTCCCAGTCGAGATCGTGGAAGAAGTGCAAGCCGTTCGAGGACACGATTCAATGGAAGGTGTCATAATTGCAATCTCTATGGCCACGTGATGAAGAATTGCAACAAACTAAAGAATAACAAAAAGGATGGGAAAGATGGCTCAACCTACCAAAAGAAGGAGGACACAACCAATACTGCAGCTACCGCTACTGTGTCCAGTCAAGCATGTGAGTTGTTGTCTCTTGACAGTGATTGCCTACATGCTGATGAAGATAAAAGCATTTCTTGGGTAGTTGATTCTGGAGCATCTTTCCATGCCACGGCGCACTCGGAGTTCTTCACCACATACAAAGCCGGAGACTTTGGGGAAGTGAAGATGGGCAATGATAGCTATTCCAAGATATCAAGAATAGGTGATGTTTTGTTCGAGACTGATTTGGGCAACAAGCTGTTATTGAAAGATGTGAGACATGTTCCTGGTTTACGCCTCAATCTAATGTCAACCGGCGTGCTTGATCAACAAGGGTTCCATCATCATGGGGGAGATCGAAAGTGGAGGCTTACCAAGGGATCGCTAATCATCGCTAGAGGGAAGTTGTGATGCACCCTTTACATGACATATGGGAAGGTTTGCAAAGGCGAGTTGAATGTCGCGGACAATTCTCCTCCAAATCTATGGCACAAGAGATTAGGCTACATGAGTGAGAAGGGATTGCAAGTTTTGGCAAAGAAGTCTCTCGTTCCCTTTTCCAAAGGTACCTCACTCGACTCTTGTGATTATTGTTTATATGGCAAACAAAATCAAGTCAGTTTTTCTGGTACCTTCACAAGAAAAGAAAAAATATTAGACCTAGTACATTCTGATGTTTGTGGCCCTATGGAAGTTGAATCACTAGGTGGTAATAGATATTTTGTCACCTTTATTGATGATGCTTCACGAAAGGTTTGGGTATATTTGTTGAAATCAAAAGGCCAGGTATTCCAAACCTTCAAGTAGTTTCATGTCATGGTGGAGAGGAAGACTGGGAGAGCCCTCAAATGTATCCGCAGCGACAATGAAGGAGAGTACACTTCGAACGAGTTCAGAGATTACTGTTCAAAGTATGGCATTAGGCATGAAAAGACAATTCCTAGCACCCCAAAACATAATGGTGTAGCTGAAAGGATGAACCGCACAATTCTGGAGAAGGTCAGGTGCATGTTGAAGACAGTCAATCTATCAAAGCGTTTTTGGGCCGAAGCTGTGTCAGCCGCTTGTTACCTTATCAACCGATCACCAAGTGTACCATTGAACTTTGAGACTCCCGAATGCGTATGGACCGGTAGAAGCGTTTCATATTCACACTTGAAAGTGTTTGGGTGCAAATCATTTGCACGTGTATCCGACGAGAAAAGATTGAAGATAGATGACAAAGGCACACCATGCATCTTTCTCGGGTACGGCAATGAAGAAATGGGCTACCGCATGTGGGATCCAAAGACCTTACAAGCTATTTAGAAGCAGAAATGTACACTTCTTTGAAGATCAGACCGTGGCAGATCTTGATAAGGAGACAGTTAAAAATGCAGGTCAACTCACCTATGATTCATCACCGCTGCAACAAGAACCCAGTGGCAGAGCTCAAGAGGTTATACATGAAGACGTTCTTAACCTGGCTGAAGCACGAGGTGCTGAGATAGTGTCTGAACCTGAAGACGATGATCAGAACGATCAAATTCAGAGAGAGCCAAGCCAGGAGGAGCAACCAGAGATTTCCCAACTACCAGTTCGTAAATCAAACAGAGTGCCAAAGCTGAATACTAAGTATCATTCTTCACAGTATATTCTCACGATCAGTGATGGAGATGACCCGCATTCCAGATACATTCTGTTGACTGGTGATGGAGAGCCTGAAAATTTTGAGGAGGCATAGACTCATGCAGACAATGACAAATGGATGTTGGCAATGAAGTCTGAGATAGAGTCTTTATTGAAGAATGACACCTATGAGTTGGTGGAGCTTTCTAAAGGCAGAAAAACACTCAAAAATAAGTGGGTGTTCAAGTTGAAGAGGGACGAGAATGAGCAATTGACAAAGTTCAAGGCTCGCTTGGTTGTCAAGGGTTTTGGGCAGAAGGAATGAGTCGATTGCGACGAGATATTCTCACCAGTGGTTAAGATGACTTCTATCCGAGTTATTCTGGGCATGGCAGCTAGCATGGATCTTGAGGTGGAGCAGTTGGATGTGAAGACAACATTTCTGCATGGTGATTTGGAAGAGGAAATTTACATGGAGCAACCAGAAGGTTTTGAAGTTGAGAGAAAAAGACACATGGTTTGTAAGTTGAAGAAAAGCTTGTATGGGCTAAAGCAGGCACCGAGGCAATGGTACAAGAAGTTTGACTCATTAATGTTGGGTCATGGGTACAAGAGAACATATGCCGATCCATGTGTGTATATCCAGCAGTTTGACTCATTAATGCTATGATTCACAAGTTGAAGTCAGATTTGTACACTTCAAAATCATTTATGATTCACAAGTTGAAGTCAGATTTGTCAAAATCATTTGATATGAAAGACTTAGGTCCAACTAAGCAGATTTTGGGCATGGAGATCACTCGTGACAGGAAGGCGAAGAAGCTATGGTTGTCACAGGAAAGGTACGTTGAACGAGTGCTTGAGAGGTTCAACATGAAAGAAGCTAAGCCAGTGAACTCACCTCTAGGTAATCAATTCAAGTTAAGCAGAAGGTTATGCCCAACTACACAAGGGGATATGGACAAGATGGCAGGTATTCCCTACTCATCAGCTGTTGGTAGTCTTATGTATGCTATGGTTTGTACTCGACCAGATATAGCACATGTAGTTGGTGTTGTTAGTAGGTATCTCTCTAACCCTGGCATAGAGCATTGGGAATCAGTCAAGTGGATACTCAGATATTTGAGAGGCACTTCAAAGTTGTGCTTATGCTTTGGTGGATCGAAACCGGTGTTAGAAGGTTTCACGGATGCAGACTTGGCAGGAGACCTTGATGCTAGAAAATCCACTTCTGGATACTTATTCACCTTTTCAGGGGGGGCTGTTTCATGGCAGTCCAAGTTACAAAAATGTGTTACCTTATCCACCACTGAAGCTGAGTATATTGCTGAAAATGAAGCAGACAAGGAGATGATTTGGCTGCAGAGGTTCATTCAAGAATTTGGTGTGAAGCAAGAAAGTTATGTGGTGCATTGTGATAGTCAAAGTGCTATTCATTTAAGTAAAAATTCATTGTACCATCCTCGCACGAAGATAATTGATCTCCGTTATCATTGGATTCGAGATGCAGTATCAAAGAAGCTTTTCCAGTTGTGGAAAATTCACACCAACAAGAACATTTCAGATATGTTGACAAAAGTTGTTACGCAACAGAAGTTTGGAGTATTGCAGCAAATCCGCTGGAGTGGACTTCAAGTAGAAGTCACGTCGTTTTGGCCTAGTTAGCCTGGAGGGGGAGATTGTAAAATATTCAGGCCCAAAATTCAAATATATCTACAAAATGTTGTTTGGAGCATTAATGAAGTAAGTGGTTGTAGGTAAGTGGGATCCAAAATGTAGTAGGTGGTTGTAGGTAAGTGAGATCCAAAATGTAGTAGGTAGTTGTAGGTAAGTGGGATCCAAAATGAAGTAGGTGGGTGGATGAAGTATTAATGAAAGTATCTAGATAGTTCCTCCTTAGCCTATATAAGGAGAGGTCATTTTCTCATTCCATCAATCTCATCTAAGAGAAATATCTTCCTCCAAGTAGAGAGTGAAGAGTGCCCACTCCAAGTTGAGAGTGTTGAGTATTGTAGTGTTGTAGTGTTGGTAGCAAAACAAGTGTGAGAGAGAGAGTTTCCTTCAAGTAGTGTTCTTGAAGTTGTGCATCTTTTTGTACCACTAATTTCATTAGTGAAGGTTCTTGTTGTTGTTGCCCCGTGGACGTAGGCATATTGCCGAACCACGTTATATCTGGTGTCCTCTATTCTTTGCTCTTTTATTTCCTTGCATATTTATCCTTTTTGTGGGTTGAGTTATTATTTCCATTCTACTATTTTTCCCAACAGATCCACCAGAGCCGTCATTACTCTCAAACCGTGCATACTCAACAGTGTCAACTATGGCATATAACTCCTCGGGAGGAGTGTTATGTTCATCTATTAATTATGATCAGACATCATCAAATGGATGTATTCTACAATTTAATGAAGTTTAACTGTTAAACTGAGCAGTAAAACTTTGGCGGAGGAAGCTGGCATGAAGGTCTTGAAAGATATACATGCTGATAAAATTGGACTGCAGCATGAGTCAGAAGATACCTAGGAGCCGAGAGTATAAAGGGACAACAAAACAGCTGTATGTTCCAATTAACCTAGATCATTTTTATCTGCTTATATTTGTTTGCATGAATTTGCTGTCCTTGTGCTGAACCTCAACTAGGTCCATCGTCGCCGGTGTATTTTTGCTTTGTAGAGAATGATCATTTCTATTTTCTATGGTCTTTACATTCAATTGTTTATTATATCGCAAGTTTTTTTGAATTTCAGGTGAAAATGAAAGCAAGTCAAGTACTGGGACCATTTGATCGTACAAAACATAACAAAATTGAGCCCTCTGTTTCTCAATAGGATAAAAGAGAGTAAGAGTGGTGGGTGCACCATGTCATTCTATTAGTCACTAACTGCTTCTACTGCTGTACAAACCAATTTTGCCACTAAAGCAAACCAATTTTCTTTCTTGTTTCTTTTTGCCACTAAAGCAAACCAATTTTCTTTTTTGTTTCTTTTTGTTTTTCCTGCAAAGATATATACTGCGATTTTTCAATGCAGAGTAGGTTTAAGAAAGAAAAATGCAATTAAGGAGTTGTGGAATTGATGATACCACTAAATATACATATATATATATATATATATTCATTGAATCCATGTTTCATTGGGAATAGAGGAAATTACAAGCAGAAACAAAGTGAGTGTGAATTAAAATCAAAATCCTTCGACCTAGTCATCATCATCCATGAGGCATTTTAACAACTGGCGGTAAATTTCTTCTTCATGTGTAGAAATTGGAGTAATATAAGGTGCTGGCTCTGCCTGTGGTTGAGCTAAAAATTCACCAATACCTTGTTGTTCCACTGAATTGATGACAGCATTACCATCATGAGTAGCAGCAGTAGAGGTAGATGGAGAGTAGCCAAAGTTAACTTGGTTTTGTTGAACTCCTTGTTCTGCTGGACTGAAGCCCGAATTCGTATTGACCATACCCTCATCAGTAGTAGCCGTATTGGTAGATTGAGAGGAGCCATAGCCAACTTGGTCTTGTTGTAGCTCTGCCGTATTACAACTATTCCAAGTCTCTGCGAGCATGAATTCTTCAGGGTTGAAGAGTATCTCTGTGCCAAATTCGTCGGCCACGACTATATGTGTGTCAAATTCGTGGGCCATGAACATCTCTGTGTCAATTGCGTCGACCAGTGTAGAAGGTGCAGGTGTAGGCGTAGGTGCAGGTGTAGGCGCAGGTGCAGATATAAGTGCAAGATGATCATGAACGTCTTCTTGCTGATGATGATGATCCTCGTCTATTTTCGTCTTTTTATTTTGCGCTGTTGGTTCTTCTTCTTGTGATAGCTCTTGTGTTACTGATGAGGAATTGGAATTGCACTGGTCACGAACATCATGAACCTGTTTGCTTCTGCCATTCCTTCTCATTCGGCATAGGACCACATCGAAATCGTAAGCAGCCGCACCACAGCCACCACCACGTTTGCGTTTCTTGGAGGCTAAAGTCTCTGTTTCTTCTGTGGCCTCTGCCGCAGTCATCTCGCTTCCAAAAAGGCTATACTCATCCAAGAACCACCCACCATGATCATTGGTCGACTTTCCGTTCTCAAATCTGAAACTTCTTTTCCTGCCGATAGGTTTAGGGTTTCCCCCGTCCTTAATTTCTTTAAACCCCACCCCCTCGCTCCATGTGCCGCCATGACCAATGGTCCGCTCGACTTTCTTGGAGTTGTGCTTGGTCTTGATGTGGGAGTAGAAGTACATAGCCGGCAGATCATCCTCATGTGAACAACGTGCTCCCCCATAATTGTTCCAAATTTCCGAGGGCTCCAAAGAATTCCCATAGAGATCGCATGAGTGGATGATGCTGTTGTAGAACGGCATCTGCGGCTCTCCGAGAACCAGCATGCGGTGGAGAAATCCCACAAGTTCTTGATCCTTGGGGGTAAACCAAAACCCCGGCGGAATCCGGAAATCCATATGGATATCACAAGAGAGATAAGAAAATAAGGGTGAAATTAAGGCCAATTGATCAAGAATTGAAGAGGGAAAGAGGAAGAAGGCACCGCCACAGGGAGAGAAATAATGAGAACTCAGAAGGTTTCAATGCGATTTGCGAGAATGAGAGTTGATGACTCTGTGCATACTGCATATGCCGTGCTTTTATATGAAACGCATTCAAAGCTAGCCGTTGGGAACGAATCCTCGTTCCACCGACTTTCCAATAAAATATTAATATATTTTATTCTAATTTGAAAAAGGCATAAAAATCCCAAAACTCGAATTTGAAATCCCACTTTTTTTTTTTTTTAGCTGACGAAGTCATGGGTCGAAGGGGAGCGACAGCTCTGCTAGGATTTCAGAGTTTCGTTTTGGCGTGGCGCAAGGGATGGGATCCGCCTGGTCGGAGCGATGGAGTATGCAAGTGAGTCGTGTGGGTTTTGTTTGAGTCTCATCGCTTAGCTTGTGGGGTGAGTTTCAGAGATTGGATTGTCTCAATTGGTCCAATTGAGAATGAAAGAGGGCTAAATTTGGGGTAAGCTCGATTGCTCTTGGGTCTAGGGTTTTGTGCGGCCGCTCTCTTTTATTATTTTCTGTTGATTTCTGGGTTCTTCTTCCTCTTCGCGGGCGTGAGGCTAGTCACTTGGATTGGCTGGGGTGACCATCGTAATCTTTGTGATTCACGATGTCCAGATTGGTTTCCGTGGGGAGAGAATGAGTTCTGCATCTAGATTCATTCCGTTGTCCTTACTTGCGTGGATTAGAGTGAGTGTGAGGTTTTCCTTTCGGCTTTCGCAGAGGGACTTTAGGGGCGTTGGCTGCTCTGCGCGGTCGTGATTGTGAGGATTACTCCTTTCGGTGAGTCTATGCGAGTTTCGATCAGTTGGGTTATTTCTGCCCAGTTGATTGGTTCAAACCGGCCTTCATCCTATTGGTCACTGCTTGTTGGTGTTTTGCGGTATATTTGAGCTAACTTTTCTGAAAAAATGAGCCGAGGCGATTGGCCTACAGATTTAATCTTGTACAAAGATATCACAAATGTTAGGCATAGTTTCATCACAAATATTTGAAGTATATGATGACATGAAATGTGTTCCATCTTCTGTAACGTTACTTATTTCAAAATGTAATCGCATCTTCGGCATATTGACGGTGCAAATAGAAAACACACTCAAACCAAAAACAGCTGGACCAAAAAAAAAACAACGTATCGAGAACGACTAACAAAGTCAAGAAAAATAAGTAATTCTTGTATCAACCATAATGCTAATGTAAAGAAAATTCCAATAAGAACCACAAAGTGATAACTTGCACAAACTACCCATTCAAAAAGATCACAAAAGTGTGAAGCAACGCATTCGATAACCATTCATTCAATTGCAGGAAAATTATATAATAACGAAAGCGTAAACTAACCTTTGCGAAGAAAAATCCTTCTAAATGATCAACAGCACTTGTAAATTGTCAATTGCTTCCCCTAACAAATAAAAAATATTGCCAATAATATGTATAACAGAATCAGAATTATAAACATATAAGCTATCAAAAAGTTAATGAGCATAGACGTATAATAGATCAACAAACAATAGTAAGTATTAACGAAATTAAGCTGTGGACAATAATTATTTACATGAAAAGATAGTTATTTACATGAAAAGATAGTTATTTACACCAAAAGATGGTTAATTTACATAAGATAGTGATTTTATATATGGTGAGTATTTGAAATAGAAGTGGGCAACAGTGAATGTAGTTGAAAAATGAAAAATTCTAGATGAAACTGAAAGAACTTGAAATTGTTTTTAATTGCAAACAAAATTTGAAATCTTACAATTTCCTATGGTTAGTGTGTTTATCGAATTGGTCATTAGCTCATGAATTAGGTTAATGTCCTAGTCCTGATCCAATTGTGCTTACTCTTGACAGTGGTTTAAACGATTATTTATTAAGAGAAGCACGAATTCTCACAGCAAGATAAATCTTCTTTTCAAAATGCTGGATTTTTTTCCCGATAAAGAAATTCCATAAATACTGTACAAAAATAGCGATTCAGATTTATGTGAAGTTTGTTTTGCATTTTATTGAAGAGTTATTGGGATGATTTGATGTTTTGTTAGCCGTCCTTGCTTAAAATTACTGAAACTGCAATGTTGCCTCCCTTAAGTTTTTGTTCTCTGAAAGAAGCATGTTTTAGTTTTAAGTAAAGTGAAGGCCGGTTTAAAAATTAACTGCTGAAAAGCAAAGGAAAAACATCCATCATGCATCAACAGCCAGACACCATTTATTCTAGCACAATAAGATGGAAAAACTAACCCCCAAAGACAACAGTATCCATAATATAATACCGTTTCTGATTTCAAATTCAAATAAATATTCAAAAACCATACAAAAAACTGATCAAAAAACTGACCATGAAGCAAAAAGAAAAATTTCTTCCACTGGCAAGGAAGCAAAAGTAAAGCCAACAATGCACTACAACACAGAAGATCTGGACCTACCAAAAAATCAAATTCAAAATTCTGCATAATTATTTATCAATTTCAAATCCAAATAACTATTTAAAAAACCAAGCAGAAACTGACCTTCAAGCAAAAAAGAGTTATTCTACAACAGTTACGTAAGCAAAAGTGAATGCAGCAATGCACCAAAATACAGAAAATCTGAACTACTCCTTTCACACTCGGGGTATCATCCCATGATTTTTAAACATCCTAGTTTCAATTCATGTTTATTAGTAACAATTCAGTTTGAATACTGCTAATTTTGAATCAAAAAAAAAATTGCGTCAAATAATAGCCAAGAGATAATTGATAAATTTAAGCAATACAGCGACACTGACCTTATATACTGCAGAAGCTTTCTTAGGGAGAATATAGAGTGCTCCAACCGAAGGTACTCCACCCAAGCGCTAAAACCCAGCTATTTTCTACACAAAACCAAAATAATAGAATTACAACCTACAAACTAAGATTAAAAAAACATGAATGAATACCCAAAAAAAAATCTCGGAGAAGCCAATTTGAGAAGAAAAGAAAAATAGATATATTTGTTGTGAATCAATTGAGAGGATGAGAGAAGTAGAGATGGAGGCAGATAGGAGAAACGTTCTTTGTGAAAATATTACGTACTTTTAGAATGAAAATTAGAGTTTACAAAGGTAACTGATACCTTATATAAGAAGGGATAAATAATAAATACAAAATGACTAAACTACTACTAGTACTTTTTACATAAATAGACACAACTATTTAATTATTTACAACACTCCCCCTTGGATATTTCATGTAATGGTACTGTTTGGCTACGCGCTTATGTATTGGCTCGTTAAAACCTTACCAGGTAACAAAAACCCTATGGGACAAAAACAACCTTGGTCGAAGGAAAAAGAGTGCAACGCGCATGTAAGTGATCACATCAGAGTCTTTTGAGGTAGTTGATGTCGTCTCTTCTGGAATACGGGTAGATAATACGCCTTTGAGATAAAATGCACCAGTGTTGCTTCACCAAAACCTTGTCCGGTAAATCCAGTGGAAAAACCCGTGGTCCAAGGGAAAAAATGAGCAAATGCATATGAGTCAAATTATAGTATTTTCAGGATGCATTGTTAGCGGGGTGATCATACCAAAATGTGCCTCATTAAACCTAGCTAGGTAATAAAACTCAATGGGACAAAATAACCCTGGTCGTAGGATAAAAGAGTACACGATGATCATGTGAGTATACTTCGGGATACTCGGTATACTTCTGGATACTTAGTATACTTCAGGATACTCCCTCTGATCTTGACTCCCCCTAAAAACTACAAATTAGGTAGATTAGTTAGTCTACGTAAACCAATACCTCGCACATGCTGTTGGAATGTGACCTTTGGTAATAACTTTGGAATATGACCTTTGGTAATGACTTTGGAACATGACCTTTGGTAAAGACTTGGTGAACAAGTCTGCATGATTATCTTGAGATCATATAGACTTGATCTCAATCTTCTGATGTTCTTGCTGTTGTTGGTTGAAGAGGAACTTCGGTGCAATATGTTTGGTGTTGTCTCTCTTAATGAAACTGGTATTCATCTACTCTATGCATGCACTATTATCTTCGTAAATAACTGTTGGTTCATTATGGGTGGAATTCAGTCCACAAGTACTTCGAATATGCCTAGTAATGGCTCTTAGCCATATGCATTCACGAACTGCTTTGTGGAGGGCTAGAATCTCAGCATGATTCGAAGACGTAGCAACAAGGGTCTGTTTCGTAGACCTCCAAGATATTGATGTGTTCCCAATGGTAAAGACATAGCCGGATTGGGAATGTGCTTTGTGTGGATCTGCTAAGTAACCTGCATCAGCATACCCAACGAGGCGTGCATCATTCCAAGCACCAAGGGGGTTTGATTAATTTCTCGATGCATAGGGATAGAATAAGCCAATATGCATTGTACCTCTAAGGTATTGGAAGATGTCTTTTATGCCATTTCAGTGGCGGCGTCTTGGCGCAGAGCTGAATCTAGCTAGCAAGTTCACAGCGAATGAAATGTCCGGTCTAGTGTATTGAGCCAAGTACAATAATGTGCCTATTGCACTTAGATATAGCATTTCTGGTGTCAATATCTATTCGTTATCATCTGCTGGACGAAACGGGTCCTTCTTAGGATCTAGACTTCGGACGACCATGGGCGTGCTTAAAAGTTTCGCTTTATCCTCATTAAAGCGTCTCAACATCTTCTGGATGTAATTCGATTGATGGATTAAAATCCCATATGTACGGTGCTCGAGCTCCAGGACAAGACAGAAGTGTGTTCTCCCAAGATCCTTCATTTCAAATTCTAACTTCATGTGCTTAGCGGTTTCTTGGATCTCTTGAGGAGTACCAATCAGATTCATGTCATCGACATAAACTGCCACTATAGCGAACTCGAAACTTATTTTCTTAATAAACACGCATGGGAAAATTCATTATTTACATATCCCAGTCTGATCAAATATTCACTTAGACGGTTATACCACATCCGTTCGGATTGTTTCAATGCATAAAGTGAACGCCTTAAACGAATGGAGAGCGTGTTTCGTGGTCTAGAACTATTTTCTTCATATAGCTTAAGTCCTTCAGGAACTTTCATATATATCTCTGTATCTAGATCCCCATAGAGATAAGCTGTGACCACATCCAAAAGCTGCATACTCAGTTTTTCGAAAACTACCAAACTGATAAGATAGCGGAACGTTATCGTGTCAATTACTTATATGTATTCTCGTAATCAATTCCAGGGCGTTGCGAAAATCCTTGCGCCACTAGACTAGCTTTGTATCTCACAACCTCGTTTTTCTCATTACGCTTCCTTACAAATACCCATTTAAAGCCTACAAGTTTAACATGGGGAAGTGTGTGAGCTACAGGTCCAAACACCTTTCTTTTTGTCAAGGAATCAAGTTCGACCTGGATTTCTTTTTTCCACTTTGGCCAGTCTTCTCTACGTTGGCATGCATTCATCAAAGGAGTAAGGTTCGATTTCATTCTAGTTATTATTTCAGTAGCTACAGTGAATACATATAAATCATCGATGATAATATCATTCGGATTCCCTATCTCACATAAGCATGCATGATTTACCGAGATCTTTTTATTCTCGGGAGTGGGTTCTGACGTTGGAGTGTCCCCCAACGCCATCACAGACCCATAATCCGGAATTATCTCATGAGATGGATCAGTTGATATTAGAAGAGATTCGATTATGCCAAATTTATCCTCTTGTGAGGATGAGAATCCTTCGAACCTATTAGTCTACCTCGCTTCTGGGCATGGACATATGACTGGTTAGCCGCCATGGTCGTACCTTGTCCGTCTGGGACAATGCGTCCTACTGGGACGTCTATCCTTGTAGGCACGTTTGCAGCAAGTATATATGAACTTGTCACTTTAGCTAGATTAGAGGGAGCGTCTGGTGTATTATTAGCTACACTCTGTAAATCACACATTATACTTACTTTGTGCAGTTTGGGGATCAAGATGAGACATATTGGGGATGTTCCACGTCAATTCACGTCGTTTTTCAGGAACGTTTGACGTTCTTATCTCCCCCTAACGGCGGGAAGACTGTCTCATCAAAGTGACTATCAGCGAATATAGCAGTAATAAGATCACCTAGTAAGGGCTCTAAAGAGCGTATAATGGATAGGGATTCATAACCGAAATGTATGCCCCTCCTTTGTTGAGGTCCCATATGTGTACGTTATGGCGGCAAAATTGGCACGTAACTGCATACCCATAAATGCATAAGTACGAAGCAGCTGGTTCGTACTCAGTCACCAGCTGTAACACATAACATCGTTGGGTGGCGTTGACCTCAACTAGACCAACATTATTGCATGCAAAATTGCATTGCCTCCATGAGAAACTAGAAGCTTGGTGCGCATTACCAAGGTGAATTAGTGTTTCTGCGAGACCATTAGGAGTGTTCATCATCAATCACAAAGGGCATTCAATAGTCATCGAATAATGTCGATGTAAACTCTTCGGTATGATCGAGTCTTATAAACGGGATAAGAGAATCCGGGTGGTGTGGCCCTCAACGTAATGATTTGGGCTAAGAGTTTAGCAAACGCAGTATACGTGTGGATAAAATTGTAGCATGTGACCACTTTTTTGGTATCTCAGCCTGAACCATGAAATATTTTCAAAACGATCCGCATGGTGGTTGGAAAATCCACAAAAGTTCCCTTGTATTCTGTACAAGAAAATGGTGGAGTCTTAACTCATTTTTGCATATAATGGTCTAATATTCGGTTTCTGCTAAATAGAAAACTTGGCATAATGTTTCATTAAACACAAAGGTGTTAATGAGTAAGAGGATGCTTGTGCAATATATTGAGGATACGAAACATCATTACCCTGACCTGGGTGTCCCAACCGGTCATGTCATAATGAGCAATTGCTTGTATTAGTTAGCTTCTAGCTAATGTTTGGCTAGCTTCTGGCTAGTTTCTCCAGTGTATGCTTTTGTTCATACTGATTGGAGGTTATGCAAAGATATTTCACTTTTGTGTCATTAGTGGTTTCAATATGATAACCGTTGGCTCGAGTATCCGTAAATCTCGACAAAATTCTTCTGGAACTTGTAGAATAACAAAAAAAATCTTATTGATGGTAATTCAGTACCATTGTACAACGTTCTTTTGTCATATCTCTCAGAGTATAACATTGTTAGCCAGACAATAAACGTCCCCACAAAACATACATATTGATAGATTTAATTCAATGGATCACATGCATGAGAATAAGTGTTTGAATTGAATTAAATCATATTCGAGCGAAAAATCACATTTTTCGAATTATATTCACGCATAGATTTGAAATCCTTAGAATGGATGATGGGTCATTCATGTCTTGCTTCAGGCAAGAAATTGTCCTTATAATGGGTAAATCGTTCTTCTAGAGTCTATATAAAGGAAAAATCATTGCATTTAATGCTTTGAGAAAACTCATCCATAAGCACTAAATAAGAACTTCAGGTTCTAGCAAATGGTATAATAAATCAGATTTAAAATGTAAAATCTACTTGTTTTTATCATGTCCAGTGAATTTATGAAGGAATCTGCAAGTCCCTTTTTTCATAGATTTGCCGAAACTACGGGTTCGGTGATTAGTATGAAGTATGAGTTCATTTATAAAACTTTAGTTTATTGATGAACATCAGATTCATTTAAACACATACATTTTCTAAATGAATTAAATATATAAATTTAAAAATATTAAACAATGTAATTAAATAGCACGTAATAATAATTTGAATGAATGCTTCTGACATAAGATGATTTCATACGTTAAATAAATGTTTTGGGCATAAAGTTTAAATAAATTGACATAATGCTTCGATACATGCTTCAAGGACATAAGTGAAAAATAAAGAAAAAAAAAATGTTTTATTTTCTTTTCAGAATGTGATGGTCCGATTCATATGATTCGGTTCGATTGGACCGTTCGATTAGAATAATTCGGTTCAAATAGACTAGTTCGGTTTGATTAGACCGATTCGATACAACTGAACCGGTTCAATATGATTAGACCTTGCAATTCCTCTAGACTGATTTGGCTAGACCGATTTGGTCGGAGCCGATCGGGTCTGGCTAATTTGAGTCGTGGGCCAGTGTAAAAATATAGGCCTTCTAGGCTTGGTCCTTTTTTTCTCGGCATGCTGGGCCTTCTTCTTGCTTAGCCTTCTGAGTTGTGGGATGTGGCCTTCTGGGCCTTTATTCAATTTTTCATTTTTGCTGCTAACCCATTCATTTTCTTTGCTGATGGTTAGCTACCAGGTGTACTTCGTGCTTATGATCATGGATCATCTTCATCCCATCATTAATTCATATACTCACCATCATGGCATGATACATCATTTATATCATATATGCATCATATATCATATTTATCATATTATATTATTCACATCATCATACTGCCCTCTGATCATATGGGTATGAATTCATGCTTTCAGCATACATCAAATACCTCGTGCAATGTTCATCATATATGATGATATATCATATTATATATCATCCATCACAACATCATCATATACATATTAACATCATGTGTTCATAACATATCATCATGACATCATAGCATTATACTATTATACAGATCATTGTAATACCAACATAATTATCATGTCATCATCATGCTTATGTCATCACACATCAATTGCATTATATCATCATATATCATCAGTATGCATCCTAACAGTATATATTCATCATGTATATCATATATCATATACCATCATGGGGTCATATTATATCATATCTGTAACGACCCGAACTTTCGTAATTCTTATTTTATTGTAAAATGACCGTCTTACCCCTGAGGGGGGAAAAGTTGACTTTTACCTTGGGAAGTATTTAGGACTTTGACACGTGACCGTGACGTAGTTTAGGACGTCACGAGTTCATAGGCAGGTGGCACGTTCGTTTCCGACGTTCGAGGAAGAAGTTGTGACGTTCGGAAGTCGAGGGGTATTTTGGTAATTTGGCCATTTGGGGGCCAAATGTTGACTTTTGATCCGGGAAGTCCAACGGACGAGGGCCAATGATCGTTACGTAGGTCTCGTCGATACGAATCCGTAGACAGGCGGCACGCCGGAATCGGACTTACGACGAAAAAGTTATGGTCAAGAACGTAACCGAACTAATCGAGACTCGGAATTAAAATAATATTAAAATAATGAAATCTGATTACTTTATTCAAAATCATTCTGGACTCTTGGATGAGTGACACGTGTCACTCATCCCCACACTCCCTAGAACCAGGATCTTGGTCTGCCATGTGATTAATTAATTAATTTAATTTCCTTAAATCCTCACCTTCCATCCTTACACTCAGACTCAATCCTAGCCGTTGGTTCCATTTTCTCCTTCTGTTTTTAAACTCATCAGAGACTCACTCTCACATTTTTCATTCTCTCAAACCCATGCACCCTCTCACCCTTCAAACGATCACACCAGCGACTACACCACCTCTCAGCCTCAACCCACACACCGAACTACCACTCAGCAACCTCCAGACGGCCATCACCACCACCACGGCCACCCTGCACGGCCGGAAAACCCACAAACTCGAGAAGGAACCCGTGCAGCCCAAACTGTCCAAACCGTCCAAACCATGACTTCTGGGCTCGAACAAACCTAGGACTAGGACCATTGTGACGGATGGACGACTCAGGACTGGACTGGGCAGCCCACGGCGGCGACACGGCGGCGGTAAGCCTGCAAACCCGAGAAGACCGATTTTCCTTCCCTGTCTCGAACCGTCCGTTTTTAACGTTAAACTTGTTTGGTTGTTTTTGAGACATATCCTAGGGGACTAGACGATCACTTTGGACCTAGGTACGCGGCTGGAAGCTCGACGACTCGCCGGAGAAGACGAACCAGAGCCGGCAGCAGGTTTTCTGTCGATTTTCAGGTAGATTTTTGAACCTAAAAACAAGTTTTGAGTCCACAGAACCATAGAGCATGATTAGACGAGTTCATAGGAACAAATCCCATCGATTTTGGTGGTCGGGTTGATGAGAACTGATCGGGTTGAACCGTGGGTCTGCGGTGACCCGATTCTCAGACCCGGTACTGTAGCTGATGACGTCATCATGCTGACGTCAACAGTGACGTCATGATGATGTCATCATGTCAGAAAACTGTCAGACCAGGGACCAATGGGCTGTTGACACGTGTCCTCTGACACTGTCAGTGATGATGTCATGCTGATGTCAGCATCACTGTAGCACTGTTGACCAGAGGGTTGACCGGCGCGTGGGGGGCGCGTGTGAACAGTATTTTGTGTGGGACCAGTGCGATTTTCAAGGTTTCGACGATACGGATCCAATGGCGGTGGTTTCGTGTCGATCGGAGATTGTTAGGTTGGTCAAATTAGGGTTTGACGTCTTGGGAAGCGTGTTCGGACGGCTTTCCCGGGCCGGTTTCAGTCTAGGGTTTCTTAGTTGTTTAGTAGGGACTTAAAGTGACCTTTACGTATGCTTTGGACATGACAGGAATTGTACTTTAACCCTTGGACGGGGCTTTACGCTCGGGATTGCAGCAGGATTGTACTGTGAGTGGGCCTTTGATTTCACTAAACCTTGGCATGCATAACTGTTTTACCTTCTATTATATCTATATGTGATTCAAGTAAAAATATCTGTTTATCTTGAGTATGATTTATGGCACGTATTACAATGTTTGGGCATGAGACCCGTCTGGTTGTTTATGAATGGTTTGGAGTCATGTATATGTATAATGGATCTTGATATTATCTGTGGTACTGCACTGTATAGATCTACCCTAAGATTCTATCTCCTCCGGATGTAGGTACACCGGAGTGGTCACGGAGCATTGCCTGTGAGGAGTCATTCTACGGAGGGACCGGACCGTAGAGTGACTCAGGAGCAGGATTGCTACTATTGGACGTCTGGGACGTCAGGCATCTAGAATGCCATGCTCGGACTGGGTTCGGGATTTGGACTCGGGATTGAGACCCCGGGTGGCACGCGTAGCCATGGGACTGTGACCTTATTGGGCGTCTGGGACGTCAGGCATCTGGGATGTCAGGGTTGGGATGTATAGTGCAGTGACTAAGATTATATTATGTTGATATTATTCTGCTTATGATTATATGATTTTGTGGTCTATGATACTAATGCATGTCTTTTCGGAAAACGGAGGGGAAAAGTTATATGTTTTCGAAATGGTAAACTATTTTGTAAACCTTGAGTTTCGGCCCACTCACCTTTGTTGTTTTACTACCCCTCCAGGTAGTGCTATTGAGGAGGAGGATCCCGAGGAGGAGGAGGAGGATCCCGAGGAAGAGGCATAGGTTTACGTTGCGTACCTGAACCCTACTGCTGGGTAGGTTGGCACGTAGTGTGTCTAGAGTCGTGCTCAATAAACTGTATTCGGGAACTATCCCTTGTCTGACACTATTTGTATTCGGATATTTGTGCGGTGTGCTATGTATGACTTAACTTTGGTTTCTTTATGCATATTATTTTCAATAAGGGTATTTTTTTGGTATTTTAATGTCGGGTGTCAGACGGGAGCAGGGCACGTCCCGGGTGGTCCCAGGGGGATCGGGGCGGGTCCTGTCAATATCACATCATCAATATCATCATAAATTATATCATATAGCATGTACATCCTCATCATAATTTCTTCATCATTATCATGCCATATCATGGTAGCAACAACATATTATCACCATGATTTATCAGATATATTATTATATATTATCATATATATCATCACATCACAAACATAATTATCAAGTATATAATGAATTTAGAAGATAGATGAACTTATCTTCTGGGTCGGAATCTGGGTTTTCGGAGTGCCACAAGCGAAGCAAACTTTGCGTGGGAAAATAACAAAAAACGACATGTCGTTTTCTTACCAAAGACATGATAAAAACGACGTGTCATTTTTTTTAACACTGATGCCATAAAACGACATGTTGGTTTTCTTCCAAAACGACATGACTCCATATACGACATGTCGTTTTTCTCCCAAAACGACATGTCGTTTTCGTACTCCATCAACAACAGCATTCATCTTCTTCTACGTCTCCAACACCGTTTTATTTTTGCTAGGCCACCGCCTCATTCCCAATGATGTATATGTGAGAAACAAAAACATAAAATACAAGATGTATAATTATACATGCAAACATCAATTTTCTTTAAGAAAAACAATACAATGCCGTGAATTCTTTTTAATTCAATTCAACATCAATTTCAATATCAAATGAATATCAATTTAATTCAACATCAAACATCATGTATATACAATCTATCATAGAATTCATATGTAAAGAAAACAGAAAATTTTCTATCAAATTGTATGAGATTACGGCAAAAAAAAAAACAAAAGAAGATTTTCATATGCCATATAATTCATATAAATCAATTAATCCAAATAATCGTATAATTATAGAATTCAGATTATTGATTCCAATCAATTCCTATAAACATGAATTCTAGGGATTTACATTTAATTAAATAAAATTTGAGATTTAGAAAACCCACTTGGTTGGATTTATCCTCCTCTCGAATAATCACCGATTTGAAGACGATCGTACTGATAACGTGTTGTGAATCAATTGAGAGGATGAGAGAAGTAGAGATGGAGGCAGATAGGAGAAATGTTCTTTGTGAAAATATTACGTACGTTTAAAATGAAAATTAGGGTTTATAATGAAAATTAGGGTTTAGAAATGTAACTGATCCCTTATATAAGACGGGATAAATAATAAATATAAAATGACTAAACTACATCTAATACCTTTTACATAAATAGACACAACTATTTAATTATTTACAACCATATTATAAAAAGAAACCAAGAAAATCAGAGAGCAATTCAATAGTACGCATAAAAAGAGGAAATTTCATTTTCTTCCTTTCACTAATCAAAGGAAACAGTTGAATCATATATCATCATTTCCAAGAACTCGTGATCAAACAAAGGAAACATGGCTGCAATTGACCTCAACACTGACAAATACTAACGCAAGACCAATTATTATTTTTTACTAAATTAAGAAAATAAATTTATATTCACATGCAAACAAGCAATATAACAAATAAAAGAGAACATGCTACAAAAACAAAAGAAATCCCTCATTTTTCTTTCGTTTTTCTTTAGTGATTTAATGATTTTAATAAAATTGTGTTCTTATTCGTTCATAGAAAACATAGGGTGAAAACGTCAAAAAGAGCTGATAAAATAAGAAGAAGATGAATTTGAATGTTAAGCATAAAAGGGGATAAACCTAAGATCATATATGAGCCAGTCTGGAAGAAATCTGAGTGCAGATTTTGAAGATCCCAACGGAATATGGAAAACCCAAGTAGCAAAAGCAAATGGGTGGAAAACTACTTTCAATGATTGATCACTTGATTAGAAGGTGAGAGAGCTGTCCTTATGAAATCTAAGAACAATATCAATATCAAATTTCAAAACAATTTGTTGACACTATATCTGATAAGACTCACTAACCATATACCTAAGGCCCAAACGTTGAACATGGCTCAAGCCCGTGTCGCTTACATAGCCTTGATAATGGGCCCAAGACGGGATGACACGTGGAAGCATCGTCACCCTTGATATGCGTAACATGTGTCAGCATGCAAATCGAGGAGTATTGTCTCATATTGAAACTATGGGAATTGAACATCTCACTCACCCATACATAAGAGGTATACATTTCCCCATAAAGGTAACTAATATTGACTATTCACTATTACTCTACCAAATTTATCATTTACCGTTTCTTCTTACGAACAAAGTAACTAACTTGACCGTTGGAGAACCTTAGGCCAGCACCACACTAGTGCTCGTACTTAAGGATGAAAATATCGATATCGACGGATATATTGCTAGTCAAATTTACGGATATTTCACTCCAAATATCGGTATCGATATCGTTTACGGTCAATAAAAATGACGGAAATTTAGTCTCAAAGTTGGAAAATTTTAATGAAACTTTGGGAAAAATTTAAGTACCCCATAATGGTTATACAAGACCAATAAAAACTATAAAATGACTTTAATATGATAAATATATGATGGATAATATGATAGAATATGAGTCTGACGATGATTGACAATATAATACCTTAAATATAAACAAAAATTTAAATATAATATTATTTATAATTTCACATCAAGAATATTTTACTCGTGGAGTTTAACTAAAAACAAATAAACATAGAACTAAATTGGAAGTTAAACTCCGATTTTTTCATGTAATTCAAAAAGCTTGTAGGAAATTTTCAAAAAACGATATTCAAAGCAAGAAGAATGAATACGTAAAAAAAATAGATTAAAATAAAATAAAAAAATAACATCATTCTTAATTGAATTAAAAAAATTTGATAATAATTTATTTTTTAAAAATATTTAACATAATTAAATGGTGAAAAAACCACCAGATCCTTACCTATAATAATTGAATGGTGGAAATCTGACTCTCACCCACTAAAGTTAATAGATGCAAGCAACACAATGTTGCAACTTGGACCAAAAAATTTGACTTTCAAGTCTCACCCACCGTCTTTCCTCATCAATCACTTTTTTCTTCTCTTCTTCCTCTTAGTCTCCCTCTCATCAGTCACTCTACTTCTTTTCTTCTCCTTCACAACAAGACCCAAGCCGCTCCACTCATTTGTTTCTTCTCTTTTTCTTCTTCTTCTTCTTCTTATTCTCCCTCTCATCAGTGCTCTTCTTCTCCTTCACGACAAGACCCAAGCAGCTCCACAAGACCCAAGACGCTCTTCTTCTTCTTCTTCTTCTTCTTCTTCTCGAATCAGTCCTTTGGTTCCTTCCTCATGGATTAAATTTATCTATCGAATTTCGGTCAATATCGACAGATATCGGTGAATTTCTTCGAAATTTATCAATATCCGACAATATCGTGGAAATTGGGGGAAGAAATTCCTTCACCCCATGCTTAGATGTCGGTGGCCGAAAAACACGATATGTCGGCCGATATATCGCTGATACCGGCTACATTTTCATCACTGCTCGTACTAACGGAAGACCCACAACTCTTCCTAGTTTAGAGGTTACGAGGAAGGACATGCGTCATTTGGTAATTGAATGACGAGTAATCGACAATTGGAACATTTTTTGCTTCAACACAATTAAAACTATAATCTATATACAAACCCATCAATCAAAAATGCCCAAAAAGAAAAAAGTCAAATTGAAATTGCAGTTGAATGTAAATAAACTCACAAATAAAGCCTTAACCTGCAAAACCTCATTGTAGATATGAAGCCTTTTGGAGAGTCTAGCATCGAAGTGTTCAAATATCCATATGGTGTTCTCCAAGCATTGCCAAAAAAAAAAAAAGTTCTGCTACAGACCAGAGAACAGAAGCTGTCACAACTATCTACAAAATTAAGAAGTAGGGTTTCAACATATTTCCAATCACATGAAAGAAATATTAGAAGTCGAAGCATCCTTTGGACAACCAAATAGTGATAAAGATTTCAACAACTTGAATATCATACAAAAAATGGAGAGAGGACAGCTACGAAATGAAAGAAAATTACTTCAGAGCAATGTTCAAAACGGTGCTAGGCGTTCTTAGGGCGGCTAGTAGGGACCTAGTGCTTAGGAGGCTAGGCAGGGGTCTGAGCGGTTTTTTTAGGGAAAAATTCAATATATTAAAAATATAATGGTGTTACTACAAATATATTTGCATTCACATACAAATATGCAATTAATTATAACAAATATTATTTCTTAATTAACTAATAAGAAATATAAAGTTAATAGATGAGCTTTGGGCTGGTTTTTGCCTCAATTTAATTCAATTCATTCATTTTTATTTGGTATTTGACCCAACCCACTAGACTCAAGCAAAGTCTCAGGTCCTTTTTAATCTGACCCAACCCACTTCACTCTTCAATTGAAGTCTTTTATTTTGTATCAGACTCTTCAATTGATGTCTTCGTTATTCACAAGGAGGAGACACCCAGAGAAAGAACGAGAGTTGAGAGGAATAAAGTCACTAGTGCTCGATCTTCAATCTTCAGCTTTCAAGTTCAAGGAAAACGCAGAGACTCAAAGAGACAAAGAAGAGAAGAGACTGAGAGTCTAGAGGGACGGATGAGGCATGGCAATAGTGGAGGGGTGGCGATAATGGAGGTGTGGCGATAATGGAGGTGTGGCGATAATGGAGGTGTGGCGATGGAGGCTTGATGTTGAAGCTCTTAATCGGACTTGGAGATTCTCAAATTTAGGATTTTCTTTGCTTTCTCGCTGGTATTGTTATTCAATGTTATTAATCGGACTTGAAGCTCTTAATTGGATCATTGTTATTTCAATTTGCAAATTTTCATTGTTATTTCAATTTCAAAGTTTACTAACGAAAGGGAAAAAAAATCTATGTAAGTCACTCCAGTTGTTCTCAACCGCATAGGAATCCTAGGTCGCCTAGGAAATCCTCGGCCGCCTAACCGCCTAGTGCTGCCAAGGCGGCACCTAGTGAGCGCCTATTATTTGTCTGCCTAATGAAAACGCCCAGCTCATACTCGAGGCGCTCCTCCTTTGCCGTGCGCCTAGTCGTCGCCTAGGCTGCCATTTAGAACCTTAGGAGTGCCTAACTAAGTTTAGAGATTCTGCGGAAAGAAAGGCAAAATCAATGTCAATAAGAATTTACGATTGTGCGAAAAAAACAGCTAAAAGCAATATGAAGAACAATTTAATCAGCATCTAAAAAGATTGGAAGCCATTAATTGTAGGAAAAATTGGAAACTATTAATGAGAATTTAGATTCTTGTGAAGAAAAATACTTGGAATTGCTTGCATTTCCTGTGCGAACTTGCACTTGAGCAATCAAATAGATCTTCGATTTCTCTTCGATTCTTGCATGTTTTGCGACTTCTAAAATCCTAAAGAAAGAGGAGAAGAGAGATAGGAGAAATTTGAAGGAAAAAAAACTTTAACATCGACCATAGACTGAGCGAAGACCTTAGGTTCGATAGTGACGATGTTGAAGGTCGACAAAACGACGCTGATGAAGGTTGCTAAGATCGCAAGGTCGATAATGATGATGATGATGAGTGTACTAAAACACTAAAGACAAATTTGTGGATTTTGAGGAGAAACTGAGGAATTTAGGTTTTTAGTGCTCAGTTTTTTATGATGAGCTTCGACCAAATGGGGAAAGTTGAGGAAGTGATTATAGCTTCAACCAAATTCATTGAGTCGAGGGTACAAATGGCAGTTTCCTATTCACATCAAAGCAAAGCCAAAAAAATTAAGTACTAAAATTGTAAATTCATGTCGAAGGGCATTATGGGAAATGCACTGTTCATGCACTGTTTCATGAACAGTGGCACTCCACCACGGGTTTTAGTATATAGTAAATATACATATATTATAGGAAAAAATACATAAAAGACCCCAAACTATAGGGGTCAAAAAAGATCCATATCCAAATTATTACAATTTTCAAATAACTACCCAATCTTTGTGACCTCCCACATTTAACTACCTCTGTCAGGTTTTCCATCATTCTCACCGTTAAAGTGCCACGTGTTAATAAAATTGCCCATTCAGCCACTGATGTGGTAAAAAATAGAGGGTTATTTTTGGAAATTCCCAAAAAATCAATTAATACCCACAAACCCTAAAACCCAATTCTAATTCGCACCCTCCATCCCTCCCTAAGATCTCACGCATCTCCTAGTTCCGTTCAAATGGGCGATTGGGAGTGGGAAAGATTTTAAAATTTCACGCAGCTCTTAGAGGGCGAGGATGGGCACATGGGGTGATTGCCGAGGAAGCTTCTCAACTTCTGGACATGGTGATTTTTGCTAGAGAGTTTCTATCTGTTGTTTTTGTGATACACGAGATGGGCACCAGGGTTGTTAAACAACGAGCACTTGAGGTTTTGCAGAAACATCCACGAGTTAGCCAAGCATGAACAGGGGAGTCCAATGATTACGATTGTACAATTGCTTACATAAAGTAGAATGACAATCTCCTGGTCAATTTTATCTGATATCTCATATGAATAAACAAATCAATTTCTATTTTCTGGATTTTGCATTTTAACTAAGAAATTTTAGCGAAAGCCTTATGTTATGTTGACAATCGACAATGATGGAAACCTTTCACCCAAGACCCAGAAATATTTGGAAACCTGAAGACCTTCAGAAGAAGCTAAACGTTGGCTAAGGAGGTCGGCGATAGGCGAGTCTTCAAATGGTCGGAGATTGAACAGAAGGAAAACATCAAACAAATGAACCTCTCCAAACAAGAGGTGATTCGCCGGCTCTGCAATCTAAAGAACTCGATCGCTCTCTTCGGCGAAGACAATGAGGCCAGGCTCTGAATTCTAAAAAACCTGATCACTCTCTTCCATCCAACACACTCCTCCAGTGAAAAAGAAAAAAAAAAAGTCTTCCTTAATTCCAAATCTCAACCCTTCCTCTATAATTGATTTAAAAAGTTACAACCCTCATGTTCATGGACTATCGGACTTTTAAACAAGCAAGTGGCCCTCGGAAGCAAAAAGCAAGTGATCATAGACTTCAGTGGATGTTGCAGAGCATTTGAAGCCCAAGAGGATTTCTAGGGACAATGAAATCTGTCTGAACTATGACGACCCGAAAATTCGAAAAAGGAAAAATTGGAAAAATTAAAAGGAAATGACGGTTTTGCCCTTGGTTATGGGGGCAAAAGTTGACTTTTTGATCGGGACCTTATTTGGACTTTCCGGAAGGACCGTTGGATAGGTCTCGAGACACTGAATCCGTAGACAGACGGAAATGCGTCAATCGGAGGTCAGATGCGAAAGTTGCGAGTCTGCGAAGGCTAGGGGTATTTTGGTAATTTTTTGTGCAGGGGTGAAATAGTAATTTGATCAGTACTAGTTGATTCAGCCATGTTAATGGTGTATTAGGTTGAGTTAAAGACACCTATGCCTGCTATTTTGGATGAGGATCCATCATTTAGTGACATATGTCACTTGCTTATGCTAATTAGTGGCCGTGAGCGTGTGTGCTGTGCAATTGAAGATCGAAGAGAGAAATAGGGGCGACAAGGATTAATTTAAATCCCAAAATTGAGAGATTGCGGGAGGAAGAACGAGAGGGATGGAGAGAATTGATGCAAGTGAAAGACTTAGGAGCCTGGGACAGAAGGGAAAAGACGAGGGAGTGAGAGGAAGAAAAACTGAAACCCAAAATCCATGAACTTCGAATTGTTTAAATTTTGAATTTGAAACCAGGGACCACGATTTTTGTAATTGACCTTGAATTTAGCCTTCTGAGATTAAGTTGAGTCGACCCACTGCAAAAACGAAAGATATTGAGGTTGTTTTGCCCTAGAACAGAGGGGATGAGGACTTTGGATTTTCGAACTTGAGTCGAGAAATTGGAGGGATTGAAGGATGAAATTGAGGTGGGAAACATACTTAGAAGAGTCCTACGACGTTGTTGGCTAGATCAATTGAAAGAAAACAGGTTGAATTGGTGGACTACGATGGATGAACAGAGCTCGACTGTTCTTCGAGAAATCGATATCGAATTGAGGAATTGAGGTAAGTGTTTATGTAATTGGGTTTACAGAACCTTAATTGGATCCATAACGATGTTAATGGACGGTTAAATTGTAGGAATTGATGCAAAATTGATGGGTATCGAATCGGGTCTGCTCGCTGGTTGCAGGATCCGTTTATCAGTTAAACGGGTATGAGTGTCGACACTGTAGCACGCGCGTGGGTTTCACGCCCAGCCACTCACGGCGGCGAGTGAGGGCGTGTGGGCACGATTTCCGAGGTGAGGTCAACTTGACTTTTGTTCTATGCAATATAAAGAACATTTTAGAGTTGGTTTCGAGTCAATCGGACACCGTTTCGATATTGTTTCGAGGGTCTGAAAGTTTATATCATGTTTTTAATTCGTAATTAATTCCTGGAAAATTGTGAGAAATTAATATGATGTCAATTAAGTCCTTAGTGACCCTGAATAATAATTTTGGACAGGATTCGAGATTCCTGGAAAGTACCAAAAATTACGGAGACGCGTGCATCTCGGAAAGCGAGCGGTTTGGACGGCATGTGAGTGGACGTTTGTTTTATAAACTGATATGCATGCATAGTTAAATGTTTTACATGATTTATGACATGATTTGATTTGCAATGATTGCTTGATGATTTGATACGATTATTTATTGGATTTAATGATTATTTTAATCAGTACTTTGGGCATGTTTTACGAGAAAAGTACAATTGATGATTTTGGGCTTGGCCCGGGATTTTAAAAGGATGTTTTGACTTGGATTGTGAGTTAAATATGAATTGATGGAATTGAATGAATTTCGGATATAATTTTACGGATTTACGAGAAATGAGAATTGGGCATGAGACTCCGTGATAAATGGTTTTGACGTGGTTTTAACGATGATTTTGAAATCAAGATTTTGATTTTGTATTTATGTTCAGTGCCCCCAGATGTGTAATTCCTGGGTAGACTTCAGATTTGTAATTCCCGAAGTGACTCTAGATGTGTAATTCCCGGAGGGACTCCGAATGCTTAATTCCTGGAGGGACCGGATGTGTAATTCCCGGCAGGGCTGGATGTGTAATTCCCAGCAGGGCTAGATGTGTAATTCCCAGCAGGGCTAGATGTGTAATTCCCAGCAGGATGATGACTCTGGATGTGTAATTCCCAGAGGACCCTCAGATGTGTAATTCACGAGTTATGTGCTTTATTTTATGATTAAATGGTTTTATGAAATGATTTATATGTTTGGCTTGAGGACCAGGATTTGATACTTTTAATGTGATTTGGCTTGGAAGCCGGTGATTCATATGTTTGATTCTATGCATACATGGTTTGATAAACTGGAGGGTAAATGATGTATTTTGAAATGTGTTTTAAATAATATTATTTTTGTCCACTCACACCTTTCCTATTTTGATGACCCTTCAGGTCGTGGCACGACGTTCGGGGCTGATCGAGAGACGGAGGCATGAACGGAAATCAGTGCAGTTATCCCTTGTCTGACAAGTGCTGAAGGGTAGTTTCGGGATTTCAGTTGACTTGTCAGACGGGAGCAGGACTGGTCACGGTTATCAAAGTCCAGTTGGGACAGGTCCTGTCAAATTGGTATCAGAGCATTGGGTTACTGATTTGCCATGCCTCCGAGATACAAGCCCTGTGCGCAGCCTGGTGATGAGACGAGATACGAGGGTATAGGAAATCCTTGGAATGACTATGACCCTATATTGGGGATCAAACATTGCATCTTGTGTTCTGGTTGTGTCGGACTTGTGTTGGTCCAGATGGTTGTTGACCCGAGGATATGAATGGGCATGTTGAGCCCAAGATACATTTGACCCGAGGATAGGGGGTCGGATGAGTGACCTTTGGATTTTGGATATCGAATGGGACTCAGAGGGAGTTCGAAGTTGGTTTAGTGTGTGTTGGGAGACGCTGGATAGGATGTGGTTTGCCTAGGGGTGTTTGCTTGGTGACCGGATATGCCAGTGGTGGCATTGATGTTAGTGAATGTTGAATTCAGACTCGAGAGGAGTCGAGACATTGGATTTGGACGTAATAGGAGTCATGATTTGGTTTAGGACTCGGGATGAGTCATGATGTGATATGAGGGCTCGGGATGAGGGAAAGATGGAAAAGGTAATTATGGTTGCGTAGAGCGAACGAGAGTCATGTGGGAACCTGAGGTATTGATATGGATGTGAATTAAGTCTCCATGATTGTTGTTGGAGAGGTACGTCTGAATTTCGAGGATGAAATTTTTTAAGGGGGGAAGGTTGTGACGACCCGAAAATTCGAAAAAGGAAAAATTGGAAAAATTGAAAGAAAAGGACGATTTTGCCCTTGGTTATGAGGGGCAAAAGTTGAATTTTTGATCAGGACTTTGTTTGGACTTTCCGGAAGGACTGTTGGATAGATCTCGGGACGCTGAATCCGAAGATAGGCGACATGCGTCAATCGGAGGTCGGATGCGAAAGTTGCGGGTCTGCGAAGGCTATGGGTATTTTGGTAATTTTTTTTTGTGCAGGGGTAAAATGGTAATTTGTTTAGTACTGGCTGATTCAGCCATGTTAATGGTGTATTAGGCTGAGTTAAAGACACCTGTGCCTGCTATTTTGGATGAGGATCCATCATTTAGTGACATCTGTCACTTGCTTATGCTAATTAGTGGCTGTGGGCGTGTGTGTGTGCAATTGAAGATCGAAGAGAGAAATATGGGCGGCAAGGATTGATTTAAATCCCAAAATTGAGAGACTTCGAGAGGAAGAACGAGAGGGATAGAGAGAATTGATGCAAGTGAAAGACTTG
Organism: Prinsepia uniflora; assembly: GCA_032719365.1. Taxonomy (NCBI): domain Eukaryota; kingdom Viridiplantae; phylum Streptophyta; class Magnoliopsida; order Rosales; family Rosaceae; genus Prinsepia; species Prinsepia uniflora. The sequence continues at coordinate 67,153,074 of CM064868.1, read as the reverse complement.
GGAGCCTTGCACAGTAGGGAAAAGACGAGGGAGTGAGAGGAAGAAAAACTGAAACCCAAAATCCATGAACTTCGAATTGCTTAAATTTCGAATTTGAAACCAGGGACCACCATTTCTGTAACTGACCTTGAATTTAGCCTTCTGGGATTAAGTTGAGTCGACTCACTGCAAAAACGAAAGAAATTGAGGTCGTTTTGCCCTAGAACAGAGGGGATGAGGACTTTGGATTTTCGAACTTGAGTCGAGCAATTGGAGGGATTGAAGGATGAAATTGAGGTGGGAAACATACTTAGAAGAGTCCTACGACGCTGTTGGCTGGATCAATTGAAAGAAAACGGGTCGAATTGGTGGACTACGATGGATGAACAGAGCTCGACTGTTCTTCGAGAAATCGATATCAAATTGAGGAATGGAGGTAAGTGTTTATGTAATTGGGTTTACAGAACCTTAATTTGATCCATAACGATGCTAATGGACGGTTAAATTGTAGGAATTGATGCAGAATTGATGGGGATCGAATTGGGTCTTTTTGCTTGTTGTAGGATCCGTTTATCAGTTAAACAGGTGGGAGTGACGACACTGTAGTACTCACGTGGGTTTCACGCGCAGCCACTCACGGTGGCTTGTGAGGGCGCGTGGGCACGATTCCCGAGGTGAGGTCAACATGACTTTTGTTCTATGCAATATAAAGAACATTTTAGAGTTGGTTTCGAGTCAATCGGACACCGTTTCGATATTGTTTCAAGGGTCCGAAGGTTTATATCATGTTTTTAATTTGTAATTAATTCCCGGAAAATTATGAGAAATTAATATGATGTCAATTAAGTCCTTAGTGACCCTGAATAATGATTTTGGACAAGATTCGAGATTCCTTGAAAGTACCGAAAATTACGAAAACGCGTGCAGCTCGGAAAGCGAGCGGTTTGTATTAGGGGTGGGCACGGTTCGGTATGGTACAAAATTGATTGATACCAGAACCATACCATTTATTTTTAATCGGTATGGTACGGTTTGGTATTCAATAATTTGAAAGTGAAACCAGATCGTACCGTACCAATTAAGTTCGGTACGGTTTCGGTATGGTTTCGGTTTTGAGCCAAAATTTTGTTTGTGATTATAAAGTAAGGGTTAGGTTTAGGCATGGTTAAGTGTGAGCTTAGATTCTCAATAATTTTGTTTTTGGTTCCCTAATCAAAAATCAAAATCAAAAGCAAACCATATATAAATAAATATTACAGACTTCATGTCGAATCCAAAAGATCAATTAGCTGGCTTTACTAATTAAAAACTTTCAATAGTTGACATTCTAGAAGCTTCAGAGTTCTCCATGTAATTTTGTTTTTAATTAACATAGACAGCCAAAAGATCAATGACAAACTGTGTCTAATAATACAATGAGCGCAAGGCAACATTACATAGAGAAAAGAAAACAATAAATTAATAATTTTAACACTAATTTAGCACAAGACAGACTCCAGAAACTTATATTCATTAGTAAATCTTAATCCTCTAGCATAGTAAAAGACTAAAGAAAAAGAAAAACTATATTTATGAAGGACTTAAATTTTCAAATATGTATTTAAAAAGTTGCACTAAGTTGAAGATATCAACTCTTAGAAGCTAAATTAAGACATGTATGATCATATCAACTCTTGAAGAAGGCCTAATAAACCAATAAGAAATAAATTTAATTATTAAAAAAAAATTCTAATTCGGTACGGTATCGGTACGGGACGGTTTTTTAAAATATCGATACCGAAACCGTACCAAATTATATCGGTACGGTTTCAGTACCGTACCAATCATACAACGGTTTTACTATTCGGTTTTTTTTCGGTATGGTTTGATCTGAAACGGTACGGTTTCGGTATTTTGGTTCCATGTGCCCAGCCCTAGTTTGTATGGTGTATGAGTGGACGTTTGTTTTATAAATTGATATGCATGCACAGTTAAATGTTTTACATGATTTATGGCATGATTTGAATTGCAATGATTTCGCATAATTATTTTTGGATTTAATGATTATTTTAATCAGTGTTTTGGGCACCTTTTTCGAGAAACTGTGAAATTGCTATTTTGGGCGAAGGCCCGGGATTTGAAATTGATTTTAACTTGGATTACGAGTCGGAAAATTGATTTGATGGATTTGTAATGTTTTTTGGATATTTTATGGATTTATGTGAAAATGGCAACTTAGGCTGCTGTTGCACCGATTTGCGTGAAAATGAGATTTGGGCTTGAGACCCCGTGATAAAAGATTTTGACATGGTTTTAAATGATGATTTTGAAATAAAGATTTTGATTTGTATATATGTTCAGTGCCCCTAGATGTGTAATTCCTGGGTAGACTTCGGATGTGTAATTCCCGAAGTGACTCCGGATGTGTAATTCCCGGAAAGACTCCGGATGCGTAATTCCCTGAGGGACCGGATGTGTAATTCCCGGTGAGGCTGGATGTGTAATTCCCAGTAGGGATGGATGTGTAATTCCCAGTAGGGATGGATGTGTAATTCCCTGCAGGATGATAACTCTGGATGTGTAATTACCAGAGGACCCTCGGATATGTAATTCCCGAGTTATATGCTTTATTGTATGATAAAATGGTTTTATGAAATGATTTATATGTTTGGCTTGAGAGCCGAGATTTGATATTTTCATGTGATTTGGCTGGAAAGCCGGTGATTCATATGTTTGATTCTATGCATGCATGATTTGATAAACTGGAGGGTAAATGATGTATTTTGATAACTGTATTTTTAAATGATCTTATTTTTATCCACTCACACCTTTTATGTTTTTATGACCCTCCAGGTCGTGGCACGACGTTCGGGGCTGATCGAGAGGCGGAGGATGAACGAAAATCAGTGCCGTTATCCCTTGGCTGACAGGTGCTGAAGGGTAGTTTCGGTACTTCAGTTGACTTGTTAGACGGGAGCAGGACCGGGCACGGTTATCAAAGTCCAGTTGGGACGGGTCCTGTCAGTGTTCCCAGATGGCTGATGCTCGGGGTTATTGTTGCTATTGTGGCCATGGTGGTTGTTCCCAAACATCCAAGACTCGGGGTATTTTCCAGACGGCTGATACTCAGGGGAGTCAATGATTGAATTAAAAATTAAAGAGGCCAAAATTCCTGAATCAATTATCTGATTATTTAATGCAGTGAAACTAAAAGAAAAAGAGCAATCATGTAAGGATGGCGCACACAGTAATTGAGGATCACGGACCCTTATTATTATGGTGTCCGACTGAAACCGCCGACACAGCCACGTTTTTAAGTTCGAAAAATCCTAAATTTCTCCTACAAACCATTGACATTTCTAGCTGCTAGCTAGCTACCATTTACCAAATGTTCACGGGTTCAACAAAAATCATTACAATCTTTCTATTTATGGATTTTGTTTTTTAAAAAGAGGGGAACTTTCTTCAGAATTTTGGGAGGAACTTTAGAAAAGTGGAGTTCCAGTATCACGCAAATAATGAAAATAAAAAAACCCAAAAATGTACAAGTGAGAAGGATGAAGGGGTAGTACTTGAAGCTCGTAGTTTGATTTTGTTGTCGAGGCCGCACCTCAATGTCCAGGTTGCAACTCGAATGATGGAGGGCTCGATCTCGTTGGAGGGAGGGAGGGTTTTGATTTCAACGATCGAAGGTGGAATGGTTCAATCTCAACGATGAATGGAGGAAGGGTTCGTTCTCATTGGAGGCTTGGTCATAAGATTTGGGGTTAGGGTTTTGCCAAGGTGGGATGCTGCAAACGAAGGGAGGAGTTGAGTTTGCTGTAGGATTCAATCTTTAAGTTGTTGATTATAAGATTACTATAAAATATAGACTTTTTACTCAAACTGCAATCTGTATCATCATCTTAGACTCTTCGTCTCAAAATGCACCTTAAATTGATTTTTGTGTCAAAATACACTCTGAATTCTCATTCTTGTTCTAATTTAGTCTTATTTCATCTAACATGTTAAAATGAGGGTTAAATTAGTCATTCTGTACAACTAAGCATATAAAATAAATATTCAAATCCAAGTAAAATCCACATCAGCACTAATGTGGACAAAATTAACCACATCATCAACAATTCAATATCAAACCAAATACAATTGGCGTGAAACACCTCCATATCTGCAACCGCGAGCCTGAAGACGACTTTGAAACCCAAGTACGACTGACGGCCACCGAGCGACGGATATTCGTTCGAAACCAAGGTGCGACGGTGACCGACGTGCCCAACGAACAGCCACCAAATACGAACTTGTCCTCCCTTGAGCTTAGACGAACTCATCGCGAACAATCACCAGGTACGACGGCCACCGAAGCTCCTCGTGAACGACCACTAGGTAGGATGGAAGCGCCGCGAACAGAGGGACGGCCACCAGGTACGAGCGACGACAAACGTGGATGTGACTTTGAGCTGACAATCTTACTGAGTGAGTCTTGGAGGAGTTTGGGTGAGTTTACTATTTCGATAAGGAACATGAGAGTTCTTTTGAGCAAGAGAGGCAATGGCATATCCTAAAGCTGAGAGAGATTTGTTAATATGTTGTGTCTTCTTCAATCGATCTCCTGTCACCTCAGATTTGTAAACTCTTTCGCTTCCTGCCAAGTCAACTAGATGCATATAACCACGAAGAATGCTTCCAGATGTCAGGGCCTTTCCGTGAACATGAACTGTCAAACAGCTGTTGAAGGCAACATAAGAAGTTAGTTCAGATAGACTCATGATCACCACAGAATCTTGCTGAAATTAACATCACTAATCCTACCTATGTGACCTACTACTCCGGTCATTCATAGTTGTGGCACTCACTGAACAATTCTTATGCCCAAGCTTCATCAAATGTATAACATCTGATGTTGATGATACATGAACAAGGTTCACATTAGGTACATTAATTCTATTTTGAGAACTGTTATGGATTTCTAAAGTGTGTTGGAGTTAAGAGCATGTAAGTATATGAATCATAGGTATTGTAAAGAACATAATAATAAGGAAATGTAAAGAAATGAGTGTCAGGACTTATGAAGGATATCTTCTATTAGCAGCACCGTCCATTGCAAGCAGATCTTTAACTTGTTCATTGTAAATTTCAAGCATCTAAACAAAAATCTCATAGCTAAATGTATCCTTTCTTTGTTCTGATAGTAAAAATAGATCACCAAGTGCTTTATAATTTACACCGCAACTTTCATCTGTTATCTCATTTGGCCCACTCTATATTAGTGAACACATTCAGGAGTCAGTTAGCTGGAGCATAAAGAATATACGAAATATCTATGCACAAATTTTACCATTGTACAAGTTTTTCCTGATCCGGTTTGGCCATACGCAAATACGCAAACGTTGTATCCATCAACGATAGGCTGAATCAGAGGCTGTGTATCTGAAAATACCTCTTTTGCAGAAAAAGAAATTTGATAATGAAAATGCTGACGAATTTGATGTGTTAGGAACAAATTCGTATGTAGAGTGGAGCCTAGCTAACCTTGGGTTGAAAAATGACCAAACACTTTGTTGAAACAGAAAGATTTTCGTCCCTCTTTTCCATACTTGGAAGGGGTGACAATCTTAATACTTCTGTCATCTATGTAGTCATAGGTACTGGGACGGTTTGATTGACCGGACAAGAAAGGCCTCACTCCGCAGTATACCCTTATATTTCCCAACCAAGATAATCAATGACTAATTAATCGTGCAGGCAAAACATGATTTGATTTTTGAATATAGATTTCGATAATTTGAAGAAGTACATAAATGTTACCTTTCAAATCCTGCACTGTATTGTACAACTTGCGATTTTCATCAAGAACCTTTTGGTATCCTGTTGTTGCATAAGCCAAACCGTGCAGGTGCTTACCTACATGGGAAACTGGTTATGCTACTCCGTTGAGCCATATTTGAAAAAATCTCATTCCAATTTTCTGTTTTAATCATACCTAGGTTGCCTAGCTCGTCTCGGTACTTCATTTGTAGATACCGCATTCTTGCCTTTGTATCATATATAGTATGTTTCAATTCCTGCAGAATATTAACAAAAATTTCACCAGGTTTTTTAGAGCAGATTAACAAAATGTTTATAGGTGAATATGAGACAACTGCAATCTACCTGAATATCTTCCTTCCGTCGCTCGTACCTGGTGGCCGTCCCTCTGCTCGCGACGCTTCCCTCCTACCTGATGGTTGTTCGCGGGGAGCCTAGGTGGTCGTCGTACCTGGTGATTGTTCGCGAAGAGTTCGTCTGAGCTCAAGGGAGGACGAGTTCGTACTTGGTGGCTGTTCGCAGGGCACGTCGGTCGTCGTCGCACCTTGGTTTCGAACAAATGTTCGTTGCTCGGTGGCAGTCCGTCGCACCTGGGTTTCAAAGTCGTCTTCACGCTCGCGGTTGTAGAGATGGAGGTGTTCCACGCCAATTGCATTTGGTTTGAATATTTATTTTATATGGCTGTAAAAAATGACTAATTTAATCCTCATTTTAACATTCTAGATAGAAAAATACTAAATTAGAATGAGAATGAAGATTCAGGATGTATATCGACACAAAAATTAATTCGGGGTGCATTTTGAAACTAAAATAATAATACAGGGTCTAATTTGAATTAAAAAAATCTAAAATATATGTAGTATTTAGATTTATAAGACTATTTTAAGGATCCTTATTTTTTAATATATTTTTATCGAACCGCCTAATTTTGTTGGTCTTCGGCCGGTGGTTCTTCCTTCTTGCATGTTTTTTATTTTTGGGTTTGTAACTTTGTACCTTAACGTTTTTGACATAAAAATAAAAAATAAAAAGCAAATATTCCAACTCTCATTTTTGACATCCAAACAAAAAAGGAAAAGCAAATATTCCGACTCTAAGCTGCTTGTTTCGCTCTCCTTTTTCTCCTTTTTTTCTCATCCAAAAATAACGTGAATGGAATTACACTTATGCCCCAAGGATTCTATAATAATTTACACACGTAGTCATGTGATCACTGTCTAAGTGTCTCCATCCCCATCTATCATTTGCCGCCCGTTGTTCCGTTCAAAAGTTTGCAGACTGGTACTCTACACACACCCATTTCCTTCTATAATTTCTGATCTTTCCTAAAATTTCCAGATAGAAAAAGAAAGAGAGGGAGGTAGAGATGGAGTCTGACGTCCCTCTCATCGAAATTGCTGGAGAAGACGACTCGCTGCTTCAATTGATCCAAAACGACAACCTTTCAAGCAGTAACACAAACACCGACGACGATACCTATTTCTTCTGCTCGCCTCTCCAAGCCCGTAGATCCCAGACAATTGGTTAGGGTTTTCTTGTACTCTATCATTGAATCTATGCTTCAAACCTTGTTCTCTGTTTTGGATGTTTAGGGTTTGTGTGCTCTTTTAATTCAATATTGTTGATTCAAATTGACCTTTTATTTAGTGTAAAATTTCTTTAATTAGTGGTTAAGTTTTGCATTTTGACCTTGTTTCTGTACGTAATTGGACCTACATTGCATGGCCTACAATGAGAACTCTTTATTTTGAATTGTAGAAAAATCCCAAAAACCAAGCTCTCCATTGCGTAGAGATAGTGTGGATGAAGAGAATACTAATACTAACGCAAACAAACAAGAGGATAAAAAACCCAGCCTCCAGCCTCAGCAAATGAAGAGGAAGAAAAAAGGGGGTGGATACAATTTGCGTAAAAGCCTAGCTTGGGATCGAGCCTTCTTCACTGATGAAGGTTCTATATTTTTTTTTCTTCTGATTTTAATAAATAATTTTTCATCCAGACAAAAATAGTAAAGCCGGGGTTTTTTTTCTTCTTTCCATTTTGGGTGTTTTTATCAGGTGTATTGAATTCCGAAGAGTTATCCATGATCACTGGGAGTGCAAATTCTAATGGGTTGTTATCAGTCATCCATGAAGACACAGATTGCATTACTGATGCAGTAGATCTAGAGGCGATTGACAAAAAATTATTCAAGGTATTGTCAGAAAGTCCATATAGTAAGGGCAGGACTTCCAGTGGCAGTTCATTACCAAAGCCTCGTTCACCAGCTAACTATAAGGCAGCCCCAGGTTCTGCGGTTAGTCCTCAAATTTCTTACACATTGGAAAAGTTTTCTTAAAAATTAAAGATTGCAATGTTGTTGTTGTGCGAAAGTAACTTTCTGGGTATTTCTATTTTTTAGGCTAGGCCAAAGGTGCTTTCTGCCCGTGATCTCAATAGAAGTGGCTCAAAACGCAGTGGCTGTCCTCGACCTGTGGCCTCCTCTTCATATCCTTTTGACTAATAGTTCTATAGGTTGGAGTTTTGATGAGTCTTTTGTTATTATTATGGACTTTCCAGTGAGTTTGGCTTAACTTATGTGAACTCTGAAAAGGCCTGCAAATGTGAATACAATGAAATCACCAACTAAAGAACCAAAAGTTTCTAAATTACCAGTTCCAAAACCAGATCCCTGTGCTCTCTCTAAGACTTCAAAGAATGCAACGGTTGGTGGGACTGATTTAAAGAGGAATCAAATTGCTCCCTCTGGTAATCCTGTTTGATATTGTTTACCACAACTCACTAATATTGTTTTGTTGAGACTTTTTAATGACACTTGTTTATTTATTGAAACACTTCTAGAGTGCCTTAGTGTATATTCTGTTAACTAGTTCTTTCTCATATAACAGTGAAATGCAACACCAATGTGGGGCCAAATTATACAAAAGTTGCCCCTACTGGAAAATCTTTAACTTCTGAAATTTCTGCTCGTCGGGCCAGAAGAAATGCGGTGAGAACTTGAAACTTATTGAAGTAATAGAATTAACTATATGCAGGACAATAATTGGCTGACATGTGTTGCATCAAGAGTTTGTCAGTGATAAGGATGCATATGCTTCCTGTGTGGTGAATTTCCGTTATTTGCAGGCCAGCTTAGTGAAGGGATCACCAGCCAAAGTCTCATGTTCACTGACTGCTAAACCAAGTAAGGACTTAAAGGTGATCCCAAAACAAGTACCTGCTTCTGCGAGTCATGCATCAAATGGCCGCGATGAAAGATCCAGAAAAACTGCAATCCCATTGGTAGTCTCAAAAAAATCGCATCATTTGACCGGTCCTCCATTATATGGCCGTAATGACAGATTTAAGAAACATGAAGTTCCAGAGGTGGTCGCAAAACAAGCACTTCCTACTACCAGTCATGTATCATATGGCTGTGACGACAGACCAAGAAAAACTGCAATTCCTCTCCCTTATACTTGTGTGAACTTACTGCATACACAACTCCCAGAATCAAAGGCATCAGGTTTGCGGAAGCCATCACCATCATTGGGTTTCTTTGATCAGGTATTTCTCAAACAACTGCCTTATTGCTGCATAAAAGAGTCAACATTCAAATACCAACATGCCTGATTTTCCATTGCCTCATTTCTTTTTTATTTATTATCTATTTACAGCCAATATCTTCTATGCCTAGTCCCCTGAAGACAAGTTCTCAACCATGCATTATTCCTAATTTGAGGAAAGTTGGTTCTGTAGATCCAGTTCATGAATTAGTAACTTCCTCTTCACTTGGGAGAAAGAAAAGTGTGATCAATGTTGGGACAATAATGGGAAATATTAATGTCCAGGGTATAAGTTCAGGTTGCTCAGTTTCATCAATTTTAAACCCTGCCATCAAGGACAAGGTCGAACCACTCTTGCAAGTAAATAGTATCGAGAAGGTGGAACCGACGGTACAGTCTAGGTCAAATTATAATGATATGGAAGAGAATCATCGAAAGTTCAGTAGCCTTTCTGTTCATGAGGACCAACAATCTATGAGACAAGCAGAACCATATAGTACTGAAAAGGTCTTTAAGATGGATGAATTAGAATTTCAGAGGAATGATGATAAATTTCCTTTACAGAGGGGATCTTGTGAACAATTCGATAAAGATGTGAAGGTTGCTTTTGTAACTACTCCAAAAATTAATGATGCAGATACACCATGTGCTACATCCCATCTTAGTACTGCTGCAATATTTCCAGGTTTTTTGGGCAAAAATGAGATAACTGACCATCAAATTCTTGAAGACCAACTTGATTTGCCACAGAAGTTTTCCAATGTCTTTTTGAAGCACAAACCTGAAGATGCGAGTTGTTCCAGTGATATCTTAACATCATATGGGGATCAGTTAAGTGCTGATCAGATTTTCAATCAACTATTGAAACCTTTGGCCTCTGAAGGAAATCAATTTTCTGCTGAGGATAAAATGGTTAGGGAAAATACTGGTTGTTTCACCAGGGAATGTCAAACTTCTGAAGAAATCCAGAGCTTCAGTGCTACTGAGGCTGCAGAGGCTGCAGATGCCAATCCAAAAGTTAGAAATTTTAGTGCATCTGAATTCGATAGTTCTAATGCTTTGTTTGACTCTAAATTTGAGAAGCAAGAAAAATGCGACTGTAGTACGTTTGACAGAATGAGTATGAACTCACATTTGGAAGATGTAGAAGTGCTGGCTATGGGTAGAAGATTGACAGATAAAATGAATGATGTTGACGTGTGCACTTCGGCTTCTGATAATTGTCAATTGCGGATTGTTGATTGTGGAATCGAAAAACCTGCACAGCTAGACCTTCTAAGTTCCCATTTTTTTGGAGAACAGGTTTTCCAGGAAAGGGGGTTGCATTCAAATGATTTTGTAGTGGATGGATTCGGTATTTTCCGTGAAGGATCCCAGCAGGAAAGTTCTCTTCATAATGTTGATTCAAAAGAACCAGAAGGAACATGTGCATACAAAAGTGAATCGGAAGTTCCCAGAACCCCTTCTCTAATTCCACCTCCTATGCTAGATGGCAGGTCTAACGTGGCAGAAACAGTACAGTCCCAGATTGTGGACAGAGTTGCAGCAGTCTCTCAAGAGAACAAAACAGTGACTGAGAATTACAACCTCGACTCACAGTTAAGGAATGACTTTGACCTTCAATGTCAAGATTGTTCTTTGGAAATGGATAGTATGGATAAAGTTCAAACCCGAAGTGATGCGATTGCCTCTTTCTCTAAACGTAGAGACTTTACAACCGAGCTAAACCTGAAAGTGCGAGTAGAGGGTGGTTCTGCAATAAAAGACATATTTGAGCCCGAACTTTGCAGTTTATCGGTTGAAATTTGCTGTGGTGTCCCCCAGTTACTACCTGAAGTTGACAAAAGCAATTGCTCGCAAGATGCTTTAACAGAGCAGTCTGATTTGACAAGTGATGAAATCTTTGTTGGAAAACACAATGTTGAACAAGCTATGTTGGATATGAGCCCAAAAGTAGAAGGTTCTGGAGTAAGTGGGTCAAAGAGTACCTGTGGTTTATCTAAACAAAAAGGCTTGGATGAAGCAAATAATGAAGTTGATGGACGTAGTGACATAAGTAAGGAGTCGTTATGTGAAGATCCACCAGAGCAGTCGTCAACTATGGCATATAATTCCTCGGGAGGAGAGTTATGTTCTTCTGTTAATTATGATCAGAGATCATCGAGTGGATGTATTCTACAAGCTAATGAAATTAAACTGAGCAGTAAAAGTTTGGCGGAGGAGGCTGAAATGAATGTCTTGAAAGATATACACACTGATCAAATTGAACTGCGGCATGAGTCAGAAGATACCTTGGAGCCCACAGAGTATAAAGGGACAGCAAAACGGCTGTATGTACCAAATAACCTAGATAATTTTTATCTCCTTATACTTTGTTTGCATTCATGTGCTGTCCTTGTGTCTTTTAGGCCATTTGATTCACGCCCTCTATAAATGGTTTTAGATGATACAAAACTGTTAGAATTTCAATTTTCCTATCTTTGATTGCAGTAAGAAGCTTGAAAGTGCTACGAAGCAAGATGCTCTTGTAATAAAACCTCCATTAGATGCTACTCCATTTTCGGACGAATGGTTGGCTGCAATTGAAGAAGCTGGAGAGGTAAATATTGTCCTCCCGATGCTTTTATGTGCACAACATGACTTATAGCATACAAGCTGTTTTTGTCATCATTTCCGTGCATTTTATAAGTGACACATAGAACTGCAATCTCAATCGCTAAGTATTCTTACATGAAGTTTGCTTTATAAAATTTTACAAAGAAAAGCTAGGGAAAGGATTATGAGAACTCCTATATAAAAGATATCTAGCTAGGTAATATATGATGACCATGATGATGATGATGATGTGAGAATAGCTAGTATTTAGTTTGAAGCAACAAAACCTTAGCAAGTAACTTCAGGGATTTAATTGCTTGCTTTGCATAGTTGTGTTTCTTATGCATGTAAATCGTTTTTATAGTTATTTTCAACATTTGCATTGTTCTTTGATGGGTTTGATACTAGGGATCTGATACCAATTGGTTGTTCAGGAAATTTTGACAAAGAAAAGTGGCGCTGTACAAAATTCACCCCCGAACAAATCTGAACCTCAACTAGGTCCATGGTCACCGGTGTGTTTTTGCTTTGTAGAGAATGATCATCTCTATTTTCTGTGGTTTACATTCATTTGTTTATTATATCTTAATTTTTGTTGATTTTCAGGTGAAACGGAAAGCAAGTCAAGTACTGGGACCATTTGATTGTACAAAACATAACAAAATTGACCCCTCTGCTTCTCAATAAGTCAATAACTAAATGACGTCAATATTCTTTCCTTTTCACCTCCTTTTTCTGTGGTAGCTATCATCACTAACTACTTCTACTGCTGTACAAACATTGCCACATATATGGTTTTTTGCCACTAAAGCAAACCAATTATTTTTTTTTTTGTTTCTTTTTGTTTTTCCTGCAAAGATATATACCGTGATTTTTGAATGCAGAGTAGGTTTAAGAAAAAAAAAATGCAATTAAGGAGTTGTGGAATTGATGATACCACTGAATAGAGTACATATATATATATATATAGTGAGTGAATTGAATCCATGTTTCTTTGGGAATAGAGGAAATTACAAGCAGAAACATAGTGAGTGAATTGGGACCGAATCATCATCCAGAAGGCATTTCAACCACTGGTTGTAACTTTCTTCATGTGTAGAAATTGGAGTAATATCAGATGCTGGCTCCGCTTGTGGTTGAGCTAAAAATTCACCAATGCCTTGTTGTACCACTGAATTGATGACAGCATTACCATCATGAGTAGCAGCAGTAGAGGTAGATGGAGAGCAGCCATAGTTAAGTTGGTTTTGTTGAACTCCTTGTTCTGCTGGACTGAAGCCCGAATTCGTATCGACCATACCCTCATAAGTAGTAGCCGTATTGGTAGATGGAGAGCAGCCAAAGCCAACTTGGTCTTGTTGTAGCTCTGCAGCATTCCAGCCATTCCAAGTCTCTGCGAGCATGAATTCTTCAGGGTTGAAGAGTATCTCTTTCTCATATTCGTCGGCCACTGCAGAAAGTGCAGGTGCAGGTGTAGGCGCAGGTGCAGGTAAAATTAAGTCAATTGATCAAGAATTGAAGAGAGGAAGAGGAAGGAGGCGTGTATTTATACGCGTTCAAAACTAGCCGTTGGGATTATATCCTCGTACTAATTGGAAAACCTAGATTGTTTCACCAATAGAATATAATTAAAAAATACCACTTCATTTTTTCTCATTTTCTACTCTACGTTTTTTTTTTTAAATTTCTTTTTTCCATTTTGTTTATTTCCGGTTTGCATATTTATTTTTCATCCTAATTTATTAACTCCAAATTTAGTTACCTTAAAAACAAAATTTAAGCCATTTAATAATATCTACCTTTATTAGAATTGCGTCCATATCTACTTCATTTTTTCTCAAATACTCTCAAGTAGTAAGAGTGGTTCAATTGGAAAAATATAATACACGAGTTTACATATGCCTTAGAATCACAACCTCAACGTTTTTCATGTCTTCTTTGATATTTTGGATTCACATAGAATCTTGTCAAGTAGCGTTCATTTCCTTTATTTATCACATATTTAAATTTCATATTTCCAAATTTGAAAAGAAAATATAAATTTCTCTGTATACCTGATGGTCTTTCCCACGACATATCAACCCCAAACACGTTTTACTTATTTATTCTCAAAGAGAGTTCAGCTACAACCTTAGTACCACAATCGGCTGAAATTTTCCATTTTAGTAGAACTTGGGAGTTTTTGCTGGCATACTGCAGACAAATAATTTATTTTGTTGAAGCGTTCTATATGACAGATGGATGAAACGTTCTATTCATTTTTTCTCAATAATCCACTCTCCCTCGCTTAAGAAAACAAGTATCGATCTCTGAAAGAAATCCTACACCGTATTTATCATCAAAACGAACGAATCATCAGCAGCAGCCGTGTCATCGTCGAGAAATATATGTTCGGTCCCGACATGGGAGTTACCAAGCCATCATCTAGCCTTTTCCATCAAAGCACTCAAATGAGGATGATGACGTGGAAGCCGGTGTTAGATTCCGGGAAGAAACAACCAAGACAACTTCATCAGGTGTGTTTGATCTTGCCAGATTCGGGGAGGACTAAGGAGAGAGTTGGGCTGGAGATGATGTGACAACCCGGAAATTCGAAAAAGGAAATTTCGGAAGTTTGAATGTACAATGATGTTTTTGCCCCTGTATATATTGTGGTAAAAAATTGACTGACTTATCAGACGAGAGCAGCACCATGCTCGGTCATCAAAGTATTTTTGGGACGGGCCCAGTTAAATGAGGCCGCGAGTCTTGAAGTGGGGGAAGGCCGGGGAGAGTGGACGGCCGGAGAGGCGGGTTGTTAAGTGGGGGAAGACTGGTTGGAAGGGGAGGGAGAGTCGAGCTGGTGATTCAGGAGAGAAAAATGAAGGCGTGGTGCATGAGGTTGTAGTTGGGCACAAATGTCGACATTCTTTGCAGAAGCTTCTGTACGAAATGCACGCCATGGAGGACGTCATTAAGGCTGCAACTATGGATCTTTATTTTTATGATGCTGATTGTTTATGATGACACTTCTTGCTGCTGATGATGAAGAAACCCAAGAAGATTTGATCTATTTATTAGCTACATTGCAAGGTCAGCTATTGCTTTCAAACCAAACTTATAAATGATTCAGATTTCGTGTTCGTGCTTTTGGGGAGGGTCTGCTTAATTATAACCATTTTGTGATATTTTGTTTCTATTTTTTTATTTGTTAGAGGTGCAGAGAAAACTAATGGGAAATGGGGGAAGAATGAGAGGGTGAAAGAGAGAGAAATGAACGAAAAGGATTTGAATACAAAAGTAACCCAAAGTTGAAAATATTCAGTTTATACCAATACCAATTAGAGAGTCAAACAGAGCAGGATAATTGACTCACGCTCTGCTAGGGTTATCGGCATACGGCCTTCTTTCCAGAAACGGTGGCGCATGCTACCTCCTTCAGATTTGCGGCCTCCAGGCCAGTGATGGGAGGGGATGAGGATTACCCTCAGGCTGTTAGTGCGAAGAGGCAAAGAGACGACGAGGGCGTGCATGACCTTGCTGGTTTCTTGGCCACTGCTGGGCACGGCCGGATTGGGCAGTCCTTCGAGGATGCGTTCTAGAGTACAGCAGCGTATGAACCAGCGGCGCCGCCTGCGGGCACGACGAAGGCACTGCCACCATTGGTTTTAAACGATGATGCTGTCCTTGTGGAGCCGGTAGGTTATGGGCCTTCCATCCGTTTTTCCTCCAAGGTGAAGGATAGGTTGCATGAACCGTGGAAGTATTCTGTTATCGTGAAGTTTATGGGAAGGGGTCACAACTATGGTTTTTTGGAAGCCCGTATGAAACATCGCTGGAAATTAAAGGGACCCATGCACTTGGTAGACCTCACCAATGGTTTCTTCGTGTGTCGTTTTGGTATGGAATGTGATATGAACTATGTACTCACTGAGAGGCCTTCGGTGATTGTGGGTTAGTACCTTACAATTCAAAAATGGCGGGCTCACTTTGATGCTGAAAAAGAGGATATCTCCTGGTTGATAGTTTGGGTGAGACTAGCTTTCAGGGATTTTTGTTGAATATTTTAATAAGAAAGTAGTTCGTGTGATTGGGAATTTGATTAGATCCACAAACAAGGTAGACTGCCATACCATTGATCAAACGAGGGGTAGATATGCAAGAGTGTGTGTGGAAGTGGTTATCTTTCAACCTCTCATGCCCTATATTGAGGTTGAGGGGAAAAGGGTTCGAGTTGAATATGAAAATATGCCTGAAATCTGTCTTGGTTGTGGTCAGGTTGGACTTTTTAAGGACCACTGTAAGGGGAGCCGGGTTATGTTGAGTGGTGATGCGGGTGGTGAGGATGAGTTTGGTGGAGGAGAGTGCCTCAATGGTTCTTGAAACGCCCATGGACCAAATGCCAAAAGAAGGACATGAGGATGGGAGCCGCGGGCTACGGTTGATGTGGCGCTTGAGGTGGGTTTTGGGGAGTGGAACTTGGTCCTGAACTGCCGTTATCGAAAAGGCAAGGTCAAGTACCGAGAGGTTAAGGGGCATGGTTCTTATGGTATAGGCAGTGCCGGTCCAAACATACGGAGGCCTAGGGCAAAAATAAAAAATGGGTCCTCAATTTATACATTTAATTATTAAAAATATAAATTTTTACAAATTGATTATATTATTTTTATATTATGAGGCCTCATTAAAACCTTTGTCGGGAGAAAACTCATTGGGAAAAAAATCTCAAACAAAGGAAAAAGAGTACCTCATATTTTTAACACTACATTCAGTCTTTTCTAAAAGAAAAGCAACTCCTATACTCTACATAACCTCCTTGGGACAACTAAAACCATCATTTCTAAACAGAGGTAACATAATAGCAATAGGTTGCTCAACCAGCAAAGTTCTATCATTTCATACAACTACAAGCTTCCATATTTAATACAAAAATAGTTTTCACTTAAGAGTTCCACCATTTAACCAGCATCATGTTCCTACAAAAATAAAAAATAAAACAATGAAATCACAAACACATAATTTACCACTTCAAATGTCTTCTTCTTGCAGTCTTAGAAGCAAAATCATCAATTATGTTTGTATATTCAATATTTTTCAGCATATCCTTTTCAATACATAATAATGCTAAACTATTTAGCCTATCTTGAGTCATAGTGGTCCGCAAATAAGATTTTACCAATTTTAATTTGGAAAAACTTCTCTCTGCAGATGCTACAGTCACATGTATAGTCAATAATATCCGATAAGCAACCATTACATTTGGAAACATATCTATTGTTTTTACAAACTCTAGAAGTTTAATGGATGTCCATGGTTTATCAGTTTCATATGCTTCTTTTGGTAGCATTATTTGCAATATTTGTAATTCTGAATATAAATCTCCTGCATCAACGTCTGAAACATTGTCATGTTTTAAAACTTCTTCAAGATTCACACTAAAACTTTTCAATTCATTATCATCTAATAAAATTATTTTTTTTAGCATCAAATAAGAATCCAAAAATGGAATCAAAATTACGCATTTGTTCAAACCTATCCCTCAATTCATTAAGAGCAATATCCACTACGACAAGAAAATAGTCAGTTCTAAAAGAATCTTTAGCTAATTGTTCTTCCCTATCAGTATTAGGAATCTCATCAAAATGCCTTTTCGTTGAAGTTCTTCGTTTTTTTGGAAATATAGGCTCAATTCCCATATCTAAAGAAATTTGTTTAGCCTCATTCATGGCAGAAGTAAACCCATTATCTCTGTAATTTTCAAAAAATAAAACAAGTCCTTCTAATTGTTTTGTAGCAACATCAAGACACATATTTTCAGATTGTAAAGTTTTACTAACTATGTTAATCTTGTTCAATATATCATGCCAAATAACCAAACTTAATATAAATTCAAAACTTGAAAGCTCTCCTTCTGCTAAAGTTCGAGCATCTCTTTTCAATTTTGTATCATCACTAATTTCTACTAGTTTAAATAAAGCTTCCCTGATTTGAGAAGCTTGTGATTTTATTGCTTTCACACTTCGAATGTGACTTTCCCAACGTGTAGTCGACAATGATTTTAGAGTTAAATCATCAACATAATCAAGTAAAACATCCCACCGTTTTGTTGAATTAGAGAACACGGTATATATGCATTGACATGCCCCAAAAAAAAATTCAGCTTTAACACAAGATTTTGCCATATCACAGAGTATTAAATTAAGAGAATGAGAACCACATGGTATGTAAATTGCTCTAGGATTTATATCAAGTAATCTTTTTTGAACACCCAAATTTTTCCCTTTCATGTTAGATCCATTATCATACCCTTGTCCCCTCACATCATCAATATTAAGATCAAGGGATTTTAATACAGCTTGCAATTCATAAAAAATTCCTGCTCCAGATGTATCTTTCACGTATGAATACTCTAAAAAATACTCATTTATACTTATTGGAGAACTTGAGATATCTACACATCTTATTATCAAAGTCATTTGTTCTTTGTGACTTGCATCAGGAGTACAATCTAGGATCACTGAAAAGTATTTTGCCTCTTTGATTTTTTTAGTAATTGCTTGTTTAACTTTTGATGCTATAGTAGAAATTAATTCATTTTGAATTTTATGGCTAAGATAATGATTATGAATCTTTCTATCCTCAATGAGTTGAAAGTGTGTTTGCATTACTGGATCAACTTCTGCTAACATTTCAAGCAGACCTAGAAAGTTTCCATTAGCATCTTCATAAGGTTTTTCATTTGCTCCACGAAACGCCAAATTATGTGTAGCCAAACACTTCACAACAACAATTATTCTAAGCATAACATCTTTCCAATGATGTGTATCCTTCTTGATCAGTTTTTGTAAATCTTTATCAATAGTTAAATTTTTTCCTAATCTGTTTTGTAACTCAATCCATGTTTTCAAATTAGTGCAATGTTCAATACTGTATTCATGTTGTTTAAGTCTCTCTCCTAGATGTTTCCAATCTCTAATTCCTTCACTCGCTAACTGGCTTTTAGATTGCATTGTCTTAAACAACTTACAACAAAAACAAAAAACTTTATCTAACTCCTTTGAGTACACTAGCCATTTTCTATCAACAGATTCCCCATTTGGTAAAATTTTAGCATAATAATTTAAGGAAAAATGTCTAGATTTTTTATCATGAGGAAATTTAATATTGTCTTCTCGTATAGGCCCCTTTTCAGCAAGTAAATCCCTCATTTTTGCATCAAGACCATCCCAAACCCTTGGATCAAAAATATTCAAATCAAATCTGGACTGTTGGCATTCAATTTCACTAATTATTTGTTCTTCTAAATCAGTAACTTCATTTTCATTCAAATTTTCAGAAATTTCATTCACATCATTATCTTTTTCTAAATCGCCCAAATTAATATCAGGTTCAGCTTGTAAATCTTCCAAATTAATATCAGATTCTGCTTGCAAATTATCCAAATTCATAGCTGGTTCAGTCGATAAATCTTCAAATTCAGCTAAATTTTCAGGAGAATCATTTGTTTTCTTAACAAAATATTTATTCAAAGATCCCTTGAGACTTAAAGCAATTTCTTCCTCTTTTTTCTTTTTCTGTCTTTTTTCGTGTCCAGAGAGATAATTTTTTGGAACCATATTCAATCGTTTTTTTTCCCCAACAAAATCAGAAAATCAATCGCTAGTATATTATATATATGACTATCTAACAACCAACTAAGTAACAAAAAGTAATTGTCAAGATAAGAACAATAAAACCTGGAATCTGGGCTTTGCGTGCTCCTGCCTCCTAAATTATCTTGTGCAGAGATCCCATGCTCAAAACTTCGGACAGCATAAGAATCCTACAAGGAAACATTGATACAGCCAAAAATTCGAGTCACTAGTGACAAGAATAGCTTAAACATAATACTAAAACGAAGTGTATGTGTCAAAGTACTACAATGAATGACAACAAACACGATTAGTGCTGCACAAGTGCCTATATTGTTAAACTACTAAGTAGTGTATTTTTGTACTAAAATGATGTCCTCAAAAGTTCAAAAGGATGTAAAATTGGCGGAAAGTTTGAGTTTCATATGGAAAGTTTTGGTTTTCTTAAGCTGTGCTTCTATTAATTTGATTCTTTGTGCACTCGGACAAAAACATTAGTTATAGGCTAAGTTTGTTGGTCAAGACTAAGGATGATCAATCATGTCATTTTTGTACAGATTCGACAGGTTAGCCAAAATACTTACAAAATCAACAATTATTTATTAAATATGTTCATACCAATACCCCAATGAACTCACAGAAACTTCACAAGAAATTCAATAAGAAAATCCAAAGAGCACTATCATTCTTGTTTGACTATCAAAGCATAGTATGTTAAGTTTTTTAAATAATTACTATCTACATAAGATAACATAGATGAAGAAAACAAACTGAATAACCAACATTATTTCATCGTGACATACTTTTTAGCTTTCTCTCAATAATATTTACTTGGGAGGCTTCTTTCTATATAGTTTGATCAAGTCTTACCAGTGCATTGTGAAATTATAATATCCTAGCCCTTCGAAAATATATGATAACTTGATGCTGGACTACACTCAGCTAACACAAACGACACTAAAGATGACTCCAAACAATTTTGATTCAAACCACCGTAAAAAATGCATCTTTAGTATCATAAATAAATTTCTTGTTATCTCCGCATTCTTTATTTTGTGAAATACCCATTTTATACATTTAAAACTCCTTATTCTATGGTGTTCTATCCTTCAATATGAATTCAGAAGTGTAAAAACTGTCACTAGCACCTGAAAACCCAAATCGTCACTAATGTTATACACCACTTCAGCAGAGGTGGAGTTGTTGGATCGACCTGGCAGAGCCGCAGAAGTGAAAACCCAAAAACTGTCCTATCTCTTTTTGTCAACAAAAAGTTCAATCTTTTTTTTAATACAGCAATATTCTACGCTGGCAGGAAATGGAGAGAGAGCAAATGAAAGAGAAGGATGAAAAGATCGACCTGGCAGGAAATGGAGTTGTTGGATCCAAGCTTGGCGAGTTGGCGTTTCCGTAGGGGTAGAGCTTGAGATCAACGGCGGACTGGCGGAGATGAGGCCGGTTTCGAAGAGCTTGACGAGATCGTTGACGATGAAATCCACGATGTCTGGGCAGAGGGTTTCGACGTTATAATCACAGTATCACACTACCCGATTCTAAAACCCCAGTTTTAGCAGAAAAACCTAGGAGTTTCCAAAACGTCTCCCGACTCGGCGACTCCCAATCAACCTTCTCTGATTTTTTTTTTAATATAGACAATTTTAAAAATTTTGGGCCCTCAATTTATTTTGGGCCCAGGGCTTGGGCCCCTGTTGCCCCCCCTCAAGGCCGGCTCTGGGTATAGGGATAGGCACTAATGGCAATGGTGGATCACATTTTGCGGCCCTTGGTCTCACATGTTTGTGTGAGGATTTAATGGCAGAGAATGGACAAGTTGGGCATGTGGCACGGGTCTTTGGGAGAGCGGCAGATTTTAGTAAGCTTGAGAGTCTCAGTACAAAAAAGAGGGTGCATGAGTCTAATTAGGACAAGGTGCAGGTGGAGGTAAAAAAGAAAGTTGGGAGGCCACGTAAGGTTCTGAAGGATGGTGATAGGTTGAAGGGCCTTCTTGTGGTGACGCTTTCCAGCTTGGGTAATGTCAGGACCCATCTTTGTCAGGACCCATCCAAAATCACCCGGGATTAACGTGGGACGTACCTACTCTCGTCTGGCACCGCGTGTCAGACCAGGGATAATTCCGGTCTCAGCCCCTCGAGGCTTCCGAGTGCGCCAAGATCGGAGGAGGAGTGTGATGTCTCGGTCTCCGTTACAGCCCGCATCCGCGATCAACCTAAAGGGAATTAAAACCATTGAAAGCTATGATTGGACAAAACAAATAATTTATTTTATAAAACACATTTCACAAAAAGACATTTATACTCTTCACTAAAAAGAATGCATGCATTCAAAATCATTTCTCATTGATTAAATCATTAGAGCCTTAGCCCAATACCGTAAACCAAAGTATATGGGAACTCAGCCCAAAACCAATCCTATGGGACTCAGCCCAAAACCGTTCAGGTGGGTCTCAGCCCAAAACCAAAACCGTAGGGACTCCGCCCAACTCAAGTCACATAGGTCTCAGCCCAAATCTAGTACACGTGGGTCTCAGCCCAAAACCAATCTTCGTAAAACATCATAGATATATATATATATATATATATAACCCATTCTCAACATCTCATATGCCCAATCAAGAACCTGTCACGATATATCTAAAGTATGCATACTACTCGAGTCTCATCTCCGATTCCATTCCTAAGATCTACGACGCTTGGGAGGGCCTGTCACCGGACCCTGTCCGAGACTATCTCATATCTCTCACTCCCGGGATGTGCTCCCTCTTGGAGTCACTCATCCCAGACAGTGGATCGTGACACTCCAAGATCATCGACGTCTGGAGGAGACTATTAATACGGGAGGGTATATACATATAAGTGAAAACATACTTTTCTTTCAGTTCATTATTCAACTGGGTCTCGTACCCGAACATCTCAACAGGATTTCTCAAATCCGGTTCAAATTCAAATCTCACAGGCCTCAGCCTAAATCCACATTTCAATAGGATCTCAAACCCGAAATCTCATTTCATAAACCACAACTAGGAATCAAGCCTGATATCACAATTCAACGGGGCCTCAAGCCCAATTTCAAAATCAATTGGGCCTCAAGCCCTATATCACAACCAACTGGGCCTCAAGCCCAATATCACAATTCAACGGGGCCTCAAGCCCGATATCACAAATCAATTGGGCCTCAAGCCCGATCCTAAAATCAACTGGGCCTCTAGCCCGATTTCTCATTAAATCAAATGGACTCCAAGTCCGATAGTTTCCAATCAAATGGGTCTCATACCCGATTCCATATTTCCAAATCCAAAATCATTTCATCGAACCATCATAGAAATACCAGTACGTATAAGCACAATACAAAACCATAAACCTCTAAATACGTGCAAATACGTACATACTAAATACCACAATCAAATGCACTCATGGAATCTTAAATCATGTTTATAAAGCATATTAAACAGTTATGCATGTATCAAAATTTAGAAAGGATGGTCCACTCATAGACTGTCCAAGCTGCGCTTCGATATGCGTGCTATAAGCCTCTCCTTGCTAATCACCATCACCGGGACTTCCGAACCTGTCCAAATCATGCTAGAGGGTTACTAACTACCTCATAAACCTCTCATTAAAATCTCGTAATTTTTTCAAATTTTTAACTATTTTTTAAACTCGATCATAAACCTTCGAACATCCCGAACTATATCGAAATGATGTCTGATCGACTCGAAACCAGTCCCAAAATATTCGTTACATCGAAAGGATGATTTTTTATGTTGACATCATCCCTAAATTCCTCCCCATGCGCCACCACGCGCCGCCCAAAGGCCCTTCTTGTGGGCTTCACGCGCCGACTATAGGGTCATCCCCTTCCACGCGACAAACATGTTCGGTCGGTTCACTGGTTCGGCAAGTTCACTGGTTCGGTCGGTCCAACTGGGCCGGCGTGATAGATCCAAGCTCAAATCCTCCCATTTTTTCATCATTTTTCTTCCTTCTTTCCACCAATTTTCTCTAATCTATCCTAGGAATTGTTTTATGCAATAAAATCAATGAAAACAATCCTAAAACCCATTGGTTCAATAATCCATTTTAAACCCAAACTTCCATTCCATGTTCTGGGCACATCTAGGGACAAAAAATACCTCATAATGATCCCATTTAGTTTCTAGGAACCTTAAAAACATGGCTAGGGCTTTGATTCGAGCTTACCTAGCCGGAAACCGAATTCGGTGGCCAGCCACCGAAAATCCTCTCGTCGTCAGTCCGGGCCGCTCAACCGTCCTCAACCATCGATTTCCATCTCAACGACTCGTACCACTCCTACAACCATCATCCAATCACTAGACAACCTCCCTAACGTCCAAATCACAAAATTCGAAATTTGAATCCTAGCCAGGTTATCGGATTTTACCTGTTTCCCGAGGTTCCTCGGCCGTCCACGGCGGCTGGTCTTCCTGCCGCCTTCATCTTACCCTCAACCTTACTCTCTTAGCCTCAACTGAATCAAAGGGGGAAGGGGTTGATTTTGGGTTCATCGGGTTGGATGATCGATCGAATGAGAAAGGGAATGGGGGGCAGATGCATGTATCTGTTTAAGGGAAGCAATGGATGGGTGATACTTGTCACTCATCTATGGGCCTGTTCCAAAATATATGGGCCCACTGAGGACAAAAAGTCCACCCATCTCGTAAAATGTGAAATAGTACTTCGGAGCTTCCTTGATCCGTATCTTTCCCGTCAAACGTCCGATTTCGACGTGCCGCCTGTCTACAGACTCGTATCGACCCGATCTACGTAACGGTCCTCGGCCCTTAGGTATCGGACCTCCCGAGTCAAAAGTTAACTTTTCGTCCTCGTTCAGGGGCAAAATCATAATTTCACCCCCAACGTCCGATAATCCTTGAATAATCGGGGATTAGTCACGTTAATTCATCATTAAGTCTTAATTAATCCTTAAAATCAGGGATGAGTTGTTATAAACTTCCCTTCTTAAAGAATTTTGTCCTCGAAATTCAAACTGACCCAAATTCCACAACTAAATAGTGGAAATCCAATCCCGCCTCCAACTTGGAGCACGCTTGTGTCAACATACACGTCCGACACAACTATAATCCAATTGGTCAACCTCCGTGACCGTATTCGACTTCCTCGTGGCTAATCGTTAACAGAATTTCCAAAGCCCCGACTCAATTCTCGAGAAACCCTACGTCGGCCCGTAAGTCTCACTCGAGATCCAATATCGGTGTCTTACCTGTCACTCACTCTGACAGGTCAGTAATACTAAGTTTTCGTCAAGTCGGCCTTTCAGCTTGATGGTTCTTCTCATCTGACAATCGAAGTCAGCATTTCAGTCTGACGACATTTCTCATCCGATAACCGGAACTGATATCCTATTCAGCATCCGATCCGACAATTATCCTCATTGCTCCCACTGAGCGATATCTCATCCCCTGTCACTAAACGGTTCATAACTGTAATCCACTGTTCAGAGGAACACCATTCTCCTCTAACATTCTCTAAGTCCACGACCACGATCGTGACTAGCCGGTAACACTCGGCTCCATTGCGCTGCTCTGACCTCGATTCACTCTCGAGTCCCAAACTGTCACATCACATACCCCGTCGAAACACATTCGACATATCACCCATCCTGGGTGTATCTGGACCCCATAGAATACTTGTCTCAGTAGCGATAGTCACAAAAATCTCACTAGGATTTCTTTGGCCCACATGCCCCTGAGCTCTCGGCTCTCATAATCTCTGAACCCTCTCAATCCACCCTGTTCGAGCACACAGTATTCAACATCCAGTCCTTACGACATTATGTCAGAACACGTCCGATCATAATCCTCGTCCACTGTCAAAATCAGATTCGACCTGACCCCAGTACTCATTGTACAATCAACATCGGACCTCGTCCGATCACCATCACACGTCCATCTAGGACTCCATTTGAGGATTATACCATATCCATCTAACTGGGTCAATCCCAATGTCCAATGTGCACTACTCACTGGTGCACGCACATCACGTCCATCATCAAGGCATTACCTGACCTACTCAAGGACTACACTCCGGCAATGTCCCCTCACGTACTAATCCTCACTTCGAACACGGCTCGATACTCAACTGTATGTCATGGCTAGCCTCAATCCATCATAATCTCTATTTTCATATCCACTTGAGGCATCGACTATTTATCTCTTCCTGATCGACATCTACATATCGTCCTTGTCTCATACTTATACACAAATCCAACTCCAAGACAGAGCAATACTCTCCCATATATCCAACACACATTCAAGACAGATCACACACACCTCCCCATATCCAAATTCTGTCTTTTCTTCTCACTAATTATGCCAAGAGATTCTTCAACTATCTTATAAGATAATTCTCCTATGCTCCTAGCTTAGCATAATCAGCAAGGCAATTCACCAAGATAACGACCAGAATTTGGTTTACTCGACTCACAGTCGCCGCAATCATCTCGATCATCGACTAGATCGTCACCAGACTACTTGATCCAAACTCGCCTCGATCCACTTGATCCTCGACCCTTCATGGATCCACTATCTACTTTCTTAGTCAATGTAACACGACCCATACTACTAACATGGGTTCATTACCTCAGACACTCGCTCGTCACATCCGGTGACGCAAAACACCAACTACTCTTTAAGTCATTCAACTTTGACTCACAATCTAGGTGCTCCGTTCTTACACCCTCTCTGAACCCTTTAACTCTCATATCACTCCTCGTCATCCCACCTAGGGAAGAATCAAGGATAATCCAAGATGATGACATCAAAATTCCTCCTATGTCATCCCGCGGTACCAAGCACCACTTGCAAAAGCACACACTATTCTCCTTGTCTCAATCACAATTTTTCTTGTCCACGGACCCATAGCTAATCCTGGGTCCACTAATCAATACGTGATCACAGCACTGGTGACACCAAACATCATCGAACACAGAGCCGAAAACGACCATCTCCTTTACCGACTTCGGAATCAAGAGGAGTTGCAACCATGTTGGCACCATCTCGGTACTCCTCCAAGTCCTCAACTCACTCGAACATCATCCACGTGTCTGTTAAAAATCCAACTCTCTTGTCCATTTATGACCGTTTATGAACATCCAAAAGGATGTCAATTCATCCTAATCTGATGTATTGCTTGACTGAAGAGTCACAACAGACTCCTGTTGTGATCTGCAGTCAAAACTCTGCATATCACCATAGCATATCACCGTATCACTTACGTCATCCATTTATAGCTTTTATGTCTAATCATCACTCAGTCATCTCAATGACTATTGGGACAGAGTCCCCACTCAGTTCAACCATTGTTGGGTTCTACCCAGTTCATCTCCATCATATCTGTCATCTCGACACAATTCCCAAGAATCTACACTAGCCAACGAATCCTCCTCGTCGTGTAGTGGTAGAAACCAACCATGAGCACATCACGAATGAGATACCCTCAGCTCGTGGCCCGTCGTCTCCCTTCATTATCGTCATCGCATCACCGCCACGCGGAGTGTAAATCAAACCAATCCTGAATCTCTGCTCATACTGAGCAATCGCCACGCATCTCTGCTCAGGTCGGAGGGGCTCTGCCTCCCTCGTACCCCACAACTTTGGATACGACCATCCCAACAATCCATACCAGAAAATGAACGTTCCCTGAACGTCCCCCGATTCTCAACCACTGTAACTATATCTACCCTCGATGGTGGTGCCTGCCACAATCTCGTGCAGACACAACCCACATGCATCACCACCAAGCCTCTGAATCCATGAGGTCAACTCACCGCCGGCACCAACTGCTCAACACGTAGTAACACCCGATCGGTTCACCTCAGAATCCGGTCGAAAAGTACCACTCTCCTGGTAACTTGTCTGATCAATCACCAACTAGGGTTATCACAAACCCCGCTGCCCACTATAGCACAACCATCCTGACCGATCCATCGCTCTCGACTCCGAAGAGTCGTCATACTCCAATATTGGTATCCTACCGACCAGTAACCACGATCCAAGGGTCTCAGCCACTCGTACCCTACGACCTCCTCGATGCTTACCACAGCTCAACCACGGTATGTCATACCATACCACACAACATCTGCACCGAGGCATCCTCTGCCAGTCGACATCCCTTCGGGATTCAACACCGAAACATGGCATCTCATGCCAAATAGGATAAACCATTCCCATTCCCAACAGTTTCCACTCGTGTCATCCATGACTTCCACTAGTACCACTTTGCCACTATCCCTAACTGCCATGACGACTCAACGGTCCCAACCCTCAGGTCGTCATACTATGTCTACGGGTCCATTGGATCCTATTCACCAGTAACACTACGGCTCTAAGCCGTTGGATCCCCATGCACAACAGTCCTACTCGGGATCGAATCACACCAAAGTACCTCCTCCTATGCCTATCGAACCCTAAATAATTGCACCTCGTGCCAAGCATAATCTAACTAGGGTTTGATTCCACTGACTCCTCATACTCTTACCCTAACTATCAGGTTGATGATGGGCTGTTACCACTATAGAGACATCACATCCTCGACTAGCGCATAGCTCTTGTGATACGCCTCGACGATCTCGCTCTTATACCACTTTGTCAGGACCCGTACCAAATCCCCCGGGATTAACGTGGTACGTGCCTGTTCCCGTCTGACACCGTGTGTCAGACCAAAGATAATTCCAGCCTCAGCCCACTCGGGGCTTCCAGAGTGCGCTAGGATCGGAGGAGGAGTGTGGTGTCTCTGTCTTCATTACAGCTCGCATTCGTGATCAACCTGAAGGGCATTAAAACCATTGAAAGTTGTGAGTGTATGAAACAAATAATTTATTTTATAAAACACATTTCACAAAAAGTCATTTATGCCCTTCACTAAAAAGCATGCATGCATTCAAAACCATTTCTCAAATCATTTCTCATTAATTAAATCATTAAGGCCTTAGCCCAAAATCGTAAACCAAAGTATATGGGAACTCAGCCCAAAACCAATCCTGTGGGACTCAATCCAAAACCGTTCACGTGGGTCTCAGCCCAAAGCCGAAACTGTAGGGACTTCGCCCAACTAAATTCATGTGGGTCTCAGCCCAAATCCAGTACACGTGGGTCTCGGCCCAAAATCAATCTTCGTAAAACATCATACATAAATATATATATATATATATAACCCATTCTCGGCATTTCATATGCCCAATCAAGAACCCGTCACGATATATCTAAAGTATGCATACTACTCGAGTCTCATCTCCGAGTCCACTCCTAGGATCTACGACATCTTGGAGGGCCTGTCACTGGATCCTGTCCGAGAATATCTCATATCTCTCACTCCTGGGATGTGCTCCCTCTTGGAGTCACTCATCCCAAGCAGTGGATCGTGACACTCCAGGATCATCGACGTCTGGAGGAGACTATTCATACGAGAGGGTATGTACATATAAGTGAAAAGATACTTTTCTTTCATTTCATTGTTCAACTGGGTCTCGTACCCGAACATCTCAACAGGATTCCTCAAATCCGGTTAAAATTTAAATCTCACAGGCCTCAGCCTAAATCCACATTTCAATAGGGTCTCAAACCCGAATTCTCATTTCATAAACCACAATTGGGACTTAAGCCCGATATCACAATTCAATGGGGCCTCAAGCCCGATTTCACAATCAACTGGGCCTCATGCCCGATATCACAACCAACTGGTCCTCAAGCCCGATATCACAATTCAATGAGGCCTCAAGCTCGAGATTACAAATCAATTGGGCCTCAAGCCTGATACTAAAATCAATTGGGCCTCTAGCCCGATGGCTCATTAAATCAAATGGACTCCAAGTCTGATGATTTCTAATCAAATGGGTCTCATGCCCGATTCCATATTTCCAAATATGAAATCATTTCATCGAACCATCATAGAAATATCAGCACGTATAAGCACAGTACAAAATCATAAACCTCGCAATACATGCAAATATGTACATACTAAATATGCACTCATGGAATCTTAAATCATGTTTATAAAACATATAAAACAGTTATGCATGCATCACAATTTAGAAAGCATGGTCCACTCACAGACCGTCCATGTTGCGCCTCGATACGCGCGCCATAAGCCTCTCTGGGCTAATCACCGTCATCGGGACTTCCGAACCTGTCCAAATCATGCTAGAGGGTTACTAACTACCTCATAAACCT
This sequence comes from Prinsepia uniflora, assembly GCA_032719365.1. Taxonomy (NCBI): domain Eukaryota; kingdom Viridiplantae; phylum Streptophyta; class Magnoliopsida; order Rosales; family Rosaceae; genus Prinsepia; species Prinsepia uniflora. The sequence goes on along the minus strand of CM064868.1, from coordinate 67,123,336 downwards.
CTCATTGAAGTCCCATAATTTTTCTGAATATTTAACTATTTTTAAACTCGATCCTAAACCTTTAGACATCCCGAACTATATCGAAATGATGTCCGATCGACTCGAAACCAGTTCCAAAATGTTCATTACATCGAAAAGATGATTTTTCATGTTGACATCATACCCAAATTCCTCCCCACATGCCGCCACGAGCCGCCCAAAGGTCCTGTACGTGGGCTTCACGCGCCGGCTATAGGGTCATCCCCTTCCTCACTACAGACCGGTTCGGCCGGTTCACTCGTTCGGCTGGTCTAGCTGGACCGGCATGACTGGTCCAAGCTCATATCTTCCCATTTTTTCATTTTTTTTCTTCCTTCTTTCTACCAATCTTCTCTAATCTATCCTAGGAATTGTTTTATGCAATAAAATCAATGAAAACAATCCTAAAACCTATTGGTTCAATAATCCATTTTAAACCCAAACTTCCATTCCATGTTCTGGGCACATCTAGGGACCAGAACTACCTCCTAATGATCCCATTTATTTTCTAGGAACCTTTAAAACATGGCTAGGGGTTTGATTCGAGCTTACCTGGCTAGAAACCAAATTCGGTGGCCAACCACCGAAAATCCTCTTGGCCGTCAGTCCAGGCCGTTCAACGGTCCTCAGCCACCGATTTACATCCCACACGACTCGTACCACCCCTACAACCATCATCCAATAACTAGACAGCCTCCTTAATATCCAAATCACAAAATTTGAAATTTGAATCCTAGCCAGGTTATCAGATTTTACCTGTTTGTCGAGGTTCCTCCGCCGTCCAAGGCGGCTGGTTATCTTACCGCCGTCATCTCACCGTTAGCCTCACTCTTTTTGCCTCAACTAAATCAAAGGGGGAAAAGGTTGATTTTGGGTTCATCGGGTTGGACGATCGATCGAATGAGAAAGGGAATGGGGGGTAGATGCATGTATCTGTTTAAGGGAAGCAATGGATGGGTGACACTTGTCACTCATCCATTGGGCTTGTTCCAAAATATTTGGGTCCACTGAGGACAAAAGTCCATGCGTCTCGTAAAATGTGCAATAGTACTTCGGAGCTTCCGTGACCCGTATCTTTTCCGTCAAACGTCTAATTTCAATGTGTCACCTATCTATGAACTCGTATCGACCCGATCTAAGTAACGGTCCTCGGCCCTCAGGCATCTGACCTTTTGCGTCAAAAGTCAACTTTTTGCCCTCGTTCAGGGACAAAATCATAATTTCACCATGAACGTCCGATAATCCTCGACTAATCAGGGATTAGTCACGTTAATTCATCATTAAGTGGTAATTAATCCTTAAAATCAGGGACGGGTCATTACAAGTAAGGTTCTGGGGGACAGTGGTGGTCGTGACCTACGCCCTAAACAATAAAAATTTGATCCTGCTATCCTAGATTCTCGTAATGAAGAGAAGGAGATTGAGGTCCCTAGGCATGAGCTGGCTCCTCTTCTTGATAAAACTGCACCTGCGGTGCTGCTGGGCGGCCATAATGGGTTCTTTGGAAGACAATTGCCAAGCATTGATATAGGGAGAGAGGCCCTACCTTCATATGAAAGGGATGAGAGCGGGGTTGTGGCTCCCCCATGATGAGCTTTGGATCGTGATATGGAGGATCTTCCCTCTACTCGATGTGGCTCCCCTTCCCATGTGTGTTCTGGCATTGACGAGCGAGCAGAGTTGGTGGACCCGTGCATTGAGGGGAATGACATGGTGAATTAAGGTCACTTTTCTCCCCCCTATGTTTTTATGTTGTTAAATATTTTATGTTGCAATGTTATAGGGGTAGGAAGGAAAATCTTGCAGACTGTACTTCGGGATAACTGTAATGTGCATGATGTTAGTATTTGTGTAACGACCCACCTCATAAATACAGGATTTACGGAAATTATCGAAGATTTTAAGGGGATTTTATGGAAATTATTTAGCATACTATTTGATTTTTCCCCAAGGGTTAACCTTGGTTTTCTAATTATAGAAAGAGTATTTTTGGAATGGGGAAAGTTAGGATATTTTGGGTTGTTTGGATAAGGATTTGATCATCATCATCATCATCACTCTCATTTCTCACTCTCACCCTCACCCAAACACAAACACATATAACACCTTAAATTCCCATCTTCATTTTTTGACCCTTTTGGACCAAACAAGGGTTGGGATCGTGTTCCATCGACTTCGACGAGCAGGATAAGCTAGGCTTTGAAGGTGGAATAGCTTAGGAGTGGACCGTGTGAGAGAACATTGGTTGGCCGAAACTTTGGAGGACCATATCTTCGAATCCAGGTACTATTTCTCAATTCTTGTTTCATGTTTGGAATCTTTGCGTTGAGTAGATGATTTTTGACTATTATAACGTACAATTTGGTTGAGAAATGAGGGAGATATGGAGATTGGAAGTTTCAAGAAAAAATGGAGTTTCCAGGTGTAACAACCCGTCCCGAGAATTGGGATTAGTAGAGTGATTAAGGTGTGATTAGTAAGGTTAATCAGGGGTTAGTTGGTCCCGATGGGGTCACTAGTGGAGAATGACGATTTTGCCCCTGCTTCGGGCAAAAATGTTGACTTTTATTTCGGGTGGTCAATTGGGGATTGACCAGTGACCAGGACGTAGTTTAGGACGTCATGAACCCGTAGACATGTGGTATGTTTGATTCCGACATCCGAGGAGGAAGTTGTGATGTTCGGAAGGTCGAGGGTATTATCGTAATTTTGGTAAAATAGGGGGAAAAGTTGACTTTTTGTAGAATCGAGTTTTGGTAGGTTGACCTAGGATGGTTAGATAGTTCTTGTCGTCCTGAGTTCGATGACAGGCGGCACGTGTTCATCGGACGTACGAGGCGAGAGTTACGGGTCTAGGACGTTTCGGTAAAACCGTAAAAATGTGTTAAACAGAAGGGTATTTTAGTCTTTTTGGGTTTATGGGGATTTGTGCAGAGAGAAAGGAATGGACGGCTGGGGTTTAACCAAGTGGGATAAAGATTGGAGGGATGGTGACACATGGCAAAGGGCTAGAGGATTCTGGTGGAATCCTGTGTGTTCACAGCCCAATTATTTGGGTGGAACCGTGCATACCCGTGTTTGTTCTTCGACAAACACAGAGAAATAGAGTGTGAGAATTGAGGAGAATTGATCGATCTGGGTGCAAGGGTGAGTGATTAGCAGGTTGTGAGAGTGACAGTGAGGCAGGGCGGAGCTGGTGGTCGTGATTTGGCGGTGCAATCGTGCACGGCGGAGCTGCACTCGAAGGTGAGATTCCTGTGCTCTGTTTTCCCGTGGAAATTCAATTTGAAAGTCGTGAGTCTAGGTTTAGAGTCGAAGTGATTGGAGGTCAGGGTTATGTTCAGTGAGGTCCTAGGAATGATTTGTAGTGGTCGCCGTGACGGGGGTGTCCACGGCGGAGCTCAGTCGCAGAGGGGTGCTCTGTTGCTCTGTTTCGGCCGTGAGCTTCGAACTCAAAGTCGACGAGTTTGGGGCTGAGTCGAAGGTAAAGGAGGTGTGGTCTAGGTTCAGTGAAGCCTTAGGGATCGTCTGGTGTTGCCACCGTGACGGGAGGTGACCGGAGTAGCCAGATCGTGAAACAGGGGTCTGAGGGCCGTCTGGTTCAAGCTTCAGTCGTGAAGCTGGGGGTTGAATCGAACCAGGAGAGTGAGGGGAATGGATTCGTGGGGTCTGGACGAAGCTGTAGGAGAAGAGAGGGAGTGACTTGGTGGCCGGACGGCAGAGAATGTCTCTCGCCGGTTCAGCCTGCGACGGCTGGTTCAGCACAAGTTGAAGGTGGTACTGTAGCTGGCGCGTGGGGCCACGCGCAGCCACTTTGGGCGGCGCGTGGGGGCGCGTGCGGCGGCGTATGGAGAAACGATCAACTTGACTTTTGGTCTAGGAGTTGTGTTGAGTTCAATGGAGTTGGTTTCGGGTTAATCGGAAGCCGTTTGAGTTTAGTTCCGCGAGGGTGAATGTTTAGGGTCCCGGGTTTTAAGTCTTTAGTTCGGGGAATTTTAATGAAATTAGGTAGTTGTGTTGTAGACGTATTAGTAATGTAATTTGATGGTGATTGACAGGATCGGGATTTCCCGAGGAAGCCGAGGAACGGGCTGGACGTTCGGGACGCGAGTAGGGCTCAGTACTGTGAGTGGACCCCTTTCTTTAAACTCGAGCATGCATAACTGTTTTCTATAACTGTTTTATGGTTTGAGTATATATGTTTTGGTTGGTTTTACATTATTACACGTTTTACGAGGAATAGTTGGTTTCTGAAATTGATGCTATGGTTTTGGGATTTCAAAAGATAAGTGGTTTTCAATGATCAAGGTTTTTGGTTCTAGAACGGATTTTGGAAATGGAAGTTGGTTTTAAAGTGGGAAAGTGGATTCCGGATTTGGGTTCGGAATGACGGTTCTGGATGCCGGAAGGGTATCGAACCAGTGATTTCGGATTCGGGTTTGGATATGGATTGGTAAATGGTTTTCAAATGATTTTGGGATTGGATTTGCTGGATCTGGTTATTGGGTTTAAAGACCCGGATATATGTGACGGGGGACCGGCCGGATTGGGTTTAAAGACCCGGATTGAGTTTAAAGACTCGGGAGTTTAAAGACTCGGATATTATTAAGGCCTGGATTGAGTTTAAAGACTCGGGAGTTTAAAGACTCGGATAGGTCCAGCAGGTTCGATCGGGAAATGAGAATTTGATACGGTTTCGGATACTCATGCTATGGTTTCTTATGATATTTTATAGTGTTTCTGTTTTTTATGATGTTTTATAACGATTATTTTATAACTGTGTTCATAACTGTTGGTTATGCATGTGGTTTCAAAACGGAGGGTTAGACTCGGTTTTCTTATAAAGTGGTTTTGAACTTTTTTGTACTTTCTGGTCCACTCACACTTTTGTTTTAAATTGCCCTCCAGGTTGTGGAGCTAACGCGGGGTCTTGACGTCGAGGCAGAGTCCGAGGCATAGAAGGGACGTGAGGGATCCCAGATTAGTTTAAAGGCTTCTGTGTGCGTGTACTTTATCGGTTTTTAGTTCCTTGTAATTTAGTGCTATGCTCTGTAAACGATAAGGTTGGGATATTTTGTTTAATTACTCCTGCGTCTGACTGGGTTTGAGTGAGTGTTATTTGGGTGTTGTGTCGGGGAGTCAGACGAGAGCGGGATTTACCTCGGGTTTCGGGGTGAAACCGGGGTGGGTCCTGACACCAGGCCAACGAGGCGGCGACACTGACAACGGCGCACAGCGGGTGATGTCAGTAGCTGACGTCGGCATTGACCAGGTGTGTGGAATTTTTGACCGGCGCGTGTGGGTGCGTGGGATCGAATTTCTTGGTGAAACGGTTTTGTTTGAAAAATTTTGACGTTCTAAATCCAATGGTGGTGGTTTTAGGTCGATCAGAGGACGTTTGGTTGGTGTTTTAGAAGTTTTTCTTTCGAGAAATGTGTTTGGGACGTGTTTTCGGTTCCAAGATTTTTGGGGTTTCATGTATGGACTTATATGGATTTTTTGGTGACCTGCGGGTGTGACTTTGATAGGTCAGGACGTCACAGAGGCTTTGGATTAGCTTACGGCATGGATTTCGGGCGATCGTCGGTACTGTAAGTGGAAATTTTCCTTCATAACTGTGATGCATGCATATTTACATATTTTCCTGGTTTTATCACATGGTTTGGATGTCTATGATATGGTTATATGAGATATTATATGATTTCTGGATAAATTATGGGTTTTAGCATGTATATGGATATTCGATTGTGGTTTTCTGGATACATGTTTTACTGGTGGTTTTGGAAACCGTATTTTGGACTGGTGCCTGGGAGGTAACTATTTTGGGCTTGTGCCCCGGTCAAAAGGTATTTTGGTTTTCTTTATGGTTTTATTTTCTGGTTGGATCAACCTCATGTGATTGAATCGCTATTCCAAGGTTGGATGTAACGACCCGTCCCAAATTCCTAGATTAAATTAGTGACTAATCACGATTAGTGAGGTTAATCCGTGATTAGTTAGGCTAAATCGGACGAACGATGCGAAATGACCGTTTTGCCCCTGATGGTGGCAAAACGTTGACTTTTCATTCAGGCTGTCAAATGGACTTTGACCTATGACCGTCATGTAGTTCATGACGTCACGAGTTCATAAACAGGTGGCACTTTCAATTCCGACGTTCGAGGAGGAAGTTATGACGTTCGGAAGTTTAGGGGCATTTTGGTAATTTTGGTTAAAAAGGGGCAAATGTTGACTTTTTGACCAAGAGGTCCGATGGCTGAGGGCCAAAGACCGTTACGTAGATAAGGACGATACAAATTCATAGACAAGCGGCACGTCGAATTCGGACGTTCGACGGCGAAGTTACGGTTCACGGAAGTTCAAGTGCACTATTGCACGAATTACGAAACAAGTTAACTTTTGGACTTTAGTGGGGCCCAGATATTTAGTTCCTGCCCTATGGATGAGTGACAAGTGTCACCCATCCACAGGCCATCCTTATACCTTCATGCACCATGCATTCCATCTTCAGTTTCCTCATTCAAAACCCATTACCCGATCTCATTTTCTCACCCAACCATTCACCCCAAAACCCATCCAACCCTTACCCTATGATCTGGACTGGGGACAGAGTGAAGTGAGGATGTCGAGGAGGTTTCTGGGCGGCCAGAACCGCCGTCCACGGCGGCGAGAGGAGGAGAAACCCGCAAGGTACCCGGTTAGCCCATTTTGATCCATTTTTCCATTTTTGATGTTTTGGGTCCGTTTTAATGGTTTTAATGAGTCCATTAGGTTACTAGGGACATGTTAGGAAGGTTTTAGGAAGCTAGGGACGGCTGTGAAGCCATGGCTGCATTTTGGGAACTTTGAACCGTTTGGTTCAAAATCGAACCATAGGATTTAGGTGTTTTTAGGTTGTTTTAAGGATTGTAATGGCTAGAAAACATCAAAATAGGAAGAAAGGAACCAAAAAAGAAGAATTAGGATGAAAAATGGGATGTCTAGGGCTGTGAACCGGTCCAGAACAGTAAAACCGGTCTGCTGGAGGTTAGTGACGATGAACAGTAATCTGGCCCTTCTAGGAGCGCGTGAGGCGCGTGGGCCATAATTTGGGGAAGTGTTCAACAAGTGAAATCATCTATTCGATGTAACAAACATTTTGGGACTGGTTTCGTGTCAATCAGACACCGTCTCGATATGTTTCCGTGCATCGGAAGGTTTAGGATCGGTTTAAAAATAGTTAAAAGTTTGGGAAAATTACGGGGCTTTAATGGGAGGTTAATTAAGTAGTTAGTAACCTTATATTAAAATTTTGACAGGTTTGGGAGTCCCGATGATGGTGATCGGCTCGGGAGAGCCTATGGCACGTAAATCGAGGCGGCAGCTCGGACGGTCTGTGAGTGGACCTTGTTTTCTAAATTGGTGCATGCATAAATGTTTATTATTTGTTTTAAATACTTGTTTGTGATGCCATGAGTGCATTTGGATGTGTGGTTACGTATAGGCACGTATTTCGAGGTTTTGGCCCTATACGGTGCCTAAACGGGTCTGTATGTCTTTATTAGTCTAAATGAAAAGGTTTTTGATTTCTAAAAGGATAAACTCGGGTATGAGACCCATTTGGTTTTTTCTCGGGCATATGACGCTATTTTCGACCTTCGGGTCTAAATCGTGGTCGCGACGGGTGCTATGTGCACGACCATCGACGATACGACGCTCGCCTCCGGATTGGGATGTGTTCCTTCCAGAGAGGTCACGATGCACGATTCATGGTCGGGCAGCCTGGGGAGGCTCGACTTCGGAGTGCTGACGGTTCAGGATATCGATCGGTGATGAGTTCACCATGATCTTGTGGTGGTCGCGTCGGTTGATACGTTCACGGCGACATACCAGGATTGAGGGCGGTCCTGGATGGATGGTTGCACACATCACTATGATCGGAGTCGTGACTGGCCCTTAGATATCGGGCACGGTGCCTAGTTGAGTCATATGTTCGGGCACGAGACCCAGTTGTTTTACACTGATGATTTCGGGGGTCAGGGACCCTAGATGGATTTCCAAGTTCATGACAGTTTATGGGAACCAGCATGAACTCTGGAAAGGTCATTGTGGTTCATGATGGTTTATGGGAACCGGCATGAACCTTTGTCAGGTCATTATGGTACATGACGGTTTATGGGAATCCGCATGAACCCTGGTTGATGGATGTTATGGATCATGACGGTTCAAGGGAACCGGGCATGAACGTTTATGTTATGTATATATATGTATTCATATACCTTCCTTTACTTTTATTATCTCCTCCGGGGAGGGTCGTTGGCCTGGGTGGACCCCGGAGTAGTCACGCAGCACCGACTGAGTGGAGTCACCCCCCAGTTGGGTTCCTTACTCTCAGGAAAGCTATGATTACTATTACCTCGGGTGGGGTCAGTGGTCTGCGGACATTGATCTTGACTTTGAGAAGACTCGAATTGAGACCTGGGTAGCACGCGCATAGCTTTGGAAACCGTGACAGGATTAGTTGTGTGAATTATATGTATATATGATATATATATATATGATATATATGGATTTGATATGTGGTGTGCACAGGTGTGCAGAGGATTTGAGCAGTGACTCGTGTACTTGGTTTTAGTATGGTTATGGTTTTGGCCTGAGTCCCTTGTTGGTTTTCTTATGGATTTGGGCGGTGGCCCGTATGGTCGATTTCATTGTGGTCCTTTCGACCTTGGTTTATTTCTGATTTGGGCTTAGTTCCCACATGTGGTCCATTTGGTTAAATGGTTTTCGAATGCATGCATGCTTTTTAGTGAAGGGTACAAATGTCTTTATGGAAAATGTTTTTATAAACTTTTGTTTTGTCCACTCACAGTTTTAAATGTTTTGACTGCCCTTCAGGTTGACATCGGATGTGGACTGTAGCAGAGACTGAGATATCACATACCTCCTCCGGATCCTGGCGTACTCTGATAGCCCGGGAAGGAAAAGGTCGAAAATATCCCTTGTCTGACACTTCGTGCCAGACTCGAGCAGGGTCATCCCGCACTAATTCCGGGGGGATTGAGATGGGTCCTGTCATTAGACTCCGATGATTCCCAGGGACGGACTCGGGCGTGGTCTGAGTTGGACTCGATACGTGCCGATGGAGTTGGACTCTGTGGATCAGTACATATGGGATGCTAGTTAGACTAGCAGGCTGGTTGGACCAGTGGGACAAGGTTTGACTTTTGTGGCTAGTTGGATCAGCGGGATAGGTTTGGTATTTATTGATTGTGGTGTGTACAGGGGTTTTAAAAATGGATTTACAATTGGGGTTTTCAGGGAAATGTAGGTTAGGGAAATTTCTATAATTTTATATGTTTATGCATGCATGGTTTTCTAAAACAAAGGGTTTAAAGGATGATTTTAGAAAATGGTTTTCCAAAGCTTTATTTTGTCCACTCATAGTTTTCCTTGGTTTTTGCACCTTCTAGGTTGAGCTCTGGACGTGGGCTGTATTAAGGCTGAGGCATTTCCGTGGGTTGCGCACTCGATAACCAGAGTAGGTTTTGGTAGTTAGTTTCATTCATGTCTAGTGTTATGTGTATGTTTATTGTTTATTGGTTTTCATTTGTGCTTAACATGGGGTATATCCCTTTTTTGACACGAGGATTATAATATGTATTCGAACTGAGGGTAATTTGGTAATTTGAGTATGTTTGTGGCAGACGAGAGCAGGGCCTTTTACGGGAATCGAGGGGGATTTCAAGGAAGGTCTTATCAATTTGTGTGTTACTTGAGCCGCATTTGAGTAGGAGTAAGACCCAGGCTTCAGGCTTTGGGTTTTTCTCAGTTTGATAGATTTGATGTTCTAGGTTTCTCAGGTGGTATTTGGGTGATGTGGAATGATAGTCGTGTGGACGTGCAGGTTGTTTCTAAGCATACTCAAGCAATCACAGCTTTGGTTACGATTAGTACTGAGTCTCCATGGCTTCTCTCTATGGTGTATGCGAGTCCTAATAGGGACTAGTGAGGGTTGTTGTGGGATCATATTGATTCAGTGACAGCTAGTTGGTGTTACATGTGTTGTGTGATTGGTGATTTCAACGAAATTTTGCATTCGAGTGAAAATTGGAGTTGTCGTGGGGCTTTTCATTACGAGGGCATGGTTTTTTAGGTTGAGAGTGGAGCTCTTATTGATTTAGATTTTGTGGGAGATAAATTTACTTGGTCAAAAAATCAAGATGGTAGTGCAAATATGTTGATGAGAATGACCAGGGGCTTTGTAATGATAAGTGCCCCTTCGTTTTTCGAAGGCTTGTGTGAGACATTTGGCTCAGGCCAAGTCTGACCATTGCCCTCTTCTCCTTGGTCTAAATCATTTAGTACGGTGTCACCTTACTCTAAAACCTTTTCGATTTGAGGCTATATTCCTGAAACATGAGGATTTTATGGAGTTTGTGCAGGGTAAGTGGCTGGACATCCATGGGGGTTTCCAAAGGAAGTAGCCCAAGCTTGAGGAGCTTTTGAAGGAGTGGAATATAGAGGTATTTGGTGATCTTAGGAAGCAGAAGAGGAAGGTGCTGGAACGGTTAGAGGGTGTGCAAAAAGCCTTATGTCAGCATCCTACTAAGTTGCTTCAATAGCTTAACCGAGAGCTTCAAAAGGAGCATTCAGGTATTCTTGATCTGGAGGAGGTTTTTTGGAGGCAAAAGTCCATAGTGGAGTGGTTAAGGGATGGGGATGCCAATAAAAAATTCTTTCATATGTCTATTATGATTCATCGTAGGCGGAATAAGTTGATTGGTCTAAAGGACGCTCAGGGCAATTGGACCACCACGCAAGAAGGTTTGAAGGAGATTATTTTCCAATATTTTCAAAATCTGTTCTCGGCTGGTATTAGTGAGGTGGATGGCCTTTTCTTCCTTATCTTTTCCAGCCATTGCTGCCCTTTATTCTTGGGGGTCTGCATACTCGTGTTAGTGATATGGAGATCCGTGAGATGATCTTTTCCATTGGGCTTTCTAAGGCCCCAGATCCTGATAGTTATTATGCTTGTTTCTATCAGAATTTTTGGGATATGTCTGGAGTCCAGGTGTGCCAATTTGTGAAAGAGGTGTCTTAACTGCACCATTTTCTCCTTTTCCCTGAAAGTTTCCAATCCAACTACTGTGATGCAGATCCGCCCTATAATTATCTGCAATACTATGTATAAGGTGATTTCTAAACTGTTGGTTAGTAGGCTCCGACCAGCGCTTCAGCATCTTATTTCTCCTAATCAGGTCAGTTTTATTCTAGGTAGGCATATTACTGATAATATTATTGTTGTTCAAGAGCTTTTGTATAAGTTTAGGAGGGCTAAGGGTAAGAAAGGTTTTATTTCCTGGAAAATTGACCTTTTTAAGGCCTATGATCAGATTAGTTGGGAGTTATTGAGTTGTACTATACATGAGTTCCCTAATTGCATATCCAGGTTGATTACGTAATGTGTGTCTTCTGTTTCTTCCCAGGTTTTGTTGAATGGTGAGCTGAAGCTTGAGTTTCGACCAGGGAGAGGGTTAAGGCAAGGGGATCCCTTATCACCTTATCTGTTTGTTCTTTGTATTGAAAATCTCTCACATTTGATTATGAACGAAGTGACTGGCAAGTCTTGGTGTCTGGTTGGGGTTTCTCGGAATGGGCCAAAAGTTTCCCATCTTTGTTTTGCGGATGATTTGATTTTTTTTTGGTGATGTTACTGCGCCAAAAACAAGGATTATGAAGCTTTGTCTGGAGAGGTTCTGTGCGGCCACCTTGATTCATTCTGTTACTTCTGCTCTTCCTATATATGCCAAGCAAATAGTGAAGTTTCCTAGTAGTGTTTGTGATGAGTTGGATATGCATAATCGTAACTTTCTATAGGGTACTACGGCTGAGGCTCGGAAGATACACCTTGTGGGTTGGGAGAGTATGACTAAGCCTAAACATATGGGTGGATTAGAGATTAAAAAAGTGGTGGTGATAAATCATGCCCTCCTTGCTAAGGTGGGATGGCGTATGCTTCAAACTCCAAAGTGCATGTGGACTAGGCTTGTGGTGGACAAGTATTTACAGGGTGAGGTTACTAATTTGCTCATTGAGATCCCTCTTAAGACTTCATTTCCTTCTTCCTCCTGCCGGACCATCAGAAGTGGGTCTGACATCCTTCGTGCAAAGACTCGTTGGCGCATTGGGGATGGTTAGAGTACGGATTTTTGGTTGGATAAATGGTTGGAGGGAGGTTCTCTAGTCAGAAGGGATGGGGTGGTGGCCATCTCTGAGGAGAAGGAGATGGTTGCTGATTTTGTTATTGGGTCTGAGTAATATTTAGGTAAGCTTTGTGTCATGTTTCTTGAGTCCTTGGTCTAACAGGTCCTTGCTAATCCGATGGGCACTCCAGGGTGTTGAGGGGATCGGATTATCTAGGCTAATTTCCCTAAGGGGCCTTTTACGGTGCATTCTACTTATGAGTGCATTATGGAGGCCATATGGTGGCTAATAGTTGAGTGGGCTGATTTGTGGAAAGTTTCTCTACCTCCCAAAATTCGGTACTTCTAGTGGTTAGCTGTTCAAAACAGGTTGATGACTAACTCTCTTCGTGTTTATAGGCATTTGGCCACGAGTGAGTGTTGTGAGGTGTGTGAGTCTACTACTGAGGATGTGTTGCATATTTTGAGGGATTGTGGGGTGGCTTCCCTGGTTTGGGGTGTTGCGCCTATTCCTCACTCTCAAGAGGTTTATTGGGATGGTGAGTTGATTTAGTGGTTGTTTGGTAATCTTAGATCCAGTGAGGTGGGGGCCTATGGGCTGTGTTGGGCTACTATTTTTTGGGTTTTATATCTGGTATTTGTGGCTCTGGTGAAATCGGCGTACTTTTGACGTAGGGTTTACCTTCCCGACCCAGCCCCTCCATATGGTTATTAAGGCAGTTGTGGAGTGGTCCTTAGCATCCCTGTGACGTTCCTCTTTGCCCCTCACCAGATGTTGAGCGTTTCTTGGGTTAGGCCTCCAGTTGGCATTGTCAAGGTGAATTCTGATGGCTCTCGAGGACCGAAAGGCACTATTTCAGTAGGTAGGGTCCTGCGTACTAATGAGGGTGAGTGGATTGCTGGGTTTTCTATAAATGTGGGGATTGGTCAGGTGATCCATGCGAGCTTAGGGGCATCTATTAGGGGCTGAAGTTGGCTTGGGATAATGGTAGACGGCAGGTTGTGTTGGAGTCGAACTCTACTACAGCTGTCGATTTAATTTCCACAAAGGGTGTGGCCAATCATCCGTTGGGTTCCATTATTGCAGGGTGCAAGCATTTTGTGGCTAGAGATTGGGATTGTTCGATTTGCCATATTTATAGAGAAGGGAATAGGGTTGATGACCAACCCGTGAGTCTTGGGGCTAGGTTGGCTTTGGGTGTTCATTACTTTGATCAGGTTCCGGTAGAGGTTGATGTGCTGCTTGAGGAGGACCGGGCGGGGGTTGGTCTCCCTGGGGTCTTTGTTGTTTCTTAGTTTCTTTTCCCTTTACCTTTCCTTACCAAAAAAACAAAAGAAGTACCCCAAAGTTTTAAATTTTTTAAATTTAAATTTTAGTTTAAATGTTATGTTTACTTGACATTTCACGCTCTATATATTATCAATCTTCATCAAATTTATCATATACTACCTTCGTTCTTCAGCAAAGCTAGTTATTAAGTTAGGCATATTATCGATAATTTATCGTTTTGTAATCGTATTTTGTTATAATTGTAGCATAATAATTGAATCATATATATGTGTCACTGGACATATATAGGCTACATAAATCATGAGTGCCCTTTAGAAAATCCCCAATATTTTTTTTTCATACAATCATAAAGGGGAGGGAATTAGAAATCCTTATTATATTAACTAGTTTGCAAGCATATCCAACTTGAGACATCAATTCCAACACAGCATTATGAAAGAGTTGCATATAAAACTCTAAGGTAATTAAATGGGAAAAATCACCTTGATGTATCTTACTCTACTTAGAATAGTGTCACTTATATTGTTATCTGATTTGATTAAAAGCATATATATATATATATATATATATATATATAAAGGTTGGTGAAAATATGTAGGCATCCTAGGATAAAGAGTTCCTATCTGCAACCAATTAATGGGAGATTGAGTTGAGTTTGTTAGAGTTTGTGTTTTAGTTAAATGATTATTATTTCAATTAGTTTATTTTCTTAGGTCTATTGACCTAATCTGGTTTGTCCTAGAAACTAGGGATAGTGGTTTAATGGATAAGAGGTGGTTAAGGCAACTAGGCCAGTATGTATGAGTCATGGGATTGTTTCACAATTTTAGCTTATAGTTTTAGTAAGCTATTTAAATTGCAAATTGCATTCAATTTATTCAATAAGAGAAAATTGCCTCAAAAGTGTGTGTTTTTTACGTTCTTCAATTAGAATAAGGTTTTAGAAAGCCATACCAACAATTAGTATCAGAGCCCTCACTGGGCCTGAACGTTTGAATACGTAGAAAAACTCTTGCAGTAGCAAGACTTCATGGCAACTGAAAAGTCAGCAGAAACCTTTGTTCAACCAAAAAATACTGAGATCTTGTTGAAAGTGGCTATGAAGAACCAACAGAACAGGCAATGCTTACACAAAACCAGAAAAAGAAGTTGGAGGAGATCAAACTGAAGGATTTGAAAGTGAAGAACTATCTCTTTCAATCCATCGATTGAGCCATTTTGAGCCATTTTAGAAACTATACTCCAGGAAAAAACAGCAAAACATATTTGGGATTCCCTAAAGAAAAAATATCAAGGGTCAGCAAGAGTGAAGCGAGCACAGCTTCATGCCATAAGGAGAGATTTTGAGACTCTTCAGATGAAGAGTGGTGAGTCTATCACCGATTATTTTTGAAAGGTTATGGGAGTTGCAAGTAAAATGAGGACTCGCGGTGACAAGATTGACAATGAGGTAGTGGTGGAAAAAATTTTGAGGTCCTTAACTCCTAAATTTGACTATATGGTTTGTTCAATTGAGGAGAGCAACAACATTGAAGACATGTCTAGTGATGAATTAAAAAGTTCAATATTAGTGCTTGAACAGAGGGTGAACAGAACAAATTCTGTGGAGGAACTGGCCGCCCTCTAAGTCGCAACAATGGGAGAATCTTCAAGTTCACGAGGACGAGGTCGAGGAATAGATGGAAGATGTCGAGGAAGAGGTGGAAGAGGTCATTGTTGAGGTGGTCGAGGATAATACCGAGATAGCAATAGAGATGTTAGCAGATCATCTCCAAATTCAAGGAAAGTAGAAGATAATCTAGGCAAGGGTAAAATTCATTTTGATAAGTCAAAAAATCGAATGCTACGAATGTGGGAATTTTGGGCACTTCGAGAATGAGTGCTACGCTAAACTGCCCAAGGAGAAATGTGAGAAGTCAAACTTCGTTGCAAAGAAGGAAGAAGAGACTGCTGTTGATGGAATTCCGTGCAGTGGGGGGAGACAAATCAAGATGTGTGGTACGTGTGAGCATGATTATATCAATATCGATGGAAATATCGACAGTCAAATTTACGGATATATCGATATCGATATCGTTTATGCTTAGCAAAAATAGTGAAAATTTAGTCCAAAACTTGGAATTTTTAATGAAATTTTGAGAAAAGCTTAATAATTTAATAATGGTTATATAAGACTAAAAAACTATAAAGTGGCTTTGATATAATAAATATCTGATATAATATGATATAATATGGTCTGATGATGGTTAATAATAATATAAAACCTTAAATATAAACAAAAATTAAAATATAATTTATTAATAAGTTCATACTCATGATAATTTATTCGTTGAATTTTATAAAAGATAAGTAAATATTTATCATATTCGAGCATATGATCAACATAGTTGAAAATATCGACATCGGAAAGCCAAATCAAAATTATTAACTTATCACATTACCTTTCTATCTTACATACAAATGTAAAAATATCGACACTTTCTTGAGTTAGACTCCAAATTTTTAACTTAAATTGTGATTAGACTTTGAATTTGTGACTTAGACTCCGAATCTAAATCAAAGACGAAATTCGAAATACGAAAACTGAATTCGTGAAAATTTTTATTTTGTAAATAAATTATAAAAATTATAAATTATTTATCTATATTATTATAAATTATTTTTTATTTTATTACTATTATATATATTGGTGTGAGTCAAATAGTCAATCACAAAACACCTTTTTTTTTTCCCTTCCATTTTTCATTTCTCTCTACCCGTGTTTTCTACTTCCTTCATCTCTGCAGTTGTGACACCAACTAGCAAGACCCCTCCCGATACAACAAACCAATTCAGAGGAGTCCTACTCCCGTTTGACAGTCACACTACAAAAAGACTAAGACAACCTTGAAAATATTTATAACCACCACAACGGTCAATTGTCAGACCAGAGATACGTACTGTCACACTTTGACATATACAGAGCATATGTTTAAAATACAAACATATATACAAACTTTTAAAACAACACACCAAAATATGTCTAAACCTCTATGCCTCTGCATCTAAATGGTCCCCAACGCCGTGCCACGGCCTGGAGGGCAAGTAAAACCACGGAAAGTATGAGTGGACAAAAAAAAAACTTAAGAAAACATATGGTTTACCCTCCGTTTAGAAATCCATGCATGCATATAAGTTATAAAACTCAGTAGAACACAAGCTAACCACAATCTCAAAATACGTAAAACAATCGTAAAGTAATTAACCAAGAAACAACCACTATTCACCAGACCAACTCAATTTGAGATAACATTACATCACAGACATAATCACTCATCACATCAACACCATGTATCCAGTACTCAAATAACACATAAAACCATTTACATCACTGTCAATCAATCATACCGAATCATCCTCAAACATAAACACAATCTTAGTCATCATACAACAAGTGCACTACTGGTAGATAATAAACTCGGGAACTAGAGCCCTGCTCGACGTCCAAGTGACACAGACTCAGGAACATGAGCCTTGCTCGACGTCTGAGTCATCACAAGAATACAAGTCTCACACAGTGCAAGCATCAGGATTCGGAGCCCTTGGCTCGACGTCTGAGACCAATCAATCAATAGGCATCATTACATATAATCGACTCAAGTCCACATCACAATCATGATCACAACTTTACACCATCAAGACCAATAACACATATTCATATCACATCTCATACCACAATCCAAAGCCACAATCAAAATCTTGGGCCTAAGCCTGAATCATAGCTTTAACATCAATTCTCGTAAAACTTGCCATTAATACCAATTCTCGAAAAGCATGCCATTAACGCCATTTTCGTAAAACCTTCTAGAAACTATATAGAAATCACAAAAATACGATATTATTATCTTTCAAATCAAATTTCATAAGAAATTCCTAAATCATATTCAAATCGGGAATCAAAACACAATTTACGAAAAATTCTCGAAAATCGCGCAATAAAATATTAATAAAATATTCCTAAAATCACCAAAAATCCGATAAAATTTCTAATCACACAATTATCATCAAACACACATATCAAAACACTTAAAACTCATAGATATGCATGCAAAATATTTTAATAAAATAAAAGGTCCACTCACATTGCAAATTCGTCGCGTAGTCACATTCCTGACGTTCTTTGTTGACTCTAGGAGTTTCGTTTTCTATCCAAAAACATAATACGAGGTTGTAAAAGGTTTCTCGAACCCTTAGATAGCCTCTTGGTACAAAACTTAGCTCCTGGAAATTTTATAATAATTTTTAAATATTAAATACGCGCTTCGGACACCTGAAACTACCTCGAGATGATGTCCTTTTGCATCAAAACATGTGCCAAAATGCCCGTACATCAGAAGGATGAAAACACATATTGAGACCACCTCGAAATTATCCCTTACGCTCCCCTACGTGCCACCTGAAGTGGCTACGCGTGGAAGCCACAAGTCGGGTACTGTGCAATACTATTCATCTTCCCTATAACCCGGATATCTGGTTTTCCAAGTTGCCCGACCCACTGACCTGACTCGAGTTTATCTCCCTCATCTTGTGTTTGTTTTTATACCCCATTTCGAACAAAACAATCTATTCAATCTAAAAGGAAGATCTATATGATCAAAACATAAAACTAACCCTAACATCGGCTCGACTCAAGAACAACCTTCACTGCCAAACTCACCTGCTCTGTCCAAAAGATTCCAACGTTCCAGACCTTTCCTGGGCAGTTCATTATGGTCGCAAGGACTTGAGAAAGATGATAGGGATCTTGGATTCAAGCTTCCTTGTCGAAAATCAGTCCACCAACCCCAGACCCGAAAAAAACCTCATGAGTCCCCTGTTTTTCTCTCAATCACAGGCCACGATCAGCCACCACCCTTCCTCTCATTTGCTTTGTTTCCCTCTGGTCTCACTTTCTACTCCTCCTACTCTCCTTCTCTCTGTTTCTTCCTCTCCGTTTTTTTCGTATTTTTCCTCCGGGCCGTGTGCCCTCTTTCACGACACACACACAAAAATCAACTTAAACAAACACACACACACACACACACACACACACACACACACACACACACACACACACACACACACACACACACACACACACACACACACACACACACACACCCCAAGTTGGTGCACCAAGTCCAAACAAATAAGGGACACTTGTCCTAAACTAATTCATCCAAAACAAAATATCTCACAAAGCAAATTACCGAACTACCCTTTGTTGAAAAACTTACCAAATTACCCATACGCAGTTTAGACCCAGAACGTATTCGTCTGATCTCCGTTGTCTGCATGTCGCCTGTCATCGTACTCGGAAGACTCAGACCTTCCTAACGGTGTTTTCAGAATCGCCAAAAACCATCCTAGTCAAAAAAAGTCAACATTCTAAATTTGACCAAGAAAATTCAACCCTTTGACCGAAGGTCAAATGGTTAATTTTTTACCTTTGGAAGTCCTGGCCGTTACACCTGACACGACCCATCCCAACTCCCCCCGGGATTAACAAGGGATGTATCATGCTCCCGTCTGACACGAAGTGTCAGACAAGGGATATCTCGAACCTCAGCCCGTTCGGGGCTTCATAAAAAGAAATTTATGCCCTTTAATAAAAGTATGCATGCATTTGAAAACCAGTAATCAAACCATTTACTTAAATAAACCATTAGGGCCTTAGCCCAAAAACCGTAAATCCAAACATATGTGGGAACTCAGCCCAAAACTATAGAATACCAAAATTCATAAATCCATAACCAAGTGGACCACTTCCCAAATCTATAAACACAAATCCATAAACATCGAAATACCATTTCATAAATCCAATAATCCATATTTACCAAATAACCATCCTTGGTATCCCAGATGTCTAGCATCCCAAAAGCTTGACGTCCCAGACGTCATATCTCACGGTAAAAGCAACGCATGCTGCCCGGGGTCTCTTCGGGTCCATATCTCTGACATCCCAAATGTCTAACGTCTCAAACGTCTAATCATAGCAATCCTGCTCCTGAGTCACTATATGGTCTGGTCGCTCTGTGTAGTGACCCTTCACAGGCAATGCAATGTGACTTCTCCAGTGTCCCAGACACCTAGAGGAGACCATCCACATGTCCTCGTATCCAAATGGTATATGGAAAACAGTTTTATAAAGCAATTTCAAAACATGTCAAAGGGCCCTGCCCAAAATCACAAATCCATAATTCCAAAACCATTTAGGGTCCCCGGCCCAAAATCATATTTATAAATCACAATTGGGTCTCATGCCTGATTTCATAAACCAACTGGGCGCCCAGCAAGATCACATAACTCAAATGGGTCTCAGCCCGATTTCGTAAATCAACTGGGCCCCTGGCCCGATGCCTCATTCAATCAAATGGACTCCAAGTCCGATAGTTCGTAAACCAAATAGGTCTCAAGCCCGATTCCATATTTACACATCCAAAATCATACCATTGAACCATTATTAAAATCACAATCACGTATAACCACAGTATAAAATAACATCAAAATACGTGCAAATATGGGATTACCTCGAAATACATGCAACCATGTAAATCACCAATGCCACAACTAATCCCTGATTAGTCATTCTAAATCCATAATTAATTAATATTTAATCCTGATATTCGGGACGGGTCGTTACAACATCAACCAGCAATATCGCCTTCAAATTTGACTACCATCGAGCTCACCAACAACACCAAACAGAGCCCCTCCTCGATTCAGACCCTATATGCCTTCACCCACAGCCAGCCCTCACTTTTGAAGACGAGTCGCGACCAAGAAAACCCAGAAATCTTCAACCTCCGTTGACATCCTAGTTGACCCAGGTCGTGAGAGTGCCTCCGTTCTCTTTGTCTGGACAAGTTGAAGCTAGGCCTTCACTTGGTTCTCTACATCTCTTCATCTAGACAAGGAGAATCTTTCACCATCTTCGGTTTCTCCGTTCTGACCATCGAAATTCTTGGTGGATATTGTCAAATATCGAACGATTTCGTCGATATCCATCGATACTTCACGAAATTGTGGAAATTGGGGGAAGAAATTTCTTCCCTCCTATTTAGATGCCTACTCCTCCATTTTTCGATATGTCAACCCAAATATCGGCAACATTACAGATATTTACGTCCATAGGTACGTGGAGACTGGATGCAGTAATCACATGACAGGCGGTAAGAACTCTTTTTCAACCCTTGATGAAAGTTTTCATACTATTATGAGCTTTGGTGATAATTCAACTGTGAACATTTTGGACATGGCATGACTCTTAGTAAAGAAAATGCAGTTCACATAGTATGTACATTCTTATTAACAAGTTAAAGCCCTAAAACTAGCAAACCAAAAAAGAAAAATAGCAAATAAAATAAAACAGAAAGCTTGGCTGTGTACCACCAAACCTAGATGTTCTTATCAAAATTTTAAACCCACACCCCTAAACTTAGACAGAACATTTTCCTCAATATTACAAACAATAAGTAGGATAAGAGCAAAAAAAATTTGAAAGGGTAGAAACATAAAAGAAGTAGAGGACACAAACCATGGCTAGGTTGCCTCCTATAAGTGCTTTATTTAACGTCTGGGCAAGACATGCATAGCTTGCTAGGCATTTGGTAGTGTGCCCATAATTTCAGCATCAAAATGGTATCGATAATGAGCCAATTGTTGTAAGATCCATGCCGCATCAAGGAGAAAAGTGTTAGACACATAAAAAGTAATCCTCCTATGAGAACGTAACCTAATAGTAAAGAGATTGAGAAGTGATTTGAATGAGAGCAGTTTCTGTCCATTCTCAAATGTCTTCCTTGGACAATGCTTAGGGTGGAACAGCTGTGATTCTACCTTGTATGTTCTAGACTTCCACCTTGGTCTATTCTGTTTCTTTCTCCTCTTGAACTTGAATAGGATGAGTTGAAGGCTATCATCACCTGCATTGTGCTTTTGTTGTCGGACCTACGAAGGATAGGTACCACATCATTAGGAACTATAAAGAATTCACATCCAAGTACACATTATTAACATTAGATTTGCATGGTTCAGAGTTGAATATAGGTGTTGCATTATGTGCCGGATCTGTGCCCTTGTCCTTGGGCAACAACTGGGTCACGATTTGCTATAGATATGGGGCCATAGACTTGTCTTTTGGCATAGTAATAGCATCATAAGGGCATAAGAAAGGGCTACTATGGGCATGGGTTGGGTACTTGCTGCAATAGGGGTTGAAGTCGTGATGGGTATAGCTAGGATGGTGGCCAAAAGGGCTATCTTGAGGTGCTACGGCAGGCACAGCTTCGCATGTTGCTAGCGTGTCTGTATCCTTATCTGCATCCCTCGATTTAGTCATATGTTGAAGTAGAAATGTAGGCACAGTAGTGGGCAGTGGCTCATATGCATCTAGAGTCTGAATTTGGGGTAGGGCCGTAAGCACATTACAAGTTAGATTATAGGGCAATGTAGCACTGCTAGGCAGCGCATGTGGAAAGGGCATGGGCTTGGCCTGGACATCCGTTGCACCGTCAACCTTCCTATGAGCTTCCTCCCATTCTTCTTCCATATAAATTTCCAATATGCGAGTGCAAGGTAATGAAGCTTGGTTAGGCACTGAATAAACATCATAATTATTGGAAAAGAAGGAAGAAATTTTAGGGTCATAATTAGGGTTGTCTCATCGCTCAATCAAAGCAAAATATGGAGGCAAAGTCATGTTATGGCTTGGAGTTGAAAATAGGGAGTCCATGGAAAGCACTTGGCGAAGTGTTGGGTGGACTTTTGCTTCATCATGAGCATTATTCAAGGCATCACTTGGTGGAGAAGGTTTCATGTCCACACTTGAGCTTATGTGGAATGCAAACTGCCTCATCTGATTGATATATCTCTCATCCAAGCGTGTATTCAGTTCTTGGACTTCGTGAGTAGAAGCGGATATACTTTGATTATAGGCCTGCATTCTTTGTATCATGGTCTCAAAGGAAGTTTGAAAATCGGGAGATGGGATATGGTTAGGAACTGATTGAGTGGTGTTCCATGTGAAATTAGGCCGATTGGTCCACCCTTGATTGAATGGATTTGAGCTTTGGTATAGGTCATTCCAAGAAACTATCTTCATGTATGGATAATTCAATGGTCCCATATCCATGTATGAGGTGTTCATATATGCAAAGAAAAATTGCACACTGAGTTAGTAGACAAACTAAATTAAATTGACAAAGTTAATATACACATTTAAGTAAATCTGAACTGAATGGACACCATTGAGGGAAAAGTCCTCGGCAACGGTGCCAAAAACTTGATAGAAGATTTATTGAACACAATTAAGATGAACAACAATTCAATTAGTTATACTTTTCAAGTGCACAAAATCGGATATGGTGGTATAGTAGCACACAAAGGTCAATCCCTCGAGGATTTGTTCAACGATGATTCCATTGAACTTCAAATTCAATGTAACTTCGATTAAAAAAAAATTACAAACAGGGGGTTTTGATGGTTTGGTGTTCACACAAGTAAGTAAAACAGAATTAAAACAAAAAATGATTAGTTTATTGAAGTTGGTTGATTAAGGTGAATCAGAGCTTACTATCGACTCTAACCAATTATAAATGTTCATTAGATTTCTTTGACCTAATTACTATACATTCTCTAAATTAGGTGTCGGCACCTAGGGCCTGGCATTGGTTCACTCGACACATTTATTCCCTTTAACGTAGCATGTTTTAGACAGGGTATATGCCTAAAACATCTATTATCATTAGATAATGCACAAAGTACTAAGGGAATTTCATGACACCAAATTAGCCTAAAAAGTGACCTGCAATCTGTGGTTTCATGAATTAAGTTTTTTTTTTTAAAGTAAAGATGTTTTATTGAAACATCTAAAAATAGTACAATAGACATGTAGCCTATTATGAACCCAAAATGTGATCACTAGGAACAATAGCACAATTTAAAATGATTTGCGGCTTCAAATGATTCACGGGGAATAAAATTATAATAAAGGTGTCGAATATTCGCTAGGTACTATACTAGCATTACATATTTCCTCAAGCAAGAAGAATGATAAAGCTTGAGTGTTGCCTCGTTAAAAAACCTATCTAGGAAAAACCTAGTCAAAGGAAAAAGAGTGTAGCTGTCAGCAGAGAAAAAGTGTAGATTGAGATGATCCTACTGTTGAGAGTGAAGAGATAAGTAACCATGGAGCTGCAAATAAAGAGAGGAAAGATTAGTACCTGGTATAGGAGGCTAACTTGTTGATATAATGGAAGGCAGATGAACATAAAATTACATTAAGTCGTTTAAAGAGAGACCAGATTTGGACAAAAAATTCGGGAAAAAATAAAAAAAAATAAAAGACAAACAAACAAAACAAAAAAACAAAACAAAACCAAAACAAAAAACAACAAACAACAAAACAACAAAACAAAAACAAAAAAAAAACCGAATTATTGTTATAGTTGAATCTCATCGTAGAATAAAATTAAGTGAAAAAAGAAATGAGAGATAAATATAAATAAGCCGAAAAACCTAAATGTATACAAAGCACAAATAAGACTAAGAAAAGTAAGACTAGGCCAAATCTAGTGATGCACAAAAAATCAAAAGAGCAAAGATAATCTCAATATGTTAAAGTCAACTCTGACTTGCTAATTAATAAAGAAGGCATACTAATTCATACAAAACTATAAACTAAAAGGAATGGTGAATCAAAATATAGAACATATTAGATAAGAAGCACGATTACAGAAAAACAAAAGCAAATTAAAACAATGACGAGGGTATTAAGAAGAATCAAATAGGGTAATAGCAGATCCATTATAGTAAAGTTCAAACAAAATCATCCATCGAAATGGAGAACGAGAATATTTCGATGCTCCAATTGAGACCACGAAGAGAAATCAAAGATAGGTTGAAAATAATGGCTAGTTAAAGCAAAATAGAATAGACTAAATTCAAAAAGAACTGTTTGGAAAAGTTTCAATTTCAATTGAAAAAATCCGGAATCATTATTAAACGTGATGAAGCACTCAAAATGACTAAATTGGTGTGAATAGATCTTAGAGAAAATTACAATCCAAGAATGAATGAGCAACATATAAAGATGAAGAAAGACAAAAATAACCCACAAAAATAGAACGAACACCCAAATAAGATTGTAGTGCATGAACTCAAGATATGTGTAGAAGGTTCATGAAGGAAGTAGGTGGAAAATTCATAAATACGGTAAGTGGGTGGATGTAGCTTTAATGAAGGGATCTAGAGGCTTTCTTAAGCACTATATAAGGATGAGATCTTGGCCACATTTGAAAATCAAGAATATCACATCACAAGTGAGTAAGTGAGAGCAACTCTAAGGGTCTTCGGGTTTAGAAGCAAGGTCAATTGTGAGGGTTTCAAGAGTGTGCATAGCTTTTAGGGTAGAGTGATCTTCTAGGTTGAGAGAGGGTGTACAAGGAGTATCTTATTAGATACAAGGGCTCGGGTTGGGTATAAACTTGAGTGGTGTATTCTTGTACTTTATATTCTCTCATAGTGAAGGTGAAAACTCTCCGAAGGCGTAGGCAAGTTATTTGGCCGAACCTCGTTAAATCTGTTGTGTTCTTGGCTTCATTATTTCCTTTCATTTATCTTTATTTCTAGTACTTGCGTGATGGCGGATTAATTTCCTAACAAGTGGTTTCAGAGCTCCGGTTTATCGATCGTGGGGGGTTTGTCATGGCAAGTTCTAGCGTCTCACATTTCACGGTGGAGCAGTTTGATGGAAAAGGAAATTTCACTCTATGGCAAAGGAGGGTGAATGACATCCTAGTTGAACAAGGCCTTGCAAGACCATTGAAGGGAAAGGATGCGAAGCCGGAGAAGATGCTAGATGAAGATTGGGAGGAGTTGGAGTTCAGGTGTGTTAGCACTATTAGGCTTTATATTGCTGACAATATTATAAATAATATTAATGATGTAGATTATACGCCTGAGTTTTGGGAGAAAATGGAGAAGCTTTATCTTGGGAAAGGCTTGCAAACGAAGCTGAATTTAAAACGGAGTCTCTACATGTAACAACCCGTCCCGAGAGTCGGGATTAGTAGTGTGATTAAGGTGGGATTAGCGAGGCTAATCGGTGGTTAGTTGGTCCCGATAGGTCCGTAAGTGTAGAATGACGATTTTGCCCCTGGTTCGGGCAAAATGTTGACTTTAGTTCGGATGGTCAAATGGGTGTTGACCAGTGACCAGGACGTAGTTTAGGACGTCACGAATCCATAGGCAGGTGGCACGCCTGATTCCGACATCCGAGGAGGAAGTTATGAAGTTCGGAAGGTTGAGGGCATAACCGTAATTTGGTTTAAAAAGGGGAAACGTTGACTTTTTGTAGAATTGGGTTTTGGTACGTTGACCTAGGTTGGGTAGATAGATCTTGTCGTCCTGAGTCCGATGACAGGCGGCATGTATTCATCGGACTTATGATGAGTAAATTACGGGTCTAGAACGTCGATGGCATAATCGTAATTTTGGAGTTAAAGAGGGGCATGTTGGTCTTTTGACTGTTTGGGCATGGTGCAACCAAATTTGGACAAGTGTCCAAAGCAAAGGGAGATTTTTATAAGAGAGAGGAGAGGATTGTGACGCGTGGTGGGTGTGTAGTGGTTTCTACACAAATGTGCACGGGTATTTTTAAAAATGTGCAGCCGTGTTCTTCGAAGAGGAAAAAACAGAGAGTGAGGCTGAGGGGTGAAATCGATCGATGGCCGGGCAAGTGTGAGCTTGTGAGTAGGGGAGTGTGATCAGAGGGAGGTTGAGAGTGCAGGGTGGTGTTGAGGAGATTGGGAGATGCAGTGCTCATGTGTGTGTGAAGTGAGAACTCACGGGGGAAAACCAGAGAAACAGAGAGGAGTTGGGGTGGAGGTGCGGTGGTGCGGTCGTGTAATTAATCAAGTGAAGTGGCAGGTGGTGCGCAGAGGACGGAGGAGGCGTGTGGATACCTAGGGACGCGGCGGAGTCCACGGCGGTGAGCGGCAGGAGAGGTAATTTCCAATTCCTCTGTTTTTCTGTTTTGTTTCAATTTGAAAGTCGTGAGTTTTAAGTACGAGTCGGGGTTTTTGGTGAGTTGTGTGAGACTTAATGGGGTCCTAGAAGTGTTCTGGTGTCGCCACCGTGACGGGGGAGGACCTGGGTGGCCGGAATGTGGAACAGGGGGTTACGGGCCGTCTGGTTTCGAGCTTGAGTCGACAAGTATGGGGCCGTGTCGAGGTGATTGGAGGATGGGGATGGATAGAGTGGGTCTGGACGTTCAGAATGGTGAGGAAAGGGAGGAGAACGGTGGCCGGACGGCGGAGAATGGTTCTCGCCGGTCCAGTTGCAGCGGCCGGTTCAGCATAGTGCACTCGAGGTTACGGGTGACACTGTAGCTGGCGCGTGAGGCCCACGCGCAGCCACCTTGGGCGACGCGTGGGGGCGCGTGCAGCGGTTTCCGGTGAAGCGTCCAACTAAGTTTTTGTTCTAAATGTTATAACGAATCCAATGGATTAAGTTTCGGGTTCTTCGGACGTTGTTTCGGGATAGTTCTGCGGGGTTGAAGGTCTAGGGTCCCGTTTTAAGTACGTTAGAAGTTCGGGAAAGCTATGGGGTTGTAGTATGAGTAGCGTGAAGTAGTTAGTAACCTCGTTATGGAATTTGGATAGGTTTGGGAAAGCCGAGGATAGCAAACTGGCCGGGGACGGCGTAAGTGCACGCGTATCGAGGCGACGCTGAAATGGTCTGTGAGTGGACTTTGCTTTCTAACTCTTGATGCATGCATATATGTTTTTATATGATTTCTATACTACCTTCTATGATTTGATTTATGGTTGTGATGGTTTATGGTTTGTGCACGTTTTTCGAGGAAAATGACGGTTTTCACGTTTTACGAGGTTTTGATAACTATTGTAATTTGAACCTGGTTTTACTGGTTGATTTCGGGATTTGAAATACGGCTGGATTTCAAGGAAAGTAAAAGGATTTTGAAAAGTATTTTCGGGCCTAAGGCCCAGTTCAAAGGTGTTTTCAGAAATGAGATTTCGGGTTTCGGAATCGGAATTCCGGGTGACGATTCGGGATTCGATTCGGGATTTGAAGTGGATTTCGGGTTTGGGTTCGGAATGGTTATTCCGGATGCCGGCTTACGGAATGATGGTTGCGGACTCGGACCGGGAAATGAGAAGGAAATGAGTTCTGGGTCTGGATTCGGAATGACGGTTATGGATGCCGGAAGGGCATCAGACCAGTGGTTTCGGATTCGGATTTGGATATGGAATTGGAATTGCAAAAAGGTTTTCAAATGGTTTTGGGATTGGATTTGCTGGATCTGGATATTGGGTTTAAAGACCCGGATATATGTGACGGGGGACGGGCCCGGATTGAGTTTAAAGACTCGGGAGTTTAAAGACTCGGATATATTGATTTCCCCCGTAGGCCTTTGAGTTTAAAGACTCGGGAGTTTAAAGACTCAGATATTATTGAGGCCTGGATTGATTTTAAAGACTCGGGAGTTTAAAGACTCGGATAGATCCAGCAGGTTCGATGGATAAGATTGTGGCTTTAAATATGTTTTGGGTTTCACTAAGACTTGATGATGATGTTTTGGGCAGTGGCCTGGATAAAATGGTTTTCGGTGATTTGGGGGCTGAGGCCCGGGATTGGGAAAAGGAAAATGTGTTTAGTTTTCGTATATTGTTTTATGACGTAATTGATATGCATGCATTGGTTTTTACACGGAGGGTATAACTATTTGTGTTTTCTGATAACTGTTTTGAATTTTAAACTTTATTTTTGTCCACTCACAGTCTTTTCGTGTTTTCGATACCCTCCAGGTTGCTGCAGTGCGGGTTGTCGGTTAAGAGAGATGGAGACATCACATGCACAATCCACAGTAGACTCTGCGTACTCTGGGAAGCTTGAGGTTGTTGAGGTGGTTGGACTGGAACTCCCTTGTCCGACTTACGTGTCACACGGAGGTTAGGCGATTGTTTAGCCCTCGTGCCATGCGTACGTTAGACGGGAGCGGGGTTTAGCCCTTAATCCCGGGGGATTAAGGGTGGGCCCTGACAATTGGTATCAGAGCATAGGTTGGCGTGTTCTGTGCGTGGTTTGGTTCCCAGAGTCGTTGGTTCGTCGGCTTGAGTGGAGTAATGCTACTGTGGATGTGATGTCTCGATGTGGAACAGCCCGTCAGCAACCTGGATA
This sequence comes from Prinsepia uniflora, assembly GCA_032719365.1. NCBI lineage: Eukaryota > Viridiplantae > Streptophyta > Magnoliopsida > Rosales > Rosaceae > Prinsepia > Prinsepia uniflora. Next base: position 67,094,620 of record CM064868.1, on the reverse strand, counting down.
CGATAGTGATGGCTGTTCGAGGTGGTTAGATAGCAGTGTGTGAGGGTGCTAGTCGCTCGGTACGCGATGTGAGGTAAAACGGACGTCAGTTTAAAACCGGAACGTTGGTGTGTTGGCACTGGTAGAAGTAACCTGGAAAGTAGCCAGTGAGCTACGGATGAGTAGGTTGGTCGGCCTGAGGGGCTCGAAAGTAGTTCGTAGAGTTGGTGAGATACGGGGCCAAGGAGACCGATTGTGGGTGGCCGGCTGGGCCAAGTGGTTTTGGCTTAGTGACCTTTAATCAGTAAGGTTAAGTGGGCATTGCGAGTTGGGTAACCCGAACGATGAGGATGGTTTGAGGTACCCTATGGACTTACTGGATCGTAGTCCTTGTGGTTTGGGCCGCCTTATGGCCGGATTGGCAAGGGCGCTGCTAGGTGCAGCTGCGGTCGTGATTATCTAGTCAGTCTGCTGTTAGTTGATTCGAGTAGAGCAGTTGACGCTCGGTGAACCTAGGCTAGTCTGGACAGGTTTGACCATCGGTGGGATGAAGGTTGGCAGGACAGTCGGGGACTGTGGTGAGTCTGTTGACGGATGACGGAAGGAATTGGAAAGGAGTTACTATAACTGATCGATATGAGGTTATGGAAGGAGAGAACCCACAAGCTAGAGTTTGCCTTTAGGACTTTGTAGATTTATTCCGACAGTAGCCGAAGTAACAACCGAGGGAGGAGCCAACCAGTAGGGAAGTATCTGTGGTTGTACACAAGGATGTGCTCTGGGTAGAAGACCCTAGGTGTCGGGAACTAGCGGTGGAATTTCGAGGACGAAAATCTTTTTAGGGGGGTAGATTGTAACAACCCGTCCCGAGAGTCGGGATTAGTAGTGTGATTAAGGTGGGATTAGCGAGGCTAATCGGTGGTTAGTTGGTCCCGATAGGTCCGTAAGTGTAGAATGACGATTTTGCCCCTGGTTCGGGCAAAATGTTGACTTTAGTTCGGGTGGTCAAATGGGTGTTGACCAGTGACCAGGACGTAGTTTAGGACGTCACGAATCCATAGGCAGGTGGCACGCTTGATTCCGACATCCGAGGAGGAAGTTATGAAGTTCGGAAGGTTGAGGGCATAACCGTAATTTGGTTAAAAGAAGGGGAAACATTGACTTTTTGTAGAATTGGGTTTTGGTACGTTGACCTGGGTTGGGTAGATAGATCTTGTCGTCCTGAGTCCGATGACAGGCGGCATGTATTCATCGGACTTATGATGAGTAAATTACGGGTCTAGAACGTCGATGGCATAATCGTAATTTTGGAGTTAAAGAGGGGCATGTTGGTCTTTTGACTGTTTGGGCATGGTGCAACCAGATTTGGACAAGTGTCCAAAGCAAAGGGAGATTTTTATAAGAGAGAGGAGAGGATTGTGACGCGTGGTGGGTGTGTAGTGGTTTCTACACAAATGTGCACGGGTATTTTTAAAAATGTGCAGCCGTGTTCTTCGAAGAGGAAAAAACAGAGAGTGAGGCTGAGGGGTGAAATCGATCGATGGCCGGGCAAGTGTGAGCTTGTGAGTAGGGGAGTGTGATCAGAGGGAGGTTGAGAGTGCAGGGTGGTGTTGAGGAGATTGGGAGATGCAGTGCTCATGTGTGTGTGAAGTGAGAACTCACGGGGGAAAACCAGAGAAACAGAGAGGAGTTGGGGTGGAGGTGCGGTGGTGCGGTCGTGTAATTAATCAAGTGAAGTGGCAGGTGGTGCGCAGAGGACAGAGGAGGCGTGTGGATACCTAGGGACGCGGCGGAGTCCACGGCGGTGAGCGGCAGGAGAGGTAATTTCCAATTCCTCTGTTTTTCTGTTTTGTTTCAATTTGAAAGTCGTGAGTTTTAAGTACGAGTCGGGGTTTTTGGTGAGTTGTGTGAGACTTAATGGGGTCCTAGAAGTGTTCTGGTGTCGCCACCGTGACGGGGGAGGACCTGGGTGGCCGGAATGTGGAACAGGGGGTTACGGGCCGTCTGGTTTCGAGCTTGAGTCGACAAGTATGGGGCCGTGTCGAGGTGATTGGAGGATGGGGATGGATAGAGTGGGTCTGGACGTTCAGAATGGTGAGGAAAGGGAGGAGAACGGTGGCCGGACGGCGGAGAATGGTTCTCGCCGGTCCAGTTGCAGCGGCCGGTTCAGCATAGTGCACTCGAGGTTACGGGTGACACTGTAGCTGGCGCGTGAGGCCCACGCGCAGCCACCTTGGGCGACGCGTGGGGGCGCGTGCAGCGGTTTCCGATGAAGCGTCCAACTAAGTTTTTGTTCTAAATGTTATAACGAATCCAATGGATTAAGTTTCGGGTTCTTCGGACGTTGTTTCGGGATAGTTCTGCGGGGTTGAAGGTCTAGGGTCCCGTTTTAAGTACGTTAGAAGTTCGGGAAAGCTATGGGGTTGTAGTATGAGTAGCGTGAAGTAGTTAGTAACCTCGTTATGGAATTTGGATAGGTTTGGGAAAGCCGAGGATAGCAAACTGGCCGGGGACGGCGTAAGTGCACGCGTATCGAGGCGACGCTGAAATGGTCTGTGAGTGGACTTTGCTTTCTAACTCTTGATGCATGCATATATGTTTTTATATGATTTCTATAGTAGCTTCTATGATTTGATTTATGGTTGTGATGGTTTATGGTTTGTGCACGTTTTTCGAGGAAAATGACGATTTTCACGTTTTACGAGGTTTTGATAACTATTGTAATTTGAACCTGGTTTTACTGGTTGATTTCGGGATTTGAAATACGGCTGGATTTCAAGGAAAGTAAAAGGATTTTGAAAAGTATTTTCAAGCCTAAGGCCCAGTTCAAAGGTGTTTTCAGAAATGAGATTTCGGGTTTCGGAATCGGAATTCCGGGTGACGATTCGGGATTTGAAGTGGATTTCGAGTTTGGGTTCGGAATGGTTATTCCGGATGCCGGCTTACGGAATGATGGTTGCGGACTCGGACCGGGAAATGAGAAGGAAATGAGTTCTGGGTCTGGATTCGGAATGACGGTTATGGATGCCGGAAGGGCATCAGACCAGTGGTTTCGGATTCGGATTTGGATATGGAATTGGAATTGCAAAAAGGTTTTCAAATGGTTTTGGGATTGGATTTGCTGGATCTGGATATTGGGTTTAAAGACCCGGATATATGTGACGGGGGACGGGCCCGGATTGAGTTTAAAGACTCGGGAGTTTAAAGACTCGGATATATTGATTTCCCCCGTAGGCCTTTGAGTTTAAAGACTCGGGAGTTTAAAGACTCGGATATTATTGAGGCCTGGATTGAGTTTAAAGACTCGGGAGTTTAAAGACTCGGATAGATCCAGTAGGTTCGATGGATAAGATTGTGGCTTTAAATATGTTTTGGGTTTCACTAAGACTTGATGATGATGTTTTGGGCAGTGGCCCGGATAAAATGGTTTTCGGTGATTTGGGGGTTGAGGCCCGGGATTGGGAAAAGGAAAATGTGTTTAGTTTTCGTATATTGTTTTATGACGTAATTGATATGCATGCATTGGTTTTTACACGGAGTATTTGTGTTTTCTGATAACTGTTTTGAATTTTAAACTTTATTTTTGTCCACTCACAGTCTTTTCGTGTTTTCGATACCCTCCAGGTTGCTGCAGTGCGGGCTGTCGGTTAAGAGAGATGGAGACATCACATGCACAATCCACAGTAGACTCTGCGCACTCTGGGAAGCTTGAGGTTGTTGAGGTGGTTGGACTGGAACTCCCTTGTCCGACTTACGTGTCACACGGAGGTTAGGCGATTGTTTAGCCCTCGTGCCATGCGTACGTTAGACGGGAGCGGGGTTTAGCCCTTAATCCCGGGGGATTAAGGGTGGGCCCTGACACTACATGCTCAAGATGAGAGAAGTTGCGAATATCATAGAGCACATGAACGTGTTCAAGGGATTGGTAAATCAACTATCAAAAGTTGAGGTTAAAATTGAGGAAAAAGATCAAGCCCTTTTACTTCTTACCTCGCTTCCCAATTCGTATGAGAGTATTGTTACTACAATTGCGTATGGTAAGGATACACTGAAGATGGAGGAGGTAGAATCGACTCTCTTATCACATGAGAAGATAAGGAAAGCCGATGATTCTCAAGGTTCCGTCTTTATTGCTCATGAATTGAATCGTAGGGGAAGGTCAACTGCTAGGGGATTTAGTGAGTATAGCAGGTCTAAATCCAGAGGCAGGGGAAATGGAAAGCAATGCTACAAATGTAAGGAGTAGGGACACATAAATCTGGATTGTCCATTAATGAAAGAGACGAATGATAAGGGCTCAGATTACTCCTTGGCTAGGAGAACTTCTCACACTCTCCAAAGGTAATTACACTTTTTCTCGGGATGAAAGGATATTAGATAGCGGTTGTTCTCATCACCTTTGCTCTAGGAGAGAATATTTTGATACGTTCCAAGAAGTCCAAGGATTTGTGACTTGGGGTCATGGCACAAGAAGTCGTGTCATGGGTACGGGAATTGTGAAGATCAAGATGTTCGATGGAGCAGTTCGCACATTAGGTGAGGTGGTGTATGTCCCAAAGTTTCGGAGAAATCTAATATCCTTGAGCCAACTAGACTCCAAGGGCTGCAAGGTTTCATCAGCAGGGGGAGTTATGAAAGTGTCATATGGCTGCATGGTCCTAATGAAGGGAGAAAATGTAAAAGTATGTCCCGCCTGATAGGAAAAACTCAGACCTCGAAGGTTGTTAGGGAACAACGCGCACGGGAGAACATGTACCTGAAGCGGGTCTCATTTGCGGGTACAGTAGAGATGCTAGCCACATGTTTCCAAATTTCAGACGATGGTGAGAAAGAAAACCCTGCTAGGCAAAAGGTAAAATCGAGGTCCCTCTTTAGAGCCAACACATGATTGTTGACTTCTGAGCAGTTGCACATAGCATTGGCCATTTTGAATCAGGGGGAGCTAGGACCGTATGCAACTGATTCGGGATATGTGTAGCTGGTACAAGAATAAGGCCAATGGAATGCTTGTGGGTATATCAAGCGGTATCTCAATTTGAGATGGACTTCAGGGATTGAAGTGACGGTGCGACACTATCCACCTAAGTGAGCCTGGAAGTGAGGACTGTAATATATCCAGCCTAATACTAAAGTATAATAGGCATTTGGGCTTCCATATTATTGGGCTTTATCTAGAATATATTTGTGGTTCTAGATTAAAGTGCATGAACTCAAGATATGTGTAGAAAGTTCATGAAGGAAGTAGGTGGAAGATTCATAAATGAGGTAAGTAGGTGGATGGAGCTTTAATGAAGGGATCTAGAGACTTTGTTAAGCACTATATAAGGAGGAGATCTTGGCCACATTTGAAAATCAAGGAGATCACATCACAAGTGAGTGAGTGGGAGCAACTCTAAGGGTCTTCGTGTATAGAAGGAAGGTCAGTTGTGAGGGTTTCAAGAGTGTGCATAACTTTTGGGGTAGAGTGATCTTCTAAGTTGAGAGATGGTGTACAAGGGGTATCATATTGGATACAAGGGCTCGGTAGGGATGTGCATAATTATCCATGGGCATGGGTTCCCATGGGTATTGTTGAAATTGGTAGAAATTAGATTGTTAAAAATTTACCCATCATCTAATGGGTAGGGTGAGGGTTTACTCATGGGTATTGAGGGTATTTAATACCCATTAAATTCAAAGTATATTTTTTATCCATTCTTCAATTTATCTATGAATTTTTAACACTTTCTTCCCTTTACTAATTTTTTTTCTTTCTATTCTTACTATTATTATTCTTTATTAGGTATTATTATTTAAAATTACTTTATTTCAATTAAATATCAGTTATTTCATCTTTCATCAAAAAAATTATACACAAAAATGTTACGAATTTATATTAATATCAATTTTTTTAAGAACTTAAATAATTCATTTTAAATGACTATAAATTTTTTAAAATTTCACAACCATGAAATAATTTAAAGGGAGTTTTATAAATTATTAAAAATTGTTTATAATAAAATTTCTAACGAGTGTTTTTTTTTTCAAGTTTTGAATTTCATTTCGATATTTACTACTCATTTTTCATTTAATTGGAAAGTTTTCGGAGTCAAATTCTCAAATAACTCATTCACTAGTCTTGGTCAACTCGACAAATTTTGATAATTAAGGATTGAAGGGTAAATTAGTTATTTACTAATTCTCACTTTAAATTTCAAGACGGATTGTAACAGAAATTCCAATAGAAATTGAGAGGATTTGAAAAAAATGAAAAGCAAAACAAAAAAAAAACGAAATTGAAAGGAAAAAAATATTAGAAGTTAAAAATAAAAAGTTGAAGACAAATGAAAGTAAAAATAAAAAATAAAAAATAAAAAGTAAAAGAAAAATGAAAAGTAAAAAGAAAAATGAAAAGCAAAATAAATTGAAAGGTATAAAAAATTAGAAGTTAAAAAAAAATGAAACATAAGGAAAAAAAAATTGAAAGGAGAAAATAAATGTAAAATGTCATGGGTACCCATTACCCAATGGGTAGGGTTTGGGTAAACTCTCAAAAATTGAGGATGGGTCTGAATGGGTATAAAACCCATTTGTACCCATGTAAGGTAAGGGTTTACCCACACCATCAAAAAAACCTATTTGACCATCTCTAGGGCTCGGGTTTGGTATAAACTTGAGTGGTGTACTCTTGTACTTTGTATTCTCTCATAGTGAAGGTGAAAATTCTCCGAGGACGTAGGCAAGTTATTTGGCTGAATCTCGTTAAATCTGTTGTGTTCTTGGCTTCTTTATTTCCTTTCTTTCATCTTTATTATAGGATTTGCGTGGTGAAGGATTAATTTCCTAACACTTATCTTATCTAAGGTACCAGATTCAGAGATACGGCATGCGATGGCGACGACGATTGAGGGTTGTTAGGAGAGATCGAACTTTTAATTGAAGACGATGATCGATGATGGTTTGAAAGTTCCCACCCTTGGGTGGTTGTGGACGGTTTTGAGTGGTTATGAACGGTTTTAAGTGTTGCAGAGAGTTTTTTTTTTTGGGACAGTTATGGGCGGTTTGGGTGGTCTCGTCAATGAACTTCACCGCTATCGTATGCAAACGGCAAGATTTCCAAAAGTAGAAAGTAACACATACTAACAGTATATTCGGAAGGCAATTTAATGCTGGCACTGAAGAAACCATGGTTGGAAAGATTGGAGGAGATGAAGCCAGGCCCTGTGAAACGGTCGAGGAGGAGGCGAACACCTCTTTCGTCCGGTGAGCGGATGAGATTGCCGTCATGAATTAAGATTAAAAATAGGATTTCCCCTCTTAAACTCGATGCTATAAACCACAAGGTGATGTGACGGTCACTCAGACATTACATCTATAATTATATGCAAATAAGTTAGCTAAATTTATAAGTATAAATTAAGTTCATGAAACATGATAATCCAACAAATTTAGTATGCATTTAAATCACAGTCAAGAACCATAAATCTTATTACAAAACTAACATGGTTAGGGCTTCATGCAGCCCCATTCATATAAAACACTACTCATGCATACTTGAATTGAAAAACATCATAATGTATGAAAGTTAAATAAAGCATAATTTATAATACGACACGAACTCAATACGATTCAACATATTGCTATTCCTACTTTCAAATATTCGTATATAAAATAAAACAAAAAATAAAGATATCGACGAGATCGCTAATAGCTTGCCACATCGCTTAATATAACCCCGAGGGTGGCTATCCAAATGATTGGTTAGGGTTTATCCTCTCATAATCTTAAATTAAATTGAACTTCTCTGCTGCTCACGTCAACCGACATGGGCCTTAACTCATAAGTCCTATTAGTAAGCTACTTCAGGTAGCTCATATATTTGCATGGAATTCAAATACTTCAGTAGTATGTCGGTGGTCAAAGTTTCAATCCGTATTCAAATCGGAAATCCTCTTCCTCAAGTTAACAGCTTACCGCAAACAGTCTTATAAATACCAAACCCCTCATTATAAGTCACTACATCACACACTCCTACTCCTTTTTCTTTCTGTCTTTCTTCAACTCGGTTGTGTATAAGGTCAACTTCAGGTTCTCCAAAAGAACACAAAACTCAACCTCATGGAAGACTTTCGAGTCAAAATCTTTACAAAAGATCATCATCAAGTAAGAGAACATCGAGATTATTTTCATCAAGTAAGCAAAGATCGAGACTATTTTCATCAAGTAAGGAAATATCTAGACAATTTACATCATAAAGTAAGGGATGATCATCACGACCAAACTCCTCCTCGACATCGAATTTGTAAGGTGTGTGGTAAGGGATTTAGGAGTGGACAAGCTTTGGGAGGTCACATAAGTATCCACTTTCAACCTCATCTAGGTCCTAAGCACATGAACAACTTGAAGGTCGTAAAGCAACAACACAATTATGTTCAATGTGAAGTTTGCAACAAGGGAAAAGCAACAACACAATTATGTTCAATGTGAAGTTTGCAACAAGGCTTTCCCATCAAGGAAAGCCTTGTATGGTCACATGGGATCCGACCCGCGGAGATTTGAACCGCCATCTCCGTCTCGTCATCCTTCCCCTTCTTCTTCCTCCTCAGCTCATCCGTATGATGACGAAAATGACGGTGAAGATTGTGACCTAGTAAGCAACTTACCAAGATGGGCCAAAAAGGATAGGAGAGGCAGGACGAATGACCCCAACTCCAACCCTAAGTATGACAATTTTTCCTCATCAAAGAACGTCAAGGTAGTGAAATATTTGGAGGGATATAAAAAGCATAATATTGGTCACAAGAATCATGTGTGCAATATTTGCTTCAAGAGTTTCCCGACGGGGCAGGCTCTTGGGGGCCATAAGAGAGCTCATTACTTCGATGAATCAGAAGAACAAGTAGCAGTAGACGCACCAGAAGATGAAGCTACTCAAATCAAAGTAGCTTCGTCCACGGATGAACTTGAAGACGGTGAGACCATTGATCCTATAGTCATATTGCCACTAATGCAATTAGCTGAAGAAGCAACTAATCTTGGAATTAGTGGACGAGTATTGGATATTGATCTTAACGAACCTCCCATGGAAGACGAGGAGATTAACGAAATTCCCATGAATGACAAGGAGATTAACAAAATTCCCATGGATGACAAGGAGATTAACAAAATTCCCATGAATAGTACTGGTTGACATATTTAATTAGGATAGATCATGTAGCTGCCGCTGACTTAATTTGCTTATTGTTTATTAGATTAGCTAGCGGGGAGCAATTGCTGTCCAGATTAAATTTTACTTTGATATATATTACACACACACACATATATATATATATATAGTGTAATTAAAATTGTTCTTCTCAAAGGAATCAAGACTTACTAATTTGTTTTTCATTTAGTTATATAGTTGGGTTAATTGCGTTTATGAATGGTGGGTTGGTAACTTGAAAGTGTTAAGACACTTTAGCCTATATATATCTATTCATTTCTGATCAGCAACTCCCAGCTCCAGCTCCAGCTCCAGCTCCAAAAGTATTGAAGATGTCTATAAACTCGGACATGATCAACCGGTAAACCTTTCGCTATTAATTGCAGGAGTTGTGGAACTAATATTTGTGACTGAGACTTGTTTTCTTTCCTCCATGATCGATGTACACTAACTTGGCCTTGATTTTCCCATTATACTAGTTGTTTTACCAGTTCATCATATGACCCAGGTTTGCATTCTTTTCTCTATAGCGCGCAACCACATACTTCAGTCTTGATTTACCCGTTGCGCTTTCAGGATTAGGAAATTAGTGAGCCGGGGGAGCCACTGATATCTCCGTTAGTGAACGCACCTCCTGCCGCACTCCACTCGCCAACCCGCAGCCTGCCGCACTGCTTGCACATCAAGTCTTCATTTCATCTATTTTTCTTTGCCTGCACATCAAGTCTTCACATCAAGTCTTCGTATCAAGTTATTGGACTAGACTTATTAGTTCGTATGTCTAAAGTCCAATCACTAAATATAGGCCAAGTCCACACAACCTAAACAACCCTAACAATACGTCAAATATAGGATGACACATGGACACATCTTTACCATGGATCTACGTATCATGTGTCAGGACTACAATCGAGGTATATTTATTCCACATCGAAACTATCAACAAAGATCACGTCAACCATCCATATAAAAGGAGTGCTTATTTCCCAATAAGATAATTACTATTCATTATTACTCTATCAAAATTACTACTTACGATTTTATCATTCAAACAAACTTATTGACTTTGACTATCAAAAAGTTTTAGGCCGGCACTACACTGCGTTCATCCCTAACGGAAGACCGGAAGACCTACTGCTCTTTCTTAGTCTACATGTTACGATGAGGGACACGTGACGAACGATAATTGGACAAAAAGTAATTCTAAGTTGAAACATTTTATGCTTCAACATATAAAATGGGCAATAATAAGACCTAGTAACAGAAACTTAATCATTAGGAATAGTTGTAATTGTTATTTTTTAAGGATTAGGTTTAGATATTATTTTTTAGTTAGGTTTTTGTAAACTCCCTAATTTAGTAGGATATTATTCTAGTATAATTAGGGAGGCAGGACAAGGTAATCATCAACAACCCACGTATTTTCGCATAACCAATTTTAAGGACCAACAAGGTAATATGCATTTAAATAATGCGCTGGCCTATATATATTAAAACTAATAATAAACAATTCCAATAACACTTATAAATATTTTTATGGGTATTTCTTTTATGAACATCTCTTGTAGTTTGCTAAATTTCAGTCCGGAGGGACATCATTGTTTTCTTAATTTTCATGTTTTTGAAGTCAATCTCAATTCAAATATTTAAGAACCTTGCGTCTTGTGATTTTCATTAATTATTTAGTTTCGTCCAATTTTTAAAACTTAATTAATAAATAATGCCGTAATACAATCACTTTCTAAGACTGGAATTCTGAATTTTAGAACTCCTTTAAACTTCATTTCTCAACTGCACTGACTTTGACCATAATTAAAATGATTGAGTCCTATTGGAATTAACCCAACAATTATCTTTCCCTATCTATTATCTAATTAATTACATTTTTTTACCCATTTTTACCCCACGTTTAAAATAAGGGAAGTTGATTAATTACAGCAAACTTGTCGGGTAACATATTAATGTAGGCACAAAGGTACAACCATAATTGGAGGGATCACAATCAAAGATTTGAGCCAACCCATTTGTGCGGAAGTCACAAAAATAACTCCATATCATATCTAATTGATTAGGATGATTTTTTGTCACTCAAAAAAGAGAAAAAAAACACAACAACAACAACAGAGAGCATCATATCAAAGCCAGAACTCTTACCACCAAATCAATTAAAGCATCAACCTTTTTGATAGCGTCTCAAAACTGAAATTGTAGCATCCTCTAGAGAGTTTGCTATACATGAACTCACGAGAAGCAAGCAGCTTCTTTAGCTAAAACCCTAAATCCAAAACCAAAACTCGGATTTTTTCATCTTTCTCATGAAAAGGTCTAAAGAAAAAATCAAACAGCCCCAAGAAGATCAAGAAGATGAAGAGGCTGAGGATGTTCATCGTCAAAATGGGGATCGAGTTTGTGAGCAATGTGGGAAGAGATTTCAAAATGGAAAAGCTTTGGGAGGTCACATAAAAGTTCACTTCAACCAACCTCTCCTTCCCAAGAAGACAATCACCAAGTCAAGGAGCAATAAACACGCTTCTTTTGATGAAGGCAGTACCAACAGCAGCAAGAACAACAACAATAATAACAATAATGGTAGTGTTGTCTCAGTCCAATGCTATGTTTGCAACAAGGATTTCCCATCAATCAAATCTCTGCACGGCCACATGAGGCTCCACCGTGAAAGAGACTGGAAGGGTGTCAAGCCTCCCGCGGATGCTCTGGCCCCAGGTGACGAAAGCAACTCTTCTGATTCAAATGAAAATGCGTCTTCTGAAGAGGCTGACGATGATCATGATGATGGGAGTTTCTCGGATCATAGCATTGAGACAGCAACTGATGCAGCAAATTTTTTAGTGAACTGGAAGAAGATTGAAGAGAGGAGGAGGAGGAGGAGGAGGAGGAGGAGGAGGAGGAGTCAAATTGCTTACCAAACAGTTCATAATTATACAGGGAATATGGTAAAGGAGGAGGAGTCACCAGAGAACATCAAATTTGATGGTGTCAATAGAAAGAAAGCTGTAACCATGGAGGAAAGTAAAAGTATTGGAGGGGCAAAACCCACGAAAGGCAATGGCTTTCTTGATCGAACCCAGAAGAATGATCCAAGAAAGGTTAAAGATTTTCAGTCCAGAAGATCGGATGCAATCAGCGATGTGAGCATGGATGAATCTGTGTTTAGTAGTAAATATACGGATGACCAAGTTGAATACAAGGGCACGCCATTGAAGTTCAAATTTAAACTTAAAGGAAAGGCTTTAAAAGAAGAAGATGAAGATGATGATGATCAGAAAAGTCGGGAGCTGAAGCCAAAGAAGATGATGATGAAGACGCCACCACCTTCGAAAACAGGTAAAACTCCCATAAAAGACAGGGCTTTACTTCATCAAACCCACAAGCAGATTCCAAGAAAAAATCAAGAATTTAGCACTAGATATGCTGAAAAGGGTAAATACCAAAGCACTAGAGCTTCCAGTACCCGAGTTCTTGACAGAACAGAAAAAGCCGAGCCAGTGGAGCATATCATCAAACAGTTTGCGTGCAACATTTGCCCCTGCAAGTTCACAACAGGTCAGGCACTTGGAGGCCACAACCACAATGCAGCAGCTGCAGCACCAGTGGAAGAAGCTCAAACAACAGCAGAAGTTGCATCAGCGGATTTGGAAGATGGAGAGATAAGCACAGATAATGAAAAATTCACCTTGGATCTCAACCAACCTCCTTCTGAAGCCCCGGACGAGGAAGCTGGTCAGTAGATTCATCTGCTTAACTTGTTGATTAGTTCGATTGTCAGGACATTCAACTCAGCAGAGCATTCACTGTGTCCGAGTGAGTTTGACTTTGATAGTTCATGTACTTTATTTTCTCATAGAAAGAGTCAGCACATTATTTGTTTGTCAGTTGGTACTTAGTTCAAATCCTTGTAAAGCTCAAAGAAAAATGAAGGCAAAAAGAACTATGACACAAGAAGAAAATTTCCAATATGGGTAAATTCTTTGATAATTTATTCGGTTTCGGTACATGTTAGCTTGTGTGCTATACAATCTTTTGTCAAGTTCATGCAGCCAAACTTATCATCTAGGAAAGCCCTGGCATGCCAACTGCTATTTTTCAGTACACCGGGCACAGCCGAAAAGGAAATGGACAGGCCCTGCTGCTGCTATGCATCGACACACACGTGTGATTTGTTAATGAAAGACAGTGCTGTGTGAATTTAAGTTGAGAGTTGAGCCCTCTGCCCAGAATAGATTTCTTCACTCTCAGGTAATAACCTCTGGTCAAAATCTTCCACAGTATTCGCCAAAGCTGGCCTCATAAGTGCCTGTGTCTTCAGAATGGATAGCAGTCAATAAGGACTGATGTATTATCATTGGTTTGGAAGCAAGTCAACAGATAGCATAAAAACGACTTGTACAACAATTTCACTTAAAAACAAAATCAGAAGTTACCAATTTTTAAGCACACAAGAACCCATATTCGAAGGAAGTTTGATCCGGCTAATTTCATTCTGAGAAGAATTCGAATGCCAGAAACAATTGAGCCAGAAGAACATAGCAAGATTGGGTGAACAAGATGCAGAAGAAATCAGAGATGCAGAATTCTAAGGAGGAGGAAGTCGAAACCACAAAGTAGTATAGATTATTACAAAAGACCAAACCCTCTAGTTTTAACTTGTTCCCTCAGATTTTAATTTGAATAATGCCAACCTCTAATATTTTATGTCCAATTTCAACACTGTTAACCGTGAATTTTTATGCGTTAATCAGAATGGAACAAAAAATGAGGGGGGGGGGGGGGGGGGAAAGCATTCACATAATTCAACTGTAATCTCAAGAGCACGTATCCAAGCAAATCCCTTCATATACACGTCAGTAATTAGTGTCCTACTAACCAGTACATGATGTTTAGCCCCAAAAATTCAATTGCATCAGTTTCAGTTAGGAACTATCAAGATAACAAAATTCATCCAAATTATCAAGCCACTTTGTTGGTATAATGACCACTTGCTGCTCATATGGTCATGAAATATGGATTCTGATTAGGTAATTCGGTCAAACAAGCAGTACTAAGTGAAATTGATACAAATAATACAAAATGACAGGTGCAGGATTAACAGCAATGAAGTTGTGAAACTACAGCGGATTAGAATGACCCAAATTGGAAATTACAAGGCTGACATTATTCAAATTGACTAGATGGCCAAGATTGAAACTTTTAGTAAATTAGAAGGGATAAAAAAGCATACCCTGGTTTATGAAAAAGCAAGTTTCAATCACGAACACAGAAATTTTAATTCTTAACATATGTTACAGCTAAGATTTAAATTTGATCACGATGTAAAGTTCCTTTTTTTTCTCTTGGATACCTAATGAAATTTTGAAAGATACGCATTATAAGCAATAACTTTATTGATCACAGAAAACATCTATAATTGAGTTGTCTAGGACCTTCATACCTCTGAGTTGCTTTGATTTTCAAGCTCACGTAACTGTTGAATTGTCATTCCATACCATTCATCAATCCAAGAAAAGCAATTCCGATGGCTTTCTATGAAAAGAGCCCTTTCACCCTGCAAAAAATATATTCAGGTACCCTATTAAGAGTTAAACAGAAGGAAACCTCCAAGATTTGAAAATATAAATAGATATTATTCCAGATAGTCACACACATGGTGCAAGATTAATGGAAAACATTGTAAGTAAAGAATTTCATGCTGCTTACTCTTTAGAAAATGAGAAACAATTTTTTTCATTAACAAAGAAAAGACAAGTACATAAAAGGAGAATCTACTGTATACCAATATAAAAAATTATTATTTGTAAATGTTCAAAATCTAAAAGAGCCTACCAATAGCAAAGCTTGTTCAAGTCTATAGCCAAAACCCCAATATGGTGCATCGATGGTAACCAGTTTGTAGGCTGTCATGACTGGATCCGATTTATGCTGAAAATTTTAGGTAACAATTAACAGATTAGAAGGTAGATTTGAAAGAGAATATAAGGGAAATGAAAATCAGAGAGTGCAATAGTTTTCCCCCAAAAAAAATGTATCCATGTGAAAAATCAACATCCAAGCCCATGTAAGATTAAGGTTTTATCCCTTTTATCACGTTCATTTTCAACCAAAAGCTTGTGCAGCATTTTGAACAAGGCATGTTCTTCAACTCTTTATGAACCAGAATAACACAAGAAGGTAAGAAATATTCCAACCTGCCATCCCTGTAGAAGTGGACCACGGCCAGTTTTTGATGACGTAAATTGGGAGAAGTCCATATTGTTACTGCCCACTATATGACTCCAATAATCCCTTGCAGATGAAGCTATATCAACAATTTCCACTTCCCTGTTTGCTAATTGTTGTTTGCTTAGACCATGAACCTAGGTTGTTGGTAAAGTGGCAAAGTAAACAAGAAGAAAAGTAGAATATAAAGGCATTGGAATAAAAATTTCCAATTTCAAACAGAATTAAAAATAAAACAGAAACTTACATTATCTGAATGCCCATTGTCTGCCCTGTGAACTGTTTCAACTGTCAGTTGAAACTTGGTAAAGTACGGGCACTGCAAAATTGCAGAACAACATGATGCATTAAAAAAAAAATTAATTAAAAACATGAACTATTAATGATTGATTCTAGAGATGGACAAATTATTTATTACCTTGATTACTGGTCATCCATTTCCAATCAACCAAAAACCATGTTAGAATGCGTTTTAAGTTTGTTTGAAAGCAAAATATACAAAAATTATGACATAAAAACACATGGAAAACCTGTTTTGCATCTTGGGTATGCATTCCATGCTTCCTCTTGCAAAATGAGAGCATCTGTTGGTGCAAAAGTCGTAAGCCAACTAGGAGCTTTGCTGAAATGAGAAAATGTCTGAATAAGATATGCAACCATGTAACCAGAAATATTTATCTGCATTTGAAGAAAGTAGGTGTAGGACCATAGGTGGTACCAATGATGTGGTCAATTCCGAACCAAACTGATGCACCAAGTAATAAGGATCCCCCAGAATCCCCGGAGATTGAGGATCAATCTCCTTGATCCTGTGTTATCTTAGGCCCAAAGAATCTCCCTGATTCTTTCCTAAACTTGTACATTAAATCCTGTAGATACTTTCCTAGTCTAGGTCTCTGATTTCCTTCCTAGTCTAAGTATTTATTTCCTAGTTAGTTTAACCTAGCATCTGTATAAATACCTCTCTACACTGTAAAGTTATTATTCAAGAAATACAAGGAAATTTCCTACCTCTTTATGGTATCAGAGCCTTAAGGCTCCACCGAGCAGAAAACCCTTCCTCTTTACCAAGTTATGTTTTCTACTGAAGAACCAAATTTCAACATCAATAAATAATTTATGATAGATGCATAAAGCCACCAACCAACAATCTCAATAATTACAAAACAGCAAGTGCAAATGTACAACAAAAAGAACAAGAAAACTAAAAACAAAAATATAACAGTACAATAGATCCCAACACTTCCACGTCAACCAACTTGTGCCAATTCCCATCTCCATGTTTGTATAGAAAACTAATTGACACATAATTGTTTCATCAAGATTTCATTCTAGAATTATCTACCCAAAACTTCTATAATGTTAGAGCATATAACCAACCTAGACCTGCCAAGATTATATCAAAAGAACCATATGAAATCATGATTTCTACATATGAAGTCATGATTTCTACATATGAAATCATGGTTTCTACATATGAGCATAAAGTAAGCACAACAATTAATCAAAAAATTTGTATGTTGCCGATCCATGAGATTATATATGACACAAAACTCCTCAGTCCTCACCTAAGGACATGAACTCAGAACAGTCACAAAAATTTTCAACATGCATACAAGTAATCTGTTCCCGTGTTTAAAGTAATATGTAGTTCACTGTTCAGTAATTTTAAAGAGTTTAAAAAGTAAAGGAACAACTTTCATTAGGAATTTTGGTAAAACTTAAGCTACTTACCTTTGAAGACGATAGATTTTAGAAGAGAAGTGACCCTTTCCTAATACATCATCTTGGAAGGATTTACTCTCCACTATTTCCACCCCTTCAGTACTGGTTGTGTTCTGCTGTTGCATCTTCCTGACCATGTATATCTGGGCTAATTGATACTGCAATTCAAGCATATGGTGTATTGTAAAAACACTAATCGCAAAGCATTTTAGCAGATACATGGAAGCATAAACTAGATAACTTCATTTACCTCTTCCAATGACATGGGCATTACAATACGGCTTCACACAAAAAGTCAAGAGTTAAGGAAACTTCATAAGAAAGGGCATAAATATATCGATACTCCACACTATGAGTCACTACTTACAAATACAGGCATGATTCTATATATAGAGCTATTTATATAGCTCGACAATATCTAATAAGAGAAAATCTTCATATATATACATTCTAAATTTCACCAATGCCATCCAAGACAAGTTTACAGGCAAAAGATAAAAGTTTTTAAAATGTATAAGAATAGAAAACTACGAATTTCTGTAATGTTCCATCCTAGACCACCACAATTAAAAACAACAAAAATTCAAACTTGGCCCTTCTATAAATTGCTCTTCATTTCCTTGGAAACCAAAAAACAAAGAATTGTAGAAAGCTTCAAGGCCAGAAGAAAAACAAAAAGGCCAGTAACTGCAAAGGTGTAAAGGTGTAGGCTTTGTATTAGAACACAAACGAAATAAATTATAACAAGATCAAATAACATCATACATATTCACCAAACTAACCTATCATTTGTAACCGAAAAAAAAAAAAAACAAAATTTGCTCAATATATCCCAATCCAAGTCAACAAATACTAAAACAACACAGAAAAAAAATTAAGTTCAAATGAATTCGCAACACAGGATTCAAAATCGTCTTTAGAAATCATACTTATATTGAAAAAAGAAAAAAGAACAGATAGATGTAAAGTAAGAGAGAAAGGATACAATTCCTTCATCAGCACCATTTTTCAGCGACTTAGTCTTCAAAAATAACCGAAATTTGATGCTTAGCTTCAAATGTGGCACCAAAAGAACAAAACCCAGAAATCAGAAGGAGAATGAAGAACCCAGAAATCACAGAGAAGAAGGCACCGAGGAAGATGTTTGAACAGAAGCTATAAGAAAATCAGCACCATTTTCCAGCGACTTGATCTTCAAAAATCACTGAATTTTGGTGCTTAGTTTCAAACTTCAAATGTGGCACCAAAAGAACACAACCCGGAAATCAGAAGGAGAATGAAGAAATCACAGGGAACAAGGTACCGAGGAAGATATTTGAGCAGAGGCTGTAAGGAAAATTAAGAAAATATCTTTGTTTGCCAAATGCAAAGAAGCAAGTAGATTTCTTTAATGTTATAAAAGCCGTTGGCCTTGTGAAGGCCACGTCACAGCTCACAGGGAGTCCATGAGTGCTTCGTCTTTGACTTTTGAGCTTCTAGACCGACCGGAACCAACGACTCTTCCACACGTTATCCCGGTGCCACCAAGCGGTGCCGTTTAAGTCGTTTTGTTTTTTGTCAAACGACTCTTCCACACGTTATCCCGGTGCCACCAAGCGGTGCCGTTTAAGCCGTTTCAATATAGAAAGAATATATTTTTATATTTTCTAATTGAATATTGTTATCTTCTTTTCTAGACAACGACAACACCCCATTCCTGCATTGCGTGGCTCCAGTCCAGTCGGCTGAATTTTGCTTAATTTCGAAGAACGGCAATCACAACAAGGCTTTGTTTAATTTTCTTGGTTCTGTTAAGCCCAAATAACCCGGCAAACTTGTCACCACAACCTGACTTGCATATTTGGCAATTATCGCATGAATTATTATGTTTGTCAATAATTCGAGTAGTAGAAGAGTGCAGATTTTCCTAGAGTTTAAATGTCTTTAATAATTTATATGTATTCAATTATGATTTTTAAAAAGTTAATAAAAATTTGCGATATTCAATTTATACTTTATAAAGATTAATAAGGTTATTAAAATTGAGTCATATGACATTTTATAACTCTATAAAAATTTGGTGCATTTAAAAAATCAATGAGTATTGTAGATTTTATTATAATTATTATATATATAGTATTTTAAAGGGGTGTATTGAATATAGAATTTAGACAATTTTTATGTAGTTTTAATTAGTTTCTAATTCTAGATAGCCATTATCATTTGGCCCAAAAACCCATAGGTTTGTGAGGACTCGGTTGGCCCGATGGACAAAAACTCAGCCTGATCCGCTATGGGTCGTGGGCTGGCTTGACTCGAAAGTTAGCGGACTGAACTTGGGTTTAGAGTATTCAAACCTGATAGCCCCCCACTACTGCTAGGTAAGCCCAACCCGGCCCGCTCATATAAACCCGACCCTGTTTGGTCCTGAAATGACCAACTCGATGAGACCTGCTGGGGGTTCTTGGACCAGCCGCGTGGTGTCTCGGGCCCACTGGGGGCATTGTGGTTCGGCAGGGATCCTGCAAACTAGACACCGGTGCGGTGTCGGCCAAAGGGGCTCCGATGCCTAAGTTAGTATCTGACTGCCGAGCGACAAGTAAATACAGTGCTCTGGATCGGTTCCGAGTGTCTTACCTTTGTGAAGGGTTTCGGGGTATTTATAGTAGCCATAACTGCGGTAGGTGGGCTACTGTTACGGGAGCAGGTGGTGCTTTGTGGCTGAGAGCCGCCTGACAAGCCCTGGACATCCGGAGGAGGCGCCAGCTGGAGTCCCAACCTGCCTCCGTCAGGGAGTTAGTGTGGCAGAGTTGGTTAGGTGACTGTCGCAGCCAGCTGTTGTCTGTTCAATGTCAGATGCCGAATAGCGGGTCTGTAGTATGGTGCCGATCGGCGGACCGTGGGTCGTGAGGGTGCCGATCAGGCAGTCGGTCGGCGGCCTTCCTGTCCTGATGGGACCTGTGCTAGGGTGGTCGGTCGATATGGTGTCAACAGACCCGTAAGTCCGAACATATAACATAAAATCACAAATATTTGGAGTACATATTATTCCATACATCTCAAACAAATAAACTCTTTAAGGTTACAAGTAAAAATCATTGGAGTACATACTCTTCCATAAGCAGTTTAACAGCTTATGCAAATTCACATACAATGAAATGATTTGTAAGTGTTGTTGCTCTAGAACCTCCTTCAGAATGCGATGATGACTTTATTGATTCACAATCAAGGTATATCTAAAACACACATATATACGTGCACACAAAAGAATGGACACTTAGAGTTGACATGATAGGGTCCAGATGAGCAAAAAATTTAGGAGGGTCTTCCATTGAAAACAATTCGATTCCTACAATACATATAATGATGTTACCTAAAATTTTGGGTCCTCCAAGAAAAATAATGATATTATAAGATCAATGCAAGTAGATGAACTATGGAGCAAACATACAAAGGAAGAACAAAGAGTGTGCAGAATTTCAGAAAGGGGGAAATATTTGAGAACAAACCAGCACACTACAACACATAACACTACCACCAAATTCTTTCGTGGGCTATTCATAACATAAAGTCACAAAATTTATTTCAATCTATCGAGTAATTCTTTCATATTCAATTTTCTTTAACAACTTTAAAATTTGTAAAATAGGTTATTTTTAAAAGCTCATTTGAGTCCAGCCCAGGTGGGCTTATTAGGCCCGTTCGGAAAAGTCCAAAATAAAAAACTCAACCTGACAAAGGGCTTGGGTTTTTATATATGTAACTAAACTCGCCCGGTCCGGCTCGATACTTTTAAAATTATGAAATATCCCGGTCCAACGTAGCCCGTTCGGCCCTAGTCCAAAAAATTTGGGTCGGGCATGCCCACCCGACCCAATGCCGAGGGCAAATTCTAGGTGTATTTAATTTATAATTTTAGAGAGTTTATATAAGTCATAGGGTATTCAATTCATAATTTTTTAAAACTTTAAAAAAAACTCTATCAAAAGTTGAAAGGTATTTAATTCAAATTTTTAGCGAGTTTTATAATTTCTATGTTGAGGAAAAATTTGTTCGTCAAACATAATTTCACCACCACTACATGAGCAATGGGGTTTTAGTATTTATTTTAAGTTCGACCCATTCAAGATAAGTGTGCCTCTTAATTACAACTCATTGTTTAAAAGGAAAACCCTTTGATTCCAAAATATAGAAACACAGTAAAGAGATGGTGTTTATTTGTTTTTACAGTTACGCCTAAGTCGAGCCTTAGATTACCTACGTATCCGTTTTCGAAATCAAGCCACTCGTAGTTCTGGAATTTTTAATAAGTGAATGACTTGTTAAAAATAAGAATTGTATTTTGAAATGTGTTTGGAAATGTCTTTGGGAGAATTTAGTTGGAAAGAACCAATGATTCAAAAATAGTTACGGTTGCGTCTAGATTAATCCAGATGCCTACGTACCCTTAGCAGGATCAAACCGACGTAGTTCGAAAGATTTTTAATGTGTGAATGGCCTATTAAAAATGTGGAAGAATGTTTTTCATTTAGTGAATGAATGGACAATTGGGTGAATTTCATTTGAGAAACCAGAGATTCAATTTTTAGATTGTGGTTGCATCTAGAGTATCCAGATTACCTATGTATCCCTCTACATGAATCAAACCAATGTAGTTCACATGGTTTTTTAATGAGCGGATTTTTGGTGATGGAATTTGAGTGGCATTTGTAGTATTGGAAGCTTATTTGGGCATGGTGGTATTTGGATTGAATTTATAAATGAGGTGGTTGGGGTGAATTTGGTTAGGGAAAACCAGGGATTCTGTTTGGGCTTACGGTTGTATTTAGATTGACTCTCTAGATTTCTTACGTATCCATCTACGGGAATCAAACCGGTGTAGTTCACAACTGGATTTCAGAATGAATTTGGAGTTTGGAAATTTAGGATTAAATGGGTAGAAGACCAATCCGAAATTCCATGATGATCTTGTACCACTTGAATTTGATTTGCGAACTAATGAGCATTTTTGGATTTAACCTCAATAATTTGTGATTTGTGAATTTGAGAAATTTGAACCACTTATTTGCTAATCAAATATTGTTTGTTGGTGAAGCCCAGTTGATCCATTGTGGGAGCTATTAAATGAGCCATTAGAGTCGATTATTTGTCAACTAGAAAGTGTTGACTTTGAATCCACCTTTTTTTATTCCTCGTGCAGCACCACCGCACGTCTACTGGCATTTGCATAGCTCTCTTCATTTTGGAGGCTTTGATTATTTTAGCAGTTGACACTCCATTATTTATTCTTTTCCCCGAGAAGGCAAGGACCACTTGATATGACCCCACCCGAAAACACAAAAGTAGTACACTTGGGCCCTACTCCCGTCTGACACAAACGTGGTGAGAAAAAGGATAAACGCAAATTTCACTAATTCATGCCTCCGCCTCTCGAGGCTCGATTCTCATGCAACGTCCCTGTAGGGTTAAAAAAAACAAGAAAACGTGTGAATGTACGAAAGAGATGTTTTAAAAATATATTTTGAAAACATCTAATTTTTACCCTCCATTTTTCCAAACCATGCATGCATACGAAAACCATTTCAAAACCCGTTTAGTGACACCATGAATCCAGAAGTCTAGTGACACCACGAAATCAGTTCACATAACTCACAACCAAACACGAATTAATACCTTAATTATGTGGGAATCGTCACAGAATTTACATACAATCACATCATATCCAAGCCATTCTCAAAGCATAATATCAAACACCAACGTACTGCCTCACTGGCAGGCACATCACCAATTCCCATGCGGTCAACTCATCATCAATACACAAACACATCATCAATCATCATATCATAAGGGCACTACCGGTAGGCCATCACATACACACTCGCTCGGGAACCGGAGCCTCAGGATCGGAGTCCAAGTTATCACAACACGGTCTCAGAAATCGGAGCCCCAAACTCGACGTTCGAGACTCACATTCTAGCAATCAACACGATCATCATACCATTACAAGTCACGTCATTACACACCATGCATATCGAGAAACATGTATTCACATCACAACACGTCACATCAGATATCACAATCCAAATCCACAAGCATAATCTCGGGCTCAAGCCCCAAACACAGCTTAAATATCATTTTTCGAAAAACGTGCCATGAATGCACCTTTCGTAAAAACCATTCAGAATTTATATAAAAATTATAAATATTCCAAAACACGTTTTTTCATGTCATAATCCACATTCAACTCAAAACCACATTCGAAATGGTGTTCAAAACATAGTTACTAGAACTTCGTAAAACGTATAATAAAATATTAATTAAATATTCATAAAATAATTGAAAATCCGATCAAATTCCCTATCAGTCAATATCATCAAAATCACATAGAAACACATTTAAATCCTATAAATATGCATGCATAATAGTTTAGGGAAAGAAAGTCCACTCACACCATCTGTAACGCCAAAATCCGTTTTGCATGCATTTCCGTAATTTTCACGAATATCACTTCCTACCATAAACCATATATTAAGGTCAATAATCATCCCCTAAATCTTATCTTTTAATCCCATAATTTTCTGAGATTATTAAACCGATTTAACACGAACCTAAACCTTCGGACACCCAAAACTACCCCTAAACGATATTTGATTGACTTGAGAATTATACCATTGGACTCGTAACACTGAAAGGATGAACTTTCATATTGACCGCACCTCGAGATTCCCGCTCACGCGCCCCGATGCACCTCACAAAGTGGTTGCACGTGGGAGCCACGCGCCAAGCACTGTGCACTCACCATCACCCTTTGTCCAACCCGATTCCCCTACTATTTGGGTCATCCGACCCGTAACATGACCCGGGTTTTTCTCAATCGTTTCTAACTTATTTTCAGTTCTATTTTGTCCAACAAACTCGTAATCCATCAAAGAATAGCTCTAAGATATTACATTCTTGAAAACTTACCTCAAATTTGTAGCTCGAGTTCCAAACTCCCCGGCCATGGCATCCCAATCAATTCCTGCCTCATTCCAGGGTCCAAACCGTTCTTTTTATGTTCCAAGATAATCATACAACGT
The DNA here is from genome assembly GCA_032719365.1 of Prinsepia uniflora. Classification (NCBI taxonomy): domain Eukaryota; kingdom Viridiplantae; phylum Streptophyta; class Magnoliopsida; order Rosales; family Rosaceae; genus Prinsepia; species Prinsepia uniflora. Next base: position 67,070,440 of record CM064868.1, on the reverse strand, counting down.
CCAGGGGAGCTCGAAACCTGCTAACTTCCAAGCTTTGGGCTCGAAACCTAAAAACCTGAAACACGACCTCACGGGCACACAGCCTTCGCTCCCATTCCAGCTATTTTTTCCTCACCGGTTTCATTCCATGATCACACCATTTTCCTCATCTTTGTCTCACCCTAACTCTTTCTCTTTTTCCTGGCTTGAAACCTCACGGTGGTGAGTGTTTCAAGTTTTCCCCCGTCTCGGCAACCTAGCATCACACACACATACACACACACACACACACACACACACACACACACACACACACACACACACACACACACACACACACACACACACACACACACACACACACATACACACACACACACACACACACACACACACACACACACACACACACACACACACACACACACACACACACACACACACACACACACACACTTATATACACTAAGTCGGTAGATCTTGAGGAAATATCAAAACATTTCAGACCTTGACACATGGAAACATCTAATTGGTTCCCAAAATAAAATGACAAAAATGTCATTCTAACATAATTACCAAAATGCCCCTATGTAATCTAAACCCGAATCGAGATCATTCGAACTCCATTTTGGGCATACCGCTTGCCGACGTACTCGTGAGATCGAGACCTTCCTAACGGCTTTTTCGGAATCGCCAAAAACCATCCTGATAAAAAAGGTCAACATTTTAACCTTGGTAAGTCAAAGTCAACCTTTAACTTTGACCTAAAAGTCAACTTTTGACTTTGACCAAAAAGTCAACTTTTAACATTGATCAAAATATGACGACCCGGAAATTCGAAAAAGGAAAAATTGGAAAAATTGGAAAGGAATGACGATTTTGCCCTTGATTATAAGGGGTAAAAGTTGACTTTTTTATCGAAACCTTGTTTGGACTTTCTGGAAGGACCGTTGGATTGGTCTCGAGACGCTGAGTCCGTAAACAGGCGTCATGCATCAATCGGAGTTCGGACGTGGAAGTTACAGGTCTAGAATTGTGAGGGGTATTTTGGTCATTATGTGTGCAGGGGTAAAATGGTAATTTGGCTAGTACTAGCTGATTCAACCATGTTAATGATGTATTAAGCTAAGTTAAGGACACCTTTGCCTGCTAATTTGGATGAGGATTCATCACCTGGTGACATCTGTCACTTGATTATGCCAATTAGTGGCACAAAATAGCAGGAGGTGGGAGATATCTGTGGTGGAATTGAACCGTGTGTGTGCTTCCCTCAAATAAAAACAGAGGATGGGTATAATTGATCCAAGGCAACAATCAATTACCTAAATTGAAACCGTGAGACTCCTTTCGAATTGAGAGTGTGACATCGTGAGGAAATCGAAAGAAAAAGGGGAAGAACAGCCTAGGGAACTCGAAAACCTTAAATTAGAACTTAGGATTGAATTATGCAGTTTGGGATTAATTGATGGAAACAGAGATGAGAATGAGCTTATGAAGACTTAAACGAGTTGAATGGAATCGAAATTGAAGGAAATGGTGAAGAGACAAGCCCAGATGGACCTTGTATTCGTTTTACGAATTTTGAGTTGAGTTCGAATGGTTGGCAGGAATTAAAGTTATAATTGAGACTGGAACCAGGTTTAGATGAATCATGTGAAGCTTCTGAGTGAATCAATTGTAAGAAAACAAATGGAATTAATCGAGATTGAAGGATGAACAATGCTCACCTGTTCTTCCATATTTTGAATTCGAATTCGATTGGATTGAGGTAAGTTCTAATGTAATTAAGATTACAGAACCATAATTAGATGCATAACGATGCTATTCGTTGAATCAATTGAAGAAATATAGTTGAATTGGGCAGGATTGAATCGGGTTGCACCGCAGGACCCGTTTGCACGGAATCAGACGAGGATGATGAACAATGATCACTGTAGCAGGCGCGTGGCTCCCACGCGTGGGCACAATTCCCAAGGTGAGGTCAACACGACTTTTGTTCTATGCAATGTAACGAACATTTTAGCTTTGGTTTCGAGTCAATCGGACACCGTTTCGATATTATTTTGAGGGTCCGAAGGCTTATGTTAAGTTTTTAATTCGTAATTAATTCCCGGAAAATTATGGAAAATTAATATGATATTCATTGAGTCATTAGTGACCCTTAATGATGATTTTGGGCTGGACTTGGGATTCCTGGAAAGTGTCAGAAATTACGGAAAAGCGTTCAGCTCTGAAAGCCAGCGATATGGACGGTATGTGAGTGGACGTTTGTTTTATAAATTGAGATGCATGCATAGTTAAATGTTTAAATGTTTTACATGATTCATTGCATGATTTTATTTACAATGATTGCATGATGATTTGATATGATTGTTTATTGGATTTATGGATTATTTAATCAGCTTCGGGCACGTTTTACGAGGAAAGTACAATTGATGATTTTGGGCTAGGCCCGAGATTTTTAAAGGATGTTTTGACTTGGATTGTGAGTTAAAGATGATTTTATGGAATTGAATGATTTTTGGATATGATTTTACGGATTTACGTGCATTTAATTATTTAATAATTTTTTGGATTTAAGAGAAATGAGATTTGGGCTTGAGACCCCGTGATAAATGGTTTTGACGTGGTTTTAATGATGATTTTGAAATAAAGATTTTGATTTTGTATGTTTGTTCAGTGCCCTCAGATGTGTAATTCCTGGGTAGACTTCCGATGTGCAATTCCCGAAGTGACTCCAGATGTGTAATTCCCGGAGTGACCGGATGTGTAATTCCCGGTGAGGCTGGATGTATAATTCCCAGCAGATCTAGATGTGTAATTCCCATAGGCTCTGGATGTGTAATTCCCAGACGAACCTCGGATGTGTAATTCCCGAGTTATGTGATTTGTGTTATGATAAAATGGTTTTATGAAATGATTTTCATGTGTTTTGTCTTGGAAACCGGTGATTCATGTGTTTGACCCTATGTATGCATGGTTTGATAAACTGGAGGGTAATTGATGTATTTTGAAATGAATTTTGAAATGATATTATTTTTGTCCACTCACACCTTTCCTGTTTTAATGACCCAGCAGGCCGTGACACGACGTTCGGGGCTGATCGACAGGCGGAGCCGTAAGCGGAAATCAGTGCAGTTATCCCTTGTCTGACAGGTGCTGATGTGACAACCCGTCCCGAATTATCAGGATTAATTACGAATTAATGATGGATTATAATTGCTAATCGGGAATTAGACGAGGATTAACGGACGAGCAGGGTGAAATGACGATTTTGCCCCAAGAATAGGCAAATCGTTGATTTTTTATTCAGGCAGTCAAATGGACCTTAGCCGATGATTGTGACATAGTTCGGGACGTTACGAGTTCATAGACAGGTGGCACGCCCGATTCTGACGTTCGAGGAAGAAGTTATGACGTTCGGAAGTCTGGGGGTATTTTGGTAATTTATTTGAAAGGGGAAGAAAGCTGACTTTTGACCCGAGAGGTCCAATTTCCGATGGCCATGGACCGTTGCGTATATCTGGTCGATATGAATCCGTAGGCAGGCGGCACGTCGAAATCGGACGTTTGACGGAAAAGTTACGGTTCACAGAAGTTCGAACGTACTATTCAGTGAATTACGAAACTGATGCCTTTTGCAATTATGTGGGACCAGATATTTTTCCCAAGGCCCAATGGATGAGTGACAAGTGTCACTCATCTACTGGCCACCCTTTTTTCATTCATTCATATCATCCCTTGCTTGTTCGTGCATACCAACCCTCACAAACCCAAAACCCTTCAAACCCATCCATCGACCCTTTTCAATCAGGGTTGCTGGACGGAGAGAGAGGAGTAGAGAGAGGAGATTGAAGTGATGAAGGTGGTGGCAGGATCGGCTGAGCCATCGTGCACGGTGGAGAGAGGTAACTCGGTTTTGACTTTTGAATTCAATAAAGCGATTTGGGCATTATGGACGGTTTTGGATGTTTGGATAAGGATTACTAGGTTGTTAGGAGTGAGTAGAGACGATGTGTGATGGCTGAGAGGGGCGGTGCTGCCCAAGAGGTGATCGGGGAACTTGGACCGAAATGAGGGGTTTAGAATGGATGGGATTTAGGTGTTTTTTGTTGTTTTCTTCATTCAAAATGATTGCTCGTGATGAATTAGGAAGATTGGAATCAAAAGGGGAGGAAACGAACTGAAAATGAGGGAGGAAAATGGCTGAACCGGCCACGCCGATTCGGCTGGACCGGTCGCACAGGAAAACCAGTCTGGATCGGTTCAGACGCAGGTTGAAGATGATCTACAGTTGGCGCGTGAGCCCCATGGGTAGCCCCTTTAGGCAGCACGTAGAGGCGCGTGAGACATAATTTGGGGAAGGTTCCAACATGCCAAATCATCTATTCAATGTAACGAACATTTTGGGACTGGTTTCGTGTCGATCGGGAATCATTTCGATATAGTTCGGGTTGTCCAAAGGTTTAGGTTCAAGTTTAAAAATAGTTAAAAATTTCAAAAAATTACGGGACTTTATTGAGGGGTTATTTAAGTATTTAGTAACCCTCTAAATTAATTTGGACAGGTTCGGGAATCTTGGAGGCAACAATTGGCCCGGGAAGGACGGATGGCACTCGTATCAAGGAGCGGCTTCAGACGGTCTGTGAGTGGACTTGTTTTATGAATTCGATGCATGCATAAATTTTTATAAATGTTTTAAATACTTTTTTTTATGCCATGAGTGCATTTGTTTGTGGTAGCCTAGGATTTACGTATTTGTACGTATTTCAAGATTTCTGGTTTTATACGTTGGTTATACGTGCTAGGTTTTCAATGAGGGTTTAATGAATTGGTTTTGGATTTTGAAAATGAAATCGAGCACGAGACCCATTTGATTTATGAACTCTCGGACTTGGTGTCCATTTGATTTGACGAGGAATCGGACCGAGGGTCCATTTGAGTATACGATCGGGCTGAGGGCCCTGTTGGTTTATGAATTCGGGCTTGAGGCCCTATTGGTTGTGAAATCGGGCTTGAGGCCCCGTTATTTATGGTTTCGGGCTTAGGGCCCAGTTAGTCGTGATATCGGGCTAGAGGCCAAGTTATTTTGAAATCGGGCTTGAGTCCCAGTTCGGTTTATAAAATGAGAAATCGGGCATGAGACCATGTTGAACTGTGGATTTAGGTCGAGGCCTGTGAAATGGATTTGAATCGAATTCGAGGAATCCCGTTAAGATTAATCGGGTATGAGACCCAGTTGAAACATGTTTTGAGAAAGAAAGAAAGTATTTGAAATGTACAAACCCTCCTTATGATTTATATGGTCTCCTCCAGACGTCGACCTAGAGAGTCACGATCCACAGACCAGAATGGGTATCCCCATAGGGATCCCATTCTAGGAGGGGGATTTATGAGTATGATGTGGTCTCGGACCAGATTTCGGAGAAATGATGGGACTATGTCCGAAGATAGAGCCTTCCAGATGGAGAATTCCTGGGGGAAGACTCGGAGTGAGACCCCGAGTAGTGTGCACACTAGTATAGATATGATGAATAGTGATATATATCGGGGATGTGTTCCCTAGGGGCTGTGTGCCCCGAGTTGGTATCTTTTCGGAAGTGCCGCGGATGGGTTATATGTATGTTTATACATATGAGGTTTTATGAAAGTGATTTGGGGGCGGAGACCTTGTGTTTTATGTTTTGGAAAGTGGTTTGGGGCAGAAACCGCGTATTATGTGTTTTGGTATTTCACTGAGAACGGTTTTGGGTTGAGTCCCACTTGTGTTTGATTTGGGCTGAGTTCCCATGTATTGACTTACGGGTTTTTGTGATTTTGGGTCAGGGACCTATAAATGGATTTATGGTTCATGACGATTTATGGGGACCGGGCATGAACCCTTGAAAGGTTTTAAGAATGTTTTCAAACGGTTTTATGAATGTATGGTAAATGGTTTTTGAATGCATGCATATGCTTTTAATGAAGGGCATAAAGTCTTTGTATGAAAATATTTTATTAAAATATTATTTTGTCCACTCACAGTTTTCGTGGTTTTAATGCCCTTCAGGTTGATCGCGGATGCGGGCTGTAGCAGAGATCGAGGCATCACACTCCTCTTCCTACGATCCTGGCGTAGTCTGGAAGCCCCGGTGTGGGCTAGAGACGGAATTTTCCTTATTCTGACACTTCGTGTCAAACGGGATCAGGCACATCCCACGTTAAACCCGGGGGATTTGGGACGGGTTCTGACAAAGTGGTATCAAAGCAGGTCATGATCTTAGAGTGCGCTCAGGTTGAGGATGTGATGTATCTGAAGTCATAACAGCCCGTCATCAACTTGATAGTTATGGTAAGAGTAGGATGAAACTCGATGCAAAGGTTTAAGGATTCGATTGGCATCCAATGTCGTACATGTCTCGTGTTTCGAGGAAGTGGATCCCGAGTAGGATCAGTATTCGTGTGAATCCAACGGCTTAGAGCCGTAGTGTTACTGGTGAGTAGGATGCAGTGGACCAGTAGACACCATGTGACGACCCGAGGGTCGAGACCGTTGTCGGTCGTGTCATGACAGATTGGAGAGTGTGCTGTAGAGAGTAGCTGAGGTCATGGTTGACCCGAGTGAGATTGTTGGGAATAGGAACGTTTGACCCTACTTGGCATGTGTTACCATATTATGACTTGTCAAATCTCGATGGGATGTCTACTAGCAGTGGATGCCGGAGTAGTTGTGGTGTGACGCGATAGGATACGATTGTGCATGTAGTGCTTGTGCAGTGTTGGCACGGAGTAGAGCCAAGTTCTTGTGGAGGCCAGCGGCTTAAAGCCGTAGAGTTACGAGAGGATGAGATCCTCACAGTGTGGTTACTGGTGGGTTGGACACCAGTAACGGGGCATGACGACTCTTTGGAGTCGAGAGCGAGGGATCGGTCTGGATGGTTGGGCTGCAGTGGGTAGCCGGGTTCATGACAACCCCAGTTCGAGAGTGATTGGCCCGACACTAAGTAAAATGAGGGGATCCGGTTCATGAGTACCATTGTGAGATGAGATTTGGAATCCTAAGATGGACCGATCGGTGGATGTTGCGTGCGGAGTGGTTGGTACCAGCGGTCAACTACCGCATGGACTTGGAGTCTCAATAGCATAGTGTTTCTGAGTTTGGTCTGCATAAGGTTTTGGCAGACGTTGTTATCGATGGACGTAGTCGAGTCTTTTCAAGTTGGATAGGCTCAGGTTACCGTGACGATTGTGACGATAGGATTCGTCAGCTGTGACAATGATACGAGGTGCGTGAGTGACGCACAGTACGAGCAGTGATTCTGGATTCGACTCGGTTACTGCTGAGTGCGATCGCGGAATAAGACGCTGACGTTGGGTGTTGGCATACTTGCCACGTTACCTCTATGAGGTGAATGTGACGAGTAGAATATACCTGGATGAGTGACAGGTGCCCTAGATATCCTTGGATGGATTGCACGAGTGTGAGTACTGGAGTTGATCCCATAGAGTTGGGAGGTGCGAACTAGTATACCAACGGGATAGTAGAGGTGCCCAGAGTGGCGAGCATGTGAGTTCGGCGGGCACTGAGCGAGACAGAGAGGATCCTGAGTGGCTCAGTGTGAGGCACCGGGGGTACTTGGTTTGGTGACCAGTTCCCTGATGATATGAGACTTGGGGCACGAGTGTGTGTCCAGAAGTAGTAACGTTAAAGATTGAAATGAATAAGTGGCATTCGGATGAAAAGATATAATCTGATGACGTAAGCGTCTTATGATGTAAGGGTCGGTTGGTTAGATATGGTAGTACACAGAGATTTGGCTTCAGGTCACGACAGACGTTGCGATCTGTTTAGCCTACCGACCGATGCCAGTGGATTCCGACCAATTCTGTGAGTCAAAGTTGGATTAGATTGATTAAAGGTACGAGATGCAAGTGTTAGAGGACGTTTATGCACATCAGTAAATAGTTTACAAGGTTTAACCTTGAGTCGCGTAAATTCCACTCGGAATGAGTGTGCCTGCATGTGCGGTATTCAGAGACGCGCGGATGAGTGTGCCTGGATGTCCGGTTGAGCTGAGGACTTGAGTGTCCATTGCGGATTCATTTTGATTGACTACGGTTGACCATACCTCCTGAGTTGAGGACTTGGGAATCATTTGCCTATAGGACGCGGAGATGCTCGTGTAATGAGTGAGCTTAGTAATGGGAAAAGAAGCAAGGTTTCCACTTGATTGGAACTTCGGAATCAAGAGAAGTTGTGACTGAGACGTTGAGAGAAGTGCTTGATTCCGCATTGGTGATGGATGTCCCGAGGTCACTAAGTGTGACACTTTGGTAGATAGTGCTGGGTACTGGAGTATGACATAGGGTGGACTTTGATGTCATCATCTTGGATTATCCTTAACTCTTCCCTAGGTGGGACGACGAGGAGTGATATGACAGCTTAGGAGTTCAAAGAGGGTGTAAGAACCGAACACCTAGGCTGTGGGTCAAATTTGTTTGACTTGACGAGTAGATGGTATTTAGCGTCACTGGATGTGACGAGTCAGTTTCTGAAGTAGCGAACCCATGTTGGTCTTATGGGTTACCTTACGTCGACCGAGAAAGCTGATAGTGGATCCTAGGTGGATCGAGTAATGTGGTTGGACGTTGCCTGAGTACAGTCTTCGAGTAGGTCAAGTGGAGCCTTGATGATTTTTGTGATGGAGGTGCACCGGTGTGTTGTGCGCATTGGACGATGGGATTGACCACGGTCAATCAATATGTCGGGTCAAGAGTGCCCGAGAGTATGAGTATGGTGTATATTGGATAGAGTCCTAGATGGACATGAGTAGCGATCGGATTAGATCCGATAGTGACAGTTTGGGGACTCAAGTGAGTCTAGATGTCAGCGGTGATCGCTGAGTGATGCGAGATACGATGTGGGGACTCGAGAAAGAGTCGAGATCCAAGTAGAGCAGTGAAGCGCAGTGGAGCCGGGAGTTGTCGGGTGGTCATGAAGTCGTGACATATCGTGGTAATAGATTGATCGGTATCCGACGAGTTCGGATTGGTATGGTATTGATGGGACTCTAAGAAGAGTCAGTATAGACATAGGTTTGAGGATGACCTGTGAGTTGGGATTCGTGTCATTGTGATGGCAGGATCTATAGAATGTTGTCTGATCGGATGCTGAGCAGGTTGTCATCTTGGATGTGATAACCCTTAGTGGGGATGCGTTTTTCACCCTGACAATTATAGGATGGAACGTGTCTGAGTGTTAGGCTGAAAAGACGTTTGAATGGCAATATGGTATTGTTGACCTGTCAAGTGCGACGGGTGATATCTACGAGTGTCGACGTTCTGTCTCGAGTGAGACTTACGAGCTGACGTGATGACTCTCACGAGTCGACGATCGGAACACTGTTGATGAGAGTGAAGTTGGAGCTTGGGAAGCTCTAGTAACGATACGTACCGATGAGTACGATATGTGTGTCGGATGTGTACGGTTACACGGGTACCCTCGTGTGTGGGTGCAACGACCTGAGTCGAGGAACATGATTGGATTCCACAATTTGGTTGTGGAATTGGGTCGATTTGAATTCGAGGTTGAAATTATTTAAGGGGGGAAGATTGTGACGACCCGTCCCGAATTATCAGGATTAATTAAAAATTAATGACGGATTAGCCTTGCTAATTGGGAATTAGACGAAGATTAACGGACGAGCATGGTGAAATGACGATTTTGCCCCTAGAATAGGCAAATCGTTGACTTTTCGTTCAGGCGTTCAAATCAACTTTGGCCGATGACTATGACGTAGTTCAGGACGTCACGAGTTCATAAACAGGTGGCACGCCCGATTCTGACGTTCGAGGAAGAAGTTATGACGTTCGGAAGTCCGGGGCTATTTTGGTAATTTGGTTGAAAGGGGTAGAAAGTTGACTTTTGACTCGGGAGGTCCAATGGAAGAGGGCCGAGGACCGTTATGTAGATCGGGTCGATACGAATCCGTAGACAGACGACACGTCGAAATCGGACGTTCGACGGAAAAGTTACGGTTCACGGAAGTTCAAACATACTATTGCGCGAATTATGAAACATATGCCTTTTTTAATTATGTGGGCCCAGATATTTTTCCCAAGGCCCAATGGATGAGTGACAAGTGTCACTCATCCACTGGCCACCCTTTTTTCATTTATGCATATCATCCCTTGCTTGCTCATGCATACCAACCCTCACAAACCCGATCTCACCCAAACCCATCCATCGACCCTTTTCAATCTGGGTTGCTGGACCGAGAGAGAGGAGCAGAGATAGGTGATTGAAGTGATGACGGTGGTGGCAGGATCGGCTGAGTCGTAGTGCACGGTGGAGATAGGTAACTCGGTTTTGACTTTTGAACTCAATAAAGCGATTTGGGCATTATGGACGGTTTTAGATGTTTGGATAAGGATTAGTAGGTTGTTAGGAGTGTTTAGAGATGGTGTGTGATGGCTGAGAGGGGCGGTGCTGCCCAAGAGGTGATCGGGGAACTTGGACCGAAATGAGGGGATTAGAACGGATGGGATTTATGTGTTTTTTTATTGTTTTCTTCATTAAAAATGACTGCTAGTGATGAATTAGGAAGATTGGAATCAAAAGGGGAAGAAATGGACCAAAAATGAGGGAGGAAAATGGCTGAAACAGCCACGCCGGTTCAGCTGGACCGGTCGCACAGGAAAACCGGTCTGGACCAGTTCAGACGCAGGTTGAAGATAATCTACAGTGCGCGCGTGAGCCCCACGCGCAGCCCCTTTGGATGACGCGTGGAGGCGCATGAGACATAATTTAGGGAAGGTTCCAACATGTCAAATCATCCATTCGATGTAACGAACATTTTGGGACTGGTTTCGTGTCGATCGGAAATCATTTCGACATAGTTCGGGCTGTCCGAAGGTTTAGGTTCGCGTTTAATAATAGTTAAAAATTTCAGAAACTTACGAGACTTTATTGAGGGGTTATTTAAGTATTTAGTAATCATCTAAATTAATTTGGACAGGTTTAGGAATCCCGGAGGCGACGATTGGCCCGGGAATGACCTATGGCACGCGTATCGATGACCGGCTTCGGACGGTCTGTGAGTGGACTTTTTTTATGAAATCGATGCCTGCATAAATGTTTATAAATGTTTTAAATACTTTTTTTTATACCATGAGTGCATTTGTTTGTGGTAGCCTAGGATTTACGTATTTGCACGTATTTCAAGATTTCTGGTTTTATACGTTGCTTATACGTGCTAGGTTTTCAATGAGGGTTTAATGAATTGGTTTTGGATTTGGAAAATGAAATCGGGCACGAGTCCCATTTGATTTACGAACTCTCAGACTTGGTGTACATTTGATTTGATGAGGAATCGGATCGAGGGTCCATTTGAGTATACGATCGGGCTGAGGGCCCTGTTGGTTTATGAATTCGAGCTTGAGGCCCTATTGGTTGTGAAATCGAGCTTGAGGCCCCGTTGATTTATGGTTTCAAGCTTAGGGCCCAGTTAGTTGTGATATCGGGCTAGAGGCCCAGTTGATTGTGAAATCAGGCTTGAGTCCCAGTTCGGTTGTTGAAATGAGAAATCGGGCATGAGACCCTGTTGAACTGTGGATTTAGGCCGAGGCCTGTGAAATGGATTTGAATCGGATTCGAGGAATCCCGTTGAGATGAATCGGGTATGAGACCCAGTTGAAATATGTTTTGAGAAAGAAAGAAAGTATTTGAAATGTACAAACCCTCCATATGATTTATATGGTCTCCTCCAAACGTCGACCTAGAGAGTCACGATCCACAGACCAAAATGGGTATCCCCATAGGGATCCCGTTTTCGTAGTGGGAATTATGAGTATGTTATGGTCCCAAACTAGATTCCGGAGAGATGATCGGACTAGGTCTGAAGATAGAGCCTCCCAGATGGAGAATTCTTGGGGGAAGACTCTGAGTGAGACCCCGAGTAGTGTGCACACTAGTATAGATATGATGAATCGTGACATATATCGGGGATGTGTTCCCTAGGGTCTGTGTGCCCCGAGTTGGCATCTTCTCGGAAGTGCCGCAGATGGGTTATACGTATGTTTATACGTATGAGGTTTTATGAAAGTTATTTGGGGGCGGAGACCTTGTGTTTTATGTTTTGGAAAGTGGTTTGGGGCAGAGACCCCGTATTCTGTGTTTTGATATTTCACTGAGAACGGTTTTGGGCTGAGTTCCCATGTATTAACTTACGGGTTTTGTGATTTCGGGTCGGGGACCCATAAATGGATTTATGGTTCATGACGGTTTATGGGGACCGGCATGAACCCTTGAAAGGTTTTAAGAATGTTTTCAAACGGTTTTATGAATGTATGGTAAATGGTTTTTGAATGCATGCATATGCTTTTAATGAAGGGCGTAAATGTCTTTGTATGAAAAAAATGTTTTATTAAAATATTATTTTGTCCACTCACAGTTTTCATGGTTTTAATGCCCTTCAGGTTGATCGCGGATGAGGGTTGTAGCAGAGATCGAGACATCACATTCCTCTTCCTACAATCCTGGCGTTGTCTGGAAGCCCCGGTGAGGGCTAGAGATGGAATTTTCCCTGGTTTGACACTTCGTGTCAAACGGGATCAAGCGCATCCCACGTTAAAACCGGGTGATTTGGGATGGGTCCTGACAGCTGAGGAGTAGTTTCGGGACTTCAGTTGACTTGTGAGACGGGAGGAGAACCAGGCACGGTTATCAAAGTCCAGTTGGGACGGGTCCTATCAAAAAAGTTAACCTTTGACTTTCAGGGGAAAAATGGTCCATTTCATTCAACTTTTCCGATTTTACCCTCGTTGAAGGTCCGGGACGTTACACCACTGCTTGGAGAAAGGAGGTGATTCGGTGCTTTGGACATCAAAAACTTTGTCCATGCTTTGTTTTTTATTTGCTGCTACCTTATCCCCATGAACTTAATGAGTCGAACAAATTATCCATTTGCCAAGTCACATTTTTCTCTTTCTTTAGCTTTGAATTCATATGAATTATGAGGCAAACTTTCTTCATTCTTTTGTCAATTTGAAAGTCCGCCAATGAATTCTTTCTTCATAAATACACTGCCACAGAACAATTTGTGACTAAGGGGATCATTGTTCTCATCTAATCTTTTGAGGCTTCATTGTAGGTGACCTGTGTGAATGTACAAAGGAAATCTTTTTTGTCTTCCAATTTAAATATCGTCAAACATTGATGTCTCTTTGCATCATATACTTTCTCAAAAAATCATGATCATCCACTTCCTTTGATATTCATGAATATCATATTTTTCTACGACGATCATGATCATCCATTTTTTTATATTCATATATTTGAAGGACAATCATGATCGTCCATTTCTATGAATATTGTATTTTTGGTCGATCATGATCAACTATTCATATTCATAAACATCATGCCCTTCTCGAACAATCATGATCATCCATTTTCTTTAATGTTCATGAGTACCAGGATGATTATCTTTGCTCCTTGGTGGAGGAAAGGAGGAAAGTGATGCTTTGATTTATATGGGGACGTTCATGATCCTCCATTTCATAGAAATCAATTGAATCACAATTCTTCATGAGGCGACTTGGTTGGCTCCTTGCTGGAGGAAAGATAGAGAGTGATACATGACACATTCATATTGTTAGAATGCACCATAAATTTGATCCGTAATTTTTCTTAGATATCAAAAAAATGTTTCAGAAATCCAAGAGAGAGAATAATCATCAAAGAAGAAAATACTGACGAATTATTGCAACTGCGAATTTTTGAGTTGCTTGTTGCAATCTTTTTTCTCCACGGATTGGCTATTGTTACTTTTTTCTTTCTTTCCTTTTTCCTTTTCTCTCTGCTGACTTTTCTTCTTTCTTTTTTTCTCTGTTTTTCATCTCTTTGTTTTCTCTCTCTCTCTCTTCTCTTTTTTTTTTCTCTCTTCAGAGTTACTTTTGTTTTCTCTCATGACTCACTCTTTGATTTTTTCCAACTTTTCCTTTCTCTCCTCTCTGATTTCCTCCTACCTCTCCTTTCTCATTTTTCAGTCGTCCCCCTTGTGCCTCTATATATAGGCAATGGGAGAGAGATGAGATCAAATGAAAATTGGGTATTTTGAATTCAAATTTTAAAGTGACCAGTCAATTGAGGACTCAATTTGAAAAAATTGATGATATCTGATTTCAAATTCAAACACCTGTTATTTTTATGTGGCCTCTAAATTTTCTATTTTATTTTTTTTTTCTTTTGTAAATGTCTATTATTAGATAAACTTCACCAGATATCGATTTGAATTTTTTATTTGTCCCATCAATCATTTTTTCCATTTCAACACTTTATAAAAGTTGAGAGATATTCAATCATAACTTTTTAGGAATCAATAATAAAAGTTGAGTGGCATCCAAAATTAGATTGATAATTATTGAATTCATGAAATGAATGAAATGATTGTTCTTTTTTTTTTTGGGTAGATTTGGACGTATGAAGTATAAATAGCAATGTCAATTCATAATCTTATTTCTACCCCTAATATTTTCATAGACATTTGGTCGTGAGTTTTTTTTTTGTGGGTATGAGACGTTTTGTTGAAGCTCGTTGAACTGGTCAGTACATTTTGATTTTTTTTCTCTTGACATAGACAATTTTCTTTGTTTTTGGTTTCTCATAATTAGGGTTTCAACTTTTGAATTTTCTCCAAGGAATAAAAAAATTTCTATTGTCAAACACTAATCAATCTGGATTCGTCGATATTGCTTATCTCTTATCAATCTTGATCTTGGTTATTGGTTCTCATGATTAGGGTTTCAATCTTTGAATTTACTCCATGGAATAATCTGATTTTTTTCTACTGTCAAACCCTTATCAATCTTACCTCTAACCCTATATTTTATGTCAGGACCCGTCCCAATCCCCCCGGGATTAACGCGGGACGTTCCTGATCCCGTCAGACAAGGGAAATTCCGACTTTAGCCCGATCGGGGCTTCATAGTACGCCAGGATCCGGAGGAGGTATGTGATGTCTCGGTCTCTACTACAGCCCGCATCCGTGATCAACCTGAAGGGCAGTCAAAACATTTAAAAACTGTGAGTGGACAAAACAAAGAATTTATAAAAACATTTTATCGAAAGACATTTGTACCCTTCACTAAAAAGCATGCATGCATTCGAAAAGCAATTACCAAACCATTAGGGCCTTAGCCCAAAATCGTAAATGAAACCAAATACAAGGGCCACTACCCAAATCCATATGGGACTCAACCCAAAACCAGTACATCGTACATCACATAACATATACATATAAATCACATAACCAATCATGTCACGGTTTCTAAAGCTACGCGCGTGCTACCCGGGGTCTCAAAGCTCAAGTCTCTCAGGGTCCACCCAGGTCAATGTCTGAAGATCAATGACCCTCCCTAGGGTTATAATCCAAGCCTTCCTAAAAGTAAGGTACCCAACGGGGGCGACTCCACTCAGTTAGTGCTCCGTGACTACTCCGGGGTCCATCCAGGCCAATGACCCTCCCCGGAGGAGACATTCCAAATAAGGAAGGTATATGAATATATATATATATATATAGGAAACATTCTTAAAACCTTTCAAGGGATTCATGCCCGGTCCCCATAAACTATCATGAATCTGGAAATCCATTTAGGGTCCCCAACCCGAAATCACAAACGTAAAGTAACTAGACCTCAAGCCTGAACCCATGACTCAACTGGGCATCGTGCCCGATATCTCAAGCTCAGTCACGACTCCGATCGTAGTGATGTGTTCAACCATCCGTCCAGGACCGCCCTCAATCCTGGTATGTTACCGTGACGAATCAACTAACGCGACCACCACTAGATCATGGTACACTCATCACCGATCGATATCCCGAACCGTCAGCACTCCAAAGTCGAGCCTCCAGTGGCTGCTCGACGACAGTACATGCATCGGGACCTCTACGGAAGGAACGCATCCCAGTCCGAAGGTGAGCGTCGTATCGTCCGTCGCCGTGAACATAGCACTCGCCGCGACCACGACTCAGACCCGTAGGTCACCAATAGAGCTACATGCCTAAGACAAAACCAAATGCGTCTCATGCCCAAGTTTATCTTTTTTAAATCCAAAATCGTTTCATTTAAACCAACGTAGAAAGCACAAATACGTATAAGTACCGTATAAGGCTGAAACCTCGAAATACGTACAATTACGTAAACACACACAAATGCACCCATGGCATTACAAAACATATTCATAAAGCATATAAAATAGTTATGCATGCATCAATTTAGAAAAACAAAGTCCACTCACAGACCGTCCGAGCTGTAGCCTCGATACGCGTGTCATACGGTTCTCCCAGGCCAAACACCGTCACTGGGACCTCCAAACCTGTCCAAATTGTAATAGAGGGTTACTAACTACCTTATCAACCTCTCACTAAAGCCTCGTAATTTTTTCAAATTTTTAACTATTTTTAAAGTCCGATCAACACAAAACCAGTCGCAAAATGTTCGTTACATCGAATAGAGTAATTCACATGTTGGACACATTCCTAAAATACCCCTCACGCGCCCCCACGCGCGGTTTGAATCCCCCTGCGCGTGAAACCCAGGTGTTTAACAGTGTCACCCCCAACCTCTCGACAGACCCGGTTCAGACTGGTTTAAACCGGTTCGGTCTAACCGAACCTGCGGTCACGGTTCAACCCTATTTCTCACCTATTTTCAGTCCATTTCTTCCCATTTTTATCCCTAAATGTTCCTAACACTAAACCCAATCAGTCCAGCCATTAAAAACAGGAAAAACGGGTCGAAATCTCACCTTGAAGATCCATGGTTGAACCAGCCACCTGCAATCGATTGCCGACGTGGCCTCCAGTCGTCCTAGCCCTCGAAATCAATCCAAAACTTCTCTTAAGGTCCCCAGAAATAAGACCTAACCTTTAGAATCAAATGAAAATCCCTAGAACTCAAAGTCCAAAATTTGAAAAATAAAGGTTTCTCTGGTAAACTCACCTCCGCCGTGTCCACCACCGTGGCATGCCGTCCCTCACCGTGTCTTCCTAGTCTTTTTCAGTCTCTCATTAACCCTCACAGAACGTATGGATGCAAGTGGGGTGGTGGTGGTGTGTCGTGTGGGTTTGTTTGCTAAATGAAAACGGAGAAATGGAGGGGGAAGGGTGTTCGAGTTGTGAGAGGAACAGAGAGAATGATGATCAGGTGAGAGAGAAGGGGGAAGGGACTGCCAGGATGGAAGAAAGGAATATAGATGAAGGGTGGAGATGAGAAGTGGATATAATTATAAAATATTAAAATAATAATATTTTAATAGTTTAGATCCACTTTTTGGGGAAGTGACCAATGGGATGAGTGACACTTGTCACTCATCCATGGGTCCCACTAAAATATCTGCCCAATCAGATATCGTCACATCATCCCCGTCTCGAAATGCATGCATAGTGAAATTGAACTTCCGTGACCCATAACTTCTCCGTTCGACGTCCGATTTCGGCGTGCCGCTTGTCTACGGATTCGTATCGACCCGATCTACGTAATGATCCTTAGCCCTCGGCCATCGGACCTTCCGAGTCAAAAGTCAACATTTTGCCCACGACTAGGGGCAAAACGGTCATTTTGCATCGTTCGTCCAATTTCGCTCAACTAATCACTGATTAACCTCACTAATCCTTGATTAGTCACTAATCTAATCCCGGAATTCGGGATGGGTCGTTACATTTCATATCCTTGTTGTATAACAAAATTGAAGAACCTTGTCAAAGTGCAAATGTATCTTTTTTTATACCATCTTTATACCATGTAAAACCCTATACCATCTTTTTATACCCTATTGTAGAACCTTTTCAAAGTGCTGAACTCTATTTTGTATGTTGCTTAATTTTTGGTTTTTGATGGCTTCTTTGATATAAATAGTTTTTGTTTGCAGAATATCTTCAAGCAAAAACTATTTATTGTTTACTCTTATTATTGCAGAATGCAACTTTGGTTTGGAGATTTTTCTCTTATTATGTTGTTATATTTTTGTTCTATATATACACATATCATTAGGTAAATATTTTTTCGTGGATTTTGGATTTCCAAATCGACAACAATTCTTAGCTCCATATCGAGGTGTCCAATATCATCTCCAAGAATTTGGTGAAGGTCATGAACCTAAAAAATCAGTTGAATTATTTAATCTTCATCATACTTCCCCGAAGAATGTGATAGAGAGGATATTTGGCATATTCAAATTGCAGTTCACAATATTCAAGATTTCACCTCCATTCCCATATAAAACACAAGCACAACTTGTATTGGCATGTGCAGGATTGCAGCAAAGAATGTTTTTTTGATGAGTTCACTATTGAAGAAGATATTGAATCTCCATCATTACATGTCAATGAAGAAGATGCTATGGAATCAAATTATCAAACTCAAGAACAAGAACGAGAGACTGCTAATGAATGGAGAACTATTATGGCTACTACTATGTGGAGAGATCCTTGCCACAATGATAACGAAAATGACAAATAATAGAAATGTTATTTTCTAATTTTTCAGGAATAATATACCTCTTCCCTATTTTTTTTATTCTTTTATTTGCATGCGATTATAATTTTTAGGAATAATTAGTATATTCTTTTGTGCCTGCACTGTGCTCATCTTCAACCTCTCGCTGAACCAGGTCTGGTCCGGTTCTACAAACTCAGTCCGACTAGACCGGCGTGAGCGGTTCGACTCCATAACTCCTTTGTTTTCGGTCCATTTTCACCCATTCCAACTCCTAAATCTTTGTCTAACTATTTCTTATCCATCTACGTGATCAAGATATATAAAGGAGGTCAAAAACTTACCTTCCCCTTGAAGAACATACAGCCAAACTCCCACTGTCGTGTTCTCATGACTTCGGCCACCCTAAGCCTTGGTTCCAAGTCCTCTAGGTTTGTTTTGAGCTCCAAAACATATTCCAAGTCACAGAATCGATCAATAACTTCTATAATCAAAACCACCATTTTTTAATTCAATCTAAAGCTTCACGAGAAACTCACCTTACCACGCCATCGTGCACTGCCGTGGTGACCACCACACTCGTCTCATCACCCACTTCATCTTTCCTTCACACATCATGGACCAGGGATGAGGATCGAAGGAGTTTAGCTGGATTGGTTCACGATTTCCTCTGTTTTGTCTCACGGGTTCAGGTCACTGTCCATGACGGTTCTCGTGGCAGCACCACCACAACCACCTCATCATCCTCTCTCAATCCCCTTCACAACCCACAGAAAAAGAATAAAGATTAAGGGGTTTTTAAGGATGGTTTCTCATGGTTCACCCAGCTCTCTGTTTTCCCTGTGTTTCCCATAATCGTGCAACACTTCCTAATTTTAAAACCGTGTGATCGATTGTGAGGCGGTGGGGGACCTTCCACAGCCATCCAGAGAAGGGACAAGTGTCCCAAATCTGGTGGGCATAGATCCCAATGCACCAGGTGTCCCAATTTCGATGGGCACAGATCCCAAGGCAGCAAAATGACCAAATTACCCTTTCTACCAAAATACCCTTCAACTTCCGTGACCCATAACTTTTTCCTCGAATGTCGGAATCGGACGTGCTGCCTGTCTACAGACTCGTGACATCCCAAACTATGTCACAGTCATCAGCCAAAGTCTGTTTGATCGCCCGAATCAAAAGTCAATAGTTCGCCCATTCTAGGGGCAAAATCGTCATTTTGCACCGTCCGTCCGAAATTACCCAACTAATCACCGAATAATCTCACTAATCCTTAATTAATCACTAATCTAATCTCGGAATTCGGGACGAGTCGTTACATTCTCCCCCCCTTAAAAGAATTTCTTCCTCGAAATTCCAAATAACGTATGTCCACTATCACTTGGGGAAATCCACTTATCTTACACCTGTGTCTTTTACCCGATGTACATCACCTGCCAATCCTGTTCTTCTCCTAGAACTTCTTCAATCCATCACCACAACTGTCATCACATCTCTGCCAAGCAGACCAACTCATACCAACTTCTGGTCCATCTAGCAATCATTTCATTCAAAGTCAACACATTTCCAACTCGTACCCGGGGCACCTCTAACATCACACCAGCCGAAACTCACGGCTCAAAAAATACTAGGTTGTCACCACACACTAGACTCATTCTCTAGTTAAGCGTACCTCGTACCAACGCCCTCAGTACATCGTAGCAGTCTACCGTTAACAGGTACGAATCTCACCTCGTAATACCAACCTCAAGACGACATCTATCAGCCTTGGTACTCTTATCAATCAACATTCCCTTGATCCATACTGACTCTGTCAGCAATCCACGTCGACCCCTTTGGAGTCACATCATAATCGCTCATACCGAATAACTCGAAAAGTCATGACACCGGTGGTTCCACTAATCATCTACCACCAACACAGTCAACCAGTGGGAACACCATCCATGTCCCACACTACCTGTCTGCAACTAGACTCTATCAAATACCTGTCCATCGTGACCACACATCGCTGATCACACATCTCAGCATCAGGGTCCCATTAGCCAATCATGGCTCTGAGCATCCAGCTCAAACACCGTCACTGCAATAACCAACATAAGCACTTTGGATCACTTTGATCCAGTTCACGTCCTCGATCCATCTATCACAGCAGAACTACTCCGATCATTAATGTAACTAACAACATATCTTCTCGACACTGAGCCGATCACCAACATCTCTGTCAGCATATCACGATACACGTCCAATCGCATCGGAATGGTTCCGATTACTAATACATCCACTTACACATATCCCAAAGTACATGCACCAATCACATCCAACAATACTCACGGTGCATCCACCAAACATCACAGTGCATTCCTTAATCAGATCCAACGACATCATAGTGTATCTCTGGGACGCATAAAATATCCTCGCATCCATACTGATTATCACCTGACTAGGAGCCAATCATGCTTCACTTTTGAAGTCCATCAATCCAATCCTTTACTAGACCAATGCTCCAGGCCCAGCACGTCTTCCGAGGAATACCAACTCCGAATCCATTCCTAGTCTCCTAGTCTCCTGGGTCTCCTTATCAAAATCCGAACGACTAATCCAATCACATCTTCCTTACGTATACCAGGCAGACCCAGCAGCAGATCCAAGTCCATATACTCATACGTATGCAGGACAGACCACGCTCGTGCTACACCAATTTCAACATCTCCAAGATATCCAACCTACCTATTACTTGTAACGACCCGTCCCGAATATCGGGATTTAATAATATTTAATTGTGATTTACTAATCTGGGATTAGTTGTGTGATTTCGGACGAATTGTGCAAAATGACCGTTTTGCCCCTAGGCGTGGGCAAAACGTTGACTTTTAATTCGGATGGTCAAATGGACTTTGACCGATGACCGTGACATAGTTCGGGACGTCACGAGTTCATAGACAGGTGGCACGTTCGTTTCCGATGTTCGTGGAAAAAGTTATGATGTACGGAAGTTCAAGGGCGTTTTCGTAATTTGTACGAAATAAGGGGAAATGTTGACTTTTTGATCAAGGTGTCCGATGGCCGAGGGCCAAGGACCGTTACGTAGGTCTCGTCGATACGAATCCAATGACAGGCGGCATGCCGAAATCGGTGATTCGACGACGAAGTTATGGGTCACGGAAGTTTGGTCTGAATCGTGAAATCGGGGAAGTTACGTCTCGGTAACTGTGTTGATTATTTTATTCTGAAATGGTTGTTGGAGGACACTTGGATGAGTGACAAGTGTCACTCATCCGACGGCTAGATTGGATCTTGATCCACTAATCATAATTTATATGCTAAAGTTCCCACTATAGAATTATTTAGGAATTAAATCTCTGCTTAAATCTGAGCCATCCATCTCACTCCCCAGATTGCATCACAGCCGTCTATCTCATCTCTCCCTTCTATTTCTGATCATTCCTCACTCCCTCACCCGTGAACAAGCAAAACAGAGGTGTAAGGATTGGATTCTGGCC
Organism: Prinsepia uniflora; assembly: GCA_032719365.1. Classification (NCBI taxonomy): domain Eukaryota; kingdom Viridiplantae; phylum Streptophyta; class Magnoliopsida; order Rosales; family Rosaceae; genus Prinsepia; species Prinsepia uniflora. The sequence continues at coordinate 67,048,487 of CM064868.1, read as the reverse complement.
ATTGTCAATATTCCTTCCAAAAATTGATTGCACATATGGAATTTGAGTGTTTTGGGGAAGGTATTGGTTGATGGAAGGCACGGGCAATTGATTGTGTGAGGGAGACAGAGAATTCGGAAATTTGATTTTTGGGAGGGAATTTCGAAATGGTAATTATGAGCGGTGAGGATCGAAATTGTTGATTCAATTCGACTTCTGGGATCAAAACGATCAGCTTTGCAGCAAGAACGAAGAGAAACCGTGTCGGATTGGGGAAGAACTGAGCTTCCATGGCAGCTCAAAATCGAGCTTGGGTTCAATGGGTTAGAGGTAAGTAATTCTCAAATTGATCTTGTATAAATGTCCCTTACACTCTCACGATGCTAACTGAATGAATTAATTTGGAAACCAAGGACGATATCGTGAAACCCGAATTGAAAACCCGTCGAGGATCGATCGTGAGTCGTGGAGATATATACCCTAATTTGTGTAATTCGATTTACAGAACTTAAATGGTGATTGATTACAAGGGATCAGTTGAAAGATTGGATTAAATTGATGTCGAATTGGGTGAGTTTGAACCGGGTCAGATCGCGGGTAATCAGACCCGTTTACCAGTCATTCGGGTGAAGGTGGTGACTGTAGCAGTCACTGTAGCAGGCGCGTGGCTTTCACGCGCAGCCACTCACGGCGGCGCGTGACGGCGCGTGGGCACGAATCTCGAGGTGAGGTCAACATGACTTTTAATCTATGCAATGTAACGAACATTTTGGGATTGGTTTCGTGTCGATCGGACACCGTCTCGACATTGTTCGGGATGTCCGAAGGTTTTTAATCCAGTTTAAAAATACTTAAAAATTCAGGAAAATTACGGGACTTGAATAGGATGTTAATGATGAGGTTAGTGATCCTCTAATGTGATTTGACCAGGATTGGGAGTCCCGATGATAGTGGTGTGGCCCGGGAAGGCCTATAGCACGCGTATCGAGGCGCTCGGTTAAACGGTCTGTGAGTAGACATTGGTTTTATAAATTCGATGCATGCATAACTGTTTCATGATTGTTATAATTATGATTAAATGATTTATTTTGGATATCGGTGAATTTAAAATGATTTCACGCATTTCGAGGTGATTTACGTATTTGCACGTAAACCGAGGTTTTCTAGATTTGCACCGATTTCCATAAATGTGGTTGGATATGATTTCATGAAATGGTTACGGACTTGATAAGTAAAATCGGGCCAGGGGCCCTGTTAACTTGTGAATCGGGCCAGGGCCCAGTTAACTTGTGAATTCGGGCCAGGGGCCCAGTGGACTTACGAATTCAGGCCAGGGGCCAGTTAACTTATGAAATCGGGCCAGGGGCCCAGTTGATTTATTCATGTGATTCGGGTCGGGGACCCTAAAATGGAATCGAATAGATGATTTTGGATTTAAATCAACTATTTGGACTTATAATGGTTTTGATGATATTGAAATTATGGTTATAGCACGTTTCACGGTATTTGGGCTTGAGACCCGTCTGATGAAACTTAAAGATTGGTTTGGATTTTATCTATGTATATATATATGCTTTGCATTTGGATATCAATAAAATGTATTTGGTACTGCACTGTATAGATCCTTCCATATTATATTGTCTCCTCCGGATGAGGTACCCCGGAGAGGTCACGGACGTCTAGTACGTCCAGCGTCTATGACGCTAAGCATCGGGGATGCTGTACCCGAACGGGGTTATGGGATTGAACTCGGAAATTGAGACCCGAGTGGCACGCGTAGCCTTGTGATTGTGACCTTATTGACGTCAGGGACGTCAGACATCAGGGATGTCGGATTGGAATGTATGGTGCAGTGGCTAAAATTATGTTTATGGTTCATATTATATGATATATGATTTTAAATGATGGTGCATGCATATGATTTTACTGAGGGGCATAAATGTCTTCTAAATGATTTAAATAGACTTGTTTATTTTCGTCCACTCACAGCTTTTGTTTTTAATGCCCTTCAGGTTGATTCCGGATGCGACTGCAGCAGAGACTTGAGCATCGCACACCTCCTCCATCAATCCTTACGCACTCTGGAAGCCCGGTTGGGCAGTGGCAACAGGTTATCCCTTGTCTGACACCTCTTGTTAGACGGGAGCATGACACATTCCATGGTAATCCCGGGGGGATTGGGATGGGTCGTGTCATTACTACATCCATATCATCTCACTTCTGATATCCAGCCACACTCACTCCTACAAGACAGAGCAATCTCACCATTCTCATGTCCAAAAAATCCAACCTCTGTCTTATAATAACAACTCAATAACAACTCAAATCCTGATCCAAGAGCATAATAACTCGATCCCGACCCATTTGCTCCTAAGCATATCCCACTTATCGTCCATAGATGTAAGACCCTCTTCGAATCCATTTACAATCACATCACTTCTCATTCAATTCCTACAAATGATCAGACCACCACATCTGATCAGATCGCTCAAGAATACAGCACGTCTAGAGACACGTCTAGACTGAGGGCTCTCTTCAAGTACCTCATATCGACTAGTTATAGTCACTCATTTTCATCTTCCTTATAATCTTCCTTCCTTCCATTACCCTACAACGGAACTCAAGATAATCCACAACCATGACATCACAATTCATCCTACAGTAATCCAAAGTAAACACAATCCCGCCACACACACCAAACGTGGTGTCACCAAGTACTCTTTCTACTCCTTAACACATCCACATGTGTCCACAATCAAGGGCGGGTTCACAACTCCTAATGTCCCATCATACACCACCATAAGTCTCCCATACCGACTCCAAAGTATCCATCTTACCATACTCAACATTTAACATCAACTCGGAATCAAACACAACTTTTCATTGTCTCAATCTCGTCACCTCCTGATTTCGCAATTCCAACCATGTTGGAAGTGCATCCATCTTTTTCAACCATGGAACTCAATCCTCAACACGTATACCACCACTGGACAAACCAACCGAAAGTCAACTCCTCTACTACACTTAGGAAATCCACAATTCCTACGGATCACAACCATGTGTCCGTACACAATCCAACTCATTGACCAACTCGTTTTATGTCAGGACATCAATCTGATTCTCACTTCCAACCTTTCCGAGGTTCAACTCCTGAGCATCACTAAAGTACCGATCCAACTCTCGGGATTGCACTACTCTGATCAAACCAAAACCATCCTGACCAATCGTACAAAAACATGACCTGCCAATGGTCATCAAATATCCCAGCTCGGTTAGTGGTCCATACCACACACCAGCACCTCACGACTGGTCACAACCGCAATTCACGATGTGCCCATCCTTACCATGCACAAGGATCTCAGCTCGTGGCACATCATCTCCTATCTCGTGCTCACAGCACACTAATCCAGAATTTCGGCTCATACCGAGCCACAACTCATCTACACTCGGGTCGAGGAAACCTTACCTCCCGCACATTCCATAACTCTGGGCAACTCAACGCTCTATGGTCTCAGCAACGATAACCTAGGGTCAATAGACCAGTAGATCCACTACACAACAATCTCAACGACTCGACCAATCGGGTCAAGCCAACCAATCTCCACAATCTCACTAGACTCGACTAGAGTCATCCACCAGGCTGGTCATGGATGGCCTCGGCTGTACCAAGCAGCACACTCGCCCATTTGGCCGAATCGCCGATCCAAGCCACAACAACGAACCACAACGCTAACTCATGTTTCCCAGACCAAGTACTCATACTAGGGTCCTCACTAAGTACTTTCCTTTACCAAAGCAGCAATCACACAAGGTTCCTCACATCATCATTGCTAGGGTCACCAAACCCAACTAACTCAGCAAGGAGCATCACTAGCTCACAGTAAACTTCACCACTTGGGTCGTCACACAAAGCACAATTTTCAAACAGTAATCATTGCTAGGGGAAATTCCTCAACGCATATGATATCCGATTCCTTTACTCCGCGACTCGAGGCATCTGGCTACTCGTAGCCGCACAAGTCCAATCTCAACCAATCTGACCAAATGGTCACAATTCTATACTATCGTCATCTGATCACCACCCGGCCCAATAGGCCAACTAGCCAACCATTGATAGTATCTCTCACATCTAACTCACTGGTTACCATCCGAGTTCATCGCTCCGGCACCTATCCGACCATAGGGTCCAACCAACTATCAATCATAACTAGCTCCAAACACGCTAGCCTCTTCGGTCCTGGGCCGACATACATCATACCCATACCGCATATCGGGCGACTGTCGCCCGAAACTATGCCACAAACCAACGTACTATCACTCTAGCGTCCAGGTTGATGACAAACTGTTCCGCATGGAGACATCACACCCACAGCAACATCACAACACACAAGTCGACTAACCAACTGCTCTGGAAGCCATAACCTTGCTCAGAGCGCACAAACCGCGCTCTGATACCAAATTGACATGACCCATCCCCAATCCTCCTAGATTAAGGGATAAACCATGCTCCCGTCTAACCCACGTGTGACACGAAGGCTAAACACTCGTCTAACCTTCATGTAACACGTAAGCCAGACAAGGGATACCCAGGCGAACCGTCCAAAACTAACTTCCACTTTCCCAGAGTGCGCAGAAACCATTGTGGATCGTGTGTGTGATGACAGGACCCGCCCCGATCCCCCTGGGACCACCCGGGACGTGCCCTGCTCCCGTCTGACACCCGACATTAAAATACCAAATATACCCTTATTGAAAATAAAATGCATAAAGAAAATCCATAGTTAAGTCATACATAGCACGCCACACAAATACTCGAATACAAATAGTGTCAGACAAGGGATAGTTCCCGAATACAGTTTATTGAGCACGACTCTAGACACACTACGTGCCAACCTACCCAGCAGTAGGGTTCAGGTACGCAACGTAAACCTATGCCTCTTCCTCCTTGGGATCCTCTTCCTCCTCCTCCTCGGGATCCTCCTCCTCAATAGCACTACCTGGAGGGGTAGTAAAACAACAAAGGTGAGTGGGCCGAAACTCAAGGTTTACAAAGTAGTTTACCATTTCGAAAACATATAGCTTTTCCCCTCCGTTTTCCGAAAATACATGCATTAGTATCATAAACCACAAAACCATATAATCATAAGCAGAATAATATCAACATAATATAATCTTAGTCACTGCACTATACATCCCAACCCTGACATCCCAGATGCCCGACGTCCCAGACGCCCAATAAGGTCACAGTCTCAAGGCTACGCGTGCCACCTGGGGTCTCAATCCCGAGTCCAAATCCCGAACCTAGTCCGAGTATGGCATTCTAGATGCCTGACGTCCCAGACGCCCAATAGTAGCAATCCTGCTCCTGAGTCACTCTACGGTCCGGTCCCTCCGTAGAATGACTCCTCACAGGCAATGCGCCGTGACCACTCCGGTGTACCTACATCCGGAGGAGATAGAATCCTAGGGTAGATCTATACAGTGCAGTACCACAGATAATATCGAGATCTATTATACATATACAAGACTCAAAACCATTCATAAACAACCAGACGGGTCTCATGCCCAAACATCGTAATACGTGCCATAAATCATACTCAAGATAAACAGATACTTTTACTTGAATCACATATAGATATAGTAGAAAGTAAAACAGTTATGCATGTCGAAGTTTAATGAAATCAAAGGCCCACTCACAGTACAATCCTGCTGCAATCCCGAGCGTAAAGCCCCGTCCAAGGGTTAAAGTACAATTCCTGTCATGCCCAAAACATACGTAAAGGTCACTTTAAGTCCCTACTAAACAACTAAGAAACCCTAGACTGAAACCGGCCCGGGAAAGCCGTCCGAACACGCTTCCCAAGGCGTCAAATCCTAATTTGACCAACTTAACGATCTCCGATCGACACGAAACCACCGCCAATGGATCCGTATCGTCGAAACCTTGAAAATGGCACTGGTCCCACACAAAATACTGTTCACACGCGCCCCCCACGCGCTGGTCAACCCTATGGTCAACAATGCTACAGTGATGCTGACGTCAGCATGACGTCATCACTGACAGTGTCAGAGGACACGTGTCAACAGTCCATTGGTCCCTGGTCTGACAATATTCTGACATGATGACGTCATCATGACGTCACTGCTGACGTCAGCATGATGATGTCATCATGACGTCACTGCTGACGTCAGCATGATGACGTCATCAGCTACAGTAACCGGGTCTGAGAACCGGGTCACCGCAGACCCACGGTTCGACCCGACCAGTTCTCATCAACCCGACCACCAAAATCGATGGGATTTGTTCCTATAAACTCCTCTAAACATGTTCTATGGTTTTGTGGGATTAAAACAGGTTTTTAAGTTCGAGAAACCACCTGAAAATCGACGGGGAACTGGCTGCCGGCTCTGGTTCGTCTTCTCCGGCGAATCGTCGAGCTTCCAGCCGCGTACTTAGGTCTGAAATGGTCGTCTAGTCCCCTAGGTTATGTCTCAAAAGCAACCAAACATTTCTAACGTTAAAAACGGAAGTTTCGAAACATGGAAGGAAAATCGGTCTTCTCGGGTTTATGGGCTTACCGCCGCCGTGTCGCCGTCGTGGGCTGCCCAGTCCAGTCCTGAGTCGTCCAGCCGTCACTGCGGTCCTAGCCCTAGGTTGGTTCGAGCCAGAAGTCATGGTTTGGACGGTTTGGACAGTTTGGGCTGCACGGGTTCCTTCTCGGGTTTGTGGGTTTTCCGGCCGTGCAGGGTGGCCGTGGTGGTGTTGGCTGGTGTCAGGTGGAGGTGGTGGACGGTCTGGTGTTGCCTGGTGAGGAAGGTTGGGTGGTGAGCTGCTGGTGTGATTGTTTGAAGGGTGAGAGTACACGGTTAAGAGAATGAAAGTGTGGGAGTATGGTTTGATGAGTTTAAAACAGCATAGGCAGTAGAAACCAACGGCTAGGATTGAGTCTGACTTAAGGATGAAGGGTGAGGATTTAAGGAAGTTTAATTAATTAATTAATCTAAAGGCAGACATAGATCCTGGTTTTAGGGGATGATGTGGATGAGGTAGATGAGTGACATGTGTCACTCATCAAGGGTCCAGATTGATTGGGTTAAACTAAATTAGATTCTAGTATTTTATTATTATTTTAAGTTCCGAGTCTCGGTTAGTTCGGTTACGTTCTTGACCATAACTTTTTCGTCGTAAGTCCGATTTCGGCGTGCCGCCTGTCTACGGATTCGTATCGACGAGATCTACGTAATGGTCATTGGCCCTCGTCCGTTGGACTTCCCGGGTCAAAAGTCAACATTTGGCCCCCAAATGGCCAAATTACCAAAATGCCCCTCGACTTCCGAACGTCACAACTTCTTCCTCGAAAGTCGGAATTGAACGTGCCACCTGCCTATGAACTCGTGACGTCCTAAACTACGTCACGGTCACGTGTCAAAGTCCTAAATACTTCCCGAGGTAAAAGTCAACTTTTCCCCCCTTAGGGGCAAAACGGTCATTTTACAATAAAATAAGAATTACGAAAGTTCGGGTCGTTACAATCTACCCACCTTACAAAAATTTCGTCCTCGAAATTTACTCAAATAAAAACGGGTACTGCTCCCTCATCAAGTCTTCGGGTTCCCACGTCGCTTCCTCGACGTCATGGTTCCTCCATAGCACTTTCACCAACCGAATCGTCTTGTTTCTCAGAACCTTGTTCTTCTGATCCAGAATCTGCACTGGTTTCTCCTCAAAGCTCAGATCAGTCATCAGTTCTACTGGTTGTTCCGGCAAGGCATGTGAATCGTCCCGTAGGTATTTCCGTAACATGGACACATGGAAAACATCGTGCACTCTGGCAAGTTCTGGAGGTAATGCCAACCGGTATGCCACTAGTCCAATCCTCTCAATGATCTCGAACGGCCCAAAATAACGTGGACTCAACTTCCCGCGTCGGCCAAAACGAATAATTCCTTTCCATGGAGATAACTTAAGGAACACAAAATCTCCCACCTCGAATTCCAAGTCTCGAATTCGTCAATCCGCATAGCTCTTTTGGCGATCCTGCGCTGCCTTCAATCTTTCCTTGATGATTCGAACTGTTTCCTGGGTCATGTCCATCAAATCCGGTCCTAAAGCTGCTCGCTCTCCTACCTCCATCCAGCAGATAGGTGTCCTGCACTGTCGGCCATACAGTGCCTCGTAGGGTGCCATCCCGATACTTGCCTGATAACTGTTGTTGTATGCGAACTCCATCAAAGGCAAATGAGTATCCCACGAATCCTGAAACTGCAGTACACAAGACCTCATCATGTCCTCCAGTGTCTAGATAGTCCTCTCTGACTGCCCATCGGTCTGTGGGTGGAACGCTGTACTGAAATGTAAGTTTGTACCCAAGGCCTTCTGCAAACTTCGCCAAAACCTAGATGGGAAATGCGCATCTCGATCAGACACTATCGACTCCGGCGTACCATGAAGTCGAATGATCTCCTTCACAAACAGCTGAGCCAGTCGGTTTGGCTTAAATGTCTCCTGTACTGGTAAGAAATGAGCTGACTTGGTCAATCGGTCGACAATCACCCAAACTCCATCGCATCCCCTCTGAGTCCTTGGCAACTTGAAGACAAAATCCATGGTAATGTGATCCCACTTCCACTCGGGAATCGGAAGCGGTTGCATTGCTCCATACGGTCTCTGCCGCTCAGCCTTGACCTGCTGACAGGTCAAACATCTGCTTACAAACTCTGCAATATCCTTCTTCATTCCTGCCCACCAATAGTGGTCCCGGAGGGTACGGTACATCTTTGTACCTCCCGGATGCATGGCATAAGCCGAACTGTGGGCTTCCTCGAGAATTTCTGCCCGTAACTCTGCCACTGCAGGAACACACAAACGGCCCAGTTTCACCAGAGCTCCATCTGGTCAGATAGTAAAGTCCTGCCTCTCGTCCGCTTCGACCTCGATCCTGTAGATACAAAGTGTCGGATCCTCCAATTGTGCCTCGATAATCCGATCGACTAGCACAGGTCGTACATGAAAACTGGCCAACAAAGCTCCCTGCTCATCCATCCCCAGCATAACTCCAGCTCTTCGGAGTTCCACTAGCAAAGGAAGGTACACCAGCTTCAGGTGTGCAATCGATCCTGCTGACTTCCTGCTGAGTGCGTCTGCCACAACGTTCGCCTTCCCTGGATGATATTCAATCGTACAATCATAGTCCTTGATCAGTTCCAACCACCGTCGCTGCCTTACGTTCAGCTCCTTCTGAGTGAACAAATGCTTTAAACTCTGATGATCGGTGAAGATCCTGCAAGTCACCCCGTACAGATAATGTCGCCAGATTTTTAAAGCGTGAACCACCGCCGCCAACTCCAGATCATGCGTAGGGTAGTTCAGTTCATGTGTCTTTAGTTGTCTCGATGCATAAGCGATAACTCTGCCATTCTGCATCAGCACGCAACCTAAACCTTGCAACGATGCGTCACTGTAGACTTCGAACTCTCCACTGTTATCCGGCAAAGCAAGAACAGGTGCGGTAGTTAACCGACGTTTTAATTCCTGATAACTCTGCTCACACCGTTCATCCCAAACAAACTTTACTCCCTTCCTGGTTAAACGAGTCAACGGTGCAGCAATACTAGAGAAGCCCTCAACAAATCTCCGGTAGTATCCTGCCAAACCAACGAAACTCCGTACCTCTGTCACGGTTGTCGGTCTAGCCCAATTTGTCACCGCTTCGGTCTTCTGGGGATCCACACTAATCCCGTCTGCTGACACTACATGTCCCAGAAAACCAATGCTGGTTAGCCAAAACTGACACTTACTCAACTTGGCGTATAACTGGTTCTGCCTCAGCTTCCCTAACACCGAACGTAAGTGTTTCTCATGAGCCTGAGCACTCCTCGAGTACACAAGGATGTCATCAATGAACACGATCACAAACTTATCCAAATAAGATCGGAAAACCCTATTCATCAGATCCATGAATGCTGTTGGAGCATTCGTCAAGCCAAAAGGCATAACAAGGAATTCATAATGCCCGTATCTAGTCCGAAACGCTGTCTTCGGGACATCCCCCTCAGTAATCTTCAACTGGTGATAACCAGATCGTAAATCAATCTTCGATAAGTACTGTGCTCCCCGCAGTTGATCAAAGAGATCGTCAATCCTGGGTAAGGGGTACTGGTTCCTTACCGTGACCTTGTTGAGCTGTCGATAATCCACACACAAACGGAGGCTCCCCTCCTTCTTCTTCACAAATAATACCGGTGCTCCCCACGGTGATGTACTCGGTCGGATGAATCCCAAGTCCACCAACTCCTGCAATTGGATCTTCAGTTCCCGTAAATCCGCTGGTGCCATCCGATATGGTGCCTGTCATATAGGTCGTGTGCCGGGAAGTAGTTCAATCGTGAACTCAATCTCCCGATGTGGTGGTAAACCAGGCAAATTTTCCGGGAACACATCCGGAAATTCTTGCACCACAGGTATATCATCGGCACCCGAAGTATCACTCTTCGTCGTCACAACATGCGCCAGATAACCCTGGCATCCCTTCTGTAGAAGCTTCGTAGCGGCAAGTGAAGAAATTACTTCAGGTAGCGAACCGTCGCACTCTCCCTGAAAAGTAACCTCCGGCAAACCCGGACTTCGCAGAATCACCCGCCTGCTACAAAAGTTGATGAGCGAACCGTGCTCAGTCAACCAATCCATTCCCAAGATAACATCAAAGTCATGGATATCCATAAGGATTAGATCAGCTAGCAGATCTACATCCTCCACCCTTACTGGGCATCTCCGGATCACCTGATTCACTATGTACACAACGCCCATCGGTGTACCAACACCCATTTCACTATCCAAGGCTGACACCTCGCGATCTAACATACCCGCACAACTTTTCGAAATAAAAGAATGAGTAGCCCCAGCATCCATTAACACCCGTACAACAATATTTGAGATATGAAGAGTACCTGTAACCACACCAGGGGCTGACCTCGCCTGCTGCTGAGTCACTGCAAAACCACGAGCTCTGGATCCCGCAGTCTGTCCGCGCCCACGCGCGCCACGCTCAGCACTCTGTCCTCGGCCTCTGGCAGGATGAGAAGCTGAACTCTGTGTCACACTAACACCTTTAGTCTCGTTGTTCCTTGACAGTAAAGGGCAATCTCGGGCATAGTGGCCCGCTCCTCCACAAGCAAAGCAATTAACTGTCCTCGGTCCATCCCAAGACCCTCCTGATGCACCACTCCAAGCCTGATGCTGTCCAGAACTGAATCTCGATGAGTTTAAAACAGCATAGGCATTAGAAACCAACGGCTAGGATTGAGTCTGACTTAAGGATGAAGGGTGAGGATTTAAGGAAGTTTAATTAATTAATCTAAAGGCAGACATAGATCCTGGTTTTAGGGGATGATGTGGATGAGGTAGATGAGTGACATGTGTCACTCATCAAGGGTCCAGATTGATTGGGTTAAAGTAAATCAGATTCTAGTATTTTATTATTATTTTAAGTTCCGAGTCTCGGTTAGTTCGGTTACGTTCTTGACCATAACTTTTTCGTCGTAAGTCCGATTTCGGCGTGCCGCCTGTCTACGGACTCGTATCGACGAGACCTACGTAACTGTCATTGGCCCTCGTCCGTTGGACTTCCCGGGTCAAAAGTCAACGTTTGGCCCCCAAATGGCCAAATTACCAAAATGCCCCTCGACTTCCGAACGTCACTACTTCTTCCTCGAACGTCGGAATCGAACGTGCCACCTGCCTATGAACTCGTGACGTCCTAAACTACGTCACGGTCACGTGTCAAAGTCCTAAATACTTCCCGAGGTAAAAGTCAACTTTTCCCCCCTCAGGGGCAAAACGGTCATTTTACAATAAAATAAGAATTACGAATGTTCGGGTCGTTACATGTGATGTCTCCGTGTCACTAACAACAGCCTGCACCGCATCATCTTGGAGGGTATCGAAAAACAGAAAAGATTGTGAGTGGACAAAAATAAATAATAAGTTCAGAAAATCTTTTATAAGAAAAGACATTTATACCATCCACGTAAAACCAATGCATGCATTCGAAAACCATTTATTTCCAAAATAAGAAAACCGTTTATGAAAACCATAAATCAAAATCAAAGTACAGGAACTCAGCCAAAATATCCACAAAATCCAAATCATCCGGGCCACAACCCAAATGTGACGACCCGTCCCGAATTAACAGAATTAATTAAGAATTAATGACGGATTAGCCTCGCTAATTGAAGACTAATCGGAGATTAGACGAGGATTAGCGGACGTTCAGGCGAAATGACGATTTTGCCCCTAGAATGGGCAAATCGTTGACTTTTCATTCAGGCAGTCAAATGGACTTTGGCCGATGACCGTGATGTAGTTCGTGATGTCACGAGTTCATAGACAGGTGGCACGCTCAATTCCGACGTTCGAGGAGGAAGTTATGACATTCAGAAGTTCAAGGGCATTTTGGTAATTTGGACCAAAAGTTGACTTTTGACCCAGGATGTCCGATGGCCGAGGGCTGAGGACGGTTACGTAGATCAGGGCGATATAAATCCATAGACAGGCGGCACGTCGAATTCGGACGTTCGACGACGAAATTATGGTTCACGGAAGTTCCGAGGAACTATTTACGGTGACACGTTTTATGAGACGAAAAGTGAAGTTTTGTCTTTAGTGGGGCCCAGTTGCTTTTCAATGGACAAATGGATGAGTGACAAGTGTCACCCATCCACTAGACATCTCTCTTCATTCGTGCATCTCCCATCATCGATCGATCATTCATCTTCTTTGTCCCAAACAAATCCGATCACCATATCCACCCCAAATCCAAACCCTTTACCCTAGGACCATGACTGAGAGGCAGAGAGTGAGAAGAGGACCAGATGGAGGTGGTGGCTGGCCCAGGCAGAGCCTCCGTGGACGGCGGAGGAGGAATCAAATCCAGGTAATCGGTTTTGACTGATTTAATCCCATTTCAGTTTCTAGTTGTTATGGGTCGATTTGGACGGTTTTCATGAATTAAATAGGTTGCTAGGAGTGTGTTAGGAAGGTTTTGAGGGAGATTGGACGTTGAGAAACCTCTGGGGAGGTTTTGGAAAATCGAACCGTGAGGTTCAAAATTGAACCGTGAGTTTTTAGGGGTTTTAGGTGGATTTGATCATCCAAACAAGCTCCTAGGATCAAAATAGGAATTTAGGGATTGATTAGGAAGGAAATCGGACCAAAATGAGAGAGGAGGAGCCCTGAAACGGTCATGCCGGTCCAACTGGACTGGCCGAACCAGGAAAACTGGTTCAGACCGGTCGATCGCATGGAGAAGACAATGAACAGTCCTGGCGCTTGAGGCCCACGCGTAGGACTGTTCTTGGGCACGTGAGGGCACGTACTCACTCTTTTGAGGGTGGTTCGAACATGTGAAATCATTTATTCAATGTAACGAATATTTTGGGACTGGTTTCGTGTCAATCGGACATCGTTTCGATATAGTTCGGGACGTCCGAAGGTTTAGGTTCGAGTTTAAAAATATTTAGAAATTCCGGAAAATTACGGAGCTTTAGTGAGAGGTTATTTAAGTAGTTAATAACCCTCTAAATGAATTTGGACAGGTTCGGGAATCCCGGAGGTGACGTTTGACCCGTGAGACGATTATGGCACACGTATCGAGGCGCGGCTTCGGACGGCCTGTGAGTGGACTTGTTTTATAAATTCGATGCATGCATAAATGTTTTATAATTATTTTAGAATATATTTTGTGATGCCATGAGTGAATTTTTTTGTGGTAGCCTAGGATTTACATATTTGCACGTATTTCGAGATTTACGGTTTTATACGATGCTTATACGTGCTAGGTTTTCAATAAGGGTTCAATGAATTGGTTTTGGATTTGGAAATATGAAATCGGGGATGAGACCCATTTGATTTATAAACTCTCGGACTTGGAGTCCAATTGATTCAACGAGGAATCGGACCTAGGGTCCATTTGAGCCATACGATCGGACTGAGGGTCCAGTTGGTTTACGATTCGGGTTGGAGGCCCAGTTAGGTGTAGTATCGGGCTTAAGGCCCTATTGGTTGTGAAATCGAGCTTGAGGCTTCGTTGGTTTATGGGTTCGGGCTTAGGGCCCAGTTAGTTGTGGTATCGGGCATGATGCCCAGTTGAATGTAACATCGAACTTCAGTCCCAGTTCGATTTATGAAATGAGAATTCGGGCATGAGACCCTATTGAACTGTGGATTTAGGCCGAGGCCTGTGAAATGGATTCGAAACGGATTCGAGGAATCCTATTGAGATGAATCGGGTATGAGAACCAGTTGAGAAAGTATTTGAGAAAGAAAGAAAAAGAATTGAAAATGTTAATGAACCCTCCATATGTTTATATGGTCTCCTCCAGCGTCGACCTGGAGAGTCACGATCCACATACCAGAATGGGTATCCCCATAGGGATCCCGTTCCAGGAGTGAGGGTTACTATATATGTTGTGGTCCCGGACCAGATTCGGGAGAGATATGTGGACTAGATCCAGAGAGAGAGCTCGGACTAGATCCAGAGATTGAGCCTCCCAGATGGAGATTCGTGGAGAAGACTCGAAGTGAGAACCCCGAGTAGTGTGCACGCTAGTTTAGAGATGATATCGTGACATATATTGGGGATGTGTTCCCTAGGGGCTGTGTGCCCCGAGTTGGCATCTTCTCGGAAGTGCCTCGGATGGGTTATACGTACTTCGATACGTATGTGGTTTATGGAAAGTGAATTGGGGGCAGAGACCCCGTGTTTTATTATTTGGAAAGTGATTTAGGGGCGGAGACCCTGTTTTTAATTATTAAGAAAGTGATTTGGGGCGGCGACCCCGTAAACGATGTTTTGGAAATGGTTTGGGGCGGAGACCTCGTGTGGTATGTTTTGGTATTTCACTGAGAATGATTTGGGCCGAGTTCCCACATATATGAATTTACGAGTGTTTGTGATTTCGAGTCGGGGACCCAAATGGTTTTTATGGGTCATGAAGGTTTATGGGGCCGAGCATGAACCCTTGAATGATGTTGAGAATGTTTTCAAATAGTTTTATGAACGTGTTTGATAAATGTTTTTGAATGCATGCATATGTATTTATGAAGGGCATAAATGTCTTTGTATGAAAATATTTTTATTTAAATATTATTTTGTCCACTCACGACTTTTAATGTTTTAATGCCCTTCAGGTTGATCGCAGATGCGGGCTGTAGCAGAGACGAGACATCTATCCCTTCCTCCTACGATCCTGACGCACTCTGATAGCCCCGGCGGGGGCTTGAGTTGGAATTTTCCCTGGTCTGACACTTCGTGTCAGACGGAATCAGGCGGGTCCCACATTAATCCCGGGGGATTTGGGACCGGTCCTGACAAGTTGGTATCAGAGCCAGATCCCAACCGGGAAGTGTGCCAACGAGGACGCTGGGCCCTAAGGGGGGTGGATTGTAAGACCAGTGTCCTAGAGGGAACGGTGAACAATCCCACATTCATGCGATGGGGGAATGGTCTGGGAAGGGAATGGTGGTGTGCCTTAAAGGTGTAGGCACACACCTATCTAGCACGAGGCCTTTTGGGAGCTCAGTGGCTTTGGGGGGGATTGGAACCCCAAAGTTAAGCGAGTTGAGGCTGGTGCAATTCCATGATGGGTGGCCCCCTAGGAAGTTGCACCGTGAGCTCCCGAAAACAAAACCTTGAGGGCGCAGGCTTGCCGTTGAGTATTGTTGTGGCCCAAAGAGGACAATATAGTGCTAGATAGAGGATGCTGCTGCGCAACTCTGATCTACACTAGGCCTTTTGGGAGCTCAAGTGGCTTTGGGGGGGATTGGAACCCCAAAGTTATGCGAGTTGAGGCTGATGCAATTCCATGATGGGTGACCCCCTGGGAAGTTGCACCATGAGCTCCCGAAAACAAAACCGTGAGGGCGAGGCCCAAAGCGGACAATATGGTGCTAGATGAGTCAGGTCCTGACCGAGGAGGGTTGGGTCCTGACCGAAAGCATAAGCGCGTATAAGCACGTATAAAACCCAAAACCTCGAAGTACGTGCCCATACGTGTACACACACCAAAATGCACTGAAGGCATCCCAAAACACATATTAAAACATATATAAAATATTTATGCATGCATAGATTTCAGAAAGAAAGTCCACTCACAGACCGTCCGCGTTGCTGCCTCGAATTCGATGTGCCGCCTGTCTACGGATTCGTATCGTCGTGATCTACGTCACGGTACTCGGCCCTCGGTCATCGGACCTCCTAGGTAAAAAGTCAAATTTTGACCCCTATTCAACCAAATTACCAAAACGCCCCTGATCTTCCGATCATCACAACTTCTTCCTCGAATGTCAAAATTGAGCGTGTCACCTGTCTATGAACTCGTGACGTCCCGAACTACGTCACGTTCATCGGTCAAAGTCCATTTGGCTGTTCGAATGAAAAGTCAAGGTTTTGCCCATTCCAAGGGCAAAATCGTCATTTTGCACTAAACGTCCGATAATCCTAGTCTAATCTCCGATTAGCCTTGCTAATCCGTCATTAATCCTTAATTAATCCCCTTAATTCAAGACGGGTCGTTACAAACTTCCCCCCTTAAAGAATTTCATCCTCGAAATTCAAATGGACCCGATTTCCACAACCAATTGTGGAAATGCAATCGTGTCTCTGCACAAGGCCACTCTCGTGCACAAGTACACGTCCATCACTATGTCGTACTCGTCGGTACGTACTGTCACCGAAGCTCCCAAGTTCCATCTCAACTCTCAATAGCTGCATTCCGATCGTTGGCTCTCGAGAGCCATCACGTCGACTTTTTAGTCTGATGGTTCTTCTCATCTGACAATCGGAACTGATGTTCTAATCAACATCCGATCCGACAACTATCCTCATTGCTCCCAAGGAGCGATACTCCACCTCCGTCACTGTCATTAAGTCCACGTGCGTGATCGTGTCTATCTGGTAGCGCTCTGCTCCACTGTGCTCCCGCTGCACACTCTGATCTTGACTCGCTCTCGAGTCCTCATACCGTATTCTATCTCACATCAATCAGCGATCTCCGCTGACATCTAGACTCATCTCAAGTCCCAACCATCGTACTATTCATCCTGTCGATCCACAATCGACGTCTCACCCATCTGGGTGTACACGGACTCCAATCGAATACTTGTCTCAGTAGAAAACACGAACACTAGGGTTCCACTGGCCCACACGGCACTGAGCACTCGGCTCATCAGCTATCCGAACCCTCTCTGTCGCTTCTGCTCAAGCACACAACATTCGATATCTAATCAAAATACCAATAGGTCGGAACACATCGGATCATAGTAGTCATCGGTCACCTCCTCAATCGTACGTCACGAACCAGCCTCAATCCAACACAAACTCTATTCTCAATTCCATCTCGAAGCATCGGCTATTCATCTTTTTCTTATTGATACCTACGTATCATCCTCATCTCACTTTTAGTCCCACTTTCAACTCTGTCATCTCACCAACTATGCTAAGAGATCCTTAGAAGTTCTCTTATATTCCTAGCTTAGCATAATCAGCGAGGTAATTCACTCCAATGACGACCAGACCTCGGTCTAAATGCCCCACAGTCGTCACAATCGCTTTCGTCATCTCAACCATCCTCACGTTTCTCAATCTGTCTCGTCTTGGATACTCGCTTGTCACATCACTGGACGTGACACCACGAATCATCTGATCTCCAAGTCAATCCAATTGACATCACTATCGTTTTCTTCCTCATTAATCCACATGAGGAAAGTTGAAGATGATGACATCAAAATCATCCCATGTCAGATATGAATGAGAATACATGTTGCACACATCAACGTCATGCAACACCAAACACTCCCTTCTCCTAAACTCCAACAAATTTGTCCCACAACCTGGATGTTTGGGTCATAAATGACCTAAAATTTCAACCTTTCATCTAATTTATCACTTGAAAACGAAAAATCCAATAAACCCAAGAACCAGCAAACGTCTTGGTTCATCCAAGTCATCCTCCAGCAACCAACACGATTTGCTAAAGGGCAGAAAATGAAAAGTCTCCTTCACCGGTCTCTAAGTCGAGAGTAGTTGCAACCATGTTGGAAGCATACATAACTTTTCCAACAGTTCTGTTCCTGAGCTAGAAGTCCTTCTTCCCGACTCGACTAAGAGCATTCTCTGATAATTACTGTAATGGTTAATCCTTCCCTTCAGGATTAAACACTTCAAGTGATTCCTTCCGGCTTCTCCCCTTTCCGTTCACGTCGGTAACCTAATTCGCACGTCCCAATCCTTATGGGATCCAAAACCAGCACCTAGCACTCGTACCATCCATTCACAAGGATCACAAGTACTTGTCACCTATCTAGGTAAAGCGTGAATCTCACACCGAGCCACTCAGAAACCTCTATGTCCCGCTCAATGCCCAACGAACTCGCACGACTACCAACTCGATCACAACAACTAACTCGGACATCATCCGCATGTCCGCAAATAATCCAATTCGCCTATCCGTTTATGCCCGTTTATGCACATCCAAAAGGATGTCAATTTATCCTAATCCAATGTGCCGCCAAACTACAGGGTCACAACAGGAGCCCTTACGTTGTCCAAACCTTCCGATCAATGACAACTGTCGATAACTATTATAGTGACCCATTCGATTTCTCACTATCAAATTCTCCTCTAACTAGTGTATACGACACTCAGGAGGTATGGTCAACCGTAGTCAACCAACCATCACCAATTTCCAAGAAAAATCTATAATATCCTACGAATCCTTCTAGTCGCGTAAGGGTAGAACCTTACCATGAGCACATCACGATTGAGCTATCCTCAGCTCGTGGCTCATCGTTCCTTCTTGTTAAAGTCCTCGCATCACCGCCAACGGAGTGCGAAACTACAAATCCTATGACTATGCTCATTTTGAGTAGGGTCTTTCCTACTCGATACGACTCGACTACGTCCACCGATAGCGGCGTCTATCACAACCTCGTGCAGACAAATCTCAGAAGCACTCTACTATCGAGACTCGAAACTACGCGGTAGTTACAACCTCTACCGATCGATCCACCTCGGAAAACGATATCTCCTCTCACGATGTACTCGTCGACCGGATCCCAACGTCCGACCTCCACGGATTTCACTATGCTCGGTTCCACGTTCATCACGACGCATCGGCAGTCCTGACTCTCAGGTCGTCCTACTGCGTCACCTGATTCACTGGAATAGGATCCAATAACTACGCGGCTCTAAGCCGTCGGATTCACACGGATAACGATCCTACTTGAGATTCTGAAAGGTCACGGTCTCTTCTGCCAAACTGACCTCACACGATCGCATCGCATCACCAACGTACACGAACTAATATCCATTCGACCAAAACCTCGTACTAGTACCCTAACTATCAAGTTGATGATGGGCTATTACGATTGGAGAGACATCACATCCTTGATCTGTGCGTACACTCTGCTCTGATACCAACTGGTATCAGAGTACCATGGGTATCAAATGAGCCAACCTACTCTGATACCAAGTTGACAGGACCCTTCCCAAATCCCTCGGGATTAGCGTAGGATGTGCCTGCTCCAGACTAACACAAAGTGTCAGACCAGGGATATTTTCGTCTTTTGCCCAACCGGGGCTATCAGAGTACACCAGAATCCGAAGGAGGAATGCGATGTTCCGTCTCTGCTACAGCCGCATCCGCGATCAACCTGAAGGGCATTCAAAACATAAAAGCTGTGAGTGGACAAAACAAATATTTTATTAAAAACATTTCACAAAAGACCTTTATACCCTTCATTAAAAACATATGCATACATTTGAAAACCATTTCTAGGGTTCATGCCCGGTTCCCATAAATCGACATGAACCATTAAACCATTTGGCCCTTAGCCCGAAATCCGTCAATCAAATACCTGGGACCTTCGCCCAAACCAAAACACGTGGGAACTCGTCCCAAAACCACCTCAAAAGGGTCTCAGCCCAAAACTAATACGCGTGGGTCTCAGCCCAACGCCATCTCAGTGGAAACCTATCCACATATACATATATACATATATAACCCATCCTAGGCACTTCCGGAGAAGATGCCATCTCGGGCCACACAACCCCTAGGGATCACATCCTCGATATAGTCACGATGTCATCTCTATACTAGTGTGCACACTACTTGAGGTCTCACTCCGAGTCTTCTCCCAGGAATTCTCCATCTGAGAGGCTCAATCTCTGGATCTAGTCCTAGCTCTCTCTCTCTGGATCTAGTCCACATATCCCTCCGGAATCTGGTCCGGGACCACAACATAATAAGTAACCTCCACTCCTGGAACGGGATCCCTATGGGGATACCAACTCTGGTCTGTGGATCGGGACTCTCCAGGTCGACGCTGGAGGAGACCAATCAATAATCTCGTAAGGCGGGTATATACATACTCGTATACAAAACCATAAAAACAGGACTCACGCCCGATAACACAAAAAAAATGGGCCTCCAGCCCGAACATAGGACTCAACAGGACCTTTAGTCTGATTTCACAATAACTGGGCATCGAGCCTGAACTCGTAAATCAACTGGGTATCGAGCCCGATATCTCAGGGTCAGTCACGATCCCGATCATAGCGATACGTGCAACCATCAATCCAGAACCGCTCTGAATCCTGGTATGTCGCCGTGAACACATCACTGCCGCGACCATCTCGAGACCATGGTGCACACGTCGCCGATCGATCCTCTAAACCGTCAGCACTCCGAATTCGAGCCTCCAGTGGCTGCTCAACAATGGGACGTGCATCGTGACCTCTCCGAAAGGAACGCATCCTAATCCGGAGGCGAGCGTCACGTCGTTCGTCGCCGTGCACATAGCACCCGTTGCGACCACCACTCAGACCTACGGGTCATCAATAGGTCCGTCGCTGTACGCCTTTTCGGGTCAACCATCACCTTCAGGGTACCCAAACCTGTCCAAATCACTTTAGAGGGTTACTAACTAGTTAATTAACCCCTCACTAAAGCCCCCTAATTTTCTGGGATTTTTAACTATTTTTAAACGCGCACCGAAACGTTCGGACAACCCGAACTATATCGAGACGATGTCCGATCGACTCGAAACCAGTCCCAAAATGTTCATTACATCGAATAGATGATTTGATATGTTGGAACCTTTCTCAAATTATCCCCCACGCTCCTGTACGCGCCGCCTGAAGTGGCTGCGCGTGGGAGCCACGCACAAGTGAACATTGTCGTCTTCCTCCTCGCGACAACCGGTCTGAACCGGTCCGGTCCGGTTCGCCTGCAAATTGGACCGGCGTGATCAGTCCAGGTCCATTCCCGGTCCAGTTTTCACTGTTTTCAATCCTAGTTGATCCTATTCTTCCTATAATTGTCCTAGGAACCTAACCCAATTCATTAGGACCCCCGAAACCCACAAAACCCGACCGGCCCAATTTTTCCTCTTCGGTTCAAAATTCCAAAACCTCCTCAGAGGTCTCTCAACGTTCAACCTCACTCCAAACCTTCCTAAAACAACCCTAGAAACCTATTTGGTTCAACCCAAACGCCCAAATAAGCCCATAATACACGAAATCGAAAAATGAATTAAACAGGGTAAAACCGATTACCTCGTGCGGGTTTCCTCCTCCGCCGCCCACGGCAGCTCTGCCTGGCCAGCCACCATACCCAGCTGGTCCTCCTCATCTCTCTGGCCTCTCACAAATGTTCAAGGGTCAAGGGTTTGGGTTTTGGATGAAAAATAGTGATCGGGTTGGTTTGGGAAAAATGGGAGAAAATGGATGAACGGGGAAGGGTTTGATACATGAATGAAAATGATGGGGAATGGATGAATGACATCTGTCATTCATCCATTGGGTCAGAGAAAAGGTGAGCCCACTAAAGTCCAAATAACCTTCCGTCTCGAAAAATGTGCAATAGTACGTTCGAAGTTCCGTGAACCGTAACTTCCCAGTCGAACGTCCGACTTCGACGTGTCGCCTGTCTACGGATTCGTATCATCGTGATCTACGTCATGGTACTCGGCCCTCGGTCATCAAACTTCCTGGGTCAAAAGTCAACTTTTGGCCCCTATTCAACCAAATTACCAAAACGCCCATGATCTTTAGATCGTCACAACTTCTTCCTCGAATGTCGGAATTGAGCGCGCCACCTGTCTATGAACTCGTGACGTCCCGAACTACGTCACGGTCATTGGTCAAGACCCAACCCTCCTCTGTCAGGTCCCGACTCATCTAGCACGATATTTTCCTTTTTGGACCATAACAATACTCAACGGCAAGACTGCGCCCTCAAGGTTTTGTTTTTGGGAGCTCACGGTGCAACTTCCCAGGGGGTCACCCATCATGGAATTGCACCAGCCTCAACTCACTTAACTTTGGGGTTCCAATCCCCCCCAAAGCCACTTGAGCTCCCAAAAGGCCTAGTGCTTGATAGGTGTGTACCTATACCTTTAAGGCACACCATCATCCTCACCCAGACCATTCCCCCTTGCAGGAATGTGGGATTGTTCACCATTCCCTCCAGGACACGGGTCTTACACCAAAACATTTGAAATCCATTTAAAAACTAACAGTAAATCACAAGTCAATCAATCTGCTGGATCTCATATCAACGAGTCTTTAAACTCAAAACACATATATCAGGACTTTCTGGGATATCAACGAGTCTTTAAACTCAAAACAAAAACAACATGCCTCGGGGGATATCACAATAACGTGTCTTTAAACTCATAAGTCTTTAAACTCAAAACATATCAATCAAGGGCACTCCCCCGCACATCAATCAAAAGGGCCTTTAAACCCAAAACCAGATCCAGCAACGAGTCTTTAAACCCAAAACCATTTTAATATCATATAAAATCCAGAAATCCATCGAAATCCAAGTTCCAAAACCGAATCCAAAATCATCATTTTGAAATCCCGAATTCAAATCCAAAAATCACATTGAAACCGAAAACTGAAATCTTAGAAACTGAAATTACATTTATAAACAAGGCCTCAATCCCGGAATCACTTTCCGAAATCCATTTATAAATCCTTGAATTCAAATCATAATTCAAATCCTAAAAGGAAGTTATTGAAACCATCATCAAATCGCAACATAAATATAATCTCGTAAAACGTACAAATATGCAAATTATCTCGAAACACGTGCAAAACATAAATCATAAATATCACAAGAATAAACATAGAAATCACATATAGAAAACATATAAAACATTTATGCATGCATCATAATTTAGAAAGCAAAGCCCACTCACAGACCATCCTCGATGCCGCCTCGATACGAGTGCAATACGCCATTCCCAGCTAATCCATTATCACCGGACTTCCCGAGCCTGTCGAAATCACATTCTAAGGTCACCAACATGTCCAATATGCTTCCACTAAATCCCCGTAATTTTCCCGAGTTTTTAACTATTTTTAAATTAGCCCTTAAACCTTCAGACATCCCGAACTATATCAAAACGATGTCTGATCGACTCGAAACCAATCCCAAAATGTTCGTTACATCGAATAGATTAAAAGTCGTGTTGACAACATCCCCAGAAACAGTACCACGCGCCCTCACGCGCCTCCCAAAGGGGCTGCATGTGGGCTTCACGCGCCTGCATTGTGCTCATCTTCAACTTCTCGCTGAACCAGGTCTGGTCCGATTCTGCAAACCTGGTCCGACTGGATAGGCATGAGAGGTTCGACTCCATATTTACTTCGTTTTCGGTCCATTTTCACCCATTCCAACTCCTAAAGCTTTGTCTAACTATTTCCTATCCATCTACGTGATCAAGATATAGAAAGGAGGTTGAAAACATACCTTCCCCTTGAAGTACATACTGCTAAACTCCCACCGTCGTGTTCTCATGACTTCGGCCACCCCAAGCCTTGGTTACAAGTCCTCTAGGTTTGTTTTGAGCTCCAAAACATGTACCAAGTCACAGAATCGATCAACAACTTCAATAATCAAAACCACCATTTTCGAATTCAACCTAAAGCTTCACGGGAAACTCACCTTACCATGCCATCGTGCACTGCCGTGGTGACCACCACACTCATCTCATCACCTCTTCATCTTTCCTTCACACATCATGGACTGGGGATAAGGATCGAAGGAGTTTGGCTGGATTGGTTCATGATTTCCTCTGTTTTGTCTCACGAGTTCAGGTCACCGTCAACGACGGTTCTCGTGGCAGCACCACCACGACCACCTCATCATCCTTTCTCAATCCCCTTCACAACCCACAGAGAAAGAATTAAGGGGTTTGTAAGGATGGTTTCTCACGGTTCACCCAGCTCTCTATTTTCCCTGTGTTTCCCATGATCGTGCAACACTTCCTAATTTTAAAACTGTGTGATCGATTGTGAGGCGGTGAGGGACCTTCCACAACCATTTAGAGAAGGGACAAGTGTCCCAAATCTGGTGGGCACAAATCCCAATGCACCAGGTGTCCCAATTTCTCTGAGCACATGTCCCAAGGTAGCAAAATGACCAAATTACCCTTTCTACCAAATTACCAAAAGACCCTTCAACTTCCGTGACCCATAACTTCTTCCTCGAATGTCGGAATTAGATGTGCCGCTTGTCTACGGACTCGTGACGTCCCGAACTATGTCACAGTCATCGGCCAAAGTCTGTTTGACCGCCCGAATCAAAAGTTAACAGTTCGCGCATTCTAGGGGCAAAACTGTCATTTAGCACTGTCCGTCCGAAATTACACAACTAATCACCGATTAATCTCACTAATCCTTCATTAATCACTAATCTAATCCCGAAATTCGGGACGAGTCGTTACATAAAACTCAATCACTACAAAAAGAAAAACTCTGTAATTATATGTATAAATCTGAATTTAATACATCCTTAAAAATATGTTCTTCCATTTTTTTTAATATGTTCGTAATTTTATATTGATTATTATTTGTATTATTCATCCACTAAAAAAGTAAACTGAGTTATTCGAATTTTGAACCACAAGTTTAATTTTCCTTCCCGAAGACCTTTAGATGTTTACTTTTTAATCATTGGTTTGATGGAGACAATTTCAACTTTCAAGTATAGAGTTTCTTTCTTTGAAAGTTTATTCATACGTTGACTTTTACATTGATCATCTTCTTGGCAGTTTGAAAGTTTCTTTGTTTTACTCTTGCGAGAACAAAATTTATGAATCCATAAAGTTTCCCGTTGAATCCAAAAGACAAGGGAAAAAAAGTAGGAATTGAAGCCAGGTGAAAAGAAAGAAGAAACAAGAAAGAGAAGCTATTAGACTATTGGGGAAGAAAGTTGAGTTTGAAAGACCAGAATGGCAATTTGGACGACATTTTTAAAATCACATGGTAAATACTAATACAAATGAGTCATATTTATATTAGTAAGCTATGCTCATATTTATATCTAATTACGAAAATGTTGAAGCGTTAAATGTTCCAACTGTCGATTACTCATTGCCCAACCGTTGAATGACGTGTGTCCTTCCTCGTAACCTGTCAACTTAAAAGGATCGCTCCGTTAGTACGGGCACCGGTGTGGTGCCGGCCTAAGGTTCTCCGACGGTCAAGTCAGTTACTTTGTTCGTAAGAGGAAATAGTAAACGGTAAGTTTGGTAGAGTAATTGTGAGTAGTAAATATTCGTTACCTTTATTGGGAAATGTGTACCCCTTATGTATGGGTAGGTGGGATGTTCAATTCCCAAAGTTCCGATGTGGGACTAATGCTCCTTGATTTACGTGTCAACACGTGTTACATAGATCGAGGGTGGATAGACATCCACGTGGCACCCTGCATTGGGCCCGAGGTTAGGGCTTGTGTAAGTTCGGTAGTTTTGGGCCTAGTCTGGGCTTTAAGTATACGACCCAGTGGGTCTGGTCAGATATGGTGTCAACAAAAGTCACCCAAGTTGTTGACTGAGGTGGAATTTCTCGGTCGGAGGCTTGTCTCATTCTCTCAGACCCTGGTGGGAAGTATACCTGTAGTCCCCCAAGTCCCCTGGTGGGAGAGTCCGCCGAGACAGTCTCGGTCACGACTGAGAGGGGTACAGTGGTCGGTCTTGAAGAGATGCAACGACTCGGCGAACCAACGCCACGGTCGGTCACATTTTGCGTGGGCAGTCGGTGGTGGTGCCATGGTCGGTGAGGGTGACAATCAACTGGAATGGTAGGTTTCGAGACCGAGCGGTGTATGCGGGTCGGTATCGAGGCCCAAAGAATGGAGGGGAGTGGAGGGGCACCGAGCGGTGGATGTGGGTCGGTGTTGATGTCCAACTCCTAGGGGTTGGGTGTGGACACTGAGCGGTGTAACTGAGTCGGTCAGGAGTACGGGGAGGTTGGTAGTGGGTGAGGAATGACGGTTGGTCTCCCTCGGCTGGATGAATGACACGTGTCGGTGAGATGGAGTAGGCGTGACATGTGTCGGCCACTGGGAGGGATGATGCCTCGTAGTCTGTGCATCGACCTCTATAAATATGAGGAGTTTTCACCGATTATCTCACTTTGTGTTTTTGAGAAAGTGGGGAAATTCTGTCGAACTAGGAAGGCGATTTTCGATCAGCTCTCGGCGGTAGTGCATACGGTGGTTGCGATTTCCGACTAGCCTTCCACCGTGAAAAAACACAGTAAGTATGCCTTAACTTGATTTTTTTCGATTGAAGTGGGTGTTGGTGAGGAACTGGTCATGAACTTAGTGAAGTTTGTGGTTAGATCGTCGTAAGTCCGAGTCGGTCCGCTGTGTTATGTTTTTTTTCTTTTCTTTTGTAGATGTTCGTTGATAGTGACTCAGTATCCGAGGGTAAGTGCTACGACTCACAGGGCGGTGAGTCGTCGGATAGTAGTGTGCAGGTTCTCGTTCCCGTCTCCGGGAGTGAGGACGAGGCCCACTCGGCCGAGGCACAACATAGGGCACAGTCGGTGCATAGTACGGTCGAGTCATCCGATAGGACAACGAAGACTTGTGCTGAGGCTGAGCCGACAGGTAGGTCGGGTAGTGGCAATCTCTTGGCAGAGCTGCTCGGCCTATTAAACTGTTGATGCATAAAATGTACCAACGAGACTATAAAGACACGCACGCACACCAAGGCACAAGAACGTACGTGGTTCACCCAAATCGGGCTACATCCACGATGTTGCCTCCCTATCATTAATAATATGATATTTTATACAAGTATAAGACTCTGAGTCTTCTAGTGTGTAACGACCCGGACCTTTGGAAAAGGAAAATTTGGAAAAAAATTGAAGGAAAAGACGATTTTACCCCTGGAATGTGGACGAACGGTTGACTTTTTGTTCGAACCGTCAAACGAACTTTGACTGATGTCTGTGACGTAGTTCGAGATGTCACGAGTTCATAGACAGGTGGCACGTTCGATTCTGACATTCGAGGAGAAAGTTATGACATTCGGAAGTTCAAGGGCATTTTCGTAATTAGGACGAAAAGGGGGAATTTGTTGACTTTTCAAATAACATGGACTTTTCACGTAAGCCGAGGACCGTTGGGTATGTCTCGAGACGCTGAGTCAGTAGACAGGCGGCACGCGTCAATCGGAGTTCGGAAGACCGAGTTACGGGTCTAGAAACGTGAAGGGTATTTTGGTCATTTTGTGCAGAAGGGCAAAATGGTAAATTCCCAAGGGCACTGTTGAAACAGTGCAGTATGGGCTGAGCCACCGTGACAGGACCCATCCCAATCCCCCCGGGATTAGTGCGGGATGACCCTGCTCCCGTCTGACACGAAGTGTCAGACAAGGGATATTTCCGACCTTTGCCCTCCCGGGCTATCAGAGTACGCCAGGATCCGGAGGAGGCATGTGATATCTCGGTCTCTGCTACAGTCCACATCCGATGTCAACCTGAAGGGCAGTCAAAACATTAAAAACTGTGAGTGGACAAAACAAGAGTTTATAAAAGCATTTCATAAGACATTTGTACCCTTCACTAAAAAACATGCATGCATTGGAAAACCATTTAACCAAAGAAATCATATATGGGAACTAAGCCCAAATCAGATATAAACTAAGGTCGAAAGGACCACAATGAAAACGACCATACGGGCCACTGCCCAAATCCATAAAGGACTCGGCCCCAAACCATAAAGAAATCAAGTACCCGAGCCACTGCTCAAATCTTGTGCACACCTGTACACACCACATATCATATATCATATATCCATCACATACATATATATAAGTCACACAACCAATCGTGTCACGGTATCCAAAGCTACGCGCGTGCTACCCGGGTCTCAATCCGAGTCATCTCAAAGTCAAGGTCAATGTCCGCAGACCACTGACCCTACCCGAGGTAATAGTAACCATAGCCTTCCTGAGAGTAAGGAACCCAACTGAGGGGTGACTCCACTCAGTCGGTGCTCCGTGACTACTCCGGGGTCCACCCAGGCTAACGACCCTCCCCGGTGGAGATAATAGAAGTAAAGCAAGGTAGATGAACATATATATACATAACATCACATCCATGCCCGGTTCCCCTGAACCGTCATGATCCATAATATGTATAACCAAGGTAACATGCCGGTTCCCATAAACCGTCATGTACCGTAATAACATAACCAGGTAACATGCCGGTCCCCATAAACCGTCATGTACCGTAATAACCAACAAGGGTTCATGCCGGTTCCCATAAACCGTCATGAACCATGATACCATAACAAGGGTTCATGCCGGTTCCCATAAACCGTCATGAACCTGGGAATCCATTTAAGGTTTCCTGAACTGAAATCAAAATCGTAAAGTGACTGGGTCTCGTACCCGAACATAGGACATCAGTTGGGCACCGTGCCCGGAATCTGAGGTCATATGCCCGAGACAAAACCAAATGGGTCTCATACCCGAATTTATCCTTTTGAAATCCAAATCCAGTTCATGCAAATCAATAAAGAAATACAGACCCGTATACGTAACCACATACAAATGCACCCATGGCATCATCAAACAAGTAATAAAACATATAATAAACATTTATGCATGCACCAATTTAGAAAACAAGGTCCACTCACAGACCGTCCGAGCTGCCGCCTCGATTTGCGTGCCATACGGCTCCCCGAGCCGATCACCGTCACCGGGACTCCCAAACCTGTCCAAATCGTAATAGAAGGTTACTAACAACTTAATTAACCTCCCACCAAAGCCCCGTAATTTTCCCGTATTTTTAACTATTTTTAACACCGAACCTAAACCTTCCGATGCCCCGAAACATATCGAGACGGTGTCCGATTGACATAAAACCAGTCCCAAAATGTTCGTTACATCGAATAGATGATTTCTCGTGTTGAACACTTTCCCAAATTCCCTGCCACGCGCCCTCACGCGCCGCCTGAAGTGGCTGCGCGTGGGCTTCACGCGCCGCCTGAAGTGGCTGCGCGTGGGCTTCACGCGCCTGCTACAGTACCTGCTGACGTCAGCATGACATCATCTGACAGCTGTCAGGTCTGACATGTCAAACTCTGACAGGTGCCACGTGTCAAGCTCCCATTGGTCCACGTCACTGTGCTGTCAGTGCCACGTGGCAGTCTGACATGTGCCACGTGTCATCACGGCACTGGTCCACGTCGGTGCCACGTATCAGCCCCTGATTGGGCCACGTCACTGACATGTCAGTGCTGACTGTGCACTGACATGTGACACGTGTCGCACTCCTATTGGCCCATTTTCTGACATGTCAGCTGACATTGTCAGATCTGACAATGCTGACGTCATCCCTGACATGATGACGTCAGCAGGATGACGTCACCTGTCATCCCTGCCCTCCCGCGGGTCGACCCGAACGTCTGCAACCGGGTCGCCGTGACCCGCGGCTTGACCCGGCCGGTTCTCCCTGCTCCGGCCACCATTTTTCCTCCCGTTTGTCCCATTCTACTCCTCTCAACCTAACCTAGAGTTCTATGGGTTTAAAAACTAGAAAACGGGTCGAGGTAATTACCTGTGATGCCGAGAACAGTCGCCCAGCTTTCGGCCGTCCGTCTGGGCTGCACCGCCGTCCTCAGCCGTTCCTTTTGATCCCATTAGCCTCCTCGAGTCCCCAAAAACCCAACCAAATCATTAGTTTTGATCCAAGACCCATAAAACCCAAGTTTTGAATTTCAAACCCCTAACCTACCTTTTCGGGTTTCCTCCCGCGGTGAGCCGCCGTGGCTCTGGCCGCCTCCGTCCTGTCCTTCCTCGTCTCACTCACACTATCACTCTGGTCTCAGTCACAGGTGGTGAGGGGATGTGTGTTGTGTGTTTTGAAGAAAATGGAGAATATAGGTTAATGGGGTTTTCAGGTTTGTGAGGAAAAGGAAGAAAATGAAAATGAAAATGGTGATGGTACCGTGGAAGAGAAGAGAGAAGGAGATGGTGTGATCAGATGAGGGAATGAGAGATGGAGGGTGAGGATTTAAGATAGAATTGAAATGGATGGTTAAGATTGAATGGTGGGTGGGTTTGGTTTATAAAATAATTAAATAATATTAATTAATTATATAGATCCACATTTTGGGGGATCAAATCAATGGGATGAGTGACACTTGTCACTCATTCATGGGGCCCACCAAAATATCCACCCAATCAGATTTCGCCGAAACGTCCCCGTCTCGAAGTTCGTGCATAGTGAAATCGAACTTCCGTGACCCATAACTCTCCCGTTCGAAGTCCGATTTCAGTGTGCCGCCTGCCTATGGATTCGTATCGTCTTTATCTACGTAACGGTCTTTGGCCCTCGGCCATCGGACCTCCCGGTCAAAAAGTCAACTTTTGACCCCCTATTCACCCAAATTACCAAAATGCCCCTAAACTTCCGAACGTCATAACTTCTTCCTCGAACGTCGGAATTGAACGTGCCACCTGTCTATGAACTCGTGACGTCACGAACTACGTCACGGTCATCGGTCAAAGTCCATTTGAGCGCCCGATTAAAAAGTCAACATTTTGCCACCACTAGGGGCAAAACGGTCATTTCGCATCGTTCGTCTGATTCGCTCTACTAATCACGGATTAGCCTCACTAATCGTGATTAGTCACTAATCTAATCTAGGAATTTGGGACGGGTCGTTACACACCGTGCTTTGGGTGGTTTTTTTTTGGAAATTTTTTAGCAAATCAGTGGCATTTGTCACTGAGAACTGATGGATTAGTGGCATGGCGTGATGGTGGGAAATTTAAAAAAATGAGAGAGTGGGCTGGTGCTGTTGGAAATGGAGAGAAACAGAGCACAAGAAATTGTTTTATTCATTTGAAAGCTTGAGCAGAGCACAGGTTGCTTTTGCTTGATTAATTGAAGAGGTTGATCAGTCCCTGAGACGGTTTGGGAGAAACAGAGAGGAGAATTGTGGGAGAAACCAGAGGGAAGAGCTGCTGTGAGACCCGAAAGCCCATTTTCAAAATTCATTGTGATCAATAGTCGAATTCGAAATTGTGGACGTTTATGGCTACAATTGAGGTTGTAAATAGCTCTCTGGAACCCAGAAGACTTGAATGGCATCAAAAACGAAGGAAGATGAGGTCGTTTTGACCGTGAACGGAGTACCTCGACGCCTCCAAAATCCAAGGATTGGGTCGCATAATTGGTGGAGTTAGAAGATGCAATTGAGTTTGGAAATCAGTTTAGGATAATCATACGAAGCTGTTGGCTGGGTCAATTAAAGAAAAATGATGAGGATTGATGAACTTCAAGGAATGAATAGTGGTTGGATGTTCATCGGAAACTCGAGCTGGAGTGGGCGAATTAAGGTAAGGTTTATTGAAATTAAAGTTACAGACCCATAATTAGATTCATAACAATGCTTTCGACTGAATCAATTGAAGAATACAAGTTGAGATTCGCAGGGATTGGAACGGGTCAATACGATGGTTAGATGGCCCGTTTAGCAGACGGCCGGGTGAGGACGATCAACAGTTCTTGCACTGTAGCAAGCATGTGAGGTTCATGCGCAGCCACTCACGGCGACGCATGAGGGCGCGTGGGCCAGATTCTCGAGGTGAGTTCAACACGACTTTTGTCATATACAATGTAATGAACATTTTAACGTTGGTTTCGAGTTAAACGGACACCATTTCGATATTGTTCTGAGGGTCCGAAAGTTTATATTACCTTTTTAATTAATATTTAATTCCCGAAAAAATTATGGGAAATTAGTAAGATGTTATTTGAGTCCTTAGTGATACTAAATAATGCTTTCAAACATGATTTGAGATTCCTGAAAAATGTGAGAAATTACGGAAACGGGTGCAACGCGAAAACGAGCGTTATGGACGGTGTGTGAGTGGACTTTGCTTTCTAAAGTTTAATGCATGCATAAATATTTTTATGATTTCTATGATTATGATTTGTGATAATTACGGTTTTCGTATTTATACGTATTTTAGCATGAAATACGTAATGGCACGTATTTCGAGACTATGGTTTCTCTTATGCTTTGGCGATGGTTTGATGAACGATTTTGCATGATTTGTGAGTATGATGTTTTAAGGATGTTTTGATTGTGATTGTGAGTATGACTTACGATTTTGACACGTATTTTGAAACTGTCACGGATTTATGTGTTTTACGAGATTTTGAGTATGTTGTGATTGATCATGATTTTGATGAATTGAAGTTGGGATTTGAAATAAGATTTGTGTTCAAAGATTTAAATGGATTTTGAAAAAGGTGATTTCGGGCTCGATGCCTAGGGCACAAAAGTAATTTTGATGAACGAGATTTCAGTTTTCAGAAACTTGAAAGTGAATTTCTGGTTTAGGTTCGGAATGACGATTCCGGATGCCGGCTTACAGAATCATTATTGCAAATTCGAATTCAGGAATGGATGACGGATATGTTTGGGGATTTGAATGTGAAATTCGGACATAAGTCCTATTATGACAAAATGTGATTTCGGTTTGGTTTTCGAATTTGGATCACGATGGATCCTAGATTGTTGTGATTTACAAATGGTTTTGGGTTCAAAGACCCGGTATTATTGCTGGATTATCTTTTGGGTTTAAAGACCCGGTGCTATTGCTGGATCATGTTTTGAGTTTAAAGACTCGGTTAGTTGATGACGGGGGAGGGCCCTTGATGAGTTTAAAGACTCGGTTACTATTTTGAGTTTAAAGACTCGGTATGATACCCCCCCGAGGCCTATTGATTATGTTCTGAGTTTAAAGACTCGTTGATATCCCAGGAAGGCCTGATTATGCGCATGGTTTTGAGTTTAAAGACTCGGGCGCACTTGAGATCCAGCAGATTGATTGACTTCTGGATTATTGTTGATTTTCGATGTTTTCGGATGTGTTGGACAATGGCCCGGTTTATATGGATTATGTTGTGTACTTGGATTTGATTCATGGTTTTGGGCTGAGGCCCTGTGTTTATGATTACGGGCTAAGACCCGAAGGTTAAGAAAAGGAAAATGATTTTGATTTTGATACACGGTTTTCTTATGTTGGAAATGAAATGGATTGCAAAATGATTTTCGAATGCATGCATTGGTTTTACGTGGAGGGTAGAAATGTCTTTCTGTAACTGTTTTATAAACTAATTCATTTTTGTCCACTCACACCTTTTGTGTTTTTTATTGACCCTCCAGGTCGTGGCGCGTTGGTCGAGGCTGATCGAGAGGCGGAGGCATGAGTGAGTACGTGTGTGGCTATCCCTGGTTTGGCAAGTACTGAGGATAATTTGGGAACTTCAGTCGACTTGCCAGACTGGAGCAGGACCGGGCACGGTCGTCAATGTCCCTTTGGGGGTGGTCCTGTCATAGTGGGCTTATCCTGTAGTCCAGTCTAGTATTTTGGTAGGCCCGTTGCTTGGTCAGATGTCACGTCAACAAGTTCCCCAGTTTTTAACTGAGGCGGACTGCCTCGGTTGAGGACTTTCAAGTAAAGTGCACTAACCGAGAAACTCTTCACTTTGCACTGTTCTGCTCGGTGTACCATCAGTCTCCCAAGTCCTCAATCCAGGTAGGATGTGGAAGAGAAGATGCCCTGTAGTGTGTTGTATGTTTGAGTGGATTGACAATTTTGCGATTGCACTCTGGTAGTCCCCCGGTGAGTATGACTCTGTGTATGAATCTGAATGCTTTCAGATGATTCTTTTGCTGTATATGTGTGTCGGTCGGCATGTGAGCTAGGTATAGCGTTGAAAGTAGGCTCGGTAGATGAGCGACTCGGTATTTGTTAAGCTGATGTGGGTGCTCGGTAATGTGTCAAACAACTCAGTATGTGTTAAGCCGAGGTGGGTGCTCGGTAGTGTGTCGAGCGGCTCGGTATGTATTGAGTCAATGTGGGTGCTCAGTATGTGTTAAGCCAATGTGGGTACTCGGTAGTGTGTCGAGCGGCTCGGTAAAGTGTCGAGTGTATGTGGGTGCTCGGTAATATGTCGAGCAGCTCGGTAATGTGTCGAGCATATGTATGAGTTCATATATTCTTGACATGGATGAGTGTGTATGTACATCGGCATGCACGAGGGCATGTTTGTGTGACATGTATGTATGTTATGTATGAGTGACATGTATGTCAGTATGCGTGAGGGCATGTATGTGTGACATGTATGTATGTCATGTATGAGGGCATATATGTGTGACATGTATGTATGTCATGTATGAGTGACATGTATGTCAGTAATGATGGTCAGAAAGGGGTTTCTGATTGGAAGTGTTACCTGGTTGTATTCGGATGTATCAAGATGCATAGCTCGGTGCGAGCAAATAAATGTGGGAGGTAGACCCATGCACAAGTGGATGCTGAGATAATCCACCGGTTGGGCGTCAGGTAGGTTGAAGAAGAAGTCGACATAGGGGGCATGCTGACCGACCGTGTGCAGTGGTTTTGTCGATCAATAATTGAGTTATTCGACAATTCCTGAGAATAGGAATGAATTTCATGATCCGTTAGTTCGTAGGATGTAAAATATATTTGTGTTACACAAATAAAGGGAAGTAATTGTGTAACTAGTGACATAATAAGCATGTTTAATGTGTGTAAGTAATAGGTATAAAGTATAAATTTAAGCATATGAATTTATCGAATGGGGTTGTTAGTATGGCCTAAAAGTATTTGCATAATTGTCTTTATTTATTTAAGAAAATAAATAAAGAAATTGCAGCCCAATTTTTTCTTGGCAACTCAAATGTAATTTTTGGGTTAAAAAAACGCAACTTAACGTTTTAGTGGTTCAACCCCAAATCTTTTTACAACCCAATTGTTTGGTTAAAAGTTGACAGCCCAACTGATTAACCTAATGGCAAATTTGAAATTAAGAACACAATAATGGCAAACTTGAAATTAAGAAGAAAATGGTACTTATCTTCCTTCCCAACTTTTTCGACAGAGAAGACTGGAGCATTAAGCTCATGCTGCGGTGGTGTGCCTTCCGTCGACGCCGGCCAGCGAGATTTGTGGAGGGTGAGAGATCGAAGACCCCAGTGTGTCCGGTGGCGGCGGTGTTGCTCGGCGACATCAAGATGGCATGTGTTTCTTGGTGGCGTTGCTGCTACAGTTTCAGCGATACGCCGACGCGCCCCTTGAGCGGGACGGTAGTGACGAACGGCGGCGAGGCTAGATTAGCCATCACAACGACATGTTGAGCACAGAGCGAAGAGAGCGGCCGCCATGGTCGTACAGATATGGTGGGCTGTGGTGCCGTCTTGACGCCAGAGTGCAATGGTTGTGCGGTTGTTGACGAAGTTCAACGAGGCGGTGGGTTGCCTGTGGTAGCCGCAAGGGGGACCTCTTCGTAGCTGTTCAGCGGTGGCGAACGTCCTGGCCGACCTGGACCTGTTTTTTTTTCCCTTTAAACCGTATGAAGGAAAAACCAGGCCAAGACTCCAACATTTGAACCCCATAATCAGGATCATGGGTTTAAGGTATTCAAAGCGCATGTGTTGCCTTTTTTTGTTGTTGATCTTTTATAGCTACAATGGGTGCGAGCAAGGGTGTGCCGGCACCGCTGGATGGCGGAGGAGCTGGGTGTCGGAAGAGTGCGGAGGTTTGCAACCTTGCAGAGATGGAAAGTGGACGGCGGGGCTTGGTCGACGTCGAGTTGGAGTTGCATAGTTGGTGTAGCGGCGACGAAGATGAACGGCAGCGCTGCTAGATGGCAAAAGAGTTAGCTCTCTGTCTTTCTTCTCTCCCTCCCTTGGCAGTGGAATGTCGAACGACCCAGGGGCGTCAATGCTTCTCTGTTTTGTATTTTTTTTTGGTCGCTGGAGCGTCTCTGTTCTTGTTTTGGTTGATGGGAGAGATGGGGTGAGATGGCTTTGGTGGCCGGCTGAGCCTGTAGTTTCCATGTGGGGACTTACGGCTTGAGAAACAGAGCTAGGCTCCAGAGTTTCTTTGCTATTATTTTCCTGCTACAGGAAGAGAGATTGAGGGATTCCACATCGTCACGACGGCGCGAGGGCACGATAGCAAGGTGGACACAGTGACAGGATGATGTGTTAGTGCGGCTGTGGGAGGGTGGCCCGTGGCAGATAAACAGAGTCCCAAAAGCAATTGTTGTCCTCTCTTCCCCCTTTTTTTTTGGTAGATGCAAAATGAAAAACCTATATGCTAGATAAGTTTTTAGACCTTGACCCCAAGGAAGAAAAAATGATTATCTGGGTTCTCCTGGTAACGAAGCCAACTTTTTTTTTTCTTGGTGTTTGGGTGGCTATGGTGTTTCAGTAGGTAAATAAATTGAGAATAAAACCGACATAACTTGTTGTGTCGCTTCCCACAGACGGCGCCAAACTGTTGATGCATATAATGTACCAACGAGACTATAAAGACACGCACGCACACCAAGACACAAGAACGTACGTGGTTCACCCAAATCGGGCTACATCCACGGTGTTGCCTCCCTCTCATTAATAATATGATATTTTATACAAGCATAAGACTCTGAGCCTTTGAGAGATAATAATGTTTGTAGAAAGGATGAAGAGGTTGAGTCCCCTTGAATGAAGGAGGAGGCTCCCTATTTATAGGAATTATCTAGGGTTAGGTCATGGTTGTAGTAATGATGGGCTTTGAGGCATGGGCCTTGTGCGATCTTTGAGGTCTTCTAGTGAGCTTGTCCTGTAGTCCAGTCTAGTATTTTGGCAGGCCCGTTGCTTAGTCAGATGTCACGTCAACAACCTGTTTTCAAATATATTCTAAAACTAGGAAATTATCCAAAAAGCATTTAGAATCATATATTCAAACCATTACAAATAAAACCATGAAATAAAACCATAAGAATATGTAAATATGCATGCATCACATTATAATAAACAAGCAGTCAACTCACAATCCAACCGGTAGCTCACTCTTGAGATGTATGCTCCTCTAAAGTCCCTGGAGCGTCCTGGCCTGTCAAAGTAATAACTAGGGGGCACCAACAATACATATAATCTTGTACATAAGCCTTCCCTAAATCCCGTGATAGTACATGTATCCTAAACACGTAACCTGTGACTTTGAAAGCCCAAAACTACCCATAAACGAACTCCAATCGACCTGAAACCACCATTATTGGATTTAGCATGTCGAAATTTTTTAGACACATGTCGTCGTGTCTCAAAAATCTCGTCCATGCACGCTGATAAGGCATGTTAAGGTTAGCTCATGTTGACATGGCATATTGACGTCAGCTCCTGATGAAGTGGCACCCGCTAACGTCACCCCTGCTGACGGGGCAATTGACTTTGGTCCTTTCTTACATGGCAGCTGACGTCATGTGGACATCATTAGCTCGCTGGACAAGACTATCGTGTTGCTGTGCGCCACCACGGGGGCCGCTGCTCCGTTGGAAAACCTTCAATTTTGTCCCATTTTTCGAACCTTCATATCTTCCTCGTTTCACAACCAAATTGGACGAACGAAGCATAGAAGTTCATCCACTCAACTCTAGGAATTCAAATCCAAGCTCAAAATCTAGAAAGAAAAAAAAGTACCTATAATTCACAATATAAGCCTTGAAAGTTGCGAGTTTCTTTCATCCTAAAGTATGGGTTAATTCCATGTGATTTCACCTTCAAACTTGGGTGGTTTCTGAGCATGAGGCTCCAAGGAACATGATCCCTGCCTTGGTTTAGTCTAAAAAGGTCTAAAAAAACAAAGCTTGAATTTTGGGTTGTATGGGTTTGTTCAAGGGTGCACGTGGGAGAGATGAGAAATGTGATTGTATGATGATAATGGAATGGGTGGCTCCCAGCCACTAAAAACAATCCTTCCCAAAATATTACAAATCCAACTTGATAAGAATACCCTTCCCAAAAATAGTAGCCTAACAAACTATCCAAAGGTAAAATAGTCCAAATGTACTTAAGGGTGTTTTTTGTTAGTACGAGTCGTTCATTTGAGTGGGATATCAGTATGGATATCTTTTATCTGACACGTGGTAAAGGTGTTTTTTTTTTGGAAGCAGAAAATTTTTGAGTTAATTTTTAAAATAAAAATAAATAATCATTTGGAGGACCCATTCTTGGGTGCTTTTGTTTGATTACGGGCCTTTTGCAAAAGCCCAAATTCGAAATAAACATTTAATTTGATTTGAATTGAATTGACTGAACAAAAACCCTAATTTAAGACGTGCCCTGTACGGCGTCGCCCCACTGTCGCCTTGTGTTTTGGCTCCCCCACAAAGGCAGACAACCACCAGCTCCATTCAGTGACTGACTGTTTGAGCAAAAAGTCTGGATATGCTCCAAACTTCCAAAGCATAAAACCAAGGGCACCCTCTTCCTCCTCCTCCATCTCCTGTTCAAACCGTTATCTCCTAAATCTGTCTGCTCCGTGACTCTGAAAGTTTACATATCTGCCCGCGAAATGGACCGTTGCCTCACTCAGAGCCACGGTCTCTGCTCAAAGCCCTCAATTTTCACCATCTCCAAGCCGTATTTGTCGAAACCAAACCGTTGCCGCTTCTTCCACTGCTCTAAGACTTTCGGAGTAAGAAATGCCGCATCTTCTCTCTCAATTCGGTCATGGCCGCCGCAGCTCCCTTCCTTCACCAAGAGTCTGAGCGGCCGAGTCAACTCGGTCCGGTGCGATGCATCCAATGGTGGTGCGGCGAAAGGAGATTCGCCGCCCAATCTGGGGAAGAGAACGGACATAAAGAAGATCATGATACTCGGAGCCGGGCCAATTGTGATAGGGCAAGCTTGCGAGTTTGATTACTCGGGGACTCAGGCATGCAAGGCTTTGAAGGAGGAAGGTTACGAGGTCGTTTTGATCAACTCGAACCCGGCCACGATCATGACGGACCCGGACTTGGCTGACAGGACTTACATTACGCCGATGACACCCGAACTGGTCGAGCAAGTCCTCGAGAAGGAGCGGCCTGACGCTTTATTGCCCACCATGGGCGGCCAAACGGCCTTAAACCTTGCCGTTGCTTTGGCCGAGAGCGGCGCTCTGGCCAAATATGGGGTTGAGTTGATCGGAGCGAAGCTCGAGGCGATCAAGAAAGCAGAAGACCGAGAGTTGTTCAAGCAGGCGATGAAGAACATTGGAGTCAAGACGCCGCCGTCGGGAATTGCAACGACGTTAGAGGAATGTTTTGAAATTTCAAATGACATAGGTGAGTTTCCATTGATTATTAGGCCAGCCTTTACTTTGGGCGGGACTGGAGGTGGGATTGCCTATAACAGGGAAGAATTTGAGGACATTTGCAAGTCGGGGATAGCTGCGAGTGTGACTTCTCAGGTTTTGGTGGAAAAGTCTTTGTTGGGTTGGAAGGAGTATGAGCTTGAGGTGATGAGGGACTTGGCTGACAATGTGGTGATTATATGCTCAATTGAGAATATTGACGCAATGGGTGTTCATACTGGGGACTCTATCACCGTGGCTCCTGCTCAAACTTTGACCGATAAGGAGTATCAGCGGCTGAGGGACTATTCTATTGCTATCATAAGGGAGATTGGAGTTGAATGTGGGGGCTCTAATGTGCAGTTTGCAGTTAATCCTGCTGATGGTGAGGTTATGGTGATTGAGATGAACCCGAGGGTGTCTCGGTCTTCTGCTTTGGCATCTAAAGCTACTGGTTTTCCCATTGCAAAAATGGCTGCCAAGTTGTCAGTTGGGTATTCCTTGGATCAAATACCTAATGACATTACAAAGAAAACGCCAGCTAGCTTTGAGCCTTCCATAGATTATGTGGTAACCAAGGCAAGTGCTTCTCATTTACCTTCTGATAGCACTCTGATAAAACACACATATCGCAAGATTCAGTTTTTTTTTTTGCTGTTTTAAGAAATTTCTCTCTTTATTGCTAGAACTTACTTTACATTTACTCTGCAATTGCTAGACCTTAGATAGGACTCAAAAGTTTTTTTTAGGTGTCATGGGTAGCATTGTTGCAACGGCTATTACTTGTGAAACGGTAGAATGCCATAGATCCTTGTGGTTGTTCATTTCATTGTTAACAATACAATTCTGTTAATCCATGCGTTTTAAGACCTGGTTTCTATGCCATTTACATTTTCTTTCGTGTTGATGTTGTATTGAAATGTGCAGATTCCACGGTTTGCATTTGAAAAATTTCCAGGTTCACAGCCAATATTGACAACCCAAATGAAATCTGTTGGTGAGTCAATGGCATTGGGTCGCACATTTCAAGAGTCCTTTCAGAAGGCAGTCAGATCTTTGGAATGTGGTTTCCCTGGATGGGGCTGTGGGAAGATTAAGGAACTTGACTGGGATTGGGAACAACTGAAGTATAGCCTTCGGGTCCCTAACCCGGATCGCATTCATGCCGTATATGCTGCAATGAAGAAGGGAATGAAGGTAGATGATATTCATGAATTGAGTTTCATTGACATATGGTTCCTCACACAGCTTAAGGAGTTGGTAGATGTGGAGCAATTCCTCCTAGCAAGAAACTTGTCTGACCTAACAAAGGATGAGTTCTATGAAGTGAAAAGAAGAGGTTTTAGTGACAAACAGATAGCTTTTGCTACTAAATCCTCTGAACAAGATGTCCGGTTAAAGAGGCTATCATTAGGCGTTGCTCCAGCATATAAGAGGGTGGATACTTGCGCTGCAGAGTTTGAGGCCAATACTCCTTATATGTACTCTTCATATGATTTTGAGTGTGAATCAGCTCCCACTCAAAGGAAGAAGGTTTTGATTTTAGGTGGAGGGCCAAATCGAATCGGTCAGGGGATTGAGTTTGATTACTGCTGTTGCCACACATCCTTTGCACTTCAGGTTTGTCTCTAATATGTTTACTGCCCACTTTATGCCTTTCCTTTTTGATACATGAACTTAACTTTTGAGGCTAGGTATTGGTATCTTATACTAGGGTGCATTAGCTGAAAGGAATTGGTTTTAGATTTTTCTCATGACAGATCCTAATAATCAATCATGCATTATTCTTTCATGTGACCATGCCATCACAGAACTTAGGCAGTGTTACAAATTGGGAATTTGTTGGACCTTTTCCCCTGAAAACTACAAATTGGGAGTTTGTAGCTTTTCTTTTGTGCATGAGCTTACTCCCAGAAGGTTTCCTACATGCAAACCTATTTATATATGGCCTGCCATTTTTTAAATGTGTCCTGTGCCATCAGAATTACCAATTAAGAAGTTTATATGCTATCTTATAGTTTGATGAATTGCTAGATCCTATGAGCTGAGTTTTGTAAATTTCTTCAATCCTTCATTGATTTTCCTTCCTTCTCCTTTTCTCTTTAACAGAAAGCAGGATATGAGACAATTATGATGAATTCAAATCCTGAAACAGTATCTACGGATTAC
The DNA here is from genome assembly GCA_032719365.1 of Prinsepia uniflora. Classification (NCBI taxonomy): domain Eukaryota; kingdom Viridiplantae; phylum Streptophyta; class Magnoliopsida; order Rosales; family Rosaceae; genus Prinsepia; species Prinsepia uniflora. Next base: position 67,006,828 of record CM064868.1, on the reverse strand, counting down.
GACACAAGTGACCGTCTATATTTTGAGCCACTCACTGTCGAAGATGTGCTGAACATTATTGATTTGGAAAGACCTGATGGCATCATTGTTCAGTTTGGAGGTCAAACACCGCTGAAGCTGGCTCTTCCCATCCAGCAGTATCTAGATGAGAACAAGATTAAATGTGCAAGTGGGACTGGACATGTACGCATTTGGGGTACTTCACCTGCTTCCATAGATGCTGCTGAGGACAGGGAGAAGTTCAATATAATCCTTAATGAGTTAAAGATTGAACAGCCAAAAGGAGGAATTGCCAAGAGCGAAGCTGATGCTATTGCCATTGCAAAGGACATAGGGTACCCTGTTGTAGTCCGGCCTTCCTATGTATTGGGTGGCCGAGCTATGGAGATTGTGTATAGCGATGAAAAACTTGCGACCTACCTTGAAAATGCAGTCGAGGTGGACCCAGAACGTCCTGTATTGATTGACAAGTATCTATCTGATGCCATTGAGATTGATGTTGATGCACTTGCCGACTCTCAGGGTAACGTTGTCATTGGTGGGATAATGGAGCACATTGAGCAGGCTGGGGTCCATTCTGGTGACTCTGCCTGCTCGCTTCCAACAAAAACCATCTCTGCATCTTGCTTAAACGTAATTAGGTCATGGACTATAAAATTGGCGAAGAGGCTGAATGTGTGTGGCCTTATGAACTGTCAATATGCAATTACATTGTCTGGAGACATTTTCTTACTCGAGGCAAACCCTCGTGCTTCTCGTACAGTTCCTTTTGTGTCCAAGGCAATTGGACATCCGTTGGCGAAATATGCTTCCCTTGTCATGTCTGGGAAGTCTCTTCATGATCTAAATTTCACAACAGAGGTAATTCCTGCACATATGTCAGTAAAGGAAGCTGTTCTGCCATTTGAGAAGTTCCAAGGCTGTGATGTGTTGCTGGGGCCTGAAATGCGTAGCACTGGTGAGGTGATGGGCATTGATTATGAGTTTCCCATTGCGTTTGCAAAGGCTCAGATTGCCTCAGGGCAGAAGCTACCACTTTCTGGCACTGTGTTCCTCAGCCTAAATGATTTAACCAAACCTCATCTTGAAAAGATAGCAAAAATATTTGCAGGGCTTGGATTTAAGATTGTTTCAACTTCTGGGACAGCTCGTGTTCTTGAGTTAGCAAAAGTTCCAGCAGAACGAGTGCTGAAGCTGCATGAAGGGCGGCCTCATGCTGCTGATATGGTTGCTAATGGGAAAATCCAGTTAATGGTGATCACAAGTTCCGGTGATGCTCTTGATCAGATTGATGGACGGCAACTAAGGAGGATGGCCCTTGCTTACAAGATTCCAGTAATAACAACAATTGCTGGAGCTTTGGCAACTGCAGAAGCAATAAGGAGTCTAAAATCCAGCACTATTAAGATGATTGCACTTCAGGACTTCTTTGAAGATGAGAACAAGGCTGGGAGTGATAAAAAGTTGCAGTCAGTCTCTGCCTCTCTGTGAGCTGACCCAAATTTGCTGGTAAGCAATCAGGCTTCCTCTTTGTCTTATTTATTCTATTTCTAATATATGTATGTGCTAATGCTGTTGGAACAGGCTTCCATTAAGTTATTATTTTCTACCAAAATTTTTCCGATCTCTTTTTTTTTTCTCTCTTATTGTTTGAAGCTATAATTGCAAAATTTTGTGTAGCTAATGTAAGATATTTTAGGCATTGTCGTGTGTAACATAAGATCAGTTCGTTGGTGTTATATTCATCGTCTGTTTGTAGAATAGCTATCTTTGCTGTATGTTCTCTCTCTCAGACCTGTATGTTTCCAAACTGCTTTATAGAGCAGTTTGGTCATTTGAAAGCCTCTAGATTAATGAGAAAGTGAGCATTCATGTAGCAACTCTACATCCTGCTTCATCTTTATATGAACCATTGGAACTTCTACTCATTTTAATAGCGTTTATTATGTCTAGAAGTGGGGTTTAAATTTTTTTGGCATAGCTCTTTTTAACTCTCCCTCCTTCAGGAGTCAATTTCACAGATATCAGGTTGATGTTTTCACCTGGACTGACCCGTGACAGGCTCTTAGAGAAAATAGATTTACCAGTACCCAAGCCCTATACCATTAACATTTTCTTTGGTAATCTCAGAGTTCCTTTAAGCAATTTAAACTTGTTTTAAGCCTAGCAGATGAATTTGTTTCTCTATTTCTGTCTTACCAAATGCTACTTGAGCTAGGATTACAAGACAGTTGATAAAATTAGACACTGGATGGTGAAAAATAGCATCTAGACATTGAACCTCTAACTAACGATTATGGTTAAATTTCTTTAAGTGCTGTCTTTTTCGTTTTCAGCTTACGTTCTTCCCACATGGCACTTAGGTTTCTCACCAAAAACACAACCCCGCCGCGCCGCCACCAACCCCCCCCCCCCCCAAAAAAAAAAAAAAAAAACCGCGACTACATACATGATCCTATTGACCATTTTCTGTGCATTGTCAATTTCTATTGATTCTTCTAGGTGGGCCAGAAACAGGAGTCTACTAAGCATAGAATGTTCTTTATGTTTGCATTTAGACCTGCATTAAATTCTCTGCTTCTTTTTCTTGGGGCTTATGATTACTTGATATATAATTTAACGGTTCAGACACTTCAGAGTAGATTTCCATCCTTTAATTATTAGTTGGATAAAAATGCTATGTATTTGTATTTCTTCTGTATATGGCGGTCAATTCCAACCTACCTCAACTGAGGTCTTGTCTTGCAGTCTTTCTAGAGGCTGGGCATGACTTTAGTTGTTAGGGGGCTCATTGTGATCAGAAAGTCTGTCATGTAACTTGATACACGGTGATATATAATTAACCGGTTATATCCATGAATCTGACCATTTTAGAGAACCGGTCTTTTCTGTTAGGGCTTAAAAATACCCTTGTTTCATTTTCGCGCAGTGGAATGTCCTCTAGCCCTCAAATCCGCTATCTATTTGGCTTCACTTTTCTTGATCTGCACTATTTGTTTTTATTTTGGTTTTGTTTTTCTATGGATCCATTCTGAAATTCGATCCCGCTACAAAAGGAGACCTATCAAGTTAGCAAATTTTGTTTGTTCGGCCTCGCCCTTTGTTATCTGCTTTTAGTTTCTTGGCTTTGTGTAGATAGTGTTCGTTTGTGTTGAACCAAATTGAAAACAAAGTTGTCTCTTAGTGTTATAGTTTAGTGGTATTTTTCACCGTGAGTGGATTTTGGGTTAACTCTAGTAAACGATGAGATCAATACACATGTGTATATTATAGTCACCCTTTCTCAATATTATTGTATCCGAAAAATAAATCGAAAACAAGTTGGGGGGAGAATCCAAAACAAGTTACGGGGGAGAAACAAAAAGAGAAAATTAGGTTTTATTAACTACTTTTCTCTAATTTTATTTGCTTATAATCTTCGATGCAATATTTATTGAATTGGCAATGCCACATATGCCCTTCTTACATAGTGCGGGGTGGTGCAGTCTTTTTCCGCTTTATTATATAAAGCAGCTGACACTGTTGCTATCTTATTTTATTTTATTTTTTATTTCTCACCACCAGACTTAGGAGTTCGATTGACTAGCCAACTAAGTTATACACACATATATAAAACTATCTATGGACAAAATAGATGGAAATTTCGATAGACTTTAATTGTTCAATGCTCAAGATAGGTTGTAATAGTCTTGTATATGTTTAAAATAAATCGATATGACTGTAACTGCTATATGAGTACAAACCTAGATCATATATAGCTACCTTATTTACTTGATTAAAAAAAAAAAAAAAACTACCTTATTTATATCCAATATAAATTGAAATTGCATAATTTGTCCAAGATAGATTTGCAAGACATATGACGATTCTACATATGTTGAAAATAGATCGATCTTCGGACTATATATCCAAAATAAAAAATTGATGCTATGTAAAAAAAATGTTATTTAAATTGAATTCTTCTATTATTAGTTGCATTTAATATTTAAAACACGTAAATAATTATGTGCTTGTGTAGTAATAAAAAAGTCATTAAAATAACACTAAAAAACAAAAACTAAAAGGAAGAGAAAGAGAAAAATCGTGTGGACCATTAATAGAGGAAGACGGAAATAAATACGATGGCATATGAATAAATAAAGTGTTTATTACGTGCATTTAGTAGGAATTTAGGTTACAAATAACGGGAAACGACTAAAAATTACAAATAAAGTGCCATGAAGATTTTTTAATACATTTAAACCTTATCATGTACCTTAATCGGTGTATTATGATTATGTTAATTAATCGGATATTATATTTGTAACAAAGATTGATGTGGCAGTGGCTGAAGAGTCATGTGATGATAAGGTTAGGTCCAAATCATATTGTTGTTTTATGTACATTTCGTGTTGAATTTTGTGAATTTTATTCCAATTTTGTGTCTAACAGTTTGAAGGCCTTCTTTAGTCCCACATGCGTCAAGAAATACCAACATCTTCGACTTTGTGCTGTGCTGTGCCTTTCGTTTGAGTTGCCAGCCGGACTATAGGCTCATCAAGTCTCTGCCTCCTATGAGATATGCGGAATAGTTTCTCATCACCGGCTCTATCACGTGTTTATTAATCTCTCAATGAGTAATTTCAGATGGATATACAGCTTAAAGGGGGAGAAAAAAAGATTTGTGTTCTTCAACCTAATTGCAAGAACACCAAAATGAGTAGCAAATTCGGTTACAATGTGAAAGGAATAAAAGCTCTTACATTGAAAAATTGCACAATCTTATAAGGACGTATAGTAGGTTGGACATTTCCCTTCATTGCCAATTGATTTTGAGTTAGAATCTCAACTTCGTTCATATATGGTATCAGAGTGGGTTATTAATCTAAGTGTATGGCCTAACCAACGCACGTGTTCTATATCACCAAATATGAATTTTCCACGTGTTTAGCTTGAAAATTCTCTACACTTGCTCACATTATTGGAAAATTTCATAACCTTGTCAGAGCTTATAACAAATTGGATCTTTTCTCCCATTGTCAATATATAAGGTGATAACCCAAATTCCTTCAAATTAAATTAACTTAGATTCATCACGTATAATTCTAATGCAGCCACTAAAGTCATACTTTTGTATGTCAACAATAAAATGATTATTTTGGGGTTTTGCTTTGAATGACTTGTACGACTGTACGTGTAATTGAATGGCAAACGAGCCACCACTAAGTCTAAGATTCTTAGTGGAATGAGATTAGCGTGTAAAGAAATAAATTAGGGATGCTTAAGAGGAGTGAGGAGGTCAAATCAATTGCTCTTAGCGGTCTCAGTGGGAGTTTGGTTGTAAGGAAGACCTTACTAAGCTAAAACCGCGTGGGACTTTTTTTTAGAGCCACCAATACAAGAATATGGAATTACAACAAGGTCTCAGTGACAACCTGCACCCCATACTCTACACTGAATTACATACTCCTCCATTCTTGATTGTACACGACAGTGGATTTTACAATTCGTACAACAATGCATTAATCATAATTAATATAAAATTGTCAAATTGTACACTGAATGATTCTGATGATACCTCCTTATACAACCATTTCTATTTACCTTGATGGTACCTCTTCATACTACACTTTTGATTTTATCGAATTATCTTTATGTATAAATTTTAATCGGAACTATTCATATAATGCTACGTGTTCTAGATCTTTGGTGATCAGAAGAACCGTATTTTTTTTAACTACAATGATATGGGGAAGGAAAAAATTTTAATTTTTATTATGTTAGGTTAAATAGTAATAGAATGTAAGAAAAGAGATTTCGATTTAAGTTAGGTCAAGTGAGTCGTATACATGTAGGTGTATTGATGGCCCCATGGATTCCAATGTTCCATATATGCATGTGTATGTATCCAACTTCTATGATGAAAGAAGCTAGCTAGCTAAGTACGTAATTATATAGCAATAAAATAAAGATTTAATTTGTACGACTGGTTGATTTGAGTTCAGCATGTAACATTATTTGTCGTTGTTCCAGTATTAGCAGTACTAGTACTTGTCAGTCTATGTGCACACATTAATGTGGTTTTCAAGATTGGGGGTTGTGTACATATCTCTCAACTGAAAATTTTTGAAAGTTTAATTTTTGTCAAGTCTCGGGAAAGTTTTCATCATTTTTGGTCATGGTCTTTGTATTGCACATGGCATAAGTACAATGAGCATATTATAAATACATATGGGTGCCCTACCTTCAAGAGCACGGCAACATTATATTTTAAGTATATATTTAACCCTAAACCCTACCCACAGATCAATGTCGATCGATGGTGTCATCAGGACTCCAAAATCAAGTGCTCTTCATGTGTTCAAGGTTTGCATTTATTAAGTCTGCAAGACTGCAACCAAATTAAACCGGACTCGACTCGTACGTGTCTAGCAAGCTTGATTCAACGCTCTTTTCAGTTAGCTAGCATTCATCGATGTACAAATGATGAATACGGAGATGTGTGTGGAAAATGAGGTTTAATATTGAATAATGATGAAGTTAGTACCATTGGTGCCGTATGGAACAAGTGCACTTAGGAGTTTCTTCTTCTCCTTCTTTTTGCGAATACCAGGACTATTCTACATGATGATGACAGTACATCACTTTCTCCTTGGCTTTGGAGACATCCAATAAAATTGGAACGATACAGAGAAGATTAGCATGGCCTTGGGCAAGGATGACACGTATAAATCGATAAATAGTCTATTCACTTTTCTATTTTTGTTCCCCTCATGTATTTCTTGCATTTCGAAGAGTTTTCGGTCGTGGCTTTGATATTCACATCAGCTAGTTTGGATGTGATCCATTGGGAATCAGAAGAACTCATATAATCACTTAAACTTTATGATCATCTTAGAATTGTATTATGCTATGTACTTCCCCTATCCTGGCGACTATATGTATTTCCCATATCGTGGTGACTAGTTAATTAGTTTTTACTAATTAATTACTTTTGACATGACATTTTAAAAGTGTACTGCTTAGTTTCAACTTTTGATTTTTGACATCTGGACATCATTATTTTTTAGTTATCGGCCAGCATACCATTGACTTGGTATCCAAGTAAATTTTTCCGGATCGAGATATGTCAATTTCTAACTTATGATCGCTCGGTACTTCCATATAATCCTGAAACTAATGTACACTACAAAGGGAGATACAAGAAACAAAAAAACCTCAGCCAGACGACAAAATTGAATAGAACCAATAAATCTGGGATTGTATATCCGTCGATGTAATATTGAAGTCTCTAGAAACCAGGTAATTAATTATTAGTGCCGGCTGTCGGTATTGTTGGTAAGGTATATTTTGGTAGAACACTCCATATATAAGTGAATGAAGTCAAAACAATCTTTATGAAGATTGAAAGAGTAATTAATGGATGGTCGGGAGAACAAACTTTCCACTCTTATGATTAATTGATGAGCCACCGCAATACATTTGATAGTTTTCATATTGCTACCTTCTTGCAATTGGAATGGACATGACCGGCCATCAAATTATTTGATTATTTTGTGCATAATTTCTTTTCCATTGAATTATAAATATATATTGGATATTGAGTTTATTTTATTAAAAACTAAATTCAAAATCTCTCATTATATAGAAATGAGAAATACAACTAATCACGATACCTATTAGCCAATGAGCAATGCATAAACCAAATTTAAATCGACCAATAATCTATGTTTCAAGTCTCAATCCTTTTTTAATTAGAATGCTATCGGGCATTTAGGCCAGAACTTAAATGCTTTAACATGGTGGCATACATGATCCGATGTTTTACAAGTAGGGAAAAATCTTAATAAAAGCTAGAATTTAAATCTTAAAAATCTGATAGACAGGAAAATTTTGTGCTATATCACAATATTATAGGCCAGAAAGCAGGTAATTATAATTATCAAACTTCAAGTACACATATACAATCGAATCTAAACTTCTTACTTCAAGTAAATAAGTATGTATATATATATATACATATCACTTGTTCGTACCGAATTTGATCAATTTGACAAAGGCCAATCAGTTCTTTCAAAATCACATTAAACCCTCGGCTCAAAAGAAACATATATCCACAACACAAAATATATCACACTAGTCTAATTAACTATGGATAAAGACATCTAAAATAGCTAGGCCGACCCGATTTGGACCATGAAGACATAACCATGCAACTCGGGACCAGCAAGACACGTGTCAGCTTCAGGAGTATGGACGTTTATCTCGTATCGAATTGTTTCATCTACAACATTCAATATCACTATAAATATAAGGACATCTTCCCTCCAAAAGATATTGACAATTTTGTCTTCGCGCTGCCTAAATAATTATTACAGTATTCTTCTCATTTAAACTAACTTAAACATAAGAGAGTGTTAGGCCGGTACCACACCAGTGCTCCTTTACTCCTACTTTTTTGTTGCAAGTCATACTACTAGGAAAAGAGCGATCAAGGAGGTAATTTTAAGTTAGTCCATCTTTGGTATAAACACCACTCAACCGTAAAATTCATATTTAATCCTTTTATTGATTGAATTGACGAAAATGACAAATATTAATTGAGACACAATTTGATTAGAAGAGTCATTATGATCCGATTGGAGCTTTAAAGGAGAATATATACGCGTAGGAAAGTAGCATGCGTGCGTGCATGTGAATTGTGAATGGTTTTGGCAATTTGTTACTTTTTGTTGTTGATTTGGGAGGGTGAAAATCGAAACTTTGTGTTTACATGAATACATCGATCACTAAATGGCCGGGCTAGCTAGATTTGTGTGTAGCTGGATGAATATGAACACTGAATGATTTGAATTGGACTTTGCAAATGCATAGCATAGTCCATATATATAAATGTAGGATTTGGCTCTTATGCTTTCCTTCATTAAGGTCCACGCGTTAATTAAGACTCTTTTAACACACAAAATGTTAAAAACAATGGTGGAATGTTGGTGGTGGGGTGAATAGGTGAAAGAGCTAGCACACAGACACGAAGTCCAACTGCTTCCACTGCGCGCAGAGTAGTACAAGTTTTAATTGAGTGCTGCCAACAATTCATCACGTACTGATCACTTACGTATTGTTAATTAATCAACCAAGAACCAATTAAAACATAATTAACTAATTAATTAATAATAATCTTTTAGCTTAATTAGTTTATTAGGTTAATAGAATTTTGTTGGTTTGAAAAATGATCAGCTTTTTTAGATCTGTTGAGAATTGAGATGAAGAAGAGGGCGGTCACTGTCGTTAATGACATGTTATAAGAGACTTCGGATTACCAGAGTTTTTCTCACCTCATGCGCACAACGAGCTGACTACCCTGACCGGCTCCCTAACAACCATATACCCCACTCTATCCCTACTCACTTCCAGTATACGGTGTTATACGTACGTGGTACGTATATTAATATACATATATATATATATATAACGTGACGGTGATGCTATTTAATCTTCATTTTCTCGTTACTTTTTTCTTCAAAACTTCAAGTACTATAACAACGAATATATATAAAGCATATATATATATATTTGTACAACGGCAGAATAAAAAATTTATAATAAAAAATAACAAAAGAAGAACCTTACAAAGTTGAATATATATGGACAGGCATATATGTCTCGACTTCTCTTTAAGAGACAGTTCACCAAACACTTTACCCTCGCCGGCCAGCATAATTCCAATATATATAACAAGATCAATTACGTACAGTACATATTCAATTTATCAAGAACGTACAATTAACAGAAAGAGAATGAGATAGTGAGAGACATTAATTTAATTCCCTTTTTAAGTGCGCTTATCGATCGGTTTATTACACATTGTTGATCACATTTCTTCTTATAAATACAAATTCACACAAAGTTGGTTTTCGAAATTACCACAAGTTCACACGAAAAACGTACACAAACAATATATAATTTGTTAAATTATGAGTGTAGTGTTAATTAACCAATTAGCTAGGTAGCTACGTTGCTACATCGGGATGCTTGGGTCGTTCTCAATGGAAATGAGTAGGTCATTAGGCGGTGGTTAGAGGAGAGTAGAAAGGTAGCACTGTCTGCTGCTCAGTGGATTGAGAAGCCACAATCACTCACCAAATATAAACGCTCTTTTTAACTCATTCACCCCCAATGCCTTTGCCACTTGTCACCTTTGCAAATGGCTACATAATTATTAGTTTCAAGTGTGGACCCATCTCGGATCGGGTTTTGGTTAACCACACCAAATAGTAATTCCATCTTTTATTGAGTGTGTTGGGAAAAAAAAGGTGGGAAAGAGAAGGGAAAAGGGTTGATTTTATAAAGTTTCTTCGGGTCCTCAAGACAAAGGAGTCATTGTTTTGTGTTTCGGAGGCAATATATATATATATATCCTTACGTGAATTTGTCGATTATTCCTTAAAGTATATATAGGACATAGACTAGAAGATGAAGATAGACCTGTGTATTCATCCTATTCACCATTGTAAGCTCTATATTGGTTTTTTACTCTCGGACTTTTGAGCCACCAACTTACCAAATTGACCTTCGTAATAGAGTTGGTGTTGGCCGGATTGGGTACGTCTAAGTACTTGTACGTGTGGCCTATTATGTAGGGGTCCATGTGAGGGTGTGTGTTAAAGAATACAATAGTTCTAATCGGATATACTTGAATACAATAGTTCTAATCGGATATACTTGAATACACTAGTTCTAATCGGATATACTTATTCCATGTCCATGCAATAGATGATCCATAGATCTATTTCTAATGATATCGAGACATTTTAGATCAAACCTACACTTTCAATTAGTTGCAAATTATATTTGTGGACTAATGAGATCGACCATCGATCTTTTTATGAGTAATTAAACAACACGTACAATGAACAAAATGGACAACACGATTAACGTCTTCTATTTCTATATACGGTAGTATATATACGTATGAAATAAGTATATACACGAGATATTGTTCATTTAAAAAAAGGAGGTATGTATACAATTTGGTTTAATTTCTGATGGCGAATTTGGTATATATAATTTCAGTGAGGTGGTATGTCTATGTCATATGAAAAAACTATTTATGGTTACCCTTCTCACCCAAACCTAATTTGACTCTTACAAAAACCACGACTTTTCTGCGTATTTTTTCAGTCCAGGAAAATGGGAGGGAGGCGAGCCAAGTTTTCTCACTAGAAAGTTAAAACAAAATTAGTTAGGCAGTAAACATAGAAATTTTATAAAGAAACAAAAATTGAGCCTATTTCGTAACAGGACGATTCTTCATGGAAGGCAACATCTTAAGCTAGCTAGACTTTGAACACTTATGTACAACTAGCTTTCTATAAGTAAATTCAAAATGTATTTTCCTCTTAAGAGTTTGAATTTACCACATCTGAATTTATAATTTGCTTCACGCATAATTACTTAATCATAAATGAAATAAATAAAAAATAAAAAAAAGCAAAGGAAAAAAAGAAAATTCTGGAACACAAGATCGACTACTTCGGAGGAAAAGTACTTTAATTACATGTGAAACCTACGGCCGTCAGAACTGAGAAGGGCACTCCTAGTCCTAGTCCTAAACAATTTTTTCGATATTTGTTGACATGATTTTCATTCCACATTAATTACTTTGTTAATTCGATCAGTACGTACTCTTCTTTAACAATTGGACTATACCCAATTCTGTATGTGCCAAAAAAGTAAGTAAATTTGATTCAGTATACAAAATTGTAATATACAGGGAAATAAAGATAAAATTAGAAATTAAATATAATTGTGTCATTGTGTAGGGCTGCCTAATTAAATACTCTAATATTCAACTTCAGATGACGTCGTAATGACATCTCGTCACAACCTTCATTTCCCTATTTATACGTTCACGTTGTGCAACGAACAAACCCCACCTCACTTCTCAATTCTCCCTCTCGCTCCGAGTTTTCTTTATCTCTCTCTCTCTCTCTCTCTCTCTCTCTCTCTCTCTCGCGCGCGCGCGCGCTGTCTGTTTCTCTGAAAAATGGAGTGCAGTACGGACACAATGAACACAAATTACACAACTATCACTACATCATCAACCCCACTGTCTCAGTCTCCTTCTTCTTCTTTTTCACCGTCGTCCTCCCCACCGACTCCTCAGCCGCCGACACCGACTCCCCCGCCGCCTGTTGTAATGAGCCCTTGCGCTGCATGCAAGATCTTGAGGAGAAGATGTGCAGACAAGTGTGTGTTGGCTCCTTACTTTCCTCCCACCGAGCCTGCCAAGTTCACCATCGCTCATCGTGTCTTTGGGGCCAGCAATATCATCAAGTTCTTGCAGGTTACTAATAATACTAACAAATGATCTCCCACTCAGTTAACATTCACAGTTTACCAACGTAACATTGTAATCTTTTATTAAGTAACTAATAATAGTAAATTTACTTACTTATCTTTTATACATAATTTTTGTAAAATGAAACGTTAATTAAAAAACCCTTTCACAATTTATTATTAACATAGTATGGTAATCCTTCATGTTTAAAATTAAATGTCACTTTTATCATGGAATACTATTTACTAAGCTTCCATATTTGAAAAGTCCAGGGGTTGTTCACACGCATATGATATAATACCAGATAACTACTTGGAATAATTATTTTATCTGGTAAATCTACTACTCTGACTAAACGGACCAAGACGAAGAAAGAAAAAATATAATTAATTCAGTGAGAATCCATTGGGTTCTAGAGCATATTCCATAAATGCCCTCGAAATTATTACAAAATATATCTAACTTCATCAATATATAAATATTTGTTCACAGGATCTTCCAGAATCACAAAGAGCTGATGCAGTGAGCAGCATGGTTTACGAGGCAGGTGCAAGAATAAGGGACCCTGTTTACGGCTGTGCAGGGGCCATCTGCCATCTGCAGAGGCAAGTGAATGAGCTGCAGGCCCAGTTAGCAAAGGCACAGGCTGAGGTTGTGAACATGCAATCCCAGCAGGCCAATCTTGTGGCCCTCATTTGCATGGAGATGACACAGTCTAATAATAACAATAATAGCAATCAGCAAGGGTCCCCTCATCATCAACAATCACTTGATCCTCACAACTTCATCAACACTACTCCCCTTGCCAACAACAGCATCCAAGGCAATAATAGCTTCCTTGACGATACCGCCCCTCTAGGCTCATTGTGGGAACCACTCTGGACATGACCTAGTAATCTCCATCATGTGCAGGCAGATATAGGTGACATGATTTAGCCTGTTAAACACGGTTATAACAATGAGTCTCTCGCACTTATTTGTAGCTTAATTAGTGTGTCACGTGATGACGACATGACATGCACCTGCAATTAATTAATTATATAGCATAGGGGGAATTGAAGAGAAGGCATGGTCCATGGTCAATATTTAATCAAATTCTCCTAAGGAGAAGTTGGAAGGACAGCATATATTAATTATTAATAAATTTTGGGTAGCTAGCTCTTGTATCTAGAAAGTAGAGGGTTTGAACAAAATGGAGGGAAAAGGATCTCTAATATCACTTTGTATTAAGCATGCTTGAGCCAAAGTAGCTAGCTAGCTAGCAAGAGGTGGGTCTTTTTAATTTTAATTTTAATTCATCAAGTCGTCTTTTCTCTTTTCCATATTGGACAGAAAGAGATTTATATATGTAAGTCCATTTGTGTTGTAATCTCAATGAATCTTTAGCTTTAACCAACTTTTTGGTCACCTACTTAACTAATTACTTTATATTATTTGATGTGTTGCAATACATGAATGATCAGTTCTTTGTACAACTAGCTGTTGACCATATCTATCCATCTCTATACTGGCATTTTAAGCCCCCCAGAACATCCCTTTGGCTGAGAAATTAACTGTAGATGCATATATATTATAGAGCAAATTACATTTTACTATCTTATAATTTACACTCATTTACAAGGTCATACCTAATAGTTCAGGTTTTGACATTCTACGACATGAACTATATAAAATACTACAAGTTTGTCCCTCCAATATGTTTTCCATCCACAACGCTGTTAACTTGTGACATGGCAATTTTTTGGACCCACAATAATTCAAAATACCTTATATTGAAGGGCAAATTAGACATTCTCCAAATAAATCCTAATTGGTACGTTCTCTTTCACAGCCGCGTCTCTCCCTCTCCCTCTTTCGCAAACCCAATATTGGTCGTGTCTCTCCCTCACGGCCTCACCTTCTTCGCACGTTCTCCTCTCTCCCTCTCTCCCGCATCATCCTCGAACTTTTGTCTCTCCTTTTTCCTTGGTTTGCAAAAGGCGGCTCTAAACTCTCTCCCTCGTCTTCCTCGCACAATTTTGATCTCGCCCTCTCGCGAATTCGGGTCTCACGTTGCTGGGATTGCAGGGATTCGGGTCTCGCAAATTCAGCCCATGAATCGACTACAGCTGAGTTTTTGGCTATGTTGAGCTTACCCAAGAAGGCAATCTCTGCAATGACCACAAGGGCAATGAACAAAGGCATCAGATTGGACCATCTTCTCTTGGGCACTGCTGAAACCCCAAGAGAGACCGTTGTGCCCTCCTAGGTCGACGCTGTTCTGGAGCCTCTTTTACTTGAGGACACGCCCATCAACAAAATCGTTTACTTTATTTTCTAGGTCCGTTTGTTTTTCTCGAGAAAATGAAGGGAGCAGTTCGAGATGGGGCGTTTGGTGGTGTGGTATTCAGTAAAGGAGCAGAATGGGGCCTAGTCCGGTCTTCGATCGAAAAGGAGAGATGGGTTTAAAGTTGAATCATCAATGGTGAGGGGGAATTTGATTTTTCTTTAGTTACAAGTGAACAATTAGGACATGGAAGAAGTGCGCAATGAGATATGAAGAATATGCAATTTGTTTTTTATTTGACTTTTCCTTTTGGAGGAGAATTGAAGGCTATGACTATTTTGTTTGTGTTTTGGACTCACGGTGAACTCAAATTTCTCCTCTACTGTAAAGCAAAAATCTGATATTAATTTTTACATCAATTTCAATTGTCACTTTACAAAAAAAATATTTCATTATCAACTTGATAGAAAAGTTATGAAATGTTATCTGATTGTAATGGCATCAAACCTTTTACCAAAAAAAAAAAAAAAGGAGAAGATTGAAAGGACTTCATACCGAATTTGAAGCTTGTAAGGAGGAGAGCAAAATCGAAGTTGCTGGGTTTGGGAAGAAAAATAAGAAGAAGAAGAAGAAGAAACGCACGACTGGGGAAGGGTAATTGCACGGTGGCTGGGGGACATGTTGTTTTGTTGTTGATGGAAGAGATGAGATATATAGGAGGACATTTTTGTCAATACAATCTGAAATTGAATTATTGTGGGCCTAAAAAATTGTCACGTCATGAGTTAACAACGCTGTGGATGGAAAACGTAACGGATTGTAGTGTTTTATATAGTTCAAGGTGTAAAGTGTTAATTCTGAAACATCAAGTATGACCCTGTAATTGAGTGTAAATTATAAGATAGTAAATTGTAATTTGATCTATATTATATCTTTACGTTTGGCTGAGAAATGGCTCATGAATGGTGCGAAGCAATTGCGTGTGCATGAGAAATTGGCAAATAAGTTGCATGGAGAGGAATGATTTGGTGGTATTTGAGAGAAGTTCCATTCGACAGTACCATTTCAGCATCAGTCTGTTTCTAATTACCTTCATTTCGAAAATTTGGGTACCTATTAGAGCTTCCCACAGCCTGGTTCAATTGAAAATGAAATTTGAACAAATATTGGACATACATATCGATGTAAGTTTTGGATGTAGCAAATATGACGTAGGCATATGCTTCGACTGTATGGACTATATGCATATACATGTTTGTCAGTATGTCAACGAGGACACAGTGAAGTAACAAATAAAATTTCTGGTGATAAGACATTTTTTCTTCTTTGATTTTTCCTCCTCTTCCTCTTTGATAGCTGCAGGCCTGCAGCAGCAGCATCTCCTTATTTATTTCACACTTATCCAATTTCTTGTTGACGAATGTCATATACAATATATATTCTGAGCAGACACCTAAAGGAAATCCTTCTTCTTATAGTTGATTGCTAATTTACGATATAAAATGGTCTTTAAATTAGAGGTTTGAAGAGATTTGAACTATCTTAACCAATTTGACGTTCTAACCCTTATTTCTAAAGTGCGAATTAATTTATATTTATGCATTCTATTAATGAGATAAAAGTTTTAAATTTGGTTGTACGTGTCTGTACTAAATTGATCGACCCGTGAGATCAAATAGTAACCGAAAAAACTTCACTTAGCCCTCAACTCAACATAAGCACAACACTATCATTCAATTAGACACGACGCGTCCCACCAACAAGAACACACGGAGAAAACAACTTAGGGGCCACCTGGCTGACCAACATACTAGACGACCATATCATAACAACTACGGAACCCGGGACTATCGGGACATATGTTAATACCAGAATCAGTGGCATTTATCACATATCTAAATATTTTACATATTCCATTCAATACTGCTATAAATATAAAAACACTTCCCTTAAAAAAGGTAATAACGTTCTTACCCTTATGCTGGTCAAATTTCTATATTAAGCCTCTTCACCTACCAACTAATTAGGCATTAGAGGTTATTCGGTCGGCACCCTACCAGTTTTCCTTTGTTCTTACCTCCTCATTGCAAGTCATTCCACCACCAAGAAGAGATAAATAAGTGAATTCAACGAGTCAACTTTACATTAGTTTATTTTTAGCATCAACAATTTGATGTCCTTTTTAGTATACCATCCTAAAAAAATAAAAATGAAAAGACTGGAACAAAAATAATCTCATGAAAGTTTCAATTTCGGTTTATAGACCAAGAACATTAATTATATTTATTAACCTATTATAATCAATGATTAGTACTGGTGTGGTGGATCAATTATACTTTTACTGTCCCAAACCGTGACATATAGCCAATAAGTCACTGGGTGTTGTTGATATTAGTTATTACTGTCTCCTAATCCCATCTATTCTTTAAAGCTTAGTCACAATCTTTTACCCTTTAATCTTTTACTCTCAACGATGATGCAGAAGAATTTTATCAACGGAAAATTGGGCCCCGTTCTTGTTGTGGGTCATTGGCACGTGTCCATATACTAGTCAATTTCATTGGTAGTAATTAGTGAATCGGTAATCATGGCTTAAAGCCACCTTAACTAAACGCGTTTTTGTGGCATGATTCTACTCATGTGCACCTCACGTGAGTTGACAATTTAATAATGAGTAAGAATATAGAACATGAGATTTACCTTATACAATCGAATTGTTATTAAACTATCAAACTCAGAAATTTCTCATACTTATAAATGCAAGAATTAGAAATACTTTCACATATTATAAACTTGTATGCATTATTTTTATTCATCAAGGTTAAAAATTATCAAATAATTTATAGGCATATTTAGAATACTATTATACATAATTTGAAATATATATATATTTTTTTTGTCATCATAATTTTAAAAATAAGAAATATTAATAATATGATTATCAATATCATAATATCCGTATCTTATACCAACACTCGATTGTTTACTATATTATTATTTTGTTGGGTTGAATTTTACGATGTGCCATCGGGTTTTGAAATTAAGTAATAATGAGTACGAGAGGATTTTAATACACATTGCTGGAATTCGGATTAAGATCTATTGATATGTAAGCTAAGATTAAGACTATCTTAACTAAACTCCTTTGGCTATACAATATTATTTTTTGGTACACCTAAAAATCTTTTTAAATTCTCAATATTACCGGGCAAGATTAGAAGCCATCCAACACAAGATTGTCACCTGTCGGCAACCTATTTGGTACTTTATTTTCTCTTCTTTTATTTTTAATTTTTCTATAGGGACAGAAGATCTGTCCCACCCAAAATGCCATTATTTTCTACGCTTGGAGGGGAACAAAGTCTGCTTTTTTGACCTAATTGTACCTTAGCATTTTTTTTTGGGGTCAAGAATTGTACCTTAGCATAGGGTTATCAAATTAAGAAATCCTAGAGAGCCACTTGAAAATTAGAAAGAAAAAAAAATAAAACCAAAGGGCCTAAGTCAATGATATCGGTTTAAATCATATATGCATGTTTTGCACTATGATGATAGATAGTTGTTGTGTACGGTAGTAGCTAGTAGTCATATCCAACGCGGTAAAATGACTTTATCCAACCCAACAGCTAGTATAATCACACGAGAGTAATTTAAACAGTTAAAATATTAGTCATTAGTCTAATGATTTATGTTTGACCGGATAAAAATTAAATAATTTAAATTTAGATTTTCATTTTGAAAATTCATTAAATTCAAACCGGACTATTAAATAATATATTAATTTTTATTAAATTTTAAATCTATTACTAATATAAAATTAAAATTAAAAAAATTTAAAAATACCCAAATATATCAAGATAAATACATGTATACCAAGATAAGAGTATAATAAAAGATTATTAAGTCGTAATGTTTGTTTGATAAATCTTGATATAGTGGTAATATTTGCAATCCAATTCTCCGCAAGCTTAATATACAAAATTTTGAGTATTGATTATTCTCTTATTTTTTTATGTCTTTTTTTTTTTAATATCCTTACTATTTTTTTTTATGTCTAAACTGTTTCAAACCGTTTGAATCTAAACCGAACTGTTAGTAACGGTTTGAATCGAAACAGTTTAATTTCTCATTTTAGAAAATCCAAACCGTATCGAACTTTAAGATTTTAACGGTTTGGATTTGGATATTACCAATTTTCGTATTGAACCGCACCGTATCCACCTTTAAATGTTGTGTTGCTTGAGTTATGTGAAATTTATATATGTGTTGTTGTAACATAAATCGACCTTAAAATACTGAATGATACTATTTCAATGAGTTATGCACAAAGATTTTGAAACCAAAACAAATACTCGAGTCCAAGTATGTAACTAAGATTTCGAGTAATTGAAGTTATATAATATTACAATCCTATTAATACGTAAAATGAATGAATTAAGATTAATATCCTTATTTAGTCAGCTAGCTATGTGGTCACTCGCCTATGTGGCCACTCGGGAAAGAAATACTAAGCATTAGTGTGATGTCGGACTAACAATTTTTTTATACCTAAATAAGTTGATGATAGGAGGATTGAGTGGTAACTTTAAATAAGCGCGTGAGGGAAGATTTTAAAGCAATTTTTTTAAAGAAGTGAATTCTTGCATTTGTAGTGAGAAAAGAGACGTTCCTTTCTTTTTTTTTGGCCTCATATTGTGAAGTTTATACGTATCTATGAGTGTGGGTGACGTGATTTGGCTAGTAGGCCATGTCGTCCCTCAAAGGTGCCAAATGAGGTGTGGGACTTATTGCCTTGAAAAGGCTTGGTTGCTGCCAATTTTCATAAATACGCTATCAGTACTGTAAGCAGGTCATTCAAATGAAGTAAGAAGTACTTCAACTAATTAAGATACAAATTAAAATGAACAAGAGTCAATAACATCACATGTCATGCAATTATCCATATCACATGAACAATATATAAGAGCACATCTTGATGGGAGATTAATAGGTGTGGAATGGGAATTTGTACGTAATAGAACCCCCCCAGTTCCAACCAACATAATACTGTTTTAGTGCATGCCTAGATCTATGAGTACATATGATTCATGGAGCTATAGTTCTATTATAGTTCATCAATCATCATCCCCGGCCAATTCTTTCATTGTTTAAGATATTATTATCTGATATCATCTTTGTCTAATCATAAAAAGAATCTTTGACGCTGTAGATTTATAATCTGCTTCATTTTCCATTGCCCATAGTGGTATTAGGTGTACGTGTGGCCAAGTCTAAGAGGTCACATTGGCATCAAATTAGGCCCCAAAAAAATGTCATAAGATAGGACAGGTCGGAGAAGAGATTAGAAAATTAGAAAATAATAGATTTTTTTTAGTGTGCTTACCACCGAATTTTTCTACGATTGAATTTTAATTAATATATAAAGTATCCTTTCGAAAAATTTAATTAAGGACTGTCAATAACTATATCGTTTCCAATTTTCATTTTTTATATTTGAAATTTTTTTTATCGGTTTCAATTTTGTTTTTGTTTTTTTTTTAAAATTCTTCAATATTTTTTTATCCAGTACTTTCTTACATTACGAAATTTTATTACATTTGATTGTATTTGATTTGGAACAACATTAAGATGAAGGAGCAAATTAAAATGTATCCTAATTAAACAAGAATAGAAAGTGAAGACTCAAAAACGGAATGGTTATCAAACCATTTAGTATGTATGTTACAAAAAGATCCACAATTAAGGTTGACAAACCCACAACTAAAAGAGTGAAAGGGTCAAACTTAGAAGCTAGTCTTATCCAAATTGGTTGAAAAATGCATTACCTAAACAACTGCTACTGAAGAGAATGTTGCAATGGGAACTAATTAAAAAAAGGCATTATTGCTTTTGAACAATGTTCATCTGAAATTAAAGACCACAAGTAAAGAGTAAAGGAAGCTCCTTTTTTTTTTTTTTTTTTTTTTTTCAGTCTCTCGCTTTTGAGAGGTGTGATCTCCTGCACCTTTTTGCCAAAGCTTTAGTGTGCATGGATGTAGATATAGGATATAGTGAGCCAGTTGCTTATCCACGTTTGCAGCCATTTGAGCTTTCTTTTTCTCACTCGAAGAATTAAACAAAATTGATTGTTGATACACACCCAAGAGTGAATCTAATTTCCGTTCGAGATGTGGTTTGTCCCGAGTTACTAAGTGCTCTCAGCGAGTTTTGAACTCTTTCGACCTCTAAATTTACCAACTGCATCACACCTTATAGTAAAATATTGTTATATGATGCTTATATTATAATAAATACAAATATGTTATAATACTGAAACTAAAACACAATTATAAATGTTTTTTTTTTTCCAATTGCAAACTTGCAAATTTCTCTTTAATTAAATGAAGTAGAATGGTATGTTATAAAGGGGAGAGATTTGGCCTATTGGCTTGTTTAACAAAAAAAAAAGGGGGGGAGAGATGCCCGGCATCATTGCCAATTATGTTCATTAGTGGCAATCACGTACCGTACTTCTCGTGCGTGTCTTTGGCTGTCATTTCATGAGAGACATTCCCATAAGTTGTCTCTTTTTTTTTGTGGTGGTGGTGGTACAGTGGAGGGCGGAGCCCAAAGCAACCAAATCAAATAAAATAGGCACATCCCTTAAATAGACTTTGCACAAATGGGTTAGAGTTGAGGATGCGGAAGCAGTAGGCGAGAAAGCAACCAGCAAATGCAGACCAATATCACGACCATGGCCTCAATTGGTTGATAAATTAGTAGTAAGGTTATTCTCACGGTACACATGATGAAGTTCACACCTCCAAGATCTCTTCGATATTATTTTGCAGTCACAGACTATTGCGAGGAGAGGATGACGAGTATCAGTATGGAATAGAATAAGTGAAATAGAAGCTTGGGAATCGCATTCCACAATGATAGCACTGAAATTGGCCTCCCACACCAAACACAAACCCATGTGAATCCTCCAAAGTTCAGCTTTCAGACTATTACCTCGACCAAGGTTAGCAGCAAAACCTTGATCCAACTACCTTCATGGTTACAAATTAAACCACCCGTACTGATACGACAAAGGGGCCTAATACAACTACCATCAATGTTAAGCTTACACCAATCCCTTGGGAGAGGACTCCAATGCATAGAGATGACATGTCTAGACTCCATAGAAGATATCTTCTTGTTGGCATCAAATCATCTTTGGAAAATCTTGTAATATAGTTTTGAGGCCACCGGGAAGGATCTTTATCATTGTTGAATATGAAATTATTTCTCTACTTTCAAATAAACCAAAGTCTGAAAGAAAATATTAGGAACCAAGGAACACCAGAAGCATCACGATCGTGGGAATGGAGGTTAATAGAAGTCCACATCTGAAAATCCAAAGAAAAAGGATGATTTACCTTATGGAGCACGTTCAAAGTGTTCTAGATGGCAAGGGCACGAGGGAAGAATCTGAAAATGTGGTCCATGTTCTCTTCAATAGAAAAGCATCGTGGGCAACTAGAGTCAATAGAGAGACCACAATGGCATCTCTATGGTTTGAGAGAATTTTACCATGGCCAATAGTCCACAAAAAAACCAGGGCTTGGGGGGGGGGGGGGGGGGGGGGGGGGGGGGGGGGGGGGGGGGGGGGGGGGCAAGGACAACAACCAAATGAAATCCCAACTCTAGTTTTGAATAAAGTCGTTAAGGAAGAAAGACTCATAAGAAGACTTGAGGGAGAAATTTCCATTTTTGGTGAGATTTCAGATAAGTTTGTCATCAATACTATATTCAAAACAAACATGAAAGCTGTAAATAATACCAACAACCTCACACGACAATATATTAGAAATCCACCAAGAAACAGTGTAGAAATCACTAAACTTTCAATTCAACGTAGCATTCGGTGAGGTAGAAAGAGTTAGATCCACCAAAAGGCCACGGCCCATGTAAGGATCCGCCCCGATCCCACAGGGACCACAAGGGGACGTGCCCTGCTCCCATCTGACAGCCAATAATTCATACTAATTTTAACCTCAAAACATCAAATGCATAAATAACCAAATTAAAGTCATACATCAAATCCGAATTAAACGAATTTCAAACAAGGGATGAAATCCAAAATTACAAGTTGCGAGCACGACTCTATAGTAAACATGCGGGTACACCACCCAACAGGGGTTCAGGTATGCAGAAGTAGATCTATGCCTCAGCCTCAGGTTCCTCCTCTACCTCAGTATCACGACCTGAAGGGGTTACCAAAAACATTAAGGGTGAGTGGACCGAACTCAAGTTTATAAAACCGTTTGATAAGTAAAATATATAATTTACCCCTCCGTTTTCCAAACATGCATGCAACCGTATTTAAATCATAATATGAACCATAAGGCATGTAATAAAACCATAAGTATAATTTTAGTGGCTGCACTATACACTCCAATCCCGACATCCCTGATGTCTGACGTCCCTGACGTCCAATAAGGTCACAATCACAAGGCTACGCGTGCCACTCGGGTCTCAATTTCCGAGTTCAATCCCCGAACCCCGTTCGGGTGCAGCATCCCCGATGCTTAGCGTCATAGACGCTGGACGTACTAGACGTCCGTGACCTCTCCGGGGTACCTCATCCGGAGGAGACAGTATCATATGAATGGATCTATACAGTGCAGTACCAAATACATTTTATTGATATCCACATGCAAGCATATATATACATAGATAGAATCCGAACCAATCATTAAGTTTCATCGGACGGGTCTCAAGCCCAAATACCGTGAAACGTGCCATAACCATACTTTCCATATCATCAAAATCATTATTGTTTTTAGCATGTGAATAAGTATAATAAACCAGAAAACATTTGTGCACGCAAGGGTTTAAGAAAATGGCCCACTCACAGTACAATCCTGCTAGAAACCGAACGTATACCCTCGTCCTGGTACAAATGTACAATCCCTGTCAAGTCCAAAGTATTCGTAAGGGTCGATTTAAACCCCCAACATTCAACCATGAAAGCCTAGGCCGAAACCGGCCCGGGAAGCCGCCCGAACGCGCTTCCCAATGTAATAAACCTCATTTTGACCAACTTAATGATCTCCGATCGACCCGAAACCACCGCCATTGGATCCGGATCGTCGAAACCTAAAGAATGGTGGTGGTCCCACCAAAATCACTGTTCACACGCACCCCCACACGCCTGGTCAACTCACTGGTCAACCGTGCTACAGTACTGATGACGTCAGCATGACGTCATCACTGACAGTGTTAGAGGACACGTGTCAGCAGTCCATTGGTCACTGGTCTGACAGTTTCTGACATGATGACATCATCATGACGTCACTGCTGACGTCAGCATGATGACGTCATCAGCTACAGTACCGGGTCAGAGAACCGGGTCACCGCAGACCCACGGCTCGACCCGATCACAGATCGCGATTCCGATCACCATTTCAGGTGAGATTTGTTCCTATGGACTCGTCTCAACTTCCACAATGGTTCTGTGCAATTAGAACTGGATTCTAGGTCGAAGAGATTACCTGAAAATCGACTGGAAGGTTGGCTGCCGGTTCTGGTTATCTTCTACAGCGAGTCGACGACTTTCCAGTCACGGTCCTGGGTTCAAACTGGTCGTCAAGGTCCCCTGAATGTGTCCTAACAATAAGAAAACAATGTCAACGTCAAAAACAGACGTTTTGAGGCAGGGAAGGAAAACGGGCACTCACGGGTTTATCGCCGCCGTGTCGCCGCCGTACACCGTCCAGATCAGTTCCTCGTCGTCCTGTCGTCACGGTGAACCCAACCGTACGTTGGTTCGAGTCCCAGAGTGAAGGTTTGGATGGTTTGGTGACTTGGGCTGTTCGGGTTTCCTTCTCGGGTCTGAGGGAATGCCGGCCGTGCAGGGTGGCCGTGGAGTGGTGGCCGGCATCAGGGAGGTGGTGGTTGGTTTCCTGAGGTGTGGGGTTGAGTGGTGAGGGCTGGTGAGTTGGTTCCAAGAGGGAATCGTGCAATCGGTTTGAGAAAATGCAAACATGGGTGTATGATTTCATGCATTTTAATACAGATCAGAAAAATAAATCAAGGGCCAGGATTGAATCTCAGAATGAGATTAAGGGTGAGGATTAGATCTGGAGATTTCAGATCTAAGGGCTGTGATTAAAAGTGGGTTTTAATGGTATTTAAACCCATAGTGGATCTGATCCAATCTAGCCAATGGGTGAGTGACACTTGTCACTCACCAGGTGTCCTCCAATCAGATTTCCAGAATAAAATATTTGGCACGAAAACCGAGACACGAACCTCCCGATTTCACGTTTCTGACCATAACTTCCTCGTACGAAGTCCGATTTTGGCGTGCCGCCTGTCTATGGACTCAAGACGTCGAGACCTACCTAACGGTCCTTGAGTCAACTAAAAATTAGTTGCCAAAAGAAAAGTCAACATTTCCCCCCCCGGAAGTCCAAATTACGATAATGCCCCTGAACTTCCGATAGTCATAACTTTTTCCCCGATCGTCCGAATTGGATGTGCCACCTGTCTATGAACTCGTGACGGCCCGAACTACGTCACAGTCATAGGTCAAAGTCCGTTTAATTCATCAATCAAAAAGTCAACAATTGGCCATACCCATCACAAGGGTAAAAGCGTCAAATCACACATTAAATTACAATATTGAAATCCTCGAATTTCCGGGGTGTTACAGCCCAGCTAGCTATCCATCCAAAATCTCACATGAGTAGCTCAGACCGTTAGGAAGAATTTCAGCTTCAAAAAGGATACTTCTCCAAGTGGACGAGACATTACTAACCTTAGCACTACTTACCGTGAGTAAGTCAGAACTCCTTAGGTACTTTTTCCTTAAGACATCAATCCAAAGATCATTCTGACTTTGCATCATCTGCCACCCAACTTAGCTAATAAATCTTGGTTCATACTATGGGATTTTTTCAACCCCAAGCTACCCAAGCACTTAGGCTTACAAATATTGTCCTACTTTACTTGATGGACTTTGCCTTTATCTTCCGTATGGCCCCAAAGGAAATTTTGATTCAGCCTGTCCAACTTATCACGAAGAGATGTTGGAAGTTTAGTAGATTGCATGGTATAGATAGGAATGGCAGAAACTACATATCGAACATAGACAATTCTACCAACCAAAAATAACAAATTACTCTTACAGTCAACTAATCTATTTTGGACTTTATCAAAAATACCACCATAAGTCTATTTATTAATCCCATTGTGAAGAAGAAGAACTCCCAGATAATTCCCCAATTTAGTCGTGAGAGGAGGGGCAGCAAATCAAAGTAAACTCATTGGCTTGATGTCATGGTGTATTAGGTGAACAAAAAAATATAGGACTTTTCACTTGTTGACTAGAGGCATCACATAAACCGTCAAGGTAAGACTACATAACATGAGATTGGAGGGAAGAGGCCTCAACAAAAAGAAAAAGATCAACTGCAAGGAACAAGTGAGAAATGGCAGGGCTATTTGCCGAAACTTTGATAGGTTTTCGTTTCTTATAAAACACACAACCATAGATAATGCGGAAAAGCTTCTCTATGCAAAGAGCAAAAATACAAGGAAGAGAAAAGCTCACTAGTAATAACCATTGAGGTAGACTATAAAGCTATTAATAAGATTACTATCAAGAACCGGTACCCATTACCAAAGATTGATGATATTTTAGATCAATTGGATGGTGCTCGATACTTCACAAAACTTGATCTCAAATCCGGTTACCATCAGGTACGCATCAATGAAGAAGACACTTGGAAAACTGCTTTTATGACAAAGTGATAGGTCCTCAAATAAGCATTATTTTATATTATTTTATACCCTTTATACTTAGCTTTTAATATTAAAATAATAAATAAATAGATAAAATAATTTATTTTGTGTTATTTTTGTTTAAATAAATAAAGTTCGTAATTTGGAGTATTTTGGCGAAAGAATCGTCTCGATCGGAATTTTAACGAATAAATTATGGACGAATTTCGGTGAAATATTGCTAAGTTAATTAATTAATTTTTGCAGCCCAAAACAAATCCTGAGCCCAACAGAAAAAAGAAAAAAGAAATAAAGCCCAGGCCCAGCTCCGGCCCAGGCCCGCGTCACCGTTTAGCCCAACTCTCCAGCCCGCCAGGCCTGTGCTTCCTGGCCCAATCCGCGCGGCCCAGTTCTTCTGCCCAGGCGAAGCCCAGCGCGGTAACCCGCGTCCGAACGCCAACTCTTCCCTTCGGCACGCGCGCGCCGAACGCCAACTCTACCCTTCAGCACCGCCCAGCCGAATGGTCTTCTTTCTTTTCCAGCAAAGGCTGCCGGCCACGCCTCCCCTTTCCAGCTCACTCCAGCCGAATATTCCTCCCTTTTTCAGCTGTTTCTGACAGCCCATTTCCAGCAGCATTTCTTTTGTTTTCTTAACATTTTTTCCCCACAAACACCACCCAATCTCATCATTTCACTTTTTAATATTTTTATTGTAACTTTTATTTGTTTTTATTTATTTTTTTTAGTGTAATTAGCTTTTCCCCCCTATAAATAGGGGTTCAATTCTTGTATTAAGGAGTCCCCAATTAGTTTCATTCTTCCATTTCTTTCATTTTTCTTAGTTCTAGTTCTTAGTTAGTTCTTTTGTTTCTCTCTTTTGAGAGACATTTTTGGGGACCATTTTAACTTCTTGTAGATTTTCTTATTAATTAGCTTTCTTTTAATTCTTGTTCTTAATTTATGTTATTTTTATTTTTCTTAATTTCATTTCTTCTTTACTTTGTTCTTGTGATATTTCTTTGAGATCTCTTAAACACATTTTTATGTTTTCCTTAAGAAATACCTAGGCCAAGTAATTCTAAGGCAATTCAAGAGTTTTAAGACCGAATTCCTCGTATTTCTTCTTCCATCTTCACAAGTTTCCTGCCGCTGTTCGGTGATTCTTGTGAAAATCCATACTTCTCTACTTAAATTCTTGTTATTGTTATTGGTTTTACTTATAATTCAATATATGTGTTGGTATTTTCTTTCTAACATTTGTAAGTAAGAATGCAATCTCCATGTGTTTTACTTTTTGAGTTTCTTTTACTTCATATGTTTTAGTACTTAAACTTCAATTCGAAACTAAATGTTGATCCGCTGTTCGGGGCATTTAGAATAGAGTTGAAGAGATTTAATGTTTGATCGCTGTTCGGCGCATTAAATCACTTACTTAAGGTGAATCATATTGTAAGTAATAATCCGCTGTTCGGTGCATTTATAATATGAAAAATGTATGCATGTATTTGAGATGATTAAGGTATGATTTCGTGATTGGTTCAATATGAGCATGATGTTAGAGTGTTGGTAAAAATATGTGTTTGAAGAAAATTCACTAGTACAAAGGTTAAAGTAGAAGTAAAATTAAGTATTTAATTATTTTTACTTGTTTTATTTATTTTATATTTACAACTCTTTTCAAAACCCCCCTTTTCAATTCTTTATTCTTTATTCTTTTATTCTTTTATTCTTTTATTCTTTTATTCTTTTTTATTCTTTATTGTTTTATTGTTTTATTCTTCTATCCTTTTTATTCTTTATTCTTTTATTATTTTATTCTTTTATTCTTCTTTTATACTTTTAGTTTATTATTCTTTGATTCTTTCATCTCTTTATTCTTTTATTCTTTAATACTTTTAGTTTATTATTCTTTGATTAATTAATTCTTTAATTCTTTAATTTGTTAATTCTTTAATTATTTAATTCATTAATTTATTCATTATTCATTTATTCATTACTCTTTCCCACTAACACATTATTAATGTTCCCTAATTTCCCCGGTTAAGAACGATCCCTATTTACCAATACTACATCTACACAAAAAGGGTTTAAATTGCACAACACTCAAATTACGTGTTTAATTTAATGCGTAGTTTGGGCGTAGTCACAAAGCAGGGATTGTTTGGGTGGTTAGTTATGCCATTCAGACTATGTAACGCTCCAGCTACCTTTATACAGCTAATGAATGAAGTACTTCGCCCTTTCATTGATGATTTTGTCATTATCTATCTGGATGACATACTTATCTACAGTATCACATGGGAGGACCATCTTCGTCATATTGCTCAGGGTATGAAGGTTCTACAAGCTAGTTAACTATGGTTGAATGGGAAGAAATGTGAATTTGGAAAGTAAGAATTTATCTATCTAGGGTTCATCGTAAGTAGAGGAGAGCGAAAGTGGATCCAGAAAAAGTACATGTTATTCCTCAATGGCTCACACCTCGTTTAGTGACCGATGTTCGAAGCTTTATAGGTGCGTGCCAATATTTGAGAAAATTCATAAGACATTTTTTTCTATTCACAGCACCATTACATTCTCTCACGAAGGCCAATCAAAAGTTTGAATGGTTGGAGAAACATAAGGAATCCTTCCAGTTATTGAAACGGAAGAGTACCGAGGCCCCAGTATTGGCATTGCCAAATCTGCAGAGAGCATTTGAAGTTGAAGCAGATGCATCTAACTATGCAATGGGAGCCGTATTACTTCAGGATGGAAAACCAGTTGCATACCATTCTAAGATGTTTAGTAGACCAGTATTAAAATATCCAACTTATGATAAGGAGCTATATGCCTTGCATCAAGCAGTGAAGCATTGGAGAGCTTATTTGTTAGGGAAGGAAATTGTGGTTCATTCCGATCATAAACCTCTTCAGTATCTAACTACATAGTCTAAATTATAGTAAGCACGTCATATGAAGTGGATGTCTTACCTACAACAATTCAATATTGTAATTAAGTATAAGAAGGGAGTAACTAATAAGTTGGCAAATATGTTATCTCGACCGCCTACACTAGTAAGTTCTACATTATTGGTGGCTATGCAAATCCAACCAATAGTTCCTCCTAAAAATGCAAAAGGGTATGACACTGATGTTGATTTTAGTTCAGCTTACACTAAGCTGCAACAAGGAAAGGCTAGTGAATTTCAACTGAAGGATGGATTGATGTACAAGGGAACACAATTGTGCATACCAGAAGATGGTGATAGATTACAGTGGATTTGTGAAGCTCATACTTCCAAAGTAGCAGAGCATTTTGGAATAGAGAAAACTTTACTGAATCTTCATCGATATGTTTTCTAGCCAAAGATGAACCTAGACGTTTCTCGGTACATACGAGGTTGTGTTCTTTGTAACACCTCGAAGCCTTCCAATAGGAAGTTAGGCCTGTATCTTCCACTTCTAGTACCAAACCAACCTTGGGAAAGCATCTCGATGGATTTTTTTGGTGGCTTACCTAAAACCAAGTGAGGGAATGACTACTTGTTCGTAGTAGTGGATTGTTTTAGCAAGATGGTAATAATAATTCCATGTAAGAAGACTATAACCGGAGAAGGTGCAACTAAGTTGTTTTTCCAGCACGTTTGGAAACATTTTGGCCTTCCAACATCGATTATATCAGATAGAGACAGTCAATTCTTAGGCCATTTTGGAGGTTTTTATGGGGAATGATGGATACTAAGTTGAAGCGTAGTACTGCTTTTCACCTACAAACCGATGGACAAACAGAGGTCGTTAACCGCACTATGGTGCATTTACTACAAGGTTATAATTCCAAGCATTCCAAAACGTGGGATGAAAGTCTCCCTTATTTACAGTTTGCAATTAATCGAGCAATTCATGGCTCCACACTGAAATCTCCATTCGAGGTTTGTTTGGGTTATTTACCACAAAGTTCTTTTGACATGGCATTCACTATAAGTGACATGCCAATAAGTGGAAAAAAAAGAACATATTCGAGCACAAAATTTTCTTGAACGAGTAAAAAAAATCCATTCAGAAGTGGAAGCACAGCTACACCGATCTCAACAGAGATACAAAGCACGCCATGACAAACATCTTGTGATATGCAACTTTAAAGAACGTGACCTAGTGTGGTTACACCTTGGGAAAGAGCGATTAATTGGAGAAGGCAAGAAGCTCAAGCCTATCTGTTATGGATCCTTCAAGATCATCAAACAAATTGGTGATAACGCCTTTCAACTCGATCTTCCACCTTGCATGCATATGTACTCGGTCATTAATGTCGAGAATTTGAAACTATTTGAACCATCCCTATTGGATGATGATCCTTGTGGAACCCAAAATCATCCGAAAATTATGGAGCCGCCACGCATCCCGTAATTCCCAAAAATGACCAAATTGCCCTTGGCAAATAACGCTGATCATTTGAAAAACACCCGCACATTAAATAATCTATTTACCAGTTAAATACGTTATTTGATCGGGTTAAAACCTCCGTAATATTGATATTCTCCCCGAGAGTTAATTATCGTTATTCTTAATAATGGATAATTAATATTAATATTAAAATACAACAAATATCATTACTATCATAATGAGCCATTATTACAATTATTAAATAATATATTTAATAATAATATATTATTTACTAATTAAATATTCAACCGACCAATCAGAACGCTCCAAGGCTCCCAAGATTTTCCTATAAATAGGAAGGCACATTTCATTTCCAAGGTACGTTGATTCTTCGTTTCGAAGTATATCCCTTTCCTCTCTGGAAGCTAACTTAGGCATCGGAGTGTTCTTGGTCGAACAACCCCCCGGGTAAATCGATCGAGGCAACGATAGCTAATTGTTTGCTGTTTGCAGGAATTGTGAGGACTTTTCGCGACGGGTTCAATCTTTGGTTCAACAATTGGTGCTTTCATTGAGAGCTATTGAGTTATACCCAGAAGAAGCTCTCTCATTTGTTCATCGTTCATCTTTCTTCGTTCGTCGTTCATCGACATTGTTCGAAGATTTTGAACGTTGTTCATCACTCATCAAGAATTTGTTCATCGTTCATCTTTCTTCGTTCGTCGTTCATCTACATTGTTCGAAGATTTTGAACGTTGTTCATCACTCATCAAGAATTTG
Source organism: Prinsepia uniflora (assembly GCA_032719365.1). Lineage (NCBI taxonomy): Eukaryota > Viridiplantae > Streptophyta > Magnoliopsida > Rosales > Rosaceae > Prinsepia > Prinsepia uniflora. The sequence goes on along the minus strand of CM064868.1, from coordinate 66,975,351 downwards.
TTCATCGTTCATCTTTCTTCGTTCGTCGTTCATCGATATTGTTCGAAGATTTTGAACGTTTTTTCATCGTTCATCTCCCTTCGTTCGTCGTTCATCGACATTGTAATGACCCAGATTTTCTTAATATTTGTAAATTGGGAAAATTCATGTAAAATGACCATTTTACCCCTAGTTAAGGCAAAATGTTAACTTTTGATTCGAGACACTGTTTGGATGTTGACCCTTGACCGTTACGTAGTTCGTGTCACCACGAATTCGGAGACAGGTGACATGGTGAATTTGGACGTTCAACGCGAAAGTTATGGGTCACGGAGTTCGAGAGTTACTATTACATTTTTCGAGAATTTTGAGCCAAGTGGCATTATTGGATAGGCCAACCGTTTCCTTGGATTAATCAGATGAGTGACAAGTGTTACTCATCTAACTGGCCCACATACCCAAAAAATTGGGGAGCATGTATCTGCCTTCCTTTCCATTTTTGCTCATTAGAACCGTGTGCCACCTTGTTCAGACACACACTCAGCCATCGACCACCTTCCATAACCTTCATCTTCTTTTAGTGAGCCTGAGGAGTGATTGAAAGAGTGTTGGATGGAGACTTAGGGCAGCGAACGGTGGTGCACGACGGAGTGGAAATCCCAGGTAAAAACCCTAAACCTTCTTGATCGGGTCAGGTTTGGGTTTGTATTTTTAGGTCTGGTTAAGTGGATTTAAGGGCCCATAATTGATTTCTGAGGTTAGTACGTGTAGATTGGAGCCCAGAACCAAGCTTGAAGACATTGTAATCCACGAGAAACAGATCGGAAAACCAACCTCCATTGTTGCTTGAATAAAGGTACAATTTTACTGTGTTTTAGATGATTTTGAAACCATAGATCCAACCTAGACAACTAGACGATCCAGTAGGACGAAACAGTTTTGAAAACGGGTAGAAAATGAGCAAGTTACATTCAGGTCGGGTTCACGGGTTTGGGCGACCCAATTACAGACCCGTTGAGAGGTTAGTGGTGATGACGTCATCAACTGATGTCATCACCTGTCAGGCTGTCAGAAAACATGGACTACTCAGAGCACGACACGTGTCACATGTCAGTGCACAGTCAACACTGACATGTCAATGACGTGGCCCAATAAAAAGGTGCCACGTGGCATTGACATGTTAGTGACGTGAACTAGTGTAAGGACCCGTCCCGGAAATTAGGGATAAGACAGTGATTAAGAGGAGATTAGTGAGCTTAATCGGTGGATAGTTGGTTCCGATAGATCCGTTAGTGTAGAATGACGATTTTGCCCCTAGTTTGGGTAAAAAGTTAACTTTTAGTCGGGCGATCAATTGGGTATTGACCGATGACTGTGACATAGTTCGGAACGTCACGAGTCCGTAGATAGGTGGCACGCCCGATTCCGACATCCAAGGAGGACGTTATGATGTCCGGAAGTTTGAGGGCATTACCGTAATTTGGTTAAAATAGGGGGAAAGTTGACTTTTCGTACGATCGGGTTTTGACACGTTGACCGAGGACCGTTAGGTAGATCTCGTCGTCCTGAATTCAACGACAGGCGGCACGTGTTCATTGGACATAGGACGGGCAAGTTACGGGTCTAGAATGGCAGTGGCATAAACATAATTTTTTAACTCAAAGAGGGGCATTTTGGTCTTTTGGTGCATTGGGAATTGGGCCAATCTGATAAGGCCAAGTGTACAGGAGAGATGGGATATTTTGTGAGAGGGCTGAGGGGATGGTGACACGTGGTGTGTGTGTAGTGGGTTCTAGGGAGTGCACGGTGTGTGTGTTTTAAATTTGTGCAGTGTGTGTTCGTGTTTGTTCGAACAAGAGAGAAACAGAGGGTGAGCTTGAGAGAAAATTGAGTGTTGGTCGTGTGTGTTGGTGTGGCTTGGTGATTGAGTAAGTGAGGAGAGATCGAGATGGAGGTAGTGAGTGAGTTGTGAGGGCAGCTCGTGTGAGTTTGAGTGTGTGAGAAGTGTGTGAGTTCACGGGAAAAACCAGAGAAACAGAGAGGGTTTTGAGTGGTGGTGCTGCCGTGGTTGACCAATCGAGGCTGGTGGTGGTGTCCAGAGGACGGAGGAGGACGAGAGGAGTCGTATACTCACAGCTGAGCTCACGTCGGCGACCTGTGCACAGGTAATTTCTCTTCCCCATATAGTTGCTCTGTTTTGCCGTGAAAGTTCAAACGGTGAGTCGTGAAGTCTGGGGTTGAGTCGAAGGGTTTGGTGGGTACTAGTCGACTCAGTGAGGTTCTAGGAAGCTGCTGGTTGTGCAGCCGTGATGGGGAGTGACACGGGTGGCCGGGAGTGCAAACAGGGGACTGAACGGGTTTTGTTTCGAGCTAGGGACGACGATTTAGGGGCTGTGTTGGAGTGTTTGGAGTAGGGTAATCGGTTACTGGGTAGAGGACGATGAGATTGGTGAAAAGAGGAAGGAAAATAGTGGACGGACGGCGGAGAACCGGTCACGCCGATCTGGAACAGTGCACGGGTTCGAAGGTTGAAGATGAACAGTGCCTGTGCAGACGCTTGAGGCCCACGAGCAGCCACTTTGAACGACGTGTGGGGGCGCGTGCGGCGGTTTTTGGGGACATTTACAACTAGGTTTTTGGTCTAGATGTTGTAAAAAGTCTATTGGACTAGGTTTCAGGTTAATCGGACGTCGGTTCGAGTTAGTTCCGCGGGATCGAAGGTTTAGGGTCTCGGTTCGCTATGTTTAAGACCCGGGGATTTTTGGGGAAAATTAGGAGTATCTTCGTTGACGTGTTAGTGATGTTCTTTGGTGACTGTTGACATGATCGGGAGTCCCCGAAGCGGACGAGGAACGTACAGGACGTACGGGACGCGAGTGACGTGCCCGGTATCTGTGAGTGGACCCCTTCTCTAAATTCGAGCATGCATAACTATTTTTCTATAATTGTTTTATGGTTTTACATGTGATTTCATGATTGTTGAATATGTGATGTTGGTTTTACACAATTGCACGTTTTTCGAGAAAGTACGGGTTTCAGCACGTTTTACGATGAATGTTTGAATTCTGATTTCGATGCCATGATTTTGGGATTTCAAATGATAAGTGATTTAATGATTATAAATGGATTTGAAACATGATTTGACAATCAAGGTTTTCGGTTTTAGAATCGGATTTCGAGAATCGAGTGTTGGTTTTAAAGTTGAAAAGTGGATTTCCAGATTTGGTTTCGGAATGACGGTTCTAGATGCCGGCATGGTGTCAGACTAGTGGTTTCGGATTCGAGTTTGGATATGGATTTAGAAATGGTTTTCAAATGGTTTTGATTGGATTTGTTGTATCTGGTTATTGGGTTTAAGGACCCGGATATTGTGATTGGCGGGGGACGGGCCCAGATTGGGTTTAAAGACCCGGATTGAGTTTAAAGACTCTGGAGTTTAAAGACTCGGATATATTGATATTTCCCCCGTAGGCCTGTTGAGTTTAAAGACTCGGATATTATTGAGGCCTGGATTGAGTTTAAAGACTCGGGAGTTTAAAGACTCGGATAAGTCCAGCAAGTTTGATCAGATAATGATTACTTGATATGGTTTTATGATGCTTATGACGTGATTTCTATAACTGTTTTCAATTCTGTTTTTATGATGATCCTTATGTGAGTTATAACTGTTTTCATCTAATGAGTTATGCATGTATGTTTTCAAAACGGTGGGCTAAAACCCTAGTTTGATTATAAAACGGTTTTCGAAACTTTTATTCTTTATGGTCCACTCAGACTTTCTATTTTTAATTGCCCTCCAGGTCGTGGAGCTAGTGTAGGGGTTGACGTTGAGGCAGCGTCAGAGGCATAGAGTACTCGAGAGTGACCCCGGAGTGGTTTGGTTTCCCGTTGTGCGTGTACTCTGTGTATCAGCTTCACTTTGTTTTTGTTTAGTTCTATGCTCTGTATAGTTTTGACTATGGGTTGTATTAAATCTACTGCGTCTGACAATGTAAATTTGTGGTTTTCGTAAGGTTACTTTAGTCTGTGTGTCGGGGTGTCAGACGGGAGTAGGATTTACCTCGATTTTCGGGTGGAACCGGGGTGGGTCCTGACAACTAGTATGTTGCTAACACGTGGCACATATTAGCCTTTGACATGTGGCACCTGACAGGGTTTGACATGTGTCAGTCTGACATTGTCAGATGATGTCATGTTAACGTCAGCAGTGTTGACTGTTGACTTTTGACCAGATGCGTTGACCCACACGTGGGTCGCATGGGTGCGAATTTTAAGGCGGAACTGACACTATTTTCAAGGTTTCGACGTTACGAATCCAATGGAAGTGTTTTTGTGTCGATCCGAGACCATTTGATAGGTCAAATTGAGTTTTGAAGCCTTAAGAAGCGTGTTTGGGACGCATTCCCTGGCCGGTTTGGTTCTAGGGTTTGATGTTAGACCTAGTGAAGTTAATTAGTGACCTTTGGATGTGTTTGGACAGGCCCAAGGACTGGGTTTAGCTTTGGGACAGGTTTAGGTTGTTCGTTAGCGCATCAAGGACTGACTATGAGTGGACTTGTTGATTTATATTGAAATGCATGCATAACCGTTTTTATATGTTTTCTAAATGACTTATGTTAAATTTTTTGGAATCATGGAATTTACATACTCGAATCATTGGTCATGGACTACACTACGGATTTACGTGAAAATGAGGTTTCGGGCTTGAGACCCATTTGGTGACTGATTAACTCAGGTTTTGGGGTAAACGGAGTTTTGAAAGAAAGATTAATTCAAATGATTTGACCGGTGATCCGGTATGAACAGTTTTCAAGGTACAAATTTTAAGAAATGGATTCTGGACACGGATTTGGAAGGTTTCATGCTTAGTCCCAGTTTTAAATAGTGGTTGTTTGGATTTCAAGAAAGGTGAATTTCAAAGATAATATTAGGGAATTGCATGTTTTGACACTTATATATATATATATATGTATATATATATCTACCCTCATGTATGTGCGGATTAGTCTCCTCCAGACGTCGATGATCTTGGAGTTGTCACGATCCACTACTTGGGATGAGTGACTTCGAGGAGGAATTTAGGCTCAGGAGTGCGTGTTATGATATCGTCTCGGACATGTTAGGGTATGAGGCAGGTTCACCCCAAATGTCGTAGATCTTGGGGGTAGACTCGGAGATTAGACCCCGAGTAGTAACTGTAGAGAAATAGTGACAGATATGGTTGGACATCTGGGATGTCGAGGATGGGTTATATATATATATATAATGTTTCACTGATGGTTGCAGCCATATGTATGCATGTATAGATATATGTATATGTATATAAATTTATATGTATGATTAGACTGTGTTTATACGTTTTATCTTGAATGCATGCATGTTTCTAAAACGGAGGGCCAGATTATATATATTTTCGAAATGTGTGCGTAACTGGTTTATTTTTTGTCCACTCACATTTTGACTGTTTTCGTGACCCTACAAGCGGTGATACTGAGCAGGGGACCGACTCCGGGGCTGATGCATAATTAGCACCGTTGCGTTCTATTCACCCTACGAGGTAGGTGTTTGTATTTGTATTATTAGTGCGAACCTAATGCTCTTGCCCCTTGTCTGACATTACTGTTGTATTTAAAAATACCGGTGTGTATTTTGGAACCCTAGTAAGGGTATTTGTGGTAATATAACCCTAGTAAGGGTAATTGTGGTACCTTGTGTTACACGTCAGATGGGAGCAGGCCTTGCCCCCAGTGGTCCCTAGGGGGGATCGGGGCGGGTCCTATCATAGATGGTGACATGTTGCGCACGTGAAACCACGTCAACTACCATGTCAGCATCTTCTTTTTCCCCGCGATGGGTCGACCTATTTCTCTAGTTTCAGGCTGTTTTACCTAGCGTACTGATATGGTCCTACCTCCCTCATTTCTCATCATTTTTTGACACTTCAAAGACCAAACTTCACCTTTGAAGTTTCGACCAAAGTTCCTTCGTGATTTTCCCAGCTTTCCCTTGTACCAAACTTTGTATCTTTTATACTTTAGCCTTTTGAGAGTCAAAGCAAGTTATTTAGATCCTTAGTTCCAAGTTTAGACTCCTAGAAAAACCTAGGGATTCACAGGTTCATAATTGAGTTTTCATCCTTCGATTTTCTTTTTCTTTAGTCCATCATATTTAGGTACACATAACCGACCTCCTTTGTCAGTAAGTGTATAATCCTGCATGTCCCCTAATTTTACCTTCATCCTAATGATGCACAAAATAGGATCCTAAAACTGAGCCCCAATAATCTAATCAATGAGAATAGATCTCACATGAAAATTGACCAAGAGTGCTCTCCGATCATCAACTCCAAGCTTAACTCCCACTTTTCGGAGTTCCAATAGAAGTCGTAAATATAGTGTCTACATGTGAGCTACAGAACACGTAGATTTCCTGTTCAAAGCATCAGTCACCACATTAGCTTTTCCTAGATGATATTCGATAGTATAATCATAATCATTGATCAATTCCAGCCATCTACGTTGTCTCAGGTTTAGATTTTTGTAGGTGAAAATATAATTCAAACTCTTATGGTCCATATAAATCTTGTACTTTTCTCCATATAGATAGTGTCTCGAGATCTTCAATGCATGTACCATTACTACCAACTCCAAACATGTGTGGGGTAGTTCAACTCATGTGGTTGTAATTTTCTGGATTAATAGGCAATGAACTTTCCATGTTGCATTAATACACATCCCAAACATTGTATTGAAGCATCACTATAAACCTCGAACTCTCCACTATCACCAGGAAGGGACTGAAACGGAAGTCAAACAAATTTTTAGTTCTTGGAAACTCCATCCATAATCCTCATCCCAAACAAAATTTACCCTATTCCTAGTCAAATGAGTTAATAGAGCTGCAATCGTAGAGAACCCCTCTACGAATTGTATGTAGTAACATGTTAATACTAGAAAACTCCTAACCTTAGACATCGTCTTTGGTTGAGCCCAATTTGCTACTGCTTTAGTCTTCTAAGGATCCACACTAATCTTGTCAGCGGATATTACATGCCCCTGAAAGTTCACACTAGTTAACCAAAACTGAAAGTTGTTAAGCTTTTCATATAACTATTGCTGTGATACGAAACCGGGGACCTACCTTGAAGCCGGAAGCACAAACTAGTGCACTCATTAACATCTTAGGGTAGGAATTAATGTTTTGAGGTATGATACTTATGCTCAGTAAACGGTTGTATAAAATATCCCTTGTTTGATAGTTGGTGAATTTTATCGATACTGTATAATACTTTTGAGGTTAGTTTTGATTTATCGTATTAACTATCAGACGAGAAAAAGATCCTTCACGTTTATCTAGATATCCTCAGGAAGGGGTCATGTGTACTTCGATACTATTAAAGTGCAAAATCGTCAAATTACAATGTAAAAGTTTGAAATTACATTTTTCGATTTTCTGGGCCGTTACATGTGGCTTCCATGCGCCTGCTACCTCCAGTCAGGTCGCACATCTGACCTGAATCCCTGTAATGGGTACCCGTGACCTGAATCACATATGTCTACTAATTCTCAGCCATTTCTCATGATTAATGCATCAAATCATTTGTAAGCACCACCAAGAACTTAAATAGGTATTCAATTCCAAAGGACAACATCTAGTTTTTCAAAAAATATGATCGTGAATTTTAGCTCCGCTGCCAAGCTTGGGTAACCAGCAATGGTGAGTTTTTTCCTCTCGAAAAGGGTATGAACCAGTTCGTTGGACAGAGAGGAGCACTTCCTTGGCCTTAATTCCCTTTTAATTGGTCTCTAAGTTCTTGAGAAGTTATCTACTATAAGCTTTTTCCTAAATTCCTCCATCCACGACCATCAATGATACTCGAGCACCTTGTAATTCACTTAGGGAACTGAGGAGCACCATTCAACCACAATCCCACAGCCTCTTCGCCCGTATAGTGGAGGCGGTAGTTTTCCCTTGGTTCAATCCTCTCCCACCGACACTCCATGGATTCTTCTCTATTTTTTTTTCTCTCAGTTGAGACCCCTATTTCGTTTGAATTAAATCCACAAAGGGTGAAGGACACTCCTCACCATGCCAAGGTGACACTTGTCACCTTAAGGATTGTCCCATCAAAGTAGTTGATGACTCACACAATAACATCCATGCACAATTACCAAAATATCTCTTATATTTAAATTACCAAAATACCCATGTGATATCTAGATCCATAACTCTTTCATATGATCTCCGTTTTTCACGTGCCATCTGTCTACGAACTTAGAACTCCAAGACCTACCTAACAATCCTCATGAAAAGTTCAAAAAATACCCGAGGGAAAAAATCAACTTTGACCTACAAGAGTAAAGTTGTTTATTCCCAAATTAATTTACGAAATTGCCCCAATTTCTAAGACGGGTCGTTACAGAAACAATGAATTAAAAATAATGGGGTGATAGAAAAATAGGTATAAAAAATCCTAGCCACACTAGAAAAAAAAAAACTTCCCTCAAAAAACTTTTTATTTGACTAATTTTTTTGGGGTCTAAATCCCCCTGTTACTCATATGGATATAGTGAATATTCCAAGTAATTTATTGTTCTGTCGTCATAATATTGATCATGTTCACAAATTTTGGCATCACGAAGGGTTAGGTTGCTGGTGAAATCTTACCTTGGGAGCCTGATTTGCATTTATAGGGGTTGTACTCGTAATGTGGCATTGTTTGTTTTTTTTTTTTCGAGATATCACAGTACTCCATTGGTGGTGGTCATGTCAATCACGGTGGATTAGAATATCTATGATAAGTGGTAAAATAGTATTTCTCCTCTTGTTTGGAATTCTACTGAGGCGACGATAACGGTAATAAGGCAACGAACGATGGAAGTGGCCGATTTGTGCTTTTTGTAGTTCAATTATTTGTGCAAATAAGTCCAATAACTCTTATAATAGGTTGATTGTACTAAGTTTTCTCTTTTGTGAGATTGCAAAGGTTGGTTGTTTGGGCTATAATGGTCTTGATGATGCTGATTCAAAATATATTTGTGTAGTATTCCTTCTAAATTGTTTGAACATACATCGAGTCTAATTACTTAAGATATTTATCCAAATTAATTTTTTGTCAAACTATTACAGTCTATTTTGTTTTTAATCTGTTTCTTTGTTTTTATTTTAAGTGGAGGAAATATATGTTAAAGAGATGGAAAACAAATTTGGAAGGAAAGGTACTCAAAATGAAAACAAAAAACTCTTTTTTTTTTTTTTTGTGGATTTCACTTTCTATATTTTAATTTCATTCTTCTTTCTCTATTTCTTCACTACCACTCTTTTTCATTCCTTTCTACTCTAATAAACTTTCTCCATATCTTGAGTACAAAATGTGAAAAATGAAACATAAAACAAAATGATTATTGGATGGCCCTTAGAGAAATGACATTATAATAACAATACCAGTTTCTGATTATTCGGCCTTGTTAGAATATGTTATTTATTCACTTTGTTTAAGATGATTGGAAATGAGGAGAAAGATAGCAAGCGGATAAATGAATTTTAAAACATCATCAAGCAACTTGTTTAGATAGCTAATCTTAAAAATTAGCTAAGATTAACATTTGGGTGGTAAATTTGGATATACCTTTAGGAATAGGCAAAAATACCTATGAGTTTACGTGCCCATCCATATTGACTACACGGGCAGAAAAATTAACGGGTAAAATTTACCCTTCACGAAGCATGGTAGGGCAAGAGAATCCCGCGGGGTACCCTTACCCGTTAAAAATCAAAGCCTCTTCTTCCTGTTTGATGGCTTTCTTCTACTCGCAGCAGCAGACTTCGATGCAACCAAAATCAAGTTACCCGAAGCCAAATCAAGCCCATCAGCACGATCCTATCGCAAAGAATCTCACTTCGAACCCAAAAGCATAGTCGCCGTTTCCAAGATTTTAGTAATTTAATAATTCCCAAAAGCTTAGTAAATTTCATGAAAATTCGATTATAAGATATATGGGTAATTTAGTACTATTGGAAGAATTGTAAGTTCAAACGTATTCGTCTCTAATCAAACACAATTTAGAGTTTAATATGTGCTCGAGATTAGATGTGGAGTGGGATACGAGGTTTAAAAATGCATTTTTAGTTTTATACTTTCATTATTACTTCTCTTTTTAATGTTATCACGTTCGACTTCAAATTTGGCTTCTATAAATATGGAATCTGATATATTTAATGATGACATTGATGTTGAGATTGTTAATGATGATGACGAAGACGATGCGGATGAATAAACTTGCACAAAGATGCTCATTGTTTTGTTATAATTTTACAAAATTGAACTTAAATTCGTAATATTGTGAACTTTTATGCATTAGGACCAAAATAGAAATTAATGTTGTGTTTAAAAATGTTGAGATAGTATTATATTTATTATAATAGAAGAGAAACGAAAATGAAAAGAAAATAAAAAAATGAAAAGCAAAAAAAAATTGAAAGGGAAAAAAATTAGAAGGTAAAAAAAAATGAAAAGCAAGAAAAAAAATTGAAAGGTAAAAAAAATATAAAATTGTCATGACCCAATTGGTAGAGTACGTTTGGGAAAACACTTAACAATTGAGAATGAGTGTAGTAGGGCATAATACTCATCTCTACTTATGTTAGGTTTGGGTTTACTCATGCCCTTAATTTTACCTATTTTATCATTCATAACTATCGTCATTGGTTAAAAAAATAATTATTAACTCAAAAATGTTCAGTAACACTTGGTATGTAAATTTTTACAACATGTGAGTGCGACTCATAACGAAGCTTTCTTTTCATGCTTTTCATGGGAAGGTGAAATTAGGATTACGACTAGTAGTAGATAACTAATTAGCTTTGCTGCCTAACTGTTTTTGAACGACGTCACTTTCAGGTCCACTATGGTAGTTAAGCATTTTGAAAGGAAAACTTGGAAGTTCTCAAGGAATCTTGAATAGGTTATCACTCACTTTCAAACCAAGATTTTTAGCTATATTTTGAAAATTATATGTTAAAATTAAGGAATTGTTTGCTTGAGACCAAAGGGATAAGCTTGAAATAATAGTACCCAAAAATAAAAAAACTAATAGTAACACAAACATTATAAAATTTATTGACATACGGAAATACAAGTAAATCGTGATAGAATTAGAACGTGTCTTGGCCTCTCAACCTCCCTTCTTATTTTCATACCACCATATCAATTGCTTAAATAATTCAAATTATGTTCTGTTTTCAATATGAAGCTCGACCGATAAAAAAGTAAAATTTAAGTGGATGATTTAAATTATAAAATATAGGCAACTCTCCATCTCACATATAACACAATATACTCAAACATTGAAAAGATAACATTGATTTAACTTATGAGAAATGTTTTTTTTTTTCTTCTAGACTCAATGAGGAAATTCAACCTATGAAAAGTATATCAATTAAAAAAAAAAGACTTATGTAAAGTGTAGAAAAATCTTTGAATTGAATTGTACAATAATGGCTAAATTTCAGAGTTGGAAAAAGGTGTAAGCAAAAGTGTCATGTGTAAGTAATAAACTATTGTATGTCATCTCTGTTAGGTTATAGAAGTAAGAAACCTAACGCATTTTCGACATGAACTTGAATTTGACCCTCTGGATTTTTCCATGCATTATTTTCCGATGTTGAATGAAGTTTTTGGCGTTTATTTTGGCTAGGTTACTAGGTTAGGGGAGGACAAAACTTCGGCAAAACTCGACCCACCCACCCTGCCACTTGACCCGATTAGTACCGTGAAGTCTATTATATGTAACTTTTTTTTTTTGAAAAGTCAACTTATATCATGGTTTTTTATTTTGGCGAGACTTATATTCATTGTTAATTTTTTTTTTAAAGAAATAAGTGAGCTAGAATGATGATGAGGCCTTCCTTGTCGGTTCTTGCGGTCAAAAGAAAATATTATCTTTTTTTTTTATGCTAAAATAGTATCTCTTATATAGAGAAGATTCAAATGGAAGTATATATATATGTTGTTTATATTACTAACTCACGTTTAACGGTTCAATTTAAACATTAAGAAATATTGAGAAATAAAAAGTTCAATGAAAAGTGTTCAAGAATATAAACTTATATCAGAAACTTAAAGAAAATAAACATAATATATAATGAATGGTTTCACCCTTAGCTAATATATAATACTGAATCATTTTGAGATGCATCATATCCTCACAATACCAATACTCTTGAGATAAAATATAATGACCAGAACTAGAAATTAAGGTCGATTTGAAAATTCATTTGGAGAAATGACAAGTTTACCTTTGATTTCGGACGAGTCCGTTAGTCAATTTTTTCTCAGTGACACTTTTGGACGTTTTTCTCTGACTGTTGTGTAGGTTTCAAACTCACAAACTCATACATAGATAACACGCAAGAATTAGAGTCTGGACACAAAAATTATGGGTCTGGAACGATAGGCTATAACGGTAATTTTAAAAAAGTCCAGGGTTTACAATGGGGCAACAATCTCTCTCCTCATGAGATTTTCCAGATTTTTTTCTTCAGAGTTTCTCTCTCCTCTCTCTCTCTTCGCGGTATGATCATCATACCCTACCACCACCATCGACCCAATTCTAGGTTGAGTCAAACAAAATTAAGGCTGGAAAAGAAATTCTTATGGCCTCATGAGTGTTATGGTGCAAGAATCGAGGTTGAACACCACCAGGATCGACGGACCAAGCAGGGGTTCAGACTCAAAATTTCTCAAAGGATTAATGGCCAAACCAGTACGATCTCTCATATTTAAGCTTGTATTTGGATTCCTCACGAAGTAGGCGAATTTACATGCGTACTTCGTCGAAAATGGTTGAGAAATGAGAGAGTTAGGAAAACTTGTATTTTTAGTCAAAAAGGGAGTTTTTGGTTAACCAGATAGTGGCGGATGGCAGCTCTGGTCATTTTCTTCAGCGAGCTTGATGGTTGCGCCAGTCGTCTATTTTGGCGAGAACTTCAACAACGTCACATCTGCAAACAATGGTAGAAATGGTGGTGCATGACAACATCGATCATCGTCTTTGACGGACCAAACCAGTCTGGTGATGACATAACATGCTATATGGAAGCCACGTGTTTCAAGGTGTCACCACGTGTTATGTAACGTGGTGTGAGCATGTTGATCGTGCATGGGCATGTATGACAGGACCCATCCCAATCCCACCGGGATTACCGTGGAATGTGCCCTGCTCCCGTCCAACAAGAGGTGTCAGACAAGGGATAACCAAAAGCCATTGCCCAAACGGGGCATCCAGAGTGTGTAAGGATCGATGGAGGAAGTGTGCAATGTCCCAGTCTCTGCTGCAATCGCATCCGTAATCAACCTGAAGGGCATTAAAACCAAAAGCTGTGAGTGGACAAAAATCAATAAGTTCATCAAATACATTTATAAGACATTTATGCCCTCCAATAAAAACGTATGCATGCCACGAAAACCAGTAACCAAAACATTTGCTCAACCGAGCCATTAGGGCCTTAGCCCAAAAACCGTTAACCAAAAACCAAGTGTGGGAACTCAGCCCAAAACTGTGGGATACCACCACCAGACATATTAAAACCATGTGGGCCACCGCCCAAAGCCATAAATATAAATCCATAAATCCAAAACCATTTAGGGTCCCCGACCCGACATACCATTTCATAACCAATAATCCATTTTTACCATATAACACATATCCAACCGATAAGCCATTTCATAGATTCATTAATCCATATTTACCATTACCATCACCAGCATCCCTGATGCTTAGCGTCCCAGACGCTTGACGTCCCTGACGTCATATCTCACGGTATTAATAAGCTACGCGTGCTGCCCGAAGTTTCTCCGGGTCCATATCTCTGACATCCCAGATGTCTGACGTCCCTGACGTCAATCATAGAAATCCTGCTCCTGAGTCATCATACGGTCCGGCTGCTCCGTACAATGACCCCTCGCCGGCAATGCACCGTTACTTCCCCAGTGTCCCAGACATCTGGAGGAGACCATCATATATCTTTGTATCCAGATGGTATATGGAAAACAGTTTTATTAAATCATTTCACCACATTATAATGGGCCCCGCCCGAAATCTCCATAAAACAACATAATTCCATTTAGGGTCCTTGACCCAAAATCACAATTATTAAACATAGGGTCCCTGACCCGAAATCACCATTATAATCCAATTGGGTCTCATGCCCGATTTTATGAACCACTGGGCCCACGGCCCGATTTGTAAACCAACTGGGCCCGCAGCCCGACTTTATAAACCCACTGGGCCTACGACCCGAATTCGTAAATCAACTGGGCCCCTGGCCCGATAACAAAACTCAAATGGGTCTCAGCCCGATTTCGTAAACGACTGGGCCCCTGGCCCGATTTCATAAAGTAACTGGGCCCCCGGCCCAATTACGCACTCAAATGGACTCCAAGTCCGAAATTTCCAAAACAAGTGGGCCTCAAGCCCGAGTTCATATTTCCAATTTCAAAACCATTTCATCATATTATATCCAAGACCATAAACATGGAAAATTCGTGTAAAACCGAAAAAACCTCGATTTACGTGCAAGCACGTAAATCACCTCGAAATACGTGAAACCGTACAATTTACCAACAATCAAATCAACATCATACAATCACAATCATAATCCATATAAAACAGTTAGGCATGCATAGAATTTATAAAACCAAAGTCCACTCACAGACCGTTTAACCGTGTCCCTCGATACGCGTGCCATAGGCCTTCCCGGGCCACACCACTATCACCGGGACTCCCAATCCTGTTCAATTTACATTAGAGGGTCACTAACCTCATCATTAACATCCTATCAAAGTCCCGTAATTTTCCCGAATTTTTAAATATTTTTAAACTTGATTTAAAACCTTCGGACATCCCGAACAATATCGAGACGGTGTCCGATCGATACGAAACCAATCCCAAAATGTTCGTTACATTAAATAGGACAGAAGTCATGTTGACCTCACCTCGAGATTCGTGCCCACGCGCCGTCACGCGCCGCCGTGAGTGGCTGCGCGTGAAACTTACACGCCTGCTACAGTGTCACCAGCCTTACCCGTATGTCTGGTAAACGGGCCCAATTAACCCGCGAGACAACCCGGTTCCAATCCTATCAATTCAGCCTTAATTACATCAATTGATCATTCAATTAGTTTCGTTTTAAGTTCAATTTAAGTTCTGTAAACTCAATTACACGATCACTTACCCAAATTCCCACGATTCGATGATGAACACCAAGAACACCCGGTTACTGTTCGTTCATGGAATTCCTTCAATGGCTGCTGGTTTCTTCCAATTGATGCATCCAGAAGCATCACTGGACCATGAGAGACAGTTCCCCTTCATCAATTTCATCAATCGAAGCCTCAAACTCCACGACTCAAACTCGATAGCCGTACACTGTGAAATAATGGAACTTCATCAATCTCCAACGTTTTCCTTCAATTGATCCTTCCAGAAGCATCATGGGATCCTCAGAAACATAATCCCCAGGTCAATTTCGTCAATCAAAGCCTCCAATCCTCGACTCAACCTCGTATTTCCTCCTCTGTCACCAAGTGTGTTCAGAGCCAATACGTTGCCAATTTCCTTCGTTCTTTCGATGGTTATGATCGTAGGAATCCCAGGAAGCTGAATGTGAGCTCCAATTCGATCATCACGGCCTGACACTCAGTATTCGAATTTTCCCCCCAAATTTTCTAAAATTCGAAACCCAGAATTCAACACTCACTCAATCCCTCGTGTTTCCCCCGATGTCCCAATCCTCTAATCTCTCATTTTTCTCTCAAGAACGGCAAGGGAAGGGAGCCAATTCTCCCAGTTCTCCCACGCTGATTTTGCTCACGGTTGCAGTACACAGAGAAGGAAAAAAATGGAGGATTAAGGGTGATTAATTAAGGGAAATGGTGGATTAATGATGATGATGTAGTAATGATGATGTTTGGAGGGAAACAAGGAGCTGGAAACAAGGGATGGGTGACACTTGTCACTTATCCGGAGGTGCACAGTCAACGGTCACTATTCATTATTTTATTATTATTTTAATCGGGGCTTCGGTTCGTCAATTCGTTCCCTTGACCATAACTTCGTCGTCGAATCTCCGATTTCGGCATGCCGCCTATCATTGGATTCGTATCTACGATACCTACGTAACGGTCCTTGGCCCTCGTCCATCGGACCTCCCGGCCAAAAAGTCAACATTTGACCCCAATTGACCAAATTACCAAAATGCCCCTCAACTTCCGAACATCATAACTTTCTCCTTGAATGTCGAAATCGAACGTGCCACCTGTTTATGAACTCGTGACGTCCCGAACTACGTCACGGTCATCGGTCAAAGTCCGTTTGACCGCTCGGTCAAAAAGTCAACATTTTGCCCACGACCAGGGGCAAAACGGTCATTTTGTACATTTTTTCCGATTCCGCCCTACTAATCACTGATCAACCCCACTAATCAAGATTAGTGACTAATCTATTCCCGGAATTCGGGACGGGTCGTTACAATGTATAGGGGCATGGAGAGGCACGTGAGACACTGTAGTAAGTGCATGACACATCTTTCGGCCTATCCTCGACTCATGGGGGTGGTTGTTGATAGACCACCAGCGCATGGACGTGCATGCTAGTGAGTGGGAGTGTGCACCAGCGCGCAAGGGTGTGTGGGGACACATGGCATGCATGAGGGGCCGTAAGAGGTCCGCCTACCTTCCCCTGGTACATGGTGGCATGTGGGATTATTTCCCAGTGCATGGTAGCCCGTGTCTAGGGTTTTGACACAGTACAGACTCGTTTGTGGCGATTTTGAGGTCATTGGAGGTCATTTTGAGGTTGTTTTTTATGTCTGAAGGGGGATCTAGATTAGGGGCTATAGGTTACCCTTAGTGATGCAATTGAGCATATTTGATTAGTGTACTGACTCTAAAGGGCACATGGGATCATGTAGTTATAGATTGGCGCATTTTTTAGTTGGATGAACTTGTACTCATGGAAGTAGGGATGTTTATGCCTAAACAGATTATCATCGAGTGTGAGGGTGGATTATGGAATTAAGTCATGTATTATGAATTGGACTGTGGACATGTTGTGGATTACTTTGGTCCGGATAAGTCAATATGAATTTATTCTCGAGGGCGTCTAGTGTAGGCTAGATAATCTACAAGTCAGAATGTAACACCCTGGATATTCAAGAAAATGAAAAATGACCATTTTTCCTCTGAAAGGTCAAGGAGTTGACTTTTAACCAAAAATTCAAAATATTGACTTTCTGATCGGGGAACTTTTTGGATGTCCCCAAAGGACTGTCGTGAAGGTCTCAGACTCCTGAGTCCGTAGACAAGTGACATGCTAAAAACGAAGTTCAGATACATTTGTTTTAGATCATTTTGTAAGGACCCAGAGTCTTCTAGAGAAATCTTTATTTCACCTTCTCCTTCCATTATTCTGACCTTATGTCTATATATATATATATATATATGTGCTATTCTGGAGAAGAAGGAAAGGGAGGATTTTGGTGGGGTTGAGTCGAAAAGGATGAAACAAAACCTCATCCATGATAGACTGTGAGGAAATTGAGGACAAATCTTAGGGAGATGGGGAAGATAACCTGAGATGAGGAAAAGATGAATTATATGAGAAAAAGTGTGAGAAAACTGAGAGAAAAGGGGGAGAAAACAGTGAGCAGAAACGTGGAACCCATGAGCTTGGATATCAGGTTTTTTGGCTCAAGGGCATGATCATTGAAACCATGCACTCCTATGTCTCTCTGTGGTCCTTGTGATGGTCGTGAGCTCAAAATATTGAAGATTTAGTCGCTGGATCGTGGAAGGAAAGAAGGGGCAGCCATGGCCGAAAGCTTGAACGAGCAAACCATGTGTTTAGGTAAATTTTATCCCATTCGAATTCCATAGAACTACTCCTTGGAGCAAGTAGGTAGGTTTGAACGTTTAATACATGAAATTTGATGAAGAAATGATGAAAATTGAGTCGGGTTGCATCGCGGGTTGGCGAACTCGAGTTACAGAAACTAGGTCAACCCAGTTCTACGAAGGGGATGACTGTGACACGCGTGAATCCCACGCGCAGTGGGTTTCGATGGCGAATGTCGGTGAGTCTGACCGTTTCTCGTAAAGCGGTCAACGCGAAAAATATTCCTTATGTTATCATGAGTTTAATGGTGTATTGTTTGGATTAATTGGACACTAATTGAGGAAGTTATGCACATTTAATGAGTTTAATGGTATATTGTTTGGTATGATTATAATCACAATAATATTGAGGATTATGTAGATGTTACATGATAATGATACAAGGAAAATGGTGGAATGTTGTTACAATATGTATGAGAATTTAAAGGTATAGCTATGAGGTGATACGTGTTCTTATAAGGAATACTTATGAGTATGGTTTGAATGGTAGAGATAAGTGTTGTGTTCACAATATGGTTTCAATGGTGTAGTCATGTTAAAAATGACTTGTGAGGAATTTGATTGACGAAGCACCTTGATGAAGTGACCATAAAAGCTTATGGTTTTATGAGGATAATTTTGTTGGAACTAAATAGCTATTGGTATATTATGGTATACATTTATTTATAATTAACTATATGATTTATGTGCATTTGATATTAATAGTAAACCTTTCTTTAATTGTTGATAATTTAGGATGGATGCAAAATAAGTGGAAGATGGTGAGCGTATGTAAATTGATGTTAAACTGTTATTTGGTTAAGTTAAACGTGGCATGAATAATTGGAAGGTTGTTAGGGTATTTGAGTAAGGACAAGTGCAAATGTCAATAGTAGTATTCAAGACTTGATAAATTACTTAATAAATAGAATTATTGTTTTATTATATAACTAATGTTATAAGATGTGAAAAAAGTAAAATCAATTAATTGAACGCATAATTTCACAACTTGTCGGGGTTAGTGGCTGGTAACCCCACAAAGATGAATTAGGCTTAGTTAATTGAATAAACTGGGTATGGTTAAAGTTAGTTATATTCCTTTTTTGACTCGAGCCGTCAGACGGGATCAGGAGTGGTCCGATTTTTATGTTAATTGTGGATGTGTCTTGTCAACTTGGTATCATAACATATGATACTGAATTTAAGGATCATTCATGACATGTGTGTTGTGAAATTTTTATAAATGGTATTTGGACTACAAATTACTTTGAAATATGATTTGACTAGATAGTTAAATGAATCTTGAGAACCATGGTTATGAGGGTTTTTACAAATTTATGTTTAGTTAAAAGTCAACTTTTGAAAAATATGATATATATGATAAATTGAGTTAGAGATAGAGTTTGAATAAGTAATTGATAATCATAAGATTGTACATTAATTTTATGAATTTGATATGTGTTGAACTGATTCGGGTATGATAGTTAAACGATTATTACATGTTGATGGCATGATGTATGATTATCATGTAATTAAGAAAGTACAGTTATGTTAAATGGGGTTATGATGATGTCCTAAAAAGATGTTATGCAATGGAGACTTTGATGCTATGTGATAAGAATGATGGGAAAGTGCATGTATGATAATGATATGATATGTTCAATGGTGCCATGATGATTAGGATGATGTATATTTGATGGTAATGTTCATGTGATGGAAGGATACATGGTATATAAAAGATGTGATAACGTGATATAGATGATATATTAAATACATATTGTGACGACCCAAAATTCGAAAAAGGGAAAAGTCAGAAATTTTGAAAGAAATGACAATTTTGCCCTTAGTGGGGGGGGGGGGGGGCGCAAAAGTTGACTTTTTGTTCGGGATACTTGTTGGACTTACCGTAAATACCTTTAGATAGGTCCCGAGATACTGAGTCCGTAGACAGGCGACATGCATAAATCGGAGTTCGGACGGACAAGTTGGTGAAGGGCATTTCAGTCATTTTTTGAACGGGGGCACAATGATAATTTGGGGCAGGATTTTGCTGAGTCAGTGGAATGATGACTCATCTGTCCTGTATGTGACATCTGTCACATATAATTGAAGGCTTAGTGGCCTTGTGTAGCCGCATGGGTTGGGTGATGAATATTTGAAGGATGTGTAAACATGGAACAAACAGAGAGCACAGTTTGATCAACCAATACCCACACCTTCATTTGACTGGATTTGATTCGATCAATTGAGAGGATTAACTAGACTGAGAAACGAGGGAGAATAAGAGAAGAAAAGAGAAAATTAACCCTTAAACCCGAAAACCCAAACCGTGAAGTTCAAGCCTTAAAAAATTTGAAATTTAATTTGTAGGTTGTGATGAGTGAAATTGAACCTCGATTAAGTCTTCTGGGACTCAGGCGAGTTGAACCACTTCAAAAATGAAGGGAATTGATGTTGTTTTGCCTTCGAACAGAAGAAGTGGAACTTTCAGATTTTCGAATCCAATTCATGTAATTGAAGGTAAATGAAGAAGAAATTGAGACTTAAAATAGAATTAGAAGGATCCTATGAAGGTTCTTAATTGCTTAATTGAAATAAATCGATGACAAATGAAGGAATTGAAGAATGAATATTTCTTGAAATTTCAAGTTTAGGTTGGATTAATCGAGACCATGATTCTTGAAATTAAGGTTACCGATCCCTAACTTCGTTTAGGAAGATGCAATTAGACGTTTAAATTAGTGAAAATGATGCAGAATTGGTGGAGCTCTGGACGGGTTGCATCGCGGGTCATAGAACCCGTTTAACAGACAACCAGACAAAGAGACGATGAACAATTATCACTGTAGTAGGCGTGTGGTTCCCACGAGCAGCCACTCGTGGTGGCACGTGAGCGCGTGTGGATGTTCATCTTCAGGTGAGGTCAATATGACTTTTACTCTATTCAATGTAACGAACATTTTGGCGTTGGTTTCGAATCGATTGGACACCGTTTCGATATTGTTTCGAGGGTCCGAAGGATTATGTTATGTTTTAAATTCGTATTTAATTCCCGAAAAATTTTGGGGGATTTTAATATGCTATTATTGAGCCATTAGTGACCCTTAATGATGATTTTGGATAGGATTCGGGATTCCCAAAAATTACGGAAAGCGTGCAGCTCGAAACCGAGCGATTCGAATGGTGTGTGAGTGAACGTTTATTTTCTAAATGATTATGCATGCATAGTTATATGTTTTACATGATTGATTGCATGATTTGATTTGTAATGATGTCATGGTGATTTGATTGGATTGTATATTTATTTAATGATTATTTTAATTGGCTTTCGGGCCTTGCGAGGAAAGTGCAATTGATGTTTTGGGCTGGGCTCGGGTTTGAAAATGATATTTTGACTTGGATTATGAGTCAAGAATGATTTAATATCATTCCTTAATGATTTTTGGATGTACTGTTTGTAACGACCCGTCCCGAATTTCGGGATTAGATTAGTGACTAATCAAGGATTAGTGAGGTTAATCGGTGATTAGTGGGATATTTTCGGACGAACGATGCAAAATTACCGTTTTACCCCTAGTCGTGGGTAAAATGTTGACTTTTCATTCTGGAGGTCAAATGGACTTTGTCCAATGACTGTGACGTAGTTCGGGACGTCACGAGTTCATAGACAGGTGGCACGTTCGATTCCGACATTCGAGGAAGAAGTTTTGATTTTCGGAAGTTCGGGGATATTTTGGTAATTTGGTTAAAAGGGGGAAATGGTTGACATTTGACTTTGGAGGTTCCAATGGTCGAGGGCCGAGGACCGTTACGTATATCGGGTCAATACGAATCCATAAACAGGTGGCACGCCGAAATCAGACGTCGAACGGGAAGGTTATGGTCACGGGAAGTTCGATTCAACTTTGTACGCATTACGAGGCAGAGACACTTGGCTAGATCAGATTGGTTAACTATTAGTGTGGGGCCCTTGGATGAGTCACTCATCCAATTGGTGAATTTTTCTCTAAAAAGGGGATCTTGGATCTGATTGGTCCATTTGAAAATTAATTAATTTTCCCTCACCCATTCTCTCTCTTTCCCGCGACCATTTCCTTAATCTTCTTTGTTTTCTGCAAAATAACCCGAACCTCCAATCCCACAAACAAACCCCAATCCTGGTTATTTGATGTTGGACTTCAAACAAATGTGAGAGAGTGTCGGGAGAGGATTTGAATGGTAGTCAGTGCTTATGCCGTCATGGACGGCAACCCAAGAACCAAAAAACGGTGCGTTTTGGTTCAACTTTTGAATTTTGGTATGTGGTGTTTATCGTTCGATTCTAATGGTTAGGATGTGTTCTTGGAGGTTATTGGAGTCGAAAAGGATTGATTTCGAAGGCTGGGACGGTCGGGGTTGACGGCGGCGATCGATTGCAGGTGGCCGGTTCAATCATGGACCTTTAAGGTACGATTTAAGATTTTTGGGTTCATAAAATCAGGAATAGATAGAGTAAGATGAGACAAAGAGTTTAGGATTGAAATATTGGAAAACAAACTAAAAATGGAGGGTTTATAGCGTCGAACTGTGACCGCCGGTTCAGTTGGACCGAATCGGTCTGAACAGGATTGGCCAGAGCTTGAAGAAGATGAATAGTGCAGGCGCGTGGACTCACGCGCAGCCCCTTTGGGTGGTGCGTGAGGGTGCGTATTGGGTCCCATGGAGAAGTGTTCAACATGTGAAACACTCTATTCGATGTAATGAACATTTTGGGACTGGTTTCGTGTCGATCGGACACCGTCTCGATAATATTCGGGACATCGGAAGGTTTAGGTTCGAGATTTAAAATAGCTAAAAATTCAGGAAAATGACGCAGCTTCAATGAAAGGTTAATAAGGTAGTTAGTAACCCTCTAGATTGATTTGGACAGGTTTGGGAGTCCCGGTGACGATGATTAGCTCAGTAAGACTTATGGCACATAAACCGAGGCGGTAGCTTAGGACGGTCTGTGAGTAGACCTTGATTTCTAAACTGTGATGCATGCATAAATGTTTTATATGGTTTATGAATATGATTCTATGATGTTTAATTGGATGATTGTGATTTATATGATTTCACGCATTTCGAGGCGATTTACGTGCTTGCACGTAAATCGAGGTTTTCAGTTTTGCACTGATTTTTCGTACTTATGGTTTTGGAAATAGTTTGATGAAATGGTTTTGGATTTGAAAAGGTAAACTCGGGTTCGAGACCCATTCTTTTTGGAAACCCTCGGACTCGAAGTCCCTTTTAGTTACGTTCTCGGGCCAGAGGCCCAATTGGTTCTTGAATCGATTTTGGAATTGGAAATATGGACCGGGTATGAGACCCATTTGATTTACGAACTCTTGGACTTGAGTTCCATTTGATTTAACAAGGCATCGAGCTGAAGGCCTAGTTGATTTACGTATCGGTCTCAAGGCCCAGTTGGTTTACGAATCGGGCTCGAAGCCCAGTTGACTTACGCATTGGGCACGAGGCCCATTTAGTTTACGATATCAGGCACAAGACCCATTTAGTTTACGAAATCGGGCACGAGACCCATTTGGTTTACAATTCGGGCCGAAGGCCCAGTTTGTATGTGGATTCAGGTTTAGGGCCCAGTTATGGTTTAAGATGGTGATTTCGGGTCAGGGACCCACAAATGGATTTCTGGTTCATGACGGTTTATGGAACCGGCATGAACCCTTGAAAGGTTTTATGTTTCATGACAGTTTATGGGGACAGGCATGAACCCTTGAAAGGTTTTTATGATTCATGACGGTTTATGGTGGCTGGACATGAATCCTTAAAAGATTTTTCGTATACCATCCTTTATATATGAATTGTCTACTCCGGGGAGGGTCGGTTGCTTGGGTGGACCCCGGAGTAGTTACGGAGTACTGATTGAGTGGTGTCGCCCCCGTTGGGTTCCTTACTCTCAGAAAGGCTATGGTTTATAACCTCTAAGAAGGGTCATTGATCTACAGACATTGACCTGGGTGGCCCCTAGAGAGATTTGGGTTTGAGACCCCGGGTAGCACGCGCGTAGCTCTAGATACCGTGACAGGATTGGTTATATGAAATATATGGATAAACATGATTTCAATTGGTTTGGGAACTTGGAAAACCGAGTGTTGAACCTGTAAAGGTTGGGATGTGCGAACGGAATAATAACGGATTGATTGTGGACACGGGGTTGTCCAAGTGAATTGAGGAGGTAGGAAGTCTAGTGGTTAGACTTGACGTCTTGTTGGGAGCATGTCTGTTTCCAACATGGTTGGAACCTTAGTGTCGAGGAGAGTTGTGATTGGGGAACGAGAGTGGTGCTCGTTTTTGGTGATTGGTATTCCGAAGTCATTGGGGTTGACTTCTTGCTTTCTGCCCTGGCAGACATTGACTGTAGTTACCAGTACGTTGAGCGTGTATTGGTTGGTGAGCCCGTGTGTGTTGTGAGGTCCTTAGGAGGAGCTACGTGTTCGAAATTAGGTAAACGAGATTTCTCATTTTCTGCTTGGTGGCAGACGATGTGGTGTCACATGGCGTGGTGAGTGCAGTGAGTTTTGTTGCATCCACGTAGGATGAGTTTAGGCGTCATTGTGTTGGATCATCCTTGGTTTTTCCTAGGTGGAATGACAAGGATCGATACGAACTTGGGTATGTGAGTCGAAACGACGGGATTGAACTTCTTTTCGAAGTGGGGCCCGTAGGGTATTCTACTCGGGTGAGTAGGTTTTCAAGGTAGTTGAATTTTGTCAACCTTAGACGTGTGGAGGTTGGATTGGCTTCCCTATGAAGTCAATTAGAGGTATCAAACGGGTAACCGATAGGTTCGGTTTTGGTGTGTCTTGGTAAATGTGAACGAGACTTCGGGATTTGGAATCGAATTTCTGGGTGACGATTCAGGATTCGATTTTGGAACTTGAAAATATATTTCGGGATTTGGGTACGGAATGATTATTCCAAATGCTAGCTTACGGAATAATGATTTCGGATTCGGATTTGGAAATGAGTTAAACTGTGATGTCTGGGTTTGGATCCGGGATTTCTTACGAAATTGCGGATTTGGATTCGAAATTGGAACTAGATGTTGGGTGGAGTTTCGATTTGTCTCATGCTGGATTGGGCAAACGTACTCCATTATTGGAACGCGTTCGGCTATGACCTAGGTGGTTGTAGTCTGGTTATTAGGTAGATGTGTGTACTTCGTACATGGTTCGAGGTACAATATCGTGTAGACTTGTGATGTCTAGTTACGGTATACGGGATATACCCGAGGTGTGTTGGTGAACGTGTTGGTAGTCGGATTGGTTCCGATACCATGGGATTGGTTGTGGACCGGACATTACTATGCAATGGGTCATGGTAATTCCGATGTGTTTAATTACACACAGGTCGTGTGAAATGTCGGTAAGGGTATTGGTGAGTCGAGTACGTTGGTGGCATGTGTAGCCACGAGTGAGTCTAGTGTCAGTTTTCGACTGACAACAACTGTGTGGTGACAGTTTGTCAGGATGTGTCAACATAGATTGTTGAGTGGGGTCAGCTGACTCCTAGTGGGAGTGGGAAAGGAACCGTCGAGTTGTTGCGTCAACGAGAGGGTTGATTTGACAAGTGGTGTCAAATTCGAAACAAGTAGTTTCAGTCATTCGACGGGGTCGAATGTAGTCGTTGCGTTTTGAGTATTAGTGGTACGTAGAGTGCAGACAAGTTTTGCCTGGTTAGTTGGTGTACGGGTGTACACGTGTTGTGTGGTCGATTCCACTTTCCACGGGGTGTTTGTGGAATCAGGGTAATCGAGTTTCGAGAGCGAAACTTTTTAAGGAGGGAAGTACGTTGAGATTAGATCGGTTGGAATTTCGAGGACGAAATTTATTAAGGAGGGAAGGTTGTAACGACCCGTCCCGAATTCCAGGATTAGTTTAGTCACTAATCTTGATTAGTGAGGTTGAACGGTGGTTAGTAGGGCGGAATCGGACAAATTGTGCAAAATGACCGTTTTGCCCCTGGTCGTGGGCAAAATGTTGACTTTTTGTTCGGGCGGTCAAATGGACCTTGACCGATGACCGTGACGTAGTTCGGGACGTCACGAGTTCATAGACAGGTGGCACGTTCGATTCCGACATTCGTAGAGAAAGTTATGATGTTCAGAAGTTGAGGGGCATTTTGGTAATTTGTATTAGGGGCCAAATGTTGACTTTTGATCGGGAGGTCCGATGGGCGAGGGCCAAGGACCGTTACGTAGGTATCGTCGATACGAATCCAACGACAGGCGGCATGCCGAAATCGGAGATCCGACGACGACGTTATGGTCAAGGAAACGAACTAACGAACCGAGGCCGGGATTAAAATAATAATATAATAGTGAATAGTGACCATTGACTGTGCACCTCCGGATGAGTGACAAGTGTCACCCATCCCCTGAATTCTGAT
Source organism: Prinsepia uniflora (assembly GCA_032719365.1). Lineage (NCBI taxonomy): Eukaryota > Viridiplantae > Streptophyta > Magnoliopsida > Rosales > Rosaceae > Prinsepia > Prinsepia uniflora. The sequence goes on along the minus strand of CM064868.1, from coordinate 66,949,010 downwards.
CCATGTTTCCTTCCCAACATCATCATTTCCTACATCATCATTTCTCCTTCATCATTTCCTCCATTTTCTCCCTAATTATCTCCATATTTTCCTTACACCGTGAGCAAAACAGAGAGTGAGTGAGCTGGGAGAATTGGCTCCCTTCCTTGGCCGTTCTTGAGAGAAAATTGAAGGTTGAGAGAGACTGAATTGGCTGGGAAACACGAGAGGCAGAGAGGATGCTGGAAATCGAAAAATTGAATTTTAGGGAATTGGGGGGAAAATTCGAAATGGAAGAATTAGGCCGTGAGGATCGCAATTGAGCTTACCTTCAGCTTTCTGGGAGTTCCACGATCAGAATTGTCGAAGGAACGAAGGGATTTGGCCACCAATTGGCTCTGATCACACTTGGTGACAGAGGAGGAATTTCGAAGTTGAGTCGTGGAATTGGAGGCTTCGTTGGATGAAATTGTTGTGGGGAAATGACTCCTCATGATCCCACGATGCTTCTGGGATCATCAATTGAAGGAAACCGGCTGAGATCGATGAAACTCCATGGTTGCACAGTGGACGGTGTTCGTACTTGAGTCGTGATCATTTACTGATCAAACGACGAAATTGATGTGGGGGAATTGTTCCTCGTGGTCCACTGATGCTTCTGGTTGAACCAATTTAGGGAAATCAATCGAGATTGAAGGAATCCCATGATTGAACAGTAACCTGGGTGTTCTTCGTGTTCATCGTGGAATCAATGGAATTTGGGTAAGTTATCGTGTAATTGATGTTACAGACCTGTAATTGAACTAAGAACGAAACTAATGGAATGATCAATTGAAGGAATTAGGATCGAATTGACAGGATTGGAACTGGGTCGTCTCGCGGGTAAACTGGACCCGTTTACCAGACAAACGGGTTGGGCTGGTGACACTGTAACAGGCGCGTGGGTTTCACGCGCAGCCACTCACGGCGGCGCGTGGCGGCGCGTGGGCACGAATCTCGAGGTGAGGTCAACATGACTTCTGTCCTATTTCATGTAACGGACATTTTGGAATTGGTTTCGTGTCGATCGGACACCGTCTCGATGGTGTTCGGGATGTCCGAAGGTTTTTAATTAAGTTTAAAAATAAGTAAAAATTTGGGAAAATTACGGGACTTTGATAGGATGTTAATGTTGAGGTTAGTGACCCTCTAATGTGACTTGGACAGGATTGGTAGTCCCGGTGATAGTGGTGTGGCCCGGGAGGGTCGGTGGCACGCGTATCGAGGCACACGGTTTAAACGGTCTGTGAGTGGACTTTGGTTTTATAAATTCTTTGCATGCTTAAATGTTTTACATGGATTATGATTGTGATTGTATGATGTTGGTTTGGTTGTTGGTAAATTGTACGGTTTCACGTATTTCGAGGCGATTTACATGCTTACGCGTAAATCGAGGTTTTCCGGTTTTACATGGATTTTCCATATTTATGACTTGGATATAATGTGATGAAATGGTTTTGAAATTGGAAATATGAACTCGGGCTTGAGGCCCAATTATGTTGGAAATTTCGGACTTGGAGTCCATTTGAGAATCGGGTCGGGGGCCCAGTTGGTTAATGAAATCGGGCCAAGGGCCCAGTTGGTATGAAATCAGGCTGAGACCCATTTGAGTTATGTTATCGGGCCAGGGGCCCAGTTGATTTACGAATTCGGGCCGTGGGCCCAGTGGGTTTATAAGTCGGGCTGCGGGCCCAGTTGGTTTACAAATCGGGCCGTGGGCCCAGTGGTTTATAAAATCGGGCATGAGGCCCAGTTGGATAATAAATGTGATTTCGGGTCAGGGACCCTATATTTTATAATGGTGATTTTGGGTCAAGGACCCTAAATGGAATTATGTGGTTTTATGGAAATTTCGGGCAGGGCCCAATGGTAATAATATGATAAAAGGATTAAATAAAACTGTTTTCCATATACCATCTGGACACAAGGATATATGATGGTCTCCTCCAGATGTCTGGGACACTGGGGAAGTCACGGTGCATTGCCTGCGAGGGGTCATTATACGGAGCAGCTGGACCGTATGATGACTCAGGAGCAGGATTGCTATGATTGACGTCAGGGACGTCAGACATCAGGGATGTCAGATATATGGACCCGGAGAGACCCCGGGCAGCACGCGTAGCTTATGAAACCGTGAGATATGACGTCAGGGACGTCTAGCGTCTGGGACGCTAAGCATCTGGGATGCTGGTGATGGTAATGGTAAAATATGGATTAATGAATAAAATGGCTTATTGGTTGGATTTGTGTTATGTGGTAAAAATGGATTATTGGTTATGAAATGGTATGTCGGGTTAGGGACCCTAAAGGGTTTTGGATTTATGGATTGATGTTCATTTATGGTCGTGGGTGGTGACCCACATGGTTTTAATATGTATGGTGGTGGTATTCCACAGTTTTGGGCTGAGTTCCCACACTTGGTTTTTGGTTAACGGTTTTTGGGCTAAGGCCCTAAGGGCTCGGTTGAGCAAACGTTTTGGTTACTGGTTTTTGTGGCATGCATACGTTTTTATTGGAGGGCATAAATGTCTTATAAATGTATTTGGTAAACTTAATGGTTTTTGTCCACTCACAGCTTTTGGTTTTAATGCCCTTCAGGTTGATCATGGATGCGTTTGCAGCAGGGACTGGGACATTGCACACCTCCTCCATCGATCCTTGCGCACTCTGGATGCCCCGTTTGGGCAGTGGCTCTTGGTCATCCCTTGTCTAACACCCCTGGTTGGACGGGAGCAGGGCACATTCCATGGTAATCCCGGGGGGATTGGGATGGGTCCTGTCACGTACTCTAGAAGCCTTCGGGCTAAAGGTTTTAATGTTCCTTGGTCTGACACTCCGTGTCAGACTGGATCAGGAGCGTTCCTCGTTAATCCCGGGGGGATTGGGGACGGGTCCTGACACTGTTATGGATTTGTGTGAAAATGGTATTTTGGGTATGAGTCCCTTTTGGAGCTGGTGTAGCTTGGGATTGGAGTCAAACATATGTTTGTGGTATGGATTGTGTTTGTGATTGTGGATACTGGTACATGTCCGGATGATTCGAGTACAGTTCCTAGACGTGCCTCGGATGTTGCAGTGGTGTAGTTCCCGAATACGTGTACGTCTAGATGTGTGTGTGCAGTTCCTGGACATGCTCGGATGTTGCTTGTGCAGTCCCTGGACGTGACTCAGATGTTTTGTAAGTGCAGTTCCCGAGTATGTGGTACGTCTAGATATGCGTGTGCAGTTCCTGAGCTGGCTTACGCGTAGTGCCGTTGTGATGATATGATTGATTGTGCACTTTTAAGTAGTGCTGTAATGATACTATGATTGACATATGTGCACTTGTGAGTAGTGTTGTTGATTATTATGTTTGATATAAGAGTACTGGTGACGAGTACTATTGATGATGGTCTTTGTGACTAGTTTGATGATTTTCATGTGCTTTGACTTGAGTGCCGGTTGTTCCTGTTTTTTACTCTATGCATGCATGTTTTATAACTGGAGGGGAAAAGGATTTGTTTTGAAATGTGTTTCCAAATGATATTATTTTTTTCCACTCACAGCTTTTATGTTTTTGATGACCCTCCAGGTCGTGGCATGAGGATCGGGGCTGATCGACAGGCGGAAGCAGGAGTGGAAATCAGTGTGGGTTATCCCTTGTCTGGCAAGTGCTGAAGGTGTTTTCGGTACTTCAGTTGACTTATTAGACGGGAGTAGGATCGGGCACAGTTATTAAAAGTCCAGTTGGGACGGGTCCCTTCAAATTGGTATCAGAGCATTGGGTTATTGATTTGTCATGCCTCTAAGATGTGAGCCCTATGAGCGACCTGGTGATGAGACGTGATACGATGGTGTATGAGATCCCTGGAGTGACCATGACCTTAGATTGGGGGTCGGACATTGCATTTTTTGTTCTAGTTGCGTCGAACTTGTGTTGGTCTAGATAGTGGTTCAATGTAACGGTGAGATATGTTATATGAATGGGCGTGTTGGGCCCAGGATGAAATTCACCCGAGGATAGGGGGTCGAATGAGTGACCCTTGGATTATGAATGTTGAATTGGGACTCAGAGGGAGTCCGGAGTTGGTTTAGGACTCGGGATGAGTCATGGGGTGAAAGGAGGGCTTGGGACGAGCCGGGGAAATGGAAAAAGTAGTTATGGTTACGCATAGCGAACGAGGGTTCACGTGGGAACCCAAGATATCGATGCGGACTTGGTCTCCATGGTTGTTGGAGAGGTACATCCAAATTTTAGGGACGAAATTCCTTAAGGGGGGAAGGTTGTGACGACCCGGAATTCGAAAAAGGGAAAAGTCAGAAATTTTGAAGGAAAAGGCGATTTTTCCCTTAGTTATTTGGGGGGGGGGGGGGGTAAAAGTTGACTTTTTGTTCGGATACTTGTTGGACTTACCGTAAAGACCGTTGAGTAGGTCTCGAAATACTGAGTTCGTAGATTTTTGTCAGGACCCACCCCGGTTTCACCCCGAAAACCGAGGTAAATCCTGCTCCCGTCTGACACCCCGACACAAAACCAAAGTAAACTCACTCGAAGCCACCAAAGTACTCAGTCAGACGCATGAGAAACTATAACACATCCCGAAGGCAAGTTTTACAGAGCATAGTTCTGAATACAAAAGAAAGAAAACCGATACAAAGAGTACACACACCATGGAAAATTGAAACACTCTGGGATCCCCTCCGCGACTTCTATGCCTCAGACGCTGCCTCGACGCCGAAACCCCGCTCTAGCTCCACGACCTGGAGGGCAATTTAAAAACAGAAAGTGTGAGTGGACCACAAATAAAAGAAAAGTTTCCAAAACCATTTATAAGAAAAACCGGGTTTGGCCCTCCGTTTTGAAACCACATGCATAACCCAGTTATTAAAGCAGTTATAGTTCACATAAACCTCATCATAAAAACAGAAACACTAGAAAACACAGTTATAGAAATCATAGCATAAGCATCATAAAACCGTATCATAAACCATGAATATCAAGTCATCATTATCCGATCAAACCTGCTGGACCTATCCGAGTCTTTAAACTCCCGAGTCTTTAAACTCAATCCAGGCCTCAATAATATCCGAGTCTTTAAACTCCCGAGTCTTTAAACTCAACAGGCCTACGGGGGAAATATCAATATATCCGAGTCTTTAAACTCCCGAGTCTTTAAACTCAATCCGGGTCTTTAAACCCAATCCGGGTCCGTCCCCCGTCAAATCAATATCCGGGTCTTTAAACCCAATATCCAGTGTAACACCCCGGAAATTCGAGGATTTTAATATTGTAATTTAATATGTGAATTGACATTTTTACCCTTTTGAATGGTATGGCCAAATTGTTGACTTTTTGATTAGTGGGTCAAATGGACTTTGACCAGTGACCGTGACGTAGTTCGGGACGTCACGAGTCCATAGACAGGTGGCACGTCCATTTCGGACGATCAGGGAAAAAGTTATGACTATCGGAAGTTCGGGGGCATTACCGTAAGTTGGACTTCACGGGCAAAAATGTTGACTTTTCGTTTAATAATTAATTTTCACACGACTCCAGGACCGATAGGTAGGTCTCGACGTCCTGAGTCCGTAGACAGGCGGCACGCCGAAATCGGACTTCGTATGGCTGAGTTACGGGTCTAGGAAGTGAGGGGCATTTTGGTAATTATTAAACCAGGGGCATTTTGGTCTTTTGCCCTGGTTACTGTAGCAACCGCGGGGGAACCATGGACGGCACCACCATGTGCGGTGGTCCAGTGCACAATTGATTATGCCAATATGTGCTGGAAAGTCTGGGCTGTCTTTTACTTTTGAACGTGGCCTGAACCGTCCAACCTGCACGATCAAATTGTTAATTGAAATTCAAAGCTTTCGGGGGACAAATTTCAGTGGACAATTTGGACTTCCACGAGCCTCTGGGACAGCTGAGGTTATTTAAAACTAATTAGCACATGTGTGAGCATCACTCTGCCATTAAGAACACTGAGAATTGATGAAGAAAACCAGAGAAACCATTTCGGGCAAAATTGGAGGGAAAATCGGGTTTTAATTTCTGGTGAGTGTTGGACCAAACCAAGGCCTGGTTTAGTCTTCTGGGAGTGTTTAGAACTCAACCACATCGAAATTGAAGGCTAACAGTCACGGTTGAGCTAGGACGGAGGCTGCTGTTTTCAGGGAAGTTGCAGAGCTTGGGACGAAAACCTTCAGGTACTTTCAGACACAATTGATTGTTCATTTTGGTTCGTTTTGATCCTTTTATGCTTCCTGTGAAGTTAATTGGACAATGGGTTTGAAACCAGGAAGTTCTGGTGATTGACCCGATTGGTTGATCGCGGGTCGATGGGTCGTTTGGGGATGTGTCGAGGTTGATTTTTGTCACAGAACCTAAATTGGATAGTTAATGAACATGTTAGGATCAAATTGGATTGAAATCGAGTAAGAATTGATGGGTATTCAACCGGGTCAAGCCGCGGGTGGCAGGCCCGTATTACAGACAAACGGGTGAAGGAGGTGACACTGTAGCTACAGTGTCAGGCGCGTGACTTTCACGCGCAGCCACTTTGGGCGGCGCGTGAGGGCGCGTTGAATCTTATCTCCGATCACGATCAACATGACTTTTGTTCCTCTCATCATTCTGAACATTTTTGGTGATTTAACCATGTTGATCTGAGATAAGCTTTGATGGGTCAGTTTAGGGCCGGTTACCTCGGGAAACGTGTTGTACGGTTTCCCCGGGCCGGTTTCTATTTCGGACTTTGTGGTTAAACGTTTAAGACTGGTAGTGACCCTTACATGTGATTTGAACTGACAGGAATTGTACGATAATCTCGGCACAGGTCCGTACGCGCAGATTCGCAGCGGAATCGTACAGTGAGTGGGCCCGTTTTCATTAAACCCTTGCATGCTTAAATGTTTTCTGATTTACTTATATGTTCACATGCTGGAATCTATAAATGGTTTTGATGATTTTGAGATTTCGGTTATGGCACGTTTCACGGTATTTGGGCATGAGACCCGTTTGATGAAACGTAACGATCGGTTCAGATTTTACCTATGTATACATATATGTTTGCATGTGGATATCAATAAAATGTATTTGGTACTGCACTGTATAGATCCTTCCATATTATATTGTCTCCTCCGGATGAGGTACCCCGGAGAGGTCACGGACGTCTAGAACGTCCAGCGTCTACGACGCTAAGCATCGGGGATGCTGTAACCGAACAGGGTTCGGGGATTGAACTCGGAATTGAGACCCGAGTGGCACGCGTAGCCTTGTGATTGTGACCTTATTGGACGTCAGGGACGTCAGACATCAGGGATGTCGGATTGGAGTGTATAGTGCAGTGGCTAAAATTATGGTTATGGTTTTATTACATGCCTTATGATTCATATTATATTATTTATGATTTTAAATGATGCTGCATGCATGTTTGGAAAAAAGGAGGGGTAAATTATATGTTTTACTTATCAAACGATTTTATAAACTTGAGTTTCGGTCCACTCACCCTTAATGTTTTTGGTAACCCCTCCAGGTCGTGATACTGAGGTAGAGAAGGAACCTGAGGCTGAGGCATAGATCTACTTCTGCGTACCTGAACCCCTGCTGGGTGGTATACCCGCAGGATATTGTTAGAGTCGTGCTCGCAACTTGTAATTTCGGATTTCATCCCTTGTCTGACATCTGTTTAATTCGGATTTGTTGTATGACTTTAATTTTGATTATTTATGCATTTGAGGTTTTGAGGTCAAAATTGGTATGAATTATTGGGTGTCAGACGGGAGCAGGGCACGTCCCCATATGGTTCCAGAGAGGATCGGGGCGGGTCCTGTCAGCTTGGTATCAGAGCACTAGGTTGTGGTCCGTACTAGACGCATGCTAGACTAGCGATTGGTACTAGTTACTTTTCGACTTTTAAGAATATTGTTATCTGATCTATGCCTCTTGACAGTTGGTTTTGCCTCCTAGGAGAATTCCTCATACACGAACTGACGAGGATCTGGAAAAGGAGATGGAATGCGCGAGCATTGAAAGGGCTCAACGTTTGGGAGCCACTCCTTTCTGCGGGGGATCAAACCCCGAGGATGCTCATGATTGGATCACCAAGTGGGAGAGTATCTTCTCGGTGATGCACTGCCCTCCGGGCGAACGGGTAACCTTGGCGGCCTTCTTGCTGGAAGGAGGAGCCTACCAGTGGTGGCACGGACTCGAAATGTCTGGGTGGTCTGTCCATACCACTACTTAGGAAGCTTTCCGTTCCAGATTTCTGGACCAGTACTACCCGTGATCCTTTCGCGCGGCACGGGAGGCTGAATTCCTGCGGCTGGAGCAGGGTGACATATCCGTTGCGAACTACGAGCAAACCTTCGGGAAACTTTCCCGGTTCGCTGTATCATTCGTGAGCACGGAGGAGGACAAATGCCAAAGGTTCGAGCTTGGACTCCGAGGGGAGATCCGGGCAAGTGTGACTGCTACTACTCATGCTTCTCTGAGAGATATGGTCGACGCAGCGGTGCGTGTCGAGGCCAGTCTGGCGGCACACCAGACACGGCAACCTTCGGGCGAGGGGCGACGTCAGGATCGCCCACATCGTGGACCATCGGTCCATAAGAACAATAAGGGAGGGGGCTACATGGGAGCACCCTCATCCTTCAAGGGTCGTGGCTGGTCAGGTCGACGTGGAGGCTCTCAGGGCAGAGGATCTGGATACAACTATGGGCAGCGCTCATCTTGGAGTGGTCCACATAGCATATTCAACATTCATGAAATCACATGTAAAACCATAAAACAATTATAGAAAAACAGTCATGCATGCTCAGTTATAGAGAAGGGGTCCACTCACAGTACCAAGCCCTCAATCGCGCCCCGAACGTCTCGTACGTTCCTCTGCTTCCTCGGGAAGTCCCGATCCTATCAACAACCACCAAAGTACGTTACTAACATGTCTAATAATACTCTCCTAATTTTCCCCAAAACTCCCCGGGTCCTAATCGTAACGAACCGAAACCCTAAACCTTCACCCTCGCGGAACTAACCTCAAACAACGTCCGAACAACCCGAAACCAATTCCAATAGACTCGTTACAACTCCAAGACCAAAAACCTAGTTGACACCTTCCCCAAACACAGCCGCCCGCGCCCCCACGCGCCGCCCAAAGTGGCTGTGCGTGGCCCTCATGCGCTAGCTACAGTGTCACCGTCTACCTCGAGTCGACCCGGTCAAACCGACTTCTGCAATTGGAACCGGCGAGGACGGTTCTCCATCTTCCGTCCACCCAATCGACTCCTTTCTTCACCATCCTCTTCGTCCCGTCCTAAACTATCCATTCCCCTACTCCAAACACCTCGACTCACCCTAAAACCTATCGACTCAAACTCGAACAGAAACCCTAACACTCCCCCTGTTTTCCTTCCCGGCCACCCAGGTCTTCCCCCGTCACAGTAGCTAGCTTAAACCAATCCTAGGACCTCACTGAGTCTCACCCAACTCACCAGAACTGTAGACTCAACCCCAGACTTCACGAATTTCAATTTGAAAATCGACAGCAAAACAGAGCATCGAAAGGGAAACAAGAAATTACCTGCCCTCCGGTCGCCGTCGTGTGCTCCACCGCGGCAACACAACTCCTCAAGTCCACCTCCAGCCTCTGGACACCTCCACCAGCTTCGATTGATCGAACACGGCCGCACCACCACTCACAACTCCTCTATGTTCTCTGTTTTCCCCCTGGTTTCCCATGGCTCACCTCTCACCCACACACAGCCACCACACCTCCAAACCTCCCCTCTGTCTCCCTCTTGATCTCTGGTCACTCCTCACACACTCACAAACGCACACCCTCACCAAGCTTGATCGATTCCTCCCCAAATTCCCAGTCTCTGTTTTCTCTATGGGTCGAAGAACAAACACGAACACACGGGCACCCCCCAATTATTTGGACCGTGCACACGCCTAGAAGCCACTAGGCCCCTGCCACGCGTCACAATCCTCCCTTCTCTCTCACAACTGTCTCAATCTCAGCCCTCCATTTGTCCCTCTCTGTTGCACCAATCCCAGAGCACAAAGACCAAAATGCCCTTCCTTTTAAGCCAAAATTACGATCTTGCCATTCCCTTTCTAGACCCGTAACTCACACATCGTAAGTCCGATGAATACGGGCCACCTGTCATCGAACCCAGGATGATGAAATCTAGCTAACCATCCTAGGTCAACGTGTCAAAACCTGATCATACGAAAACTCAACTTTTTCCCCTATTTTAACCAAATTACGGTTATGCCCTCAACCTTCCGAACATCATAACTTCCTCATTGGATGTCGGAATCAGGCGTGCCACCTGCCTACGGATTCGTGACGTCCTAAACTACGTCCTGGTCATCGGTCAAAACCCAATTGACCGCCCGAACTAAAAGTCAACAGTTTGCCAGAACTAGGGGCAAAATCGTCATTCTACCCTAACGACCTTATCGGGACCAACTAACCACCCATTAAGCTCACTAATCTAATCTTAATCACGGTTTTAACCCTAATTCCCGGGACGGGTCGTTACATTTTGGTGTAAAACATGTTTTGGTTTTCGGGTTTAGTTTTCAAATATGGTTTTAATTATGGATGTTTTTTTCAGAAGTATTTTGATGGCATGAGATTGTATTGAATTATGATTTTGGGCTTTGGCCCGAGATTTTTGATAATAGACTTGATATTTGATATTGAGATGTGATGTGAGTTTGGGTAACTCGGCACTCTTGATATGTGATTTGAGTGTATATGATTGTAATATGAATTGTTATGTAAAAATAATATTGATTATCGAGGATAAGTTTGATTTGGTATTAAAATTTTGAGGACGAAATTTTTTTAAGAGGGGGAGATTGTAACACCCCGGATATTCGAGAAAAATAAAAATGATAATTTTTCCCTTGAAAAGTCAAAGATTTAACTTTTAACCAAAAAGTCAAAATGTTGACTTTTTGATCGGGGAAATTTTTGGATGTTCTGCTAGGACCGTCTTGCAGGTCTCAGACTCCTGAGTCCGTAGATATGTGGCATGCTAAAAATGGAGTTCGGAGACATTTGTTTTAGGTAAAAAAATGTACAAGGGTAATTTAGTAATTTTTCCACTAAGGGAATTTTGTTCATTTTGTAAGAGCCTAGATTCTTCTAGAGAAATCTTTATTTCACCTTCTCCTTCCATGCTATCGACCTTGTGTATATATATATATATATATATATATGTATATACGTGTTTTCTCTTTTCGGGAAGAAAGAAAATGAGGATTACGGTGGGGTTGAGCCGAAAAGGAAGAAATAAAACCTCATGCATGATGGATTATGAGGAAACTGAAGGAAAATCTCAAGGAGATGGGGAAGAGAACCTGGGATGAGGAGAAGATGAATTAGAGGAGAAAAACTGTGAGAAAACTTAGAGGAGAAGGGAAAAAAATAGTGAGCAGAAACGTGGAACCCGTGAGCTTGGATATTGGATTTTTGGCTCAAGGGCATGAACATTTAAACCATGCACTCGTATGTCTCTCTATGGTCCTTGTGATGGCTGTGAGCTCAAAATATTGGAGGTTTGGTCATTGATTGTGGAAGGAAGGAAGGGACAGCCATGGATGAAAGCTTGAACGAGCAGACCATGGGTTTTGGTGAGTTTTATCCCATTCGAGTTCCACAGAACTACTCCTTGGATCAATTAGGTAGGTTTGAACGTTTAATACATGAAATTCGATGCAAAAATGATGAAAATTGAGTCGAGTTGCATCGGGGGTAGGCAAACCCATGCTGCAGGAACCAGGTCGACCTGGTTCCACGAAGGGGATGACTGTGACGTGCGTGAATCCCATGCACAGTGTCTTTGGGTGGCGCTTTTGGGCTCATCCGGTCGTTTCTCGGGGAGCGGTCAACACGGAAAATATTCCTTAAGTTATCCTGAGTTTAATGGTATATTTTTTGAACTAATTGGACACTAATTGAGGAAGTTATGCTCATTTAAAGTTATTAAGTTTAATTTAAAAATTCATGATTTATCCTAATGGTTTGGGTAAATTATAGTCGTGAAATTATCATGATTGGTTGAAGTTAGTATGTGGAAGTTATGTCGTACGAAATACTTATTTGACAACGATAATTATAATCACAATAATATTGAGTGAAGTTAATATGTGGAAGTTTTGTCGTACGAAATACTTATTTAACAAGGATAATTTTAATCACAATAATATTGAGGATTATGTAGATGTTACGTGATAATGATACAAGGAAAATGGTGGAATGTTGTTACAATATGTATGGGAATTTAAAGGCATAGCTATGAGGTGATACGTGTTCTTATAATGAATACTTATGAGTATGGTTTGAATGGTAGAGATAAGTGTTGTGTTCACAATATGGTTTCAATGGTGGTCATGTTAAAAATGACTTGTGATGAATTTGATTGACGAAGCACCTTGATGAAGTGACCATAAAAGCTTATGGTTTTATGAGGATAATTTTGTTGGAACTAAATAGCTATTGGTATATTATGGTATACATTTATTTATAATTAACTATATGATTTATGTGCATTTGATAGTAATATTAAACCTTTCTTTAATTGTTGATAAGTTAGGATGGATGCAAAATAAGTGGAAGATGGTGAGCGTATGTAAATTGATGTTAAAGTGTTATTTGGTTAAGTTAAACGTGGCATGAATAATTGGAAGGTTGTTAGGGTATTTGAGTAAGGAAAAGTGCAAATGTCAATAGTAGTATTCAGATAAATTACTTAATTAGTATAATTTTTGTTTGATTATATAATTAAGTTTACAAGATGTGACAAAAGTAAAATCAATTAAATGAACGTGTAATTGCACAACTTGTCAGGGTTAGTGGGCTGGATGGGTGTGGTAACCCCGCAAGGACGAGTTAAGCTTGGTTAATTGAATAAATTGGGTTTAGATAACGTTAGCTATATTCCTTGTTTGACTCGAGTCGTCAGATGGGAATAGGACTGGTACGGTTTTATGTTAATTGGGGACAACTCCTGTCACATAATCTCATAGTGGGTCTCTAAATAAACTGGGATATTGGATAAGGACTCTAGATGAGTCGGGACACCAGATTATGTCAGGACCCACCCCGGTTTCACCCCAAAACCCGAGGTAAATCCCGCTCCCGTCTGACTCCCCGACACAACACCCAAGTAAAACTCACTCAAACCCAGTCAGACGCAGGAGTACTTAAACAAAAGCTCCCAAAGTTATCATGTACAGAGCATAGTACTAAAATACAAGGAACTAAAAAACCGATAAATTACACGCACACGGAAGACTTTAAACTACTCCGGGACCCCTCGTGCGACTTCTATGCCTCGGTCACTGCCTCGACGTCAAGACCCCGCGCTCGCTCCACAACCTGGAGGGCAGTTTAAAACAGAAAATGTGAGTGGACCATAATGAAAGAGATGTTCTAAAACCATTTATCAGAAAACCGACTTTAACCCTCCGTTTTGAAAACCACATGCATAACCAACAGTTACTAAACAGAACCTCATAAGAAACAGAAACACTATAAACAGTTAGAAAAACCAGAGCATGTGAAATTCTCAAACTGTATCATCAATCATGAACATGAAATCATCATTTTCTGATCAAACTTGCTGGACCTATCCGAGTCTTTAAACTCCCGAGTCTTTAAACTCAATCCAGGCCTTTATCATATCCGAGTCTTTAAACTCCCGAGTCTTTAAACTCAAGGCCTACGGGGGAAATCAATATATCCGAGTCTTTAAACTCCCGAGTCTTTAAACTCAATCCGGGTCTTTAAACCCAATCCGGCCGGTCCCCCGTCACATATATCCGGGTCTTTAAACCCAATATCCAGATCCAGCAAATCTAATCTCAAAATCATTTGAAAACCATGTACCAACCCACATCCAAACCCGAATCCGAAATCACTGGTCCGGTGCCCTTCCGGCATCCAGAACCGTCATTCCGAACCCAAATCCGGAATCCACTTTTCAACTTTAAAACCAAATTCCGTTTCCGAAATCCGATTCTAAAACCGAAAACTTTAATCACCAAATCATAGTTCGAAATCCCTTTATAAACATTTAAACCACTTATCCACTGAAATCCCAATCCATAACCTCATATTCAGAAATCACACTTTTCTCTTAAAACGTGCTGAAAACCGAACTTTCTCAAAAACCGTGCAATTATGTAAAATCAACAAGGCATATTCGATAAACATAAAATCATAATTAAAACCATAAAACAATTATAGAAAACAGTTATGCATGCTCGAGTTTAGAGAAAGGGTCCACTCACAGTACTGAGCCCTACTCGCGTCCTGAACGTCCTGTACGTTCCTCGGCTTCCTCGGGAAATCCCGGTCCTGTCAACAATCACCAAATCACATCACTAACCTGTCTACGAACATTCACCTAAAGTTCCTCAAAATTTCCCGAATCCTAAACGTAAGAACCCGGGACCCTAAACCCTCACCCTCGAGGAACTAAACTCAAACGACTTCCGATTGACTCGAAACCAACTCCATTGAACTCACCATAACTCCTAGACCAAAAACCATGTTGACCGTTTTCCCCATCGCCGCCGCACGCGCCCCCACTCGCCGCCCAAAGTGGCTGTGCGTGGCCCTCACGCGCCAGTTACAGTAGCATCATCAACCTCGACTCACTGTGTTGAACCGGCCGCTGCAGGCTGAACCGGCGAGAACTGATCTCCGCCATCCGGCCATCAATTCAACCTCTCTTTTCTCCCACAGCTGCGTCCAGACCTGCCCTATCTCTTCCCGTACTCCGTTCACCTCGACACGGCCTCTACACCGTCGACTGAAGCTCGAAATCAGACGGCCTACTTCCCCTGTTTTCCTTCCCGGCCACCCAGTTCACCTCCCTTCACGGTGGCTACACCAAACTCTTCCCTGGACCTCTCTAAGCCTAACCCAGCTAACCAGAACCGTCGACTCACTCCCCAGCTTCACGACTCGCCATTCGAATCTCACGGCTAAAACAGAGCACGCAAGCGCACTCCGTCGTGCCGGCCGCCACTGTGCACCACCCGTCACGGCATCACCACCAGGAGATACCCAAGTCTCCCCTGAGTCACCTAGACCACCCTAGACTCATCGATTCGACCTCTAGACTCACGACTCTCACTTTGAACTTCGACGTGAAAACAGAGTATCGAACACATGACTTAGGAATTACCTGCAATTGGTCACCGCCGTACTCGCCGCCGCGTTCCCTGGAGTCCCCAGAGCTACCTCAGCCTCCTCTCGAGTTCCCTTGCACCGCACACGGCCACCGCAAGCCCTCAGCCTTCTCTGTTTTCTCTGAATTCCCCGTGGCTCCCAACCGCACCACCACACGACTTCCTCACCCCCCCAAACTTCTCACCGTTTCTCTTCCACTCTCTGGACACTCACACACACTCCCAACTCACCAGCACCCGTGATCAACCTTTCAAACCTCTCAATTCCTTCCCTCTGTTTCTCTCTGTGTCGAGGAACACACACGAGCACACACGGTTGCACCCCAAATAATGGAACCGCGTACACACCAGAGAACCCCCCAGAACCCACTACACACTTGCCACATGTCACCATCCCCCACTCTCTCTCACCAACTGGCTCCATCCCAGCCGTCCATTTCTTTCTTTCTGCACAAATCCCAATGTGTAAAAGGACCAAATTACCCTTCTTTTAATTCCTTTTTACGGTTTTGCCACTAACTTCCTAGACCCATATCTCTCGCCTCGTAAGTCCGATGAATACGTGCCGCCTGTCATCGAACTCAGGACGACGAAAGCTATCTAACCATGCTAGGTCAACCTACCAAAACTCATTCGTACAAAAAGTCAACTATGCCCCCTAATTTACCCAAATTACGGTTAAGCCCTCAACCTTCCGAACATCACAACTTCCTCCTCGGATGTCGGAATCGGACGTGCCACCTGCCTATAGATCCGTGACGTCCTAAAATACGTCCTGGTCACTGGTCAACACCCAGTTGACCACCTGAACTATAAGTCAACGTTTTTGCCCAAACCAGGGGCACCGAGTAACCTCACTAATCACACCTTAATTAGTCTACTAATCCCGACTTCCAGGACGGGTTGTTACAGATTAGGATTCTAATTTAATAAGGTTATCGATTATGGGCTTGAGAGAAGTCAAGGGAGCCAATGGGTTACTAGTTAGTTCATGATTGAGAACATATAATATACTTGTTGGTTCATGGCCGTCAGCCGAGGGAGTAATCAGCTGATCTGCGATATTGTTTATGTTGTGGGTTACAACTGAGGATGGAGTTCTTGAGCCAGGTTTTACCTTGCCTCCAGAGTCGGTGGGCTAGTCTGGATGGTGACCTTTGGAAAGTGAATTTTGTTTTGTCACATATCCCTTGTCTGATGGATTCTCGTATTAGGAGTTAAGATCCTAAGGGTACTTTTGGAACTTAGGTTAGTTGTCAGAGAGGTGTAAGACTGGGCACGGTTATCTTAGGGTTTTCTGGGCAAGGTTAGTTGTCAAATTAGTATCAGACCAAACTAAGTAATTTTATTTCGGGAATTCTAATGGAAGGTACAACTCGGATTATGATTGTTAGACGTATGATGAATGGATTTTGTATTGTAAAGGATTATGTGCACAAAATAATAATCTGATTGTTTTATTGCTATTTGTGAATTGCATTGATTTAGAAAAATTATTTTCCATGCTTATTTTTATGCGATGAATTTCGGGATTTTGAATAATTTTTTAAGCAAACGGTTGTCTGGACACAGTTTTTAACTTTTTATGGTTTTGTGAGAGCAAGATTTTGGGCTCAAGCACGGGTTGAAATGGTTTGACTTTGTTTTGAGTCACGAATTTGTTTTAAAACAATGTTTTGGATGTATTTCATGGACTGTTTACACTATTGACCATGATCGATAGATATTGTATTTTTCGAACTTATATCACGGAGTGTGTCTCTGTCAGTTCGTGGAGGCTATATTTCCCTGACGGGTATCATGGAGTGCTTCTTCCGTCAGTTCGTGTGGGCTGCATTTCTTACAATTTGGTTTTATAGCCCCTAGTTGGAGATGCCCTAATAGACCCAAAATGAAACGAATTTGTACTTGATTGCTCTGATTTGAAAGAGTGCCTATTACTACCTTGAGTAAGGTGAAGGTGGGTCATTTGCCGGACCAAATTAAACCCTAATCATAAACCCTAAATGGAATGGATCAAATTTTTTGGTCTTTTGCTGAACCCGAACTCGGACCCAAACCAAAAATCCCAGTTTTTTTTTTTCATTTCAAATGTGGGATACTTGTTTTGTCATTTCGTAATTGTTGAATTTCAATTCCATCCATCTATCTATCCTATTTGAATTTTTTTTTTCTGGGCAGCTAAGCTAAGCTAAGCCCATTCTCTTCCCATATCAGATCTAAGCCCCATTGACTCATTCCCGTATCAGATCTAAGGTCCATTGACTCATACCCATATGAAGTAAATTTTAAGGCCGATCAGAAAGCAAAGTGAAATATAAAGGCCTAAAGAATGTAACGGACACCTAGAACGGGCCATGTTTTATGTCGTGGGAGTTTCAATATTATTTATTTTTGTCCAATTGCTTTATCAAAAATTTGTAAAATTGACAAGCGTGAAAATCTCAATATTATAGTCCAATATTGTGGAACCTTACGAAGCTTCCACGTATATTCACACATTAGATAATGTGTTGAGTATATTATTTTATCAGTTCAATCTCTCAATAATAATAATATTCTTCTCAAAAATTAGTTCTCTTTATTATTCATTTAATAATAAATAATTATTATCAATATTAAATTATTAAATATTATTTTTTTAAAGAAATTATTTATTAATTACAATATCTATCGACGAATTAAAATGCTCAGTGTTTCCAAGACATCTCTATAAATAGTAGAGCTCATTTTACTTTCAAAATAATTTGTCCCTCGCTTCTAAAGTTCTTTTTGATTCCTCTCGTAAAGTTTGCTTAATTATCAGAGCGTTCTTGGTTGAGTAACCCCAGGTGCTTCAATCTTGACTCCAATTATCTCTTGTTTACTGTTTGTAGGGGTTGTGAAAATTTTGATGGTACGTACGATTTTTAATTCAACAAACAATTTTTGGTTATTTTAAAAAATGAAATCGATACTCAATATGCATATACGTCTACCCTAATTTAATTTTGGTCAAAGTTGTTTCATATTTTTTCTGCCTTTTATTTTTTTGACTGATTTTTTTTATATTATAGATGGAGTTTTCACAATAAATATTTACTTTTATTATGCTTGCTTTAATTTTCCTATTTTTCTCTCATTTAGCTCCATATAGTTTTCAAGCTAATTGTTGGTTGAAATGACGAGTGGTAGCTCTCTATTTTTGTCACAAGTGTTTTACCTCTCTTTCCTTTATGGTCCTAATGCGTTTTCTATTTTTCTCATGCTGCAGTTTCTCCTTAATCATGCAGGGTCTCTCTCTGGGAATGATGAGTCTCTCATATCATAAAACATGCTCATTTTGTTAACCTTTGCCAAGGTTTATATTCCATTAGGTTTTTTCGATAAAGGTTTTAAGGTAAAGGTTT
Source organism: Prinsepia uniflora (assembly GCA_032719365.1). Lineage (NCBI taxonomy): Eukaryota > Viridiplantae > Streptophyta > Magnoliopsida > Rosales > Rosaceae > Prinsepia > Prinsepia uniflora. The sequence goes on along the minus strand of CM064868.1, from coordinate 66,930,410 downwards.
ATTATGCACAAGCCACAAAATTACACAGATTGTTAATCCCAATTTCGATATTACTTTGTAATTACATTATTTTTGGAATGCAGTTATGTTCTAATTTTCATTTCAACTCTCAGAAAAACTTACTCAAATTATATATCTTTTACAAATTATGCTATTGACTCTGATGTTAACGATTAAAATCTTAATGAACGTAATGTTTATTTATGTAATATCATATCTTTTCTAATAAAAATAAAAAAAACTTTCGACATTATATACAATGCTTACAAAAGAGGCAAGCTGGCCTTAAACAAACTTACTCATTGGTTTAAGCACCCAGGCCTTAAACAAACATGCCCATTAAAAAAACAAACAAGCTCAATGGCTTAACCACCCAGGCCTTCTAAATAGTATAAAGAAAAATCAAAACAAAAATAAGTTTTTCAAAAAAGTAATTTGTTTATTCTTTGAATTTGTAGTATTTTGAGAATCTTTTTCACAAATTTTAATTCAGCCAATCTTCTCCCGTTTCATCTTGATATTACTTTCAAGTAAATAACATGTCATATTTCAGTTATTAAATAGAGAAACACAAGATTTAAGGGCAAATGATAACAAATCCACAAAGAAGGGCCATTATCATTACCTTTTCTTACCATCATTGTGCCCCTGGAGACACGGACAAAATCACAAAGACAAGCCCATCTTTTAAGAAATTTGATTTTTACTTTTTGATACTGCCAATTGCATGTCTGATTTTGCTTATTAGTCCCTAATAGTGTGTTTGGATAAAAGAAAATAACAACTAATTTGATAAACGGTCAAAATTTCAACATTTATATACATCAATTCTCTTATTTTGATATATAAAATTAAAAATTAGAAATTCCAAATAATTTAAAACAAGGAATTTCCCATTTTATATTCCATATTAAAAGATGTCATTTCTCAAATTTTATATTTATAATTATAATTTATGTGTAAATATTAAATTATATATTTAAATTTCATTCGACTTTTATATCATCCAAACAAGTAACTTTATAATGCATCGCTTGAGGGACTCAGAACAGTTGAGCTTTCTCTTTACCCTCTCTATGTAAGAGCGCCCATTTCCGGCGTGAGAGCCTCCCTCTTCTATGTGAGAGCAAGTTCCTCCTTCTGCTATCACCTGCACCAATAGCTACCACAACATCTCAATCTCAACATTCACCAAACCCTCACCTTCCTCTGAAATTCTTCTCCTTGGCCCTATTTTTACTTTTGAGATCTGAGCAGATCTGGAATTTTAGTTCCCCACTTCCTTTCCAGATTGGGCACTGCAACCAGGGGAACGATCATTTGCGCACCACCATGAAGGAACAAGCTTCTTCATCCAAACCTATCAACGAGTGAGATGGAAAGCAAAGTGGCGATTACGTCACATGAGGGAAGCCTCATCTCTAGAACCCAGATTCTTGAAAAAAAGAGGAGCATAAAACATAATGGCATTGATCCCGGTGAGCTGCTCAAACGAAGGAATAAAAAATCCAATTGGTATTTCTACATACTTCATGAATTAGTTTCTTTTGGCGGCACATTTTTAGATATTTTCATTCAATAAACTGCTATGAACAATGAGATTCATCTTGAGCCAATGAATTAACTGGAAACCAATGTAAGGTTCATTGTAAATTAGTTGCAGTGATTTGGGATTTGTTGAGTTTGGTTGGGGAAGTTTGGTGATGGGGATTTTCAATTTTGAAGCTTGGAATTATTGGTTGGATAAAGATTGATATTTACAAATGGGTTCGCTTAAAAAATAAGCTTTGTATGGAAACCATGTTGAATTTGTGAAAATTTGGAATTTAGATGATTCTAGTGTGCTGAGGCAATAGTAATGATATGGTTATGGTGCTCCGAAACTTGTTTGGTCCCAGAATATAAACATTCATAGGATGGCATGAGGATTCTTTACTTGAACTGCTAAGGCATCAGTAGTGGCCTGACAGTTCACAATATGGAGGAGCAAAATAGGCTGCTTCAACCAAGTATTGTTGTACGTTTGGAAACAAAAAATAAAAGCTCCAGATTTCAATTTTTGAAATGGTGTTTGGGTATGAAATTTATGAATGCTGTGGAGCCTAAAGGGCTCAGTGGTGGTGTGTGTGTTTTGGAAAATGGCAGGACATGTCGAGCTAGTTAAATATGCTGATTTCGTGATTGAGGTCCTTGTTAATTATGAGGAAAAAGGTACTAAGTGGAAGTTATTCTCAATTTATGCTAGTACAAATGATAGAGTCAGACAAAAGCAATGGAACATATTAAGGCAAAGGCTAGAAAAGAAATCTGATGCATGTTTGTTGTTGAGTGATTTCAATGATATCCTAGATGTAAGGGAAAAAGAGGGAGGCAACACTTGCTCTACGTCCAGTATGCGGGCTTTTCGGAATTTTGTGGTGGATGGGAAGCTCTTAGATTTAGATTTTACTGGGCATCCTTTTCACTTGGAGGAATAAGCGGGCTAATAGGTTCGTACAAGAACGATTAGATCGAGGCCTAGCATATGAGACTTGGATGTCTTACTACCCTGAGACTCAAATTACCCATATTCTGTTGACAGGTTCCGATCATTCTATGCTTGGGCTAGACACTAAACCTTTGTGTTCACTGTAAACGTGTGCGATTTATTTATGACCCGTGGTGGAATAAGGTAGATTGTAACAACCCGTCCTGAGTTTTCGGGATTAATTAAAGATTAATTAAGGGTTATCATGACTAATTCGGAAATTTCGGACAATCAGTGCAAAATGACGATTTTACCCATAGAAATTGATAAAAAGTTGACTTTTGATCCGGGTGGTCAAATGCACGAGGACCGAGGACCGTTACATAGATCGGGACGTTATGAGTCCGCAGAAAGGCGACATGTCAAAATTGGACGTCGGACGAAAAAGTTATGGTCACGGGAGTAAAATTGAATTATTTAAAAGTCTCGGGATTTGATTTAATTGTCAAAATCTGATTGGTGGGGAAATTAATGTGGGGATTTTCCCTAAATGGTGGATCTAGTCCTAGGGGTTATCTTCATCATCTCTCTCTCCCATTCGATCATCTTCGTCATTCCTTCATTTTTTTTTTCCTAATACAAACATACAACTAAACACACATACAAACACCATAGAAACGGAGTGAGTGAGTGAGTGAGTGAGACCAGAGGAACGGATAGGGACGACTGAGGAAGGCGGGAACCACAGCGGAGGTAAGAAACCCGTAACCTATTTTGACCCCATTTTTGGAAAATCAATTTATGACGTATGTTGATCGATTTGGTTGATTGGGTTATGTTCTAGGGATCAAGGTGACCTGGTTGGGACTGGTATCGAGAAGGTTGGTGGCCTGAAACGTTTAGAAACGGAGCTGGAACTTCGAGGTCACTGTTCATCGTTTGGAGGTGAGTTTCTAGTCTGTTTTTCTTGTTTTTGGTTAGATAGGGACGTTACTAGACTAAGGACAATCATTTAGGAACAAACTAGGATGAAAATGGTCTTGAAATGAAGAAATGGGAGCCGGGTCAGATTGCAGGTCAACGTGACCCAGTACAGTAAAATAGGTCTGACTTGCGGATGCCAGGCCAGGTGGCCCAGTCAGGAGTCGACATGTGCCACTGTCAATGTCTAGTTAGTACTAATATATCAGTGACGTGGACCAATCAGATGATGCCACATGTCAATGACATGTCAGTGACGTGGACCAACAGGCTGCTGATACGTGGAACATGTGAGGTCTGATACGTATCAGACCTGACACCTATTAGGATGACGTCAGCGTTGACCTTATCGTTGACCGTTGACTTTTTTCCAGCGTTGACTTGGACTTTGACCAACGCGTGTGGGCACGTGGACGGGAATCTTGAGGTGGGACCAGTACAATTTTAAAGGTTTCAACGATATGAATCCAATGGAGATAGTTTTGAGTCGATCAGAGATCGTTAGGTTGGTCAAATTGAGATTTTTAACCTAGGGAAGCGTGTCCGAGACACGTTGACTTTTCTGGGAGTTTTGGGGGTTTATGATTAGGACATGTATAGATGGTTAGTGACCTTTGAGTGTGATTTGGACTGGTCCGGATGACCTGGAGAAGTTGGATTAGCCGGGAGTAGCTTATGGCACAGATTTCGAGGCGCAGTAAGGACGGTCTGTGAGTTGACACTTGTTTTCTAAATATGATGAATGCATAACTGTTTTATATATTTTATATCTATGATTTTAAAATGCCTTGAGTGCATATGATTGTGGTATTTGGTATTTACATATTTGCACATATTCCGAGGTTTATGGTTTTATATTGGGTATATACGTCCTTGTGTTTTCAATAGTTTAATTAATGGAACGATTTTGGATTTGAAAATATGGAATCGAGCTTGAGACCCATTTGGCGTATGAACTATCGGACTTGAAGTCCATTTGATTTAATGAGGTATCTGGTTGGAGGCCCATTTTGTTTATACTATCGGGTTTAAGGCCTAGTTGGTTTATGATATCGGGCTTGAGGCCCAGTTGGTTTATGATATCGGGCTTGAGTCCTAGTTGTGGTTTACGTATATGATATGTGGAAATGGTTTATGAAAGTTATAATTCGAACATGAGACCCAGTTATGGATTTACGATAGTTTTATAGAAACGGAATGGATGAAACTATATTCTGGGCATGGGCTCATTTGAGAGGTTTTGAGATGATTTGTGAAATTTTTTCCATATACCATCTTTATGTGTGGATTGTCTCCTCTAGATGTCAGGGGCACTAGAGTAGTCACGGTGCATTGGTTGAGAGGGGTCGCTCTACAAAGAGACGCATAGAGGCTCACATAGAGAGGCTCAGGATCAGGATTGCTAGAGGTTAAAACCTCCCCCCAAGGAGGGTCATTGACCTGGGTGGACCTTAGGGAGACTCAGAATTGAGACCTCCGAGTAGCACGCGTAGCTTAGAACCATGACATTATGACATCTGGGATGTTAGGCATCTGGGATGACAAGGATTGGTTAAACTGTATTTTAATGGATTGGTTATTTAATATTGATGGATTTGGGCTGAGTTCCCACATGGATTTATGGTTTTGGGCTAAGGCCCTAATGATTTGAGGAAGGAAATGACTTTGATTGATAAATAATTTTATTAAGTTTGAATTGATTTGAGGAATGATTGAGTTAATTGGTTTTTGAATGCATGCATGTTTTTTTGTGAAAGGTATAAATGTGTTTTCTGAAATGTAATTTATTAAACTATTTATTTTCGTCCACTCACAACTTTTCATGGTTTTAATATCCTTCAGGTTGATCGCGGATGCGGGCTGTAGCATAGACCGAGACATCACATGCCTTCATAGATCTTGGCATGTTCTGGAAGCCCCGAGAGGGTCAAGATTTGGGTTATCCCCTGTCTAGCACGTGGTGTCAGATGGGAGCATGGCACATCTTGCGTTAAGCCCGGGGGGATTGGGATGGGTCGTGTCAGCGTGGTATCAGAGCAGTGGTGCGCATGTGCAGGATGTGATGTTTCTGGGCTATCTACTCCCCGTCATCAACTTGAGAGTTAGGGTAATGGTTCCAAAATCCGTGTAAATATGGACACATGGACTCCTAAAGGCCGTTCTTTCAAAGTAAGGTCTTTGCACCATAATCTCCTTACTTTAGTTAACAATTTGAATTTTCCAGTCAACCGAGCATGGAATGGTAGTTTGGTAGAGAATTTATTTGATGTTGAGGAATCAAGGTCGATTTGTTACATCCTATTTAATAAGTATGGTTGTAAGGACCACTATATTCGGCACTTCTCCAAATCTGGTAACTATAATGTACACTCTAGATATATGTTGGTCATGGAGATGTGGCATAATAGAGAAATGACTGGAAGTGGTAAGGGAGAGTCTAGTGTCGGCGATGGGCCGAAGAGGATCTGGAAGCTTATTTGGGGCTTGTGTGTACTGCATAAGATCCAACATTTCCTACGGACTTGTTTTTGGAGCTACATGGCAACTCGTTATGGCCTAATCTGTCTACGAGTTTATGTTGATAATGTGAGCCCTTTTTTTGGTGATGATGAGGAATCTGAGTCCCATCTATTCTTTACATGGAACTTTGTACATGTATTCTGGTTTGGGAATCTATTGCACTTGGATACAAGTAGGTTTCAGGGTATATCCTTCATGATTGTTGGCATGCCTTGGAGGAGATGTTTAAGCAGCTAGAGGTGGCGAATGCCATATTCAAGCTCATTGCTTTTGAATGTTGGAGAATTTGCAAGGCTAAGAATGAACGTTGTTTCCAAGACCTTTTACAATTGTCTGAGACCGCTATTACTTTATTACAACAACATGTGACTGTATTTTGTTTGCTAAAAATGAGGAGATTGTGAGAGGGCGGGTTCATATGGCAATGGAGTTAGATTGGGCATGTAAGGGCACGACCTAACACATGGCAGGGGCCCGATTTTGGAGAGCTCAAATTAAATTATGATGGGCTTGATCCAAAGACAAGAAAAAAGGGGCTTATGGTTAGGTTCTACGTCCTTAGCTTGGCTCCTTTGAGGCTGCAGGTGGTGCAGGTATGATGGAATTTGTGTCACCGGCAGTCCGTGCGGGGGTTGGAGGTTTGTGTGAAGGCAGGGCATTCTAAAGTTTAAATGAAGTCGGACTCACTACAGTTGATTCAATAATGATGGTACTAACCAATATTGTTTATGATATTCATGTTATTTGTGAGTTGTTTGTGTCGATTCAATTTATGTTCGCGCCTTAGGGCGTGTAATATGGTAGCACATGTTGTAACTAACCACGTGAAATATAAAAGAGGGTACTATGCTTGGTTAGAGTAGGGCCAAATTGGTCATTTAATTTTTTAATTAAGAATATCGGTATTTTCATTCGGATTTGAAGTAATGAAGTTGACATTCCGGAAGAAAAAAAATCTTATAATTATTACTCGTTGTATATAATTTTGATATTTATTAACATCATTTTATACTTTTCTTACATATGTGATTAATTCTGGCAGAAAAAATTTTAGACAATGAGATACTAATAAACGTTAAAAATTAAGTAAGTTTTCGATACAAAATTGCTGAAATAAAAATTTAAAAGAAAATTGCAGCCATATAAATCATCGCAAAATGCAGTCGCGCGTGACGACGCACACTTATTATTCCTCGCTTCCTCAGTCTCCATCTCCAATGGCCAGTAGCGTCACACCAGACGACGACGTTTTATTGGTCGTCTCCGAGCAACGTCGCGAGTTACTGGAATTCCAAGCAATAGAGTCCGACATGGAGCTCGCCTTCCACATACAACTCCAAGAAGCCCTCGCCGCCTCCCTCGCCACCCAACCCTCCTCCTCTTCCTCCTTCCCCCAACCCACTGAAAACGACATCGTTCCCAATTTCCCCAACGCCCCAACCCGCGCCTCCTTGCAGAACGAAGAACTCGAAAAACTGGAGCAGGAAATAAAGGATCGCGAGCAGAGCGAGATCGAAATGCGGAGAGTGAAAGAGGATCTCAGCCGTCGGATTCACGATGATCAGGTCGCTAGAGAAATCATGAAAATTCCGGAGGAAGAGTGGGAAGAGTCCGGCGACATGTTTGCCAAACCCTTCGGCGAAGGCTCATCTTCGTCGTCGTCGACGAATAGCGTTGAGTCTGAGAGCGTGTTTAGGCTCTACTTCAAGGGTTTGGTGAGTGAGGAAATGGTTGGGAATGAGAAAGCAGTGCTGACTGGTATCGGCGTTGCCCTATGTGACCCCAGGGATAATGTAGTGTTCGAGGTTCGGAAACCGCTGTTTGGGAATGGAATGAACAGGAGTGGTGTCCAGCTGATGGCCTTGATTGAAGGACTTAATGCTGCTCGTGAATTGGACTTTAAACGTATCACATTCTTCTGTGAGAATCTTCACATTTTTCAATTTGTGAGTTACTCTCTCTTCTCTTCTGCCTCCATTTTGGATTATTGGTGAAAAATAGTTATCTTTTGGGAATTGAATTTCAATTTTCTAGATAATATACTTCATGAAATTCGTAATTGTATATTATTCATGGTGTCATTCACTCCGAAAAACTTCAGTTGTGTTTTCCTAGTATATGTTTATGTAGCCTTTTATCTTGTATTTGGTTATGGAATTTATGCTTTACACTTTCAAGAAATGCTTGCGAAAAGAATAGGACTTACTATTTCAATATTTGCAATTTTTTAGGATTTGGGAACTGAATTAATGAGTTGCTTAGTTCTTGGAATTTGATGTGGCTTTTGTAAAATGCTCATGTTGGAACAATTTCAGATATCTTGATGAAATTTGGTAGACCAGATTGTGTCTCATACGTGATGGATAAAGATGATACATTCCTTCTGAGAACTTATATTTTTAATCAGTATGATTTCATATATATATATATATATATATATATATATATATATATATATATATATATATATATATATATGGTTATGGATTTTATGGTTTCAATTGACCATTAGAGAAAGTCTTGTGAACTAGGTCTATCGTTGGAATTTGTAATTGTAATAATGTATCCAATGGTGTAGTTTTGTGTTGAGGCCAAGAGTATTTACATGTACAGGTTACTGGTAGATGGCGGGTTAAGCAGCGGAAGATAGCAACACTTGTCAGTCAGATTAAGAGCCTTCGAGGAAAATTTATTGTTTGCAACCCAAGGCTCGTGCCTCGAAATGATATTAAATTTGCATTTAAACTTGCAAGAGATGCAATAGTGTCTCAGTTTCAGACCAACAAGCCTGAACAATCTACCACTTGCAAGAATGTGAATGAGACCTGCGTGATATGTTTGGAAGAGACCGACGTTAGTAAAATATTTTCGGTTGATGGCTGCCGGCATAGGTATTGCTTTTCTTGTATGAAACAACACGTGGAGGTGAAGTTGCTTCATGGAATGATTCCTAGATGCCCTCATGTTGGCTGTAAGTCTGACCTTAGTGTTGACAGTTGTAAAAAATTCTTGACACCTAAACATGTGGAGACTTTGAAACAGCGGATAAAGGAAGCTTCAATTCCTGCAACGGATAAAGTTTATTGCCCATATCCAAGGTGCTCTGCTTTAATGTCCAAATGTGAACTTTTAGAACGTGCTAAAGAAACCTCGGTGACTGTGGAACTATCAGAAATCAGGAGATGTATGAAATGTCGCTGCCTATTCTGTATCAATTGTAAAGTCCCTTGGCACAAGAATAGAACATGCTCTGACTACAAAAAGTCGAATCCTCATCCCCCTGAAGAAGATACAAAGTTAAAGTTTCTTGCCTCAAGAAATCTGTGGCGCCAGTGTGTGAAGTGCAACCATATGATTGAACTTGCTGAAGGTTGCTACCACATGACTTGCAGGTACTTAGTCCCCATATTTTCAAGTTGACCCATCATTAATTTTAAAAAAAATCTGGGAGGGAATAAGATGTCTGAAAAACTTCACCTATTTGTCCTCTAGACAATTACCTTCTTGCTCCAGTTTTCACAAGGGTATATTAAAAAACATGAACAATAAAAAAAGACAGTTGAAATGGTTTAACTAGAGGTTTGTGATGACTTGGTAGTAAAACTATAGTATCGTGCATATAGACATAATTCTATGTGTTTTCTACAGTAATTTAATTGATGAAAGAATTAAGACAGTTCATTTCTTGCAGAATTGAGACAATTTTTGTTTTGTGACACTTGTTTTAATCTTTAAAAGAAAACCGTTTGAGGGCAGAGTGTTTGATGAGGAAAAGCATAAAAACCAAACACAGGTCAATTGAAGACCAGGGATAGGAGAGTCCGGATGAGTTGCGAGTGACCTTTGATATTTTTATTTTATTTTATTATATGGCATGATTGTAAAGGCAGCTGAAAGGATCGTGGTTGGTGGTTTGTTGTCTAAGTTGTTGGGAAATCTGGATTCTTTCAGTATCATTATACTGTAATTGACAATTTGAAAGCTGTTTTATGATATCTAATGAATTTATCCTTATTCTTTTATTTCTTTTGCAGATGTGGGTATGAGTTCTGTTATAATTGTGGAGGTGAGTGGAAAGACAAGAAGGCATCATGTTCATGCCCACTATGGGATGAGGGTAATATCTTGTTTGACGAAGGTGATGAAGATTTTGACGAAGATGATGAGGTGTCAGACTCAGATTCGGAGTCAGATTATGATGATTTTGACTCAGATTTCAACTTACCGTAACGTCCTCTCCCTAAAGAGTCCTTTCCTCAAATTTTCTCTGATTGAAACATGTCCAATAATATTCATGTTTATATTGTGTGCAAAGTAGCAGAGAGCTGTCTATATTTTGATTGTCAACTTGTTGCTCCAAGTATTTCCACTCTAGTTATTGTAATGGGGGGAAGGAGAACATGACTGTGCTTCTGTCAACTTCATGTATGAGTAAATATGTTTTGTAATGTTAAAATTTCAGCGTGCTGTATGTATTTCAGATTTTATGGTTTATTAAATGAATTTTTATTTAAAGGTGTTGAAGTATTCATCAAGTTTTCAAGTTAATGTCTCATGCTGTTATTGGTTTTGCAGCGGAGTGGATGATTTCGACGAAGAATATGAGGTGGATATTGGGGAGGCGGACATGGATGAGGTGGTGGAAGATGCGCAGTACTTGTCTGGTGAAGATGAGGTGGTGGTGGAAGATGTGCAGTACTCGTCTGGTGAAGATGTGGTGGTGGAAGATGTGCAGTACTTGTCTGGCGAAGATGATGGAGATTTGGATGAAGAATATGAGGTGGATGTTGGGGAGGCGGTCATGGATGAGGTAGTGGGACATGAGCAGAACTGGTCAGCTGGCGAAGATGATGCAGATTTCGATGAAGCATTTGTGGAACATGATGGGAATGGGGATTTTGAATATGGGGAAGACGGGGAAGCCTACTGTGACTGGGACGGTGACTGCGACAGCTATGGCTCTTACTCAGATTTTTTACTACTGATATAAATACCAACTCCAATCAATCTTATTTCATTTTGAATATCTTCTCAAAAGTATCAGGCACTTGTCCATTTTGTTCTCCATTGCTTGTCCACGCAAGGTTTTTATTTTTATTTTTTATAATTCCATCTGCTCTAATTCCAAGATTATTTTCGCATGGAATTTCTATTGCGAATCTAAACAGAAACAATACAAAAGATTGATTTGTGTTAAATTTAAAAATTCTGAATTTTGGTGAAATTTAAAGTTTATTTTCTTGTATGAAAAGAAACGTTGTAAAGAAAATTTGAAAGGTAGAAGAAGAATAAACAAATTAATAAAATAAAATCGGCCGAGCCTGGTAACTATGGCTTTATAACCTTTTTATTTTTTTAATTTCTTTTTCCTTGTACTGGATAATTTCATTATAAGCTAAAGACGGTGAAGCAAGAACAAAATAAAATACAGAGAGAAAGGAATTAAAGGTAATTGATGGGCTCATTTGAGTATGGTGCTCATTCTTCGGATTCAACTTGAGTTGGGCCAGAACGTATTCGTCCATATCCAATTCGATTGGGTGATTTTATTTTTTGCTAATAATTTAAACCTACACAAACTCAACCCAATCTCAATAGAATATTTATTAAGTTGGTTTCAGATGAGATACGCGTCTAAACTCTGAATTGAATCCGAATTCAGATAACCCGAACTTCGTTCGAGTTTATCCTAATATTCATTAAACATGATTAATTATTACCTAATTATTTCTCAAGTCGACCCTAAACTTTACTTAATATTATTGTGTACCCACCAACAAAAGAACTACACGCATATTTATTTTTCAACTATAACTAGTTTAAACATTACATCTAATCTTATTTAGTGAATTTAACCATTTTTAAAAACAAAATAAGGTATTCGGGATTGGGCTATTGAGCAATCCGATTAAGCTCAAAACCCTAAAAATCGCGCATTAAACCTTAAATAATTCTCCATACATACTATTGAAGATTTCTAATTTGTCTTTGGTAAATAATGAAATCCATATTCAATGTGAATATTATCTCTATCCACAAGATCGTTTATAAGTGGCCATAAATTCGTTAAAACTATTAACAAATCGTTATTAATCCAACGGTTTACGTGTAACCAGTTTGAGAATCCAAATCGCTACGTTAGTAATAGTTGGAATTTGGATTTTCATTTTGAAAATTGGTTTAATCCAAATCGGACCGTTAAAAAATATATTAACTTTTAATTATTATTAATACAAATTAAAAATAATAAATAAATAATTATAAATTAGTCCAGTTTTTAAATCTAACATATAAATTAGTCCATTTAACATATAAAATAATCCATTTAATGTATTATCAAAAATTTTACTGTGTTCTTTTTATGATTTTGGTTTTTTAAGTTTCCTGATACCGTTTATACCCCTTTTCAGATATGGATGAGAAACTTTCAAATTTTAAATATTATTATTTTATATTTATTTTTCAAAATTATTTAATTTAAGATAATTCTAACCATATTTCATATTTGAAGATTTATTTTATATTTTTTGTATCGAATACCACTGATACTTTTGAAGAGTCGGAGATTTACATGTACGTTATCTAATTTATTTCTTTTTTGTTATTTATTATTTTATAGGTAAATTAATAATTACCTGTATGTTTTATTTTCTTGTAGATAAATTTATAATTATATGTAGTTTTTTATTTTTATTTTATAGAGGTAAATATTGAATATAATATACCTATTATGATAATACACCTATTATGATACAGTTAAAATTTTCATGTATAAATATCTTATTTATACGGGGGAGTTAAGTAGACAATGTTGTTTTATTTACTTGTTAAGTCTAAAATCAAATTATGGTAGGTACATAAAGGAAAAAAAAAAAAGGAATAGAACACCCTAGAATAATGGAATTTTGTTTGTTCAAGATAAATATGATATGTAATGGCACACTTGTAATTTTTTTAAAAACAATGGACTAAAAATAATGATGTATTTTGACCAACAATAAAAAAGAGGTTATTTCTTATTTACTGTCTATATTTACTATAGTGAATTAACTTATAATTTGAACTATAAAATAGGATCTATTTATAATTACCCCAATAATAAAAGTAAAGGATTGATAATTCCAAACTAATTCTTTTATTTGTAATGTTTGCAGCTATTCGAGATTTTAGTTTGACCAATCTTAGTTTGGAATTTGTTAAGTGGTAAATACATGTATATCGAGATACGAGTATAATAAAAAAAGATTAAGTGGTAATATTTTTTTTTGATAAATCTTAATATGGTGGTAATATTTGTAATACGATCCTCTACAATCTTAATATAGGTACTAGTCCAAGTAACCGTCTCAAGAAAATAGAACCCTGCTCTAGACGTATGAGATTTCATCAAGCCACAACTCGAGGAGGGTAGTCCAACCACATCACAACCACATATATCCAGAATTCACATCCAGTCATACCACACATATACTCAGTAGTCAGATAACCATATCATATATCAATTCCATATTCAAAACCAAGTTCAAAACCCAAAAGCAAACCTCAAAACTCGGGCCTAAATCCAAATCACAAGTATGCCAAAAACTTCATAAAACAAGCCATTAAAATATGCCATAAAATCAATAAATCTCGTATGTAAAACACAATAAAAAAAAATATCAGCAAGACCATGTAGGAATTACATATTGATTCTAAAACCAATCCAGAGTCCGATATAAATCTAAAACACGAAACATACGATTTCCTCGTAAAACGTGTAATATACCGTAGAATCATCAAACTCATATAAAATCATATGAAATCATATTCAAAATACCATTGAGCAAATCACACATAAAATCAAGTAAAATCATTTAGATATGCATGCATAGGATTTAAGGAAAACAAAAGTCCACTCACACGTACCGTACATGCAGTCGGATCGCATTGCACGCTTCCTTGTAAGATCTGAGAACATCAATTACTGTCAAAAGTAACCTCTAAGGGTTACTAAAACTCACACTTTTAATCCTATAATTTTTTGGGATTTTTAAACAAATTAAAAACGATACATAAATTTTCGGATAGTCAAAATTGACACGTGTAAAAGACTGAGTCGGTGGGAGAGAGAAATATTAGAACTCTCTAGAACTAACACATGGCAGCTTCCAATAGGGCATTAATGTAAAATGACCAAAATGCCCTTCAAGCATAAATTACCAAAATACCCCTAACGATTTTTTACCCGAATCAATCTCATATGTTCCCCGATTTTGGCATGTTTCCTGTCTACGGACTCAGAATCCTGAGACCTTCGTAATGGTCCTCTTGGATTTCCTAAAAGAGATCCCCGATAAAAAAGTCAGCACTTTTACTTTTGGTCAAAAAGTCGACTATTTGACTTCTAGAGGCAAAATGGTCAATTTCACCCAATTTTGCCAAATTTTACTTTCCTCAAAGGTCCAGGTCGTTATAGGCAGTATGTTGAAATCAGAGATTGAATATGCTCATTATGGGTTAAAAATAACTAGGGGTATTTTGGTAATTTTGGCCATAATGATATTTTGGTCATTTGGACAAGAAATCTAGAGTATTCTAAAACCCTCTTCATTTTTCTTTACTCATATAAACCTCTTATTGGATCAATGAGATGATTTTGGGTGTAATAAACATAAGAAATGATGAAGAAATGAAGTGTTTCCAATCGGGTCAGATCGCTGGGTCGGGCAACCCTAGTTGTAGATCCAGTTGGAGAACAGGGGCGAGTACGCCTGAGACGGTGGTCGCAGGTCAGTGGAGGCCACTTGCAGAGGGCCACGAGGGCACGTAAAGGCCCGTGCGTTGGTTCCTGGTGGTGCGATCAACATGAAAGTTCTTCGTTTGGAATTCTGAACTTATTGGTATAATTTTTGAGTTAATTGGACATAATTTGAATATGTTTATGAATTTTCAGTATATTATGTTTATGTTTTAAATTCAAGTTTATTTTTGAATAATTTGAGAAAATAAATTATGGTTAAATTGGAGGAGTAAGTAAGGTTTAATTTTAGTAATGAAATATAATGATGGAATTGGAAATATGTAATTGAGGATATGATTAAAAATATGCTATTATATTATTGTGCACATTTACGATGTTAATCACTTTTTTTTTTAAAAAAATTACTATAAACATATTTGGGTATTAATAGATTTATAAAGATAATTATGATAAATAGTAAATTTATGAAAATAATAAGAGAATGTTGTGGCTATGACTATTGAATATGTGAGAAGGCGTTTCTTAAATTAATATGCAAACTACCAACATTGTATTTAATTGATTTCGTGTCAGGACCCAACTCTCCTCGGTCAGGACCCGACTCATCTAGCACGATATTGTCCGCTTTGGGCCTCCTTACCCTTGCCCTCACGGTTTTATTTTCGGGAGCTCACAGTGTAACTTCCGATGGGGTCACCAATCATGGAATTGCACCAGCCTCAACTCGCTTAACTTTGGGGTTCTAATCCCCCCCCAAAGCCACTTGAGCTCCCAAAAGGCCTCGTTTAGATCAGAGTTGCGCAACGACCCACTCTATCTAACACGATATTGTCCCAGACCGGGAGACCAACGCCACACCCGCTGGGTTTGGACCCCAAGACCTCACGCTTGGCATGGCGCACCTTTACCAACGCGGCCAAGGGATGCCTCGTGCTAGATAGGTGTGTACCTACACCTTTAAGGCACACCACCATTCCCCTCCCAGACCATTCCCCCCTCGCAGGAATGTGGGATCCTTTACGGTTCCCTCCAGGACACGGGTCTTACAATCCACCCCCATTAGGGCCCAGTGTCCTCGCTGGCACACTTCCCGGTCGGGGTCTGGCTCTGATAGCATTCTGTCAGGACCCTACCCTCCTCGGTCAGAACCCGACTCATCTAGCACGATATTGTCCACTTTGGGCCTCCTTACCCTTGCCGTCACGGTTTTGTTTTCGGGAGCACACAATGCAACTTCCCAGGTGGTCACCCATCATGGAATTGCACCAACCTTAACTCACTTAACTTTGGGGTTCCAATCCCGCCCAAAGCCACTTGAGCTCCCAAAAGCCCTCGTTTAAATAAAAGTTGCGCAGAGTCTCACTCTGTCTAACACGATATTGTCCCAGACCGAACGACCAATGCCACACCCGCTAGGTTTTGTCCCCAAGACCTCACACCTGGCAGGGCGCACCTTACCAACGCGGCCAAAGGAGGCCTCGTGACAGGACCCATCCCAATGCCCCAGGGATTACCATGGAATGTGCCCTGCTCCCGTCCAACAAGAGGTGTCAGACAAGGGATAACCAAAAGTCATTGCCGAAACGGGGCTTCCAGAGTGCGCCAGGATTGATGGAGGAGGCGTGCAATGTCCCAGTCTCTGCTGCAGTCGCATCCGTGATCAACATGAAGGGCATTAAAACCAATAAAAGCTGTGAGTGGACGAAAATGAACTTTTAGAAATACATTTATCAAAACACATTCTTACCCTTCAGTTTTCACAAACGTGCATGCATAACTTAAAACATGAGTGATAGTATGAAATCATTCGAGTATGAACAGTGGACCGATAAAATCAAAACATGTTTTCCCATGGTCCGTAAAACTCATGTTCATCAAATCAGTTCATGATATAAAGCATCTGTTATAAAGCCTCTGGACACAAATATCAATAAATCATAATACCACCAATCCTCAACATCCAATCTCAATATCCATATAACCCGTCACGATATCAATGCAACGCGCGCAAACTCGGTGTCTCACGCCCGAGTACATCAACTCCAGGAATCAACAACATCTGGAGGATATCAACATAATCCCACGCTCCTGCGAGTGAGCCTCCCTCGGAGCTACTCATCTCTAGGTAGTGGATCGTGACTACTCCAGGAACTACGACGTCTGGAGGAGACTATCAAATCCCAGAGGATGGTATATGTGGAACAGTCACCAAATTCAGTAATCTCAGTTAAAAAATCATTTATGTCTCAAATCAAACCAAAAACATTTCAATAGGGCCTATGCCCGAGACATAGCTTTCACAAAAAAAGTTCCAAAAATCATCGTAAAACAGTGTCCAGAATTTACTTTATAAATCAAAATCATCAATTTAATCATATTCACACGTGACTCCAAATCCGAGTCAAAATCACTATCCAATTGAGTCTCAAGCCCAAAATATCATTTTCACGCAAATCCATGCGAACGCAACCTCAGTTGCCATTTTCATATAAATCCATAAAATCAAATCCTTAACTCATAATCCGAGTCAAAACATCGTTTTAAATCCCGGGCCTACGCCCAAAACATCAATTTTACAATTTCTCGAAAATCGTGCCAAAAATAATATAATAATCCATAAAATCGAGAAATCACCGGATTGAAACATCAATCATGCCAAAGCATATAAAATCTTATAATAAAGCATTTAAATCATATATGCATGCATCACGGTTAGAAAATAAAGTCCACTCACAGACCGTTTAACAATACGCCTCGATAAGCGTGCCATAGGCCTTCCCGGGTCACACTACTATCACCGGGACTCCCAATCCTGTCCAAATCACAATAGAGGGTCACTAACCTCATCATTAACCTCCTATTAAAGTCCCATAATTTTTTTCGAATTTTTAACTATTTTTAAACTCGATTTAAAACCTTCGGACGTCCCGAACAATATCGAGACGGTGTCCGATCGACACGAAACCAATCCCAAAATGTTCGTTGCATTAAATAGGACAGAAGTCATGTTGACCTTACCTCGAGATTCGTACTCACGCGTCGTCACGCGTCGCCGTGAGTGGCTGCGCGTGAAACCCACGCGCCAACTACAGTGCCTTCGTCATCACCGGTTGTCTGTAAAACGGGTCCAGTTGGCCCGCGAGATAACCCGACTCGTTTTCTATCAATTCGACACCAACACTTTCAATTGAACATTCAAATAGGTTCGTTTTGAGTCCAATTAAGGTTCTGAAAAGTCAATTACATGAACACTTACCTCAAACCAGTCGAATCAAACTCGACTCTTCAAAGAACTGCCGTACACTGTGTATTCATTGAACTTCAGCAATATCCATCGTTTTCCTTCAATTGATCCTTCCATAAGCATCGTGGGATCCTAAGGAACATATTCCTCAGCTCAATTGCATCAATCCAAGCCTCAAATCCCATGACTCAAGCTCGAACCTTGCTCACTGTTACCAGACCCGTTCAGAGCCAATTGGGCCTCAATTCCTTTCGTTCTTTCGATGAAACTGTTCGTGGCAATCCCAGAAGACTCAAATTAAATTCCATTTTGATCGTCAAGGCTCAAAGTTTCCATTTCGAATTTTCCCTTTCAAAATTCACAAATTCGATTCTCAGATTTTCAACTCTCAATCAATCCCAGTGTTTCCCCAGTTAATTATGTCTTTCAAAACTCTCAGTTTCTCACTCTCTGGCTCAGAAATGGAAGGGAAATGGTGGACAATTTCAAACTCTCCCTTCTCTGTTTTTCCATGGTTCACGGGTAAGAAAACACAAAGAAGAAGAAATGGCTGGTTTAGAATAATTAAGTATAATTAATAATTAATAAAACATCATAATGATGTTTTCCCCAAAGCATGGATCTGGTTTTAAGCCTCAAATTAAGGGATGGGTGACACTTGTCACTCATCCAGGTGTGTACAATCCTCAGGTACTATTCATAATAAAATAATATTTTATTCAAAATCCCGGTTCGTTCGGTTAATCGAGTCTGTTCCCGTGACCATAACTTCGTCGTCGAAACTCCGATTTCGGCATGCTGCCTGTATACGGATTCGTATCAACTAGCTCTACGTAACGGTCCTTGGCCCTCGTCCATCGGACCTCCCGGGTCGAAAGTCAACATTTGGCCCCTTTTAACCAGAATTACCAAAATGCCCCTAAACTTCCGTACGTCATAACTTTTTCCTCGAATGTCGGAATCGAACGTGCCACCTGTCTATGAACTCGTGACGTCCCGAAATACGTCACGATCATTGGTCAATGTCCATTTGACCGCCCGATCAAAAAGTCAACATTTTGCCCACGACCAGGGGCAAAACGGTCATTTTGCATCGTTCGCCCGATTTCGCCCAACTCATCACTGATCAACCTCACTAATCTAATCCCGAAATTCGGGACGGGTCATTACAACCTTCCCTCCTTAATTAATTTTAATCTTGGAAATTCTAACCGATCTAATCTCAAACGTTCTTCCCTCCTTAATTAGTTCCGTTCTCAAAATTCCAACTGTCCTGATTCCACAAACACCCCGTGAAAAGTAGAATCGACCTCGCAACACGTGTACACCCTTACACCAACTAATCAGAACAAAAACTTGTCTGCACCAAAATGTACCACTAGTATTCATGTCATATCGATTACATTCGACCCCGTCGGATGACTGAAACCACCCGTTTCGAATTGACACCACACATAACATCTACCATTTCGTTGACGCAAAAACTCGACGGTTTCTTTCTCAATCACTAATCTATCCTTGTATCTACTCCCACTGGGAGTCATCAGACTTCACTCAACAATCCACATTGACACATCCTGACAATCTGTCACCACTCGGCAGTTTTCAGTCAAAAACTAACACTCTACTCACTCGTGGCTACACAAGCCACCAACTTACTCGACTCAAAATTTACACCTACCAACATTTCACCCGACTCGTGTGTAATTAGACCCATCAAAAATACCATGACCCATTGCATAGTATCCAATGTCCGGTCCTCAACCTCAACTAATCCAATGGTATCTGAACCAATCCGACTACCAACATGCTCACCGACACACCTCGGGTATAACCCATCGACCAGACTACAACCACCTAGGTCATAGCCAAACACGTTCCAATAATGGAGTACATTTGCCCAATCCAGCATGAGACAAATCGAAACTCCACCCCTCATCTAGTTCCAATTCCGAATCCGAATCCGCAATTTCGTAAGAAATCCCGAATCCAAACCCAGACATCACATTTTTAATCCATTTCCAAATCCGAATCCGAAATCATTATTCCGTAAGCTAGCATTTGGAATAATCATTCCGCACCCAAATCCAGTAATCTACTTTCAAGTTCCAAAATCGAATCCTAAATCGTCACCCAGAAATTCGATTCCAAAACCCGAAATCTCGTTCACGTCTACCCAGACACACCAAAATCGAACCTATCGGTTACCTGCTCAATACATTCGATTGACTTCATAGGGAAGCCAATCCAACATCCACACGTCTAAGGTTGACAAAATCCGACCACATCGGGAACCTGCTCACTCGAGTAATATTCCATACGGGATCCACTTCGAAAAGAAGTTCAGTCCCGTCGTTTACGATTCACATACCAAGGTAAAAGTGATAAACTCTCCCCCTATCTGGATCATCAAGATCATGACCCAGATTCGACACTGCATCCCTGACTATAAACGTCACGATCCTGCTCCACCTAGGATCCACACAGTTAACTACTAGATTCCAAGCCATAGGGTCTTACACCCTCATCTAATTTGCGTACTGTCACAACGTTCGACAACCAACTCCCACAACTAAACAGTTCAGTCAACGAACTAAACAGTTCAGTCAACGACGAGACACGCCGCGACTGTGGGTTCTCACCGATTACCTCGTATCTATCCTTGTCATCCCACCTAGGAAAAACCAAGGATGATCCAAAACAATGACGACAAAACTCATCCTACGTGGATGCAAACAAAACTCGCTACACTCACCACACCATGTAACCCAACATCGTCTGCCACCAAGCGGAAAATAAGAAATCTCGTTTACCTAACTTCGAAATACGCAACTCCTCCTGATGACCCCAAAACACACATGGGCCCACCAACCAATACACGCTCAACGTACTGGTAACTACAATCAACGTCTGCCAGGGCAGATAATAAGAAGTCAACCCCAATGACTCCCGAATACCTATCACCAATGAGGAAACGAGCATTCCTCTCGTCCCACAATCATAACTCTCCTCGAAACTAAGGTTCCAACCGTGTTGGGAACTGACATGCTCCCAAGGAGATGTCAAGTCCAGCCACTAGACTTCCCACATCCTCAACTCACTTGGACAACCACGTGTCCGCAATCAATCCAATACCCAAACCTCATGTCCGTTAATAACCATTTACGCACATCCAAAATGATGTAATTCATTACGATTTTGTTCTCATATCTCAACCTTTACAGTTCAACACTCGGTTCTCCAGGTTATTTACAATCACAAAATCCCATATCTAACCACCAATGGTTTCCTCGTCTTTTTCCAAATCCAATCATTTCCTTGTCCTTTCTGGAGATATTAGAAACATACAATCACACCAACCTCGGAGTTGCCAACAACTCCCCAAATCCACTAATTCTCATGACGTAGGGGACGTCATCCCAAGATTCCTCAAGTCTCAATCATACCTTTTTATCCACTCATCACTTGTCATTTTACCACTGTCGGGACTAATCCCAACACATCACAATCTCAACAACCACTACCAAATCTCAAAAACCGAACATATGTCCATCATGACGGAGTCATGCCCCAACTCATGGCTCATCGTCATCACAATCACTGACACCAGCACCAGCGCTAGTACCAGCACCAACGCACTATCAACAACACTAGTATCAGCACACATGCATCCATACTAGCATCAGTACAAAAGTACCAACCTACAAACATCCATACTTGCACACCGTGTGCAAATATGACAACCTTGGATCTCCGCTCATACCGAACGACGATCCCGTACCTCTACTCATACCCCATAACTATGGGTACCACCATTATAATAATCCACACCAGGATAATGAACGTTCCCTGAACGTCCCCTGATCCCCAAGTACTGTAACCACACTAAATACCCTCGATAGCCAGTCATCTCCACACGACTACCGACTAACAGTCATTGCTATCGAGATTAGCATCCACACATCACACTAATATCCGGTCTAACTCGGGATTCCATATTTTATCTCATAATCGTACCCGTGGGTCGAATCCCATAGTTCTGACTAGACTCACTAGAGTCATCCACATGGTCATCCATGACCTCCGCCGCTCTTCACAGCACAAGTTCTCATCCACTAGTCACAATTAAGGTTTACCTTTTTAATACTAGGGTTCCACAATCACACCCTACGGTTCCACTGAACCCAACAGCTCTCCGTAATATAAAATCCACAACCTGACTGACCCCGCGGTCTAGACATCGTATAGACGTCAAATCCAAACCTACCATCAACTCAATGTGGGTTCCACCACTAAGGTCATCGGCTAACTCCGATGTACCAACATCCCGTACACTAGCAATCACCACTAGGGTCCACATTTTAGACCATTACTCAAATGGGGTTCCTCGAACCTAGCTGCACCTAGAAGCACAACAATCTAATATTACATGACCAAACCGACGGTCCTACATTACCAGTTCACCATATACAACCCCACTTGGGTCGAATCACGTTAACGCACAGCGTATCGGGCCAATCACACTCTATTCACTATTCAAACCCAGAAAACTATCTATCAAGATGATAACGAACTGCAGTCCAAAGAGACATCACACCCTCGACCTGCGCGCACAAAAAGAGCAACCCTGCTCTGATACCAAGTTGACAGGACCCATCCCAATCCCCCCGGGATTACCATGGAATGTGCCCTCCTCCCGTCCAACAAGAGGTGTCAGACAAGGGATAACCAAAAGTCACTGCCGAAATGGGGCTTCCAGAGTGCGCCAGGATCGATGGAGGAGGCGTGCAATGTCCCAGTCTCTGCTGCAGTCGCATCCGTGATCAACCTGAAGGGCATTAAAACCAATAAAAGCTGTGAGTGGACGAAAATGAACTTTTAGAAATACATTTATCAAAACACATTCTTACCCTTCAGTTTTCACAAACGTGCATGCATAACTTAAAACATGAGTGATAGTATGAAATCATTCGAGTATGAACAGTGGACCGATAAAATCAAAACATGTTTTCCCATGGTCCGTAAAACTCATGTTCATCAAATCAGTTCATGATATAAAGCATCTGTTATAAAACCTCTGGACACAAATATCAATAAATCATAATACCACCAATCCTCAACATCCAATCTCAATATCCATATAACCCGTCACGATATCAATGCAACGCGTGCAAACTCGGTGTCTCACGTCCGAGTACATCAACTCCAGGAATCAACAACATCTGGAGGATATCAACATAATCCCACGCTCCTGCGAGTGAGCCTCCCTCGGAGCTACTCATCTCTAGGCAGTGGATCGTGAATACTCCAGGAACTACGACGTCTGGAGGAGACTATCAAATCACAGAGGATGGTATATGTGGAACAGTCACCAAATCCAGTAATCTCAGTTAAAAAATCATTTATGTCTCAAATCAAACCAAAAACATTTCAATAGGGCCTATACCCGAGACATAGCTTTCACAAAACAAGTTCCAAAAATCATCGTAAAACAGTGTCCAGAATTTACTTTATAAATCAAAATCATCAATTTAATCATATTCACATGTGACTCCAAATCCGAGTCAAAATCACTATCCAATTGGGTCTCAAGCCCAAAATATCATTTTCACGCAAATCCATGCGAACACAACTTCAGTTGCCATTTTCATATAAATCCATAAAATCAAATCCTTAACTCATAATCCGAGTCAAAACATCATTTTAAATCCCGAGCCTACGCCCAAAACATCAATTTTACAATTTCTCGAAAACTGTGCCAAAAATAATATAATAATCCATAATATCGAGAAATCACCGGATTGAAACATCAATCATGCCAAAGCATATAAAATCATATAATAAAGCATTTAAATCATATATGCATGCATCACGGTTAGAAAACAAAGTCCACTCACAGACCGTTTAACGATACGCCTCGATACTCGTGCCATAGGCCTTCCCGGGCCACACCACTATCACCGGGACTCCCAATCCTGTCCAAATCACGATAGAGGGTCACTAACCTCATCATTAACCTCCTATTAAAGTCCCATAATTTTTCCGAATTTTTAACTATTTTTAAACTCGATTTAAAACTTTCGGACGTCCCGAACAATATCGAGACGGTGTCCGATCGACACGAAACCAATCCCAAAATGTTCGTTGCATTAAATAGGACAGAAGTCATGTTGACCTCACCTCGAGATTCGTGCCCACGTACGGTCACGCGCCGCCGTGAGTGGCTGCGCGTGAAACCCATGCGCCAGCTACAGTGCCTTCGTCATCACCCGGTTGTCTGTAAAACGGGTCTAGTTGGCCCGCGAGATAACCCGACTCGTTTCCTATCAATTCGACACCAACAATTTCAATTGAACATTCAAACAGGTTCGTTTTGAGTCCAATTAAGGTTCTGAAAATTCAATTACACGAACACTTACCTCAAACCAGTCGAATCAAACTCGACTATTCGAAGAACTGCCGTACACTGTGTATTCATTGAACTTTAACAATATCCATCGTTTTCCTTCAATTGATCCGTCCATAAGCATCGTGGGATCCTAAGGAACATATTCCCCAGCTCAATTGCATCAATCCAAGCCTCAAATCCCACGACTCAAGCTCGAACCTTGCTCACTGTTACCAGACCCGTTCAGAGCCAATTGGGCCTCAATTCCTTTCGTTCTTTCGATGAAACTGTCCGTGGCAATCCCAGAAGACTCAAATTAAACTCCATTTTGATCGTCAAGGCTCAAAGCTTCCATTTCGAATTTTCCCTCCCAAAATTCACAAATTCGATTCTCAGATTTTCAGCTCTCAATCAATCCCAGTGTTTCCCCAGTTAATTATGTCTTTCAAAACTCTCAGTTTCTCACTCTCTGGCTCAGAAATGGAAGGGAAATGGTGGACAATTTCAAACTCTCCCTTCTCTGTTTTTCCATGGTTCACGGGTAAGAAACACAAATAAGAAGAAATGGCTGGTTTAGAATAATTAAGTATAATTAATAAAACATCATAATGATGTTTTCCCCAAAGCATGGATCTGGTTTTAAGCCTCAAATTAAGGGATGGGTGACACTTGTCACTCATCCAGGTGTGTTCAATTTTGGGTACTATTCACAATAAAATAGTATTTTATTCGAAATCCCCGTTCGTTCGGTTAATCGAGTCCGTTCCCGTGACCATAACTTCGTCGTTGAAACTCTAATTTCGGCATACCGCCTGTCTACAGATTCGTATCAAATAGCTCTACGTAACGGTCCTTGGCCCCTCGTCCATCGGACCTCCCGGATTGAAAGTCAACATTTGGCCCCTTTTAACCAAAATTACCAAAATGCCCCTAAACTTCCGTACGTCATAACTTTTTCCCCGAATGTCGGAATCGAACGTGCCACCTGTCTATGAACTCGTGACGTCCCGAACTACGTCACGGTCATCGGTCAAAGTCCATTTGACCGCCCGATCAAAAAGTCAACATTTTACCCACGACTAGGGGCAAAATGGTCATTTTGCATCGTTCGCCCCGATTTCGCCCAACTAATCACCGATCAACCTCACTAATCAAGATTAGTCACTAATGTAATCTCGAAATTCGGGACGGGTCATTACACCTCGTGCTAGATAGGTGCGTGCCTACACCTTTAGGGCACACCACCATTCCCCTCCCAGACCATTCCCCCTTCGCAGGAATGTGGGATCGTTTACCGTTCCCTCTAGGACACGAGTCTTACAATCCACCCCCCTTAGGGCCCAGCGTTCTCGCTGGTACACTTCCCGATCGGGGTCTGGCTCTGATACCATTCTGTCAAGACCCTACCCTCCTCGATCAGGACTCGAGTCATCTAGTACGATATTGTCCACTTTAGGCCTCCTTGCCTTTGCCCTCACAGTTTTGTTTTCGGGAGCTCACGGTGCAACTTCCTAGGGGGTCACCCATCATATAATTGCACCAGCCTCAACTCGTTTAAATTTGAGGTTGCAGTGCCCCCAAAGCCACTTGAGCTCCCAAAAGGCCTCGTTTAGATTAGAGTTGTGCAGCGACCCACTCTATCTAACACGATATTGTCCCAGACCGGGCGACCAACGCCACACCTGCTGGGTTTTGACCCCAAGACCTCACGCTTGGCAGGGCGCACCTTTACCAACGCGGCCAGGGGATGCCTAGTGCTAGATAGGTGTGTGCCTACACCTTTAAGGCACACCACCATTCCCCTCCTAGACCATTCCCTCCTCGTAGGAATGTGAGATTGTTCACCGTTCCCTCCAAGACACGGGTCTTACATTTCGTTTTCATTAGTAAACATAGTATTGGATAAATTAGTGAATGAGGCGTTGAAAGAATTTAGATGACAGATTTCTCTCCTTAACCGGGGTGAATAGGTTGGATCTGGGCAGTAACTTCGCAAGGGGTAAATTTTTTTTGGTTAACTTATCAAATGAAAATAAGAATAAAACTAGGAAAATTTCTTGTCTGACAACAGTTGTCAGATGGGAGTAAGACCAGCTCGATTTTCAAGGAAATCTAGGGACGGGTCCTATCAATTGATATTCCGGACTCCATGGTCCCGTTTATACTTGTTTGGGCATGTAATCTCTAGAGGTGGGGTGATGGTTTCTTTCGGCTTAGCTTTCCCTTGCTTGGAAGGCTCTTGAACATGCTCATTCAGAACCTTCGTCTAAGTGTTGATGGGAGATAAAATGTCCTTGATGAATTTCATCATTTCCTCATTGGCTATCTCTTGGCTGGTGATGTCCTCAAGATTTCCATCATGAGGAGTCTACATGTTGTCTTCCATTGGTATAAGCTCAAGAAATGCTTGTTGTGGCGTAGTTTTCACTGACCTTCATTTAGCATCACGTATGTGTTCAGTGTATAGGAACTTGGACATGCACAGAGAAAAAGAACAAATTTACAAATGTTGGGAAGGGGGATTTGATTGCTGCCTTATATGGTCTGGTCCAACTGACTTGGCCTTCTAGCTGCCTTCAAAATAGGCATGCCACTAGTAGAAGCTGCTACTAGAAAGTCTTAGAATGAGTTCTAATTGCGACCCAAAAACATTCATTTTAATCAAGTGATTATGGAGTAAATGGGAATCTTGCTTGCACTATTCTTTTATACGTTTTTTTTCAAGAACTTTAAATATTTTCTTTTACGCCTAGTCCAAGTTCATTATTAGCGTGTTCATGTTAGCACCTTATAAGTGGGTGTTAGATAGATCAACTCCTTCAAAATCGGAATGATGACACTAGAGCAGAACTCGTAGATGGTTCTATAACTTAGAGTCGGCCATAGAATTTAATGACCCGTCCCAAATTCTGGGATTAGATTAGTGACTAATCAAGATTAGTGAGGTTAATCGGTGATTAGTTGAGTGAACTCGGACGAATGATGCAAAATGACCGTTTTGCCCCTAGTCGTGGGCAAAATGTTGACTTTTTGATTAGTTGAGTCAATACGAATCCATAGACAGGTGGCACACCAAAATCAGACTTCAGACGGGAAAGTTATGGGTCACGGAAGTTCGATTGCAGTATGCACGCATTACGAGACGTGGACGATGTGGTGATATCTAATTGGGCATATATTTTAGTGGGACCCATGGATGAGTGACAAGTGTCACTCATCCCATTGGTCATTAACCCCAAAGTGTGGATCTCACATTGATTGGTGAGATTTGGATTAAAATAATATTATTTATATTGTTTTATAATTCCCACTCATCTCATATCTTAATCCCGGCCCTTTATCTTCACCCTTCCCCTTCATCCTCACCGTCCATCTCATCCCTTTCTCACCTGATCATCAATCATCTTCTCTGTCCATTCACAAACCCGAAAGTCCTCAATTTCTCCACTTTCATCTTTGGGCAAACAAACACACACACACACACACACACACACACACACACACACACACACACACACACACACACACACACCTCATCACCATAACCATTTCTATGTGCTGGTGGAGGACTGAGAGAGACTAAGAACGGCTTGGGAATGGACGACAGACCACTGCAGTGGCCACAGCGGAGGGAAACCCGAAACTGTAAGAAAAAGATTTTGAAATTTCAAACTTGGGTTTTAATGGGTTTGGGTCGATTTTAATGATGGGGTTGGCCTTCTGGAGGTTGTAGGGGTCGATTAGGATTGAAAAGGGAAACTGGGACGGCGGGAGTCGACGGTGGGGGAAGGTTGCAGGTGGTCGGTTCGGTCTTTAATCATGGAGGTAATTTCTCGATCCATTTCTCTTGTTTTTAATAGTTAGATTGATGGGAAAGGATGCTAGGAACCTTTAGGAATCAAAATGGAACAGAATGGACCGAAAATGAATGAAATGGGGCCCTGGATAGGTCCAGACCGGTCCGGTCCGGTTCGAACCAGCGAACCCGATCACGCACAGCCCCTTTGGGCGGCGAGTGGGTGCGCTTGAAGCATCCTTTGGGGATGACTTCAACATGTGAAATACTCAATTCGATGTAATGAAGATTTTGAGACTAGTTTCGTGTCGATCGGACACCGTCTCGATATTGTTCGGGACGTCCGAAGGTTTAGAATCGAGTTTAAAAATAATTAAAAATTTCAGAAAATTATGGGGCTTTAGTGAGGGTTAATAAGGTAATTAGTAACCCTCTAAAGTGATTTGGATAGGTTTGGGAGTCCCGGTGACGGTGTTTGGCCCGAGAGAGCCGTATGACTAGCGTATCGAGGCGATAGCTCGGACGGTCTGTGAGTGGACGTTGTTTTCTAAATTGATGCATGCATAAATGTTTATTATGTGTTTTAATACTTGTTTTGTGATGCCATGAGTGCATTTGGGTGTGGTTACGTATTGGCACGTATTTCGAGGTTTCGGCCTTATACGGTGCCTATATGGGTTTGTATTTCTACGTTGATTTAAATGAAATGGTTTGGATTTAAAAAAGAATAAACTCGGGCATGAGACCCATTTGGTTTTGTCTTGGGCATGTAGCCCTATTGCTGACCTACGGGTCTGAGCCGTGGTTGCGGCGAGTGCTTAATGCACGACGATGGACGATACAACGCTCACCTCCGGACTGGGATGTGTTCCTTCCGGAGAGGTCACGATGCACGTACCGTCGTCGAGCAGCCGATGGAGGCTCGACTTCGGAGTGCTTACGGTTCAGGATATCGATCGGTGATGAGTGCACCATGATCTAGTAGTGGTCGCGTCGGTTGATACGTTCACGGCGACATACCAGGATTGAGGGCGGTGCTGGATGGATGGTTGCACACATCACTACGATTGGAATCGTGACTGACCCTGAGATATCGGGCACGATGCCCAGTTGAGTCATGAGTTCAGACACGAGGCCCAGTTACTTTACGTTTGTGATTTCAGGTCGGGGACCCTAAATGGATTTCTGGATTCATGAAGGTTTTTGGGGACCGGACATGAATCACTTGAAATGTTTTAAGAATGCTTTCGATATATATATATATATATATATTCATATACCTTCCTTATTTGGAATGTCTTCTCCGGGGAGGGTCATTTGTAACAACCCGCCCCGAATTTTGGGATTAGATTAGTGACTAATCATGATTAGTGAGGTTAATCGGTGATTAGTTGAGCGAAATCGGACGAACGATGCAAAATGACCGTTTTGATCCTAGGCGTGGGCAAACCGTTGACTTTTCGTTCAGGCGGTCAAATGGACTTTGGCCGATGACTGTGACATAGTTCGGGACATCACGAGTTCATAGACAGGTGGCACGTTCGATTCCGACATTCGAGGAAAAGGTTATGATGTTCAGAAGTTCATGGGTACTTTGGTAATTTAGTTTAAAAGAGGCAAATAGTTGACTTTTGACTTGGGAGGTTTGATGGCCGAGGACCAAGGACCGTTACGTAAATCGTGACGATATGAATCCGTAGACAGGTGGCACGCCGAAATCGGACTTCGAACGGAAAGTTATGGGTCACGGAAGTTCGATTCCACTATACACGCATTACGAGGCAGGGATGACATGGCAATATCTGATTGGGCAGATATTTTGGTTGGACCCATGGATAAGTGACAAGTGTCACTCATCCCATTGGCCAATCCCCTAAAAAGTGGATCTATCAAATTAAATAATATTAATTTGATTATTTTATATTTTAATCCCTAACAACTTTTAATCCTAACCCTCCATTTCAACTAAACTCTCAATCCTCACTCTCCATTTCTTTTCTCTTTCTCTCTCTCTCTCTCTCTCTCTCTCTCTCTGTCTCTCTCTCTCTCTCTCATCTGATCACTATCATTTCCTTCTCTGTTTTCCCACAACCCGAACAATCCATTTTCTTCATTTCCATTTTTAAACAAACACACAAACATACCACCCTAAAACCTCTCCAAACTTCATCGTGGGACTTGGGTTGTGAAAAGGAATGGGTGAGAGATGTGAGTCGCTG
This sequence comes from Prinsepia uniflora, assembly GCA_032719365.1. NCBI lineage: Eukaryota > Viridiplantae > Streptophyta > Magnoliopsida > Rosales > Rosaceae > Prinsepia > Prinsepia uniflora. The sequence continues at coordinate 66,900,055 of CM064868.1, read as the reverse complement.
AGGAGGGAGACATGTTGGTGGCGTCGACGGCGAGGGCCGACACGCACGGTGGCCGGAAAGATAGGTTTTTGTTCTAAAATTCGAGTTTCGGTTTTTGTTGGTCTTTGATCAAAACTAACGATTAAGTTATGTTTCTGGTGGTCTGGTGAGGCAAATGAGGTTATTTTTTAGGGCTTGGACGGCTGGAATGGACGGCGGGCGGAGGTGGCAGTCACCACCGCCATGGTCGATCTTGGAAGGTATGTTTTCCTTTGTTTTCAAGTGTGGTTAATAGCTAGGAGGTTTGGATTTGATGCTAGGAAACTTTAGGATTAAAAAGGAACAAAATGGACCGAAAATGGAGAAGTTTGGGCCCAGGACCGATCCGGCCCTGATCAAACCAGTCAGACCGGTTAGACAGAGCTTGATGACGATGAATAGTGTCCTGGCCACACGCAGGACCTTCTTGGGGCGCGTGAGGGTGCGTGAATAGTAATTTGGGGTAGTGTTCAACATGTGAAATACTCTATTCGATGTAACGAACATTTTAGGACTGGTTTCGTGTTGATCGGACACCGTCTCGATAATGTTCGAGACATCGAAGGTTTAGGTTCGAGATTTAAAATAGTTAAAAATTTGGGAAAATTACGGGGTTTCAATGAGAGGTTAATATGGTAGTTAGTAACCCTCTAGATTGATTTGGGCAGGTTTGGGAGTCCCGGTGACGACGATTAGCCCAATGAGGCTTACGACACGCAAACCGAGGCGACAACTTAGGACGGTCTGTGAGTGGACCTTGATTTCTAAACTGTGATGCATGCATAAATATTTTATATGGTTTATGAATATGATTCTATGATGTTGAATTGGATGTTTGTGAATTATATGGTTTCACGCATTTCGAGGTGATTTACGTGCTTGCACGTAAATCGAGGTTTTCGGTTTTACTCTGATTTTTTCGTACTTATGGTTTTGGAAATAATTTAATGAAATGGTTTTGGATTTGAAAAGGTAAACTCGGGTTCGAGACCCATTTGCTTTACGTTCTCGGGCTGGAGGCCCAATTTGTAACGACCGGGGAATTCGGAAAAAGGAAAATTTGGAAAATTTGAAAGAAAATGACAATTTTGCCCTTGGAATTGGGCGAACGGTTGACTTTTGGTTCGAGCGGTCAAACGGACTTTGACTGATGACTGTGACGTAGTTCGGGACGTCACGAGTTCATAGACAGGTGGCACGTCCGATTCCGACATTCGAGGAGGAAGTTATGATGTTCAGACGTTCAGGGGTAATTCGATAATTTGGTTAAAGGTGCAATTTGTTGACTTTTCAAACGACATGGACTTTTCACGTAATTTGAAGACCGTTGGGTAGGTCTCGAGATGCTGAGTCCGTAGACAGGCTGTAACAACCCGACCCGAGAGTCGGGATTAGTAGCGTGATTAAGGTGGGATTAGTGAGCTTAGTCGGGGGTTAGTTAGTCCCGATAAGGTCGTAAGTGTAGAATGACGATTTTGCCCCTGGTTTGGGCAAAAAGTTGACTTTTAGTTCGGGTGGTCCGATGGACTTTGAACGGTGACCAGGACGTAGTTTAGGACGTCACGAATCCGTAGGCAGGTGGCACGCCTGATTCCGACATCCGGGGAGGAAGTTATGATGTTCGGAAGGTTGAGGGCATAACCGTAATTTGGTTAAAATAAGGGGAAACGTTGACTTTTTGGACGATTGGGTTTTGGTACGTTGACCGAGGATGGTAAGGTAGATCTCATCGTCCTGAGTTCGATGACGGGCGGCACGTATTTATGGGACTTACGATGTGGGAGTTACGGGTCTAGGAAGTTAGTGGCAAAAGTGTAAAATTGGGTAAAAAAGAAGGGCATTTTGGTCTTTTGTACTCTGGAAATTGTGCAGAGAGAGAGTGCAGATGGACGGCTGGGATTGAGCCATGTGGGGGAGTAGGGAGTGGATGGTGACATGTGGCAGGTGTGTAGTGGGTTCTGGGGGGTTCTCATGTGTGCACGGTCCTAATTAATTGGGTGCAACCGTGTGTGTTCGTGTGTGTTCGAGTGAAACAGAGTGAGGCGGTGAGGGAAATTGAGAGAATTGATCGATGACGGTGTGTGTGCTGGTGAGTTGTGAGTGTGTGAGCTTGATCAGAGCATGGGAGGAAGACATTGAGAGGGTTAGAAGATGTGCTGGTGGTGTGTGAGTGAGTGAGAGTCACGGGGACAACTAGAGAAAACAAAGAAGATTGAGGGCTTGTGGTGGTGCTGTGGCCGTGTGCGGGTGCGATTGACCTCGAGAGGAGGCTGAGGCGACGCTGTGGACTCCAGGGAACGCGGCGGCGAGCACGGTCGTGGACGGTTGTAGGTAATCCCTCATCCCTGTAAATTTGCCCTGTTTTCCCGTCGAGTTTCAAAGTGGAAGTCGTGAGTCTAGAGGTCGAATCGATGAGTCTAGGGTGGTCTGGGAGACTCAGGTGAGGTCTAGGCGTCCTCTGGTTGTGCTGTCGTGATGGGGAGTGAATGGTAGGGGTTAGCACGACGGAGGGACTCTGTATGCTCTGTTTTGCTGTCAAGGATCGAACCTAAAGTCGTGAACCTAGGGACTGAATTGACGGTCAAGGTGAGTTGGGTTAGGTTCAGAAGGGTTCTAGGAAGAGTTTGGGTTGGCCACCGTGATGGGTGGTGGTCCGGGTGGTCCGGGTGGCCGGGAAAGAAAACAGAGCAGTGCTCGGGTTTTCTTTCGAGCTTCAGTCGACGATAATGGGACCGTGTCGAGGTTAGAGGAGTTGGGGAATAGATAGGGTAGGTCTGGATGAAGCTGTGGGTGAAGAAATGAGGTGAATTGGTGGCCGGACGGCGGAGAATGGTTCTCGCCGGTCCAAGTTGCAGCGGCTGGTTCAGCACAGGTTGAGGGTGACACTGTAGCTGGCGAGTGAGGCCCACGCGCAGCCACTTTGGGCGGCGCGTGGGGGCGCGTGCGGCGGTTCTGGGGAAAATGGTTAACATGGTTTTTGGTCCAGGAGTTGTGACGAGTCCATTGGAATTGGTTTCGGGTTAATCGGACGTCGAATCGAAGTAGTTCCGCGAGGGTGAAAGTTTAGGGTTCCGGTTTGTTACGTTCAGGACCCGGGGATTTTTGAGGGAATTTAGGTGGATACTCGTAGACGTGTTAGTGACGTAATTTGGTGGTTGTTGACAGGATCGGGATTTCCCGAGGAAGCTGAGGAACGTGCTGGACGTTCAGGACGCGATTGAGGGCGCGGTACTGTGAGTGGACCCCTTCTCTAAACTCGAGCATGCATAACTGTTTTTCTATAATTGTTTTGTGGTTTTATATGTGGTTTCATGATTGTTGATTATACTATGTTGGTTTTACATAATTGCACGGTTTTCGAGAAATAACGTATTTGGCACGTTTTACGAGGAAATGTCGATTTCTAAGTATAAGGCCATGGTTTTGGGGATTTTCCAATGATAACTGGTTTTGAATGCTTATAAATGGATTTTGAGACGTGATTTCAATGATTAAGGATTTGGTTTAGAATCGGATTTCAAAACGTGGGAATTCCGGATTTGGGTTCGGAATGACGGTTCGGGATGCCGGAAGGGCAACGGACCAGTAATTTCGGATTCGGGTTTGGATATGGAAATGGACAAGGGTTTTACAAATGGTTTTGATTGGATTTGCTGGATCTGGTTATTGGGTTTAAAGACCCGGATATTGATTGACGGGGGACGGGCCCGGATTGAGTTTAAAGACTCGGGAGTTTAAAGACTCGGATATATTGACATTTCCCCCGTAGGCCTGTTGAGTTTAAAGACTCGGGAGTTTAAAGACTCGGATATTATTGAGGTCTGGATTGAGTTTAAAGACTCGGATAGGTCCAGCAGGTTTGATCGTAAAATGATGATTGGATATTCACATTTTATGATACTTATGATATGACTTTTATACCCGTTTTATAGTGTTTCTGTTTCTTATGATGTTTTATGGTGATTGATTTATAACTGGTTAAATCACTGGGTTATGCATGTGGTTTTAAAACGGAGGGCTGAACCCGGTTTTTCTTATAAATGGTTTCAGAACTTTTCTGTTATTCTGATCCACTCACACCTTCTGTTTTAATTGCCCTCCAGGTTGTGGAGCTAGCACGGGGTTCCGGCGTCGAGGCAGTGTCTGAGGCATAGAAGTCACGAGAGGGATTCCGGAGTATTTAGTTGTAAATTTTCCGCGTGCGTGTATTTAGTTCATCGTTTTTTTATTTCTTGTATGTAATACTATGCTCTGTAAACTTGACTTCGGGATGTGAAAAAGGTTCTCCTGCGTCTGACAGTGGTATTTTGGTGATTTTCGTGAATTTACGTTGTATTTAGTGTCAGGACCCACCCCGGTTTCACCCCGAAACCCGAGGTAAATCCTGCTCCCGTCTCACACCCCGACGCAACACCCAAGTACAACTCACTCAAATCCAGTCAGACGCAGGAGTAATTAAACAAAATATCCCAAAGTTATCGTTTACAGGGCCTAGTACAAAATACAAAAAAAAAAAAATAAAAACCCGATAAAGTACCCGCACACGGAAACCTTTAATCTAAGCTGGGATCCCTCACGTCGCTTCTATGCCTCGGACACTGCCTCGACGTCAAGACCCCGCACTAGCTCCACAACCTGGAGGGCAATTTAAAACAGAAGATGTGAGTGGACCAACAGTACACGAGTTCAAAACCATTTTACACGAAAACCGAGTTTAACCCTCTGTTTTGAAAACCACATGCATAACCAATATTTATGAACACAGTTATAAATCAATTCACCATAAACCGCATCATAAGAAACAGGAACACTATAAAACAGTTAGAAAAACCACAGCATGTGAATCATAAAACCGTATCAGAAACCATAAACATCAAATCATCATTTTCCGATCAAACCTGCTGGACCTATCCGAGTCTTTAAACTCCCGAGTCTTTAAACTCAATCCAGGCCTTAATCATATCCGAGTCTTTAAACTCAAGGCCTACGGGGGAAATATCAATCTATCCGAGTCTTTAAACTCCCGAGTCTTTAAACTCAATCCGGGTCTTTAAACCCAATCCGGCCGGTCCCCCGTCACATATATCCGGGTCTTTAAACCCAATATCCAGATCCAGCAAATCCAATCCCAAAACCATTTGAAAACCTTTTCCAAATCCACATCCAAACCTGAATCCGAAATCACTGGTCCGATGCCCTTCTGGCATCCAGAACCGTCATTCCGAACCCAAATCCGGAATCCACCTTTCCATTTAGAACCAACCCCTTTTCCGAAATCCTTTTCTAAAATCGAAAACCTTTAATATCGAAATCATGTTCCAAAATCCCTTAAAATCATTGAAATCATTTATCTTTCCAAAACCATAGCATCATAATCAGAATCAAGTCTTTCTCGTAAAACGTGCTGAAACCATCTTTTCTCGAAAAACATGCAACAATGTAAAACCAACAAAACATATTCAATAAACATAGAATCATAATCAAAACCACAAAACAATTATAGAAAACAGTTATGCATGCTCGAGTTTAGAGAAAAGGGTCCACTCACAGTACTGAGCCCTACTCGCGTCCCGAACGTCCAGCCCGTTCCTCGGCTTCCTCAGGAAATCCCGATCCTGTCAATCATCGTCAAAATACGTCACTAATACGTCTACAAACATTCACCTAAATTCCCTCAAAAAAAATCTCCGAATCGAAAACCGAAAACCCGTGACCCTAAACATTCACCCTCGCGGAACCAAACTCATACGACTTCCGATTGACCCGAAACCAACTCCATTGCACTCACCATAACTTCTAGAACAAAATCCAAGTTGACCACTTTCCCATCCGCCGCCGCACGCGCCCCCACGCGCCGCCCAAAGTGGCTGCGCGTGGCCCTCACGCGCCAGCTACAGTGTCACCCCCAACCTCGAGTGCACTGTGCTGAACCGGCCGCTGCAACTGGACCGGCGAGAACCGTTCTCCGCCGTCCGGTCACCATCTCACCTCCTTCCTTTACCATTTTCTTCGTCCAAACCTGCCCTAATCAGTCCCCAACTCCATTCACCTCGATTCATCTCCTACATCGTCGACTCAAGCTCGAACCAGACGGCCCCAAACTCCTCTGCTTCACGATCCAGCCACCCAGTTCACCTCCCTTCACGGTGGCTTCACCAAACTATTCCCTGAACCTCACTGAACCTAAACCAACCTTCCTAGACCTTCGACTCAGCCCCTACCTTCACGACTCGCCGTTTGAACCCACGGCCAAAACAGAGTACTGAAGGTCCCTCCGTCGTGCTCTCCACCACCGTGCACCACCCATCACGGCAGCACACTCAAACGATTCCTAGGACTCTCAGGAGTCTCACCCTAACCTCCAGATCCCTCGACTCTAGCCCTAGGTCCACGACTTTCCAAATGAAATCCACGGGAAAAACAGAGCAAAGATCTCACCTGTCGATTGCAACTCCGCCGTGCACACCGCCGCGTACTACGGTGTTCGTTGGCCTCCCTGCAGTCTCCTCAGCCTCCCCTTGCCTTGGTTGGAGCCACTCCACGGCGTAGCCACCACCTCGAACTCACGGTCTCCCTGTTTCCCCAAAACCTTTGCCGTACCACCGCCGTGCCGCCGTGCACGATTGCACCACCAAAACACGACCAGCAGCTTCCTCTTACCTCCCTGTTCCTCTCTCTCTCACCAGGACTCGTCAATTACCACGATCAATCCTCACCTTCTCCTCAAAAGCTCTCTCTGTTTCTCTGTGTTTCGAAGAACACACTACACGGGTAAGCACGAGTGTACCCCAAATAATTGGGCTGTAACACACAGGATTCTCCCAGAATCCTCTAGCCCCTTGCCACATGTCACCCATCCTCCTTACTCTCTCCCCACTCTCACCAAATGGCTCCATCCCAGCCGTCCATTTCCTTCTTTCTGCACAAATCCCAATGTGCAGAAAGACCAAAATACCCTCCAGTTTTACTCATTTTACGGTTTTACCAAAACTTCCTAGACCCGTAACTCTCGCCTCGTAAGTCCGATAAATACGTGCCGCCTGTCATCGAACTCAGGACGTCGAAAGCTACCTAACCATCCTAGGTCAACCTACCAAAACTCGATTATTCAAAAAGTCAACTATTCCCCCTAATTTACCCAAATTACGGTTATGCCCTCGACCTTCCGAACATCACAACTTCCTCCTCGGATGTCGGAATCAAGCGTGCCACCTGCCTATAGATTCGTGACATCCTAAACTACATCCTAGTCACTGGTCAACACCCATTTGACCACCCGAACTAAAAGTCAACTATTTTGCCCAAACCAGGGGTAAAATCGTCATTCTACGCCAACGACCTTATCGGGACCTACGAACCACGGATTAACCTTGCTAATCACACCTTAATTAGTCGACTAATCCCTGCTCTCAGGACGGGCTGTTACATTTAGTGTCGGGCTGTCAGACGGGAGCAGGATTTACCTCGGGTTTCGGGGTGAAACCGGGGTGGGTCCTGACACAGGCGGCAAGCGTCAATCGGAGTTCGGAGGACTAAGTTACAAGTCTAGAGGTGTGAAAGGCATTTTGGTAAATTGTCAAAGTAGGGGCAAAATGGTAATTGGACAATTGATTAAGAAATGAGACGGTGATGGGCTTATTTAGCCATGGTGATGCCACCAAATTACACCTGTCACTTTGAGGAAGCAATTAGTGGCACTAATGAGCAAGAGGTGGCAAGTGCACAGTGTGTGAGAGTGTGCGGTGGTGGGAATTAGCTGAGTGTGCCAGGTAAAAGAGAATGGAACTGTGTTGGTGTGTTGGAATTGAAAAACAGAGACTAGACACAACCTTGATTGATCGACCTCCCCTACAACCTGTTTAGAGAAAAGAAGAAGAATTCAGAAAAGAAAAATAGAGTAAACCCTGAACCCCACCTCGATTCACGACATAACCCTCATCTTTCGTCTTTAAAGTGTGAACAAGAAAGGAAGAGGAGGTTGAGTTGAGGACTTTGGTGGTGCCACCATGGCAAGCCACCGTGGACGGTGATCACGACCCCATGAAAATAGAACAGAGGACATGGAACTTTGGGGAGAAGCTGATGGTCGTGGTTCATGGCTGGTAGTTTGTTCTTCAAAAAGGACCAAGAAGATGAGAGGAAGTTAGTGGAGGCCATGGGTGTGAAAGAAGGTGGTGGCACAGTGAGTTTCCCGTGAAGTTTTAGGTTGAGTTTAGAAATGGTGACTTTCGAATTGAGAGTTATCAATTACTTTGGTTCATTGGACAATGATTTGGAGATTTCAAGTCGATCAGGCTTGGAGGGAAGCTTGAGACAGGCTATGGAGGCCAGAACAAAACTCAGAATTTGGCTGGTTCGACGGTTGACGTGGGAGAGGTAATATCTAGCTCTGTTTTCACAATTTAAGTATGGGAAATGATTAGATGAGAAAAGACAGAATTAGTGGTTTAATTAGGAGTAAAAACAGAATAAAAAGGACTTAGAACTGGACAAAGTCACTCACGCCAGTTCACGGCTGGACCGGACCTACAGAGCCGAACTGAACTCGGTTCGATGGAGGTTGAAGATGAGCACAGTGCTTGGCGCGTGAGGCCCACGCGTAGACTCTTTGGACGGTGCGTGGCACAGTATTTGAGGGAGGTTTCAACACGACTTTTAATGTATTCGATTTAACAAACATTTTGGGATTGGTTTCGAGTTCGTCGGACATCGTCTCGATAAGTTTTGGGATGTCCGAAGGTTTTAGGGCTCGATTAAAAATAGTTAAAAATTTGGGAAAATTACGGGGCTTTAATATGAACCTTGTGAAGTAGTTAGTGACCTTATTATGGGATTTGGACAGGTTCGGGGAAGCCGGTGATAGTGGATTGGCCGGGAACGGCGTAGGTGCACGTGTATCTAGGCAACGACGAAATGTGTGTGAGTGGACTTTTCATTCTAAATTTCAATGCATACATAATTGTTTTCTATGCTTTCTATTGATGATTTCTATGATTATGATTATGGTTTATGGTAATTACGATTTTCGTATTTATACATATTTCGATATGCAATACGTAATTGCAAGTATTTCGAGACTTTGGTTTCTCCTATGCTTCGATGATGGTTTAATGGGTGATTTTATACAATTTGTGTGTATCATGTTTTGATGATGTTTTGATTATGATTGCGAGTATGATTTACGGTTTTGGCACGTATTTTGAGATCATTACGGATTTGCACGTTTTACGAGATTTCGAGTATGTTGTGGTTTGACCGTGATTTTGGTGATTTGAATTTGGTATTTGAAATATGATTTAATTTCAAAGATTTAAAATGGATTTTTGGAAAAGCTATTTCGGGCTGAATGCCCAGTTCATAAAAGTGGTTTTTATGAACGAGATTTCGGGTTTCGAAAACTGGAAAGTGGATTTCCGGATTTGGGTTCGGAATGGTTATTTCAGATGCCGGCTTACGGAATGATGGTTCCGAATTCGGATTTGGAAATGGATGATGGATATGATTTGGGATTTGAACGTGAAATTCAGACATGAGTTCCATTTCGATAAAGTGTGATCTCAGATTTGATTTTGGAAATTGGTTTACGATGGATTCTGGGTTTGCTATGAATGACATATGGTTTTGGGTTTAAAGACCTGGTACTATTGCTGGATCATGTTTTGGGTTTAAAGACCCGGTTGATTGATGACGGGGGAGGACCCTTGATTGATATGTTTTGAGTTTAAAGACTCGATTATAGTGATATCCCCCGAGGCCTATTGATTGTGTTTTGAGTTTAAAGACTCGTTGATATCCCGGGAAGGCCTGATTTATATGAGTTTAAAGACTCGGTGATTGAGATCCAGCAAATTGATTGACTTGTGATTTACTGTTGATTTCCGATGTTTTCGGATGTGTTGGGCAATGGCCTGGTTTATATGGCTTTATGGATTTTGGGGTATGTTCTTGTACTTGGATTTTGATTCATGATTTTGGGCTGAGGCCCCATGTTTATAGTTTTCGGGCTAAGGCCCGAGGTTTGAGAAAAGGAAAATGATTTTGATTTTCATACTCGGTTTTCTTATATCGGAAGTGAAATGGATTATGAAATGATTTTCGAATGTATGCATTGGTTTTACGTGGAGGGTAGAAATGTCTTTTCTGTAACATGTTTTATAAACTGATTTATTTTCGTCTACTCACACCCTTTGTGTTTTTATTGACCCTCTAGGTCGTGGCGCGATGATCGAGGCTATTCGAGAGGTGGAGGCATGAGTGGGCACAGGTATGGTTTTCCCTTGTTTGGCAAGTGCTGGGGATAATTTGGGAACTTCAGTCGACTTTCCAGACAAGAGCAGGACTGGGAACAGTTATCAATGTTCCTTTGGGGACGGTCCTGTCACAATTGGTTATTGAATCGATTTTGGACTTGCAAATATGGAATTGGGCACGAGACCCATTTGATTTACGAACTCCCGGTCTTGAGGTCCATTTGATTTAATGAGGCATCGGGCCGGAGGCCCAATTGGTTTACGTATCGGGCTGGAGGCCCAGTTGGTTTACGAATCGGGCTCGGAGCCCAGTTGACTTACGTATCGGGCAAGAGGCCCATTTAGTTTACAATTTCGGGCACGAGGCCAATTTAGTTTACGAAATCGGGTACGAGGCCCAGTTGGTTTACGATTCGGGCCTGAGGCCCAGTTCGTATGTGGATTCGGGCCTAAGGCCTAGTTACGTTTTACGAGTGTGATTTCGGGTCAGGGGCCCACAAATGGATTTACGGTTCGTGAAAGTTTATGGGGACCGGCAAGAACCCTTGAAAGGATTTTATTGTTCATGACGGTTTATGGGAACCAGCATGAACCCTCGAAAGGTTTTTATGGTTCATGACGGCTTATGGGGGCCGGGCATGAATCCTTGAAAGGTTTAAAGAATGATTTCAAAAGGTTTTTTGTATGCCATCCTTTATATATGTATTGTCTCCTCCGGAGAGGGTCATTGGCCTGGGTGGACCCCGGAGTAGTCACGGAGCACTGACTGAGTGGAGTCACCCCCCAGTTGGGTTCCTTACTCTCAAAAAGGCTATGTATTATAACCTCTAGGGAGGGTCATTGATCTACAGACATTGACCTGGGTGGACCTTAGAGAGACTTGGGTTTGAGATCCCGGGTAGCACGCACGTAGCTCTAGATTATTGTGACAAGATTGGTGATATGAAATATAATGGATAAACATGATTTCAACTGGTTTTGGCGAAATTGTGTTTTATGATGATAAATGGATTTGGGCTGAGATCCCACATATGTTTACTATGTTATGGTTTTCTGTAAATGGTTTTGGGCAGGAGCCTGTATGGATGTGATGGTTTAAACATATGTGATTGGATAAATGGTTTTACTATGCATGCATGCTTTTTAGTGAAGGGTATAAAGGTCTTTTATGAAATGTATTTTACTAAACTTATTACTTTTTGTCCACTCACAGTCTTTCTGTTTTCAATACCCTTCATGACAGGACCCACCCCAATCCCCCGAGATTAAGGGATAAGTCTTGCTCCCGTCTAACTTATGCATGACACGAAGGCTAAACCTACGTCCAACCTCCATGTGATACGTAAGTCGGACAAGGGATTTTCGAACTAACCGCCTAAAAAGCTTACGGACTTTCCAGAGAGCGCAGAATCTACTGTGGATCGCGTGTGTGATGTCTCCGTCTTTCTCGACCAACAGCCCGCACCGCAACAGCTTGGAGGGTATTGAATGTAACGACCCGGAACTTCAAAAAGGGCAAAAATGTAAATTCGGAAAAGATTTGTATAAAAATGACAATTTTACCCTTGTAAATAGTGTGGTCAATTGTTAACTTTTTGATTGGCAGGTCGAACGGACGTTGGCCAATGACTGTGCCGTAGTTCGGGACGTCACGAGTCTGTTGATAGGTGTCACGTCCGATTCCAACGACCGAGGAAGAAGTTATGATGTTCGGAAGGTTGAGAGCATTTTCGTAAATTGGTTAAAAATGGGGAATTTGTTGACTTTTTCCACGACAAGTATTCTTCACGCAAAGCAAGGATCGTTAGATAGATCTCGATGTCCTGAGTACAACGACAAGCGGTACGCCGTCATCGGACATCAGACGGCTAAGTTACAGGTCTGAGTTTGTGAGGGGTAAAATGGTAATTTGGACTTTCAGGGGCAATTTGGTCTTTTAACACCTAGGGAATTGTGAGCAACCGGATAAGGACATCTGGGGTAGTGTAATTGGATATTTTTGGTTAAGGCCACAGGTTGGAGGAAACCTGGCCATTTCCTAGAGGTTTCTAGCCAAGTCTTATACGGTTACCAGTTTGAAAATTGGGACAAAATTGATCAGTTGAGAGAAACAGAGACAGTGAGCTTAATCGATCAGTTTTCAGTGTGTGAGTCGTGTGAGTGCTTTGGGCTTGAGTGAGTGATCAGAGTCATTCTAGTGATTTGTTATCGTTATTAGGAGAAGTTGACTGAGGGTGTGTGAGAGGTGAGTTAAACAGAGAACAGAGAGATAACTGTGCACGACCCTGAAATTTCAATCGATCAAACCCATCGAATTTGGGCTTGTGGTTGTGTTTAGTGAGCTGAGGAATGACTTTTGGACATTAAGAACCATGGTGGAGGCCACGGTGGAGGTCAGAGAGCAGGTGAGTTCTTCGGTTTCCTTTGTTTTTCCAGAAAACGTTTAAAGAGGAATTATTGGTTTTGGTGACTTGTAGAGTGTTTTGGATGACTCTGTCAGTTGTAGAAAGTTCCTATTAGACTTAAGGACATGGAACCATGACTGGAAAGCATCGAGGTTGCCGGGAACGGAGACTGGAATTTTCTGGGCTTTTGGTTCGAACTTGGGAGGTAAGGTTCAAGGTTCATTTTCGTGATTTTGTTACGTGAATCGATCCCAAACTTAAGGACGAAACTAATGGTGAACAAAGGATTGAAAATGGCTGGAAAATGGGTGAAAATTGGCCTCGCCGGCTCGGTTGGACCGGACCGGTCTAATCGATGTAACGAACATTTTGGTACAAGTTTCGAGTCGATCGGACACCTTCTCGGGGTAGTTTTGAGTGTTCGAAGGTTTAGGGGTTAATTTAATTACGTTTAAAAATCCGAAAAATTGGGGAAAATAGTGTGAGCTTAAATGAAGTGTTTGTGACCCGAAATTGTGGTATTTGACAGGTCGGGATATTCCTGAGGTAGTCGAGGAGCGCACGGAACACGATTGACGCGTTCGGACCTAGTGAGTGGACTTTTGTTTTTCTAACTGAGCATGCATAGTTGTTTTACATACTATTTCCATGCTTTTAAATATGGTTTCATGTTTCGAACTATGATTTATCTGCTTTACATGATTACATGGTTTTCGAGATATTTCTTAGATTTATACGTATTTCGACACGTTTTACGAGATACAATTTAATCATGATTCTGATGCTATGATTTTGGGATTTAAATATATGAATGATTTTGTAACGACCCGTCCCGAGTATCGAGATTAAATATTAATTAAATATGATTTGGAATGACTAATCTGGGATTAGTTGAGGGAAATCGGACGAAATGTGCAAAATGACCTTTTTGCCCTTAGGCGTGGGCAAAACGTTGACTTTTAGTTCGTGCGGTCAAATGGACTTTGACCGATGATTGTGACGTAGTTCAGGATGTCACGAGTTCATAGACAGGTGATCACGTCCGATTCCGACATTCGAGGAAGAAGTTATGACATTCAAAAGTCGAGGGGTATTTTGGTAATTTGGTTGAAATGGGGGCCAAATGTTGACTTTGACCCGGGAGGTCCAATGGCCTAGGGCCAAGGACCGTTACATAGAGTGAGTCGATATGATCCGTAGACAGGCGGCATACCGAAATAGGAGGTTCGACGACGAAGTTGTGGTCACGGGAACGAAATCGATTAACCGAACGAACTGGGATTTCGAATAAAATATTATTAAAATATGGAACAGTGACCGATGATTGTGGACACCTAGATGAGTGAAAAGTGTCACTCATCCCTTGATTAAGGCCCTAATTTGTGGAACATGTTTCCCTTAATCCGTTTTTAATCATCATTCATCATTCCTAATCATCACTGTCTTTCATCATTCTTCATCAACCATCTTCTTCTTTCTTTGAACCGTGAAGGAAGTAAGAAACGGAGCATGAGAGATGAGAGACTTGTGTCTTCTCCCACAACTGATTTTGAGAGGAAAACTGAGAGATTAAGGAGACTAAGTTAGTAGGGGAAACACGAGGGACATAGAGAGAGGAACTGGAAACAAAATCGAAAAATTTGAGTTTTGGGGTGAAAATTCGATATTCAATTGCAAGCCTTGAGGATCGAAATTGAAGCTTGAGTTAGCTTCCTGAGGTCATTACGAGTCGATCCACATCAGGAACGAAGAAAATTGTTGGCTAATTAGCTCTGAACGGACCTGACGATAGTGAGCAAAATCGAAGGTTGGGTCGTGATTCTAGAGGAATTAAACGATGAAATTGGACTCGAAAATGAGTTTCTCATGGTCCAATAAAGCTTCTGAGTGGATTAATTGGAAGAAATCAGATGGCATTGATGAAATTCGAAGAAGGAACAGTACCCAGGTGTTCTTCGATGTTCATCTTCGAATCGTTTGATTTGAGGTAAGGATTTGTAAAATTAAGATTACAGAACTGTAATTGGACTTAAAACGAAGTTGTTTGAATGTTCAAATGAAAGAATTGAGGTTGAATTGACAGAGAACTGGTCGGGTCGTCTCGCAGGTTGCAAGACCCGAATTGCAGAGAAAACGGGTTGGGATGATGACACTGTAGCAGGCGCGTGGGTTTCACGCGCAGCCACTCACGGCGGCGCGTGGGCACGAATCCCAAGGTAAGGTCAACATGACTTTCGTCCCATTTAATGTAACGAACATTTTGGGATTGATTTCGTGTCGATCAGATATCGTTTCGATATTGTTCGGGACGTCCAAATGTTTTGAATCGAGTTTAAAAATAGTTAAAAATTTGGGAAAATTACAGGGCTTTGATAGGAGGTTAATGAAGAGGTTTGTGACCCTCTAATGTGATTTGGACAGGTTTGGAAGTCCTGGTGATAGTGGTGTGGCCCGGGAAGGCCTACTGACACGTTGTATCGAAGCGCATCGTTGGACTGTCTGTGAGTGGACTTTGGTTTTATAAATACTATGCATGCTTAACTGTGTTATATATTTTATATACGTGATTTCTGTGATGGATGGTTATGATTATTGATTTCGTGTATGTTGCACGTATTTCGAGATATTTTTTGTATGCACGTATTTCGAGACTAACAGTTTTATTGTGGTTTTACGTGCTTGTGGTTTTATGAATAATGTGATGAAATGGTTTTGAAATTGGAAAGATGAAATCGGGCGTGAAGCCCAATTGTTTTGGAAACCTCAGACTTGAAGTCTATTTGAGTTACGTAATCGAGCTGGGGGCCCAGTTGCCTTAACGAAATCGGGCCAAGGGCCCAGTTGTTTACGAAATCGGGCTGAGACCCATTTGAGTTATATTATCGGGCCAGTGGCCCAGTTGATTTACAAAATCTGGCCAGGGCCCCAGTTGATTTATGAATTCGGGCCGTGGGCCCAGTGGTTTACAGAATCGGGCATGAGGCCTAGTTGGGTTATAAATGTGATTTCGGGTCTGGGACCCTATGCTTTTATAAATGTGATTTCGGGTCTGGGACCCTATGTTTCATAAATGTGATTTCGAGTCGGGGACCCTAAATGGAATTGTGATGTTTTATGGAGATTTCGGGCAGGGCCCATTGAAATATTGTGAAATGATTTGATAAAACTCTTTTCCATATACCATCTGGATACGAGGATATGTGATGGTCTCTTCCATGTGTCTGGGACACTGGGGAGGTCACGGTGCATTGCCTGTGAGGGATCATTGTATGGAGCTATCAGACCGTATAGTGACTCAGGAGTAGGATTGCTATGATTAGACGTTTGGGACGTCAGACATCTAGGATGTCAGACATCTGGGATGTCAGAGATATTGACCCGGAGAGACCCCGGGCAGCACACGTTGCTTATTACCGTGAGATATGACGTCTGGGACGCTAGGCATCTGGGATGTCGGAGATGGTAATGTGGTAAATATGAACTGTTAGATCTATTGAAATGGGTTTTCAGTTGGATTTATGTTTATGGATTTGGGCGGTGGCCCACTTGGTTTTGTACTTACGGATTTGGCATTCTACAGTTTTGGGCTAAATTCCCACACTTGGTTTTGAGTTACGGTTTTTGGACTAAGGCCCTAATGGCTTGTGGAGTAAATGTTTGATTACTGGTTTTTGATGCATGCATATGTTTTTAATGAAGGGTATAGATGTCTTGTGAAATGTGTTTTACGAACTTAATTATTTTCGTCCACTCACAGCCTTTGTTGTTTTTAATGTCCTTCAGGTTGATCACGGATGCGACTGCAGCAGAGGACCCGGGACATCGCATGCCTCCTCCATCGATCCTTGCGCACTCTGGAAGCCCCAAGTGGGCAGTGGTATTAGGGTATCCCTTGTCTGCCACTTCGTGTCAGACGGGAGCATGGCACATCCCACAGTAATCCCAGGGGGATTGGGATGGGTCGTGTCAGATTTTCAATGATTTCAAATGAGATTTGAAATATGATTTCGAGGATCAAGGTTTTCGATTTTAAAATTGGAATTCGGAAATCGTGATTTGGTTTTAAAGTTTGAAAAAGGGATTTTCGGATTTGGATTCGGAATGATGGTTCTAAATGCCGACATGGCTTCTGAATAATGATTTCGAATTTGGGTTTGGACATGGATTTAGAAATTATTTTAAAACGGTTTTGGGATTAGATTTGCTGGATCTGGTTATTGGGTTTAAAGACCCGGATATGATATGACGGGGGCGGGCCCGAATTGGGTTTAAAGACTCGGATTGAGTTTAAAGACTCGGATATTATGATTTTCCCCCATAGGCCTGTTGAGTTTAAAGACTCGGGAGTTTAAAGACTCGGATAGATCCAGCATGTTCGATTGGTAAATGATAGATTTTGTATTTCATGTTTTTATGATGATGTTTCCATAATGATTACTAAATGGTTTTTTTTACGGTTGTTTCCAGATACGTAGTTATGCATGCATGTTTTTAAGACGGAGGGTTAAATCCTGGTTTGTTTATAAAAACTGTTTTTGAAACTCTTAGTTATTTTTAGTCCACTCACACTTTTATAGTTTTAATTACCCTCCAGGTCGTGGTGCAAGCGTTGGGGCTAACGTTGAAGTAGAGGCAGAGGCATAGACATAGAGTTTTCCCATTGCGTGTTTAGTCAGCTCATAGTAGGAATTTTGTTCTTATCTTGTACTGTTACTATGCTCTGTACTACTCTTGGCTAGTTGTATTATAACTTCTCCCTAGTCTGAAAATGTATGCTTTGTGGTTATTGAGGTTATTTCGGTCTTTTGAGTGTGATTGTCAGACGGGAGCAGAGTTCGTCCCAGTTATCGAGGTGATAATCGGGGTGGGTCCTGTCAATTGGTATCAGAGCATAAGATGATGGTTTGTGTCTGGTACGTGGTTGTGTATAGGTTGTATTGCTGACTTTATGCCTCTTTCAGAGTACGGTCGACCATGCCTCCGAGACGTGAGCTGACAGGACCACCCCCGAAGGGACATTGAAAACCGTGCCCGGTCCTGCTCTCGTCTGGCAGGTCGACTGAAATTCCCAACTTAGCCTCAGTACTTGCCAAACCAAGGATAGCCACACGTACATACTCATGCCTCTGCCTCACGATCAGCCTCGATCAACGCGCCACGACCTGGAGGGTCAATAAAAACCAAAAGGTGTGAGTGGACAAAAATAAATCAGTTTATAAAACAGTTACAGAAAGGCGTTTTTATCCTCCACGTAAAACCAATGCATGCATCCAAAAATCATTTCGCAATCCGTTACATTTTCAACATAAGAAAACCGTGCATGAAAAATCAGAGTCATTTTCCTTTTTTTTTTTAACCTACGGGTCTTAGCCCGCAAACATAAACACACGGCTTCAGCCCAAAACCACGAATCAAAACCAAGTACACAACATAATCCAAAACTAGCAACCATATAACCGGGCCACTGCCCAACATATCCAATGCCCAACATATCCAAACATCATGACCGCAAACATAAACATAGGGCTTCAGCCCAAAACCGCGAATCAAAACCAAGTACACAACATAATCCAAAACCATCAACCATATAAACGGGCCACTGCCCAACACATCCGAACATCATAAATTAACAATGAAACACACTCAATCAGTTTGTTGGATATCAAGTGTGCCCGAGTCTTTAAACTGAAAACCATGCGCATCAACAGGCCTTCCCGGGATTTCAATGAGTCTTCAAACTCAAAACATAATCAATAGGCCTCAGGGGTATCACAATAACCATGTCTTTAAACTCACGAGGCTTTAACCTAATTAAGGGCCCTCCCCCGTCATCAGTTAACCGAGTCTTTAAACTCAAAACGTGCTCCAGCAATAGCACCGGGTCTTTAAACCCAAAACAGTTTTCAACGGGTCTTTAAACCCAAAACATTTGTCAATCACAATAACTCGGGATCCATCTCGAAATCACATTTTGTCATAACAGGACTCATGCTCCGAATTTCCACATTCAAATCCCCACATCGTACTTCACAAAACATATTCAAATCATCATTAAACACGGGGCATGTATAATCATACCAAATCACTTTATTAAATCATCTTCCATTCCCCAATTCGAATTCTCAATGATGATTCCATAAGTCGGCATCCAGAAGCATCATCCCGAACCCAAACCAAGAATCCGTTTTCAAACTTCCAAAAACCGAAATCTCGTTCATCAAAATTACTTTTATGCCCCGAGCACCAAGCCCGAAATCACCTTTTTCAAAATCCATTTTAAATCCTTGAAATCACGTCATTTTTTCCAATCCTAAGGTCAAAACATCAAAATCACAATCATAAACACCAAAATCACGGTTAAATCACAACATACTCGAAACCTCGTAAAACGTGCAAATCCGTGAAAAACCTCGAAATCCGTGCCAACACCGTAAATCATACTCAAAATATAAATGAACATCCTTAAAACATGATATGTGCACAAATCATATAAAATCATTCATTAACCCATCATCGAAACGTAGGAGAAACCATAGTCTCGAAATACATGCAATTCGTATGTATAACCAAAAACACGTATAAATACGGAAATCGAAATCAATCACAATTCATAATCATAATCATAGAAATCATAGAAATAATTATGCATGCATTAAATTTTGAAAGCAACTTCCACTCACACAACGTTTAACCATGCTCCTCAATACGCGTGCCATCGGCCTTCCCGGGCCACGTCACTAACATCGGGACTCCCAAACCTGTCCATATCACATTAGAGGGTTACTAACCTCATCATTAACCTCCTATTCAGGTCCCGTAATTTTCCCAAATTTTTAACTATTTTTAAACTCGACTTAAAACCTTCGGACATCCCGAACAATGTCGGAACGGGGTCCGATTGACACGAAACCAACGCTAAAATGTTCGTTACATTGTATAGGATAAAAGTCATGTTGACCTTACCTTGGAATTTGTGCCCACGCGCCTTCATGCGCCCCCGTGAGTGGCTGCGCGTGACACCCACGCGCCTGCTACAATGCCCAGCACTGTTCATCTCCTTCCTCGCCCGTTTCCCTGGCAAACGGGTCTATAACCCGTGACTTGACCCGATTCAATCCCTGCGATAAAACACTTAATTCCTTCAATTGAACACTCAGAAAGACTCGCAACACACTGAATTAGATTTCTATTTCATTCATTCAAGTCGACACGGCCTACAACCACCTTAATTGAACACAAGTCTAAATCGGGTTCAAAGTTCCAATTCATCACACATACTGTAACGACCCGTCCCAAATTCCATGATTAGATTAGTGACTAATCACGATTAGTGAGGCTAATCCTTGATTAGTAGAGCGAAATCGGACGAACGATGCGAAATGACCGTTTTGCCCCTAGTCGTGGCAAAACGTTGACTTTTTATTATGGCAGTCAAATGGACCTTGACCAATGACCGTGACGTAACTTAGGACGTCACGAGTTCATAGGCAGGTGTCACGTTCAATTCCGACGTTCGAGGAAGAAGTATGACGTTTGGAAGTTTAGGGGCATTTTAGTAATTTTGAATAAAAGGGGCAAATAGTTGACTTTTTGACCGGGATGTCCGATGGCCGAGGGCCGAGGACTATTACGTAGATAAGGACGATATGAATCCATAGACAGGCGGCACGTCGAATTCGGACGTTCGACGGCGAAGTTACGGTTCACGGAAGTTCAAGTGCATTATTGCACGAATTACGAAACGAGTTACGTTTTGAACTTTAGTGGAGCCCAGATATTTAAGGGAGGCCCAATGGATGAGTGACAAGTGTCACCCATCCACAGGCCACCTATATTGATTCATGCACCGTGCAAACCATTCCATTTTCTCCATTTCAAACACACACAAAAACACAACCCGATCTCACCCATTTTCCTCCCATCCGTGCAACCCAAAACCCATCCACTCTTCACCCATGACCAGGAAGAGGACCAGGGAGACTGAGGAGGTTGCTGGGCGGCCAGAACCTCCGTCCACGGCGGCGAGAGGAGGAGGAACCCGTGAGGTTCACGGTTAGTCCATTTTGACCCATTTTTCCATTTTTGTTGTTATGGTTGGTTTTTAATGGTTTTAATGAGTCCATTAGGTTGCTAGGGAAATGTTAGGAAGGTTTAAGGAAGCTTGGGATGGCTGGGCAGCCATGGGTGCAGTTTTGGAAACTTGAACCGTTTAGTTCAAAATCGAACCATAGGATTTAGACGTTTTCGGTTGCGTTTAAGGATTGGAATGGATAGAAAACATCAAAATAGGATGAAAGGAACCAAAAAGGAAGAACTAGGATGAAAAATGGGGTGTCTAGGACTGTGAACTGGTCACGCCGGTCCAGTTGGACCGGCCAAACCAGGTGAACCGGCCATGAACAGTAAAACCGGTCTGCTGGAGGTTAGTGCCGATGAACAGTATTTTCGACCTTCTAGGGGCTCGTGAGGACGCGTGGGCCATAATTTGGGAAAGTGTTCAACACGGGAAATCTTCTATTCGATGTAACGAAGATATTGGGACTGGTCTCGTGTCAATCGGACATTGTTTCGATAGTTTTCGGGGTGTCGGAAGGTTTAGGGTCGGTTTAAAAATAGTTAAAAGTTTGGAAAAATTACGAGGCTTTGATGGGAGGTTAATTAAGTAGTTATTAACCTTCTATTAAATTTGGACAGGTTTGGGAGTCCTGGTAATGGTGATCGGCTCGGGGAGCCGAATGGCACACAAATCGAGGCGGCGGCTTGGACGGTCTGTGAGTGGACCTTTTTTTCTAAATTGGTGCATGCATAAATGTTTATTATATGTTTTAAATACTTGTTTGTGATGCCATGAGTGCATTTGGATGTGTGGTTACGTATAGACACGTATTTCGAGGTTTCGGCCCTATACGGTGCCTATACGGGGCTGTATGTCTTTACTGGTCTAAATGAAATGGTTTTTGATTTACAAATGGATTATGAATATGATTTTATGTTGTTGATTTGGATGCTTGTGATTTATATAGTTTCACGTATTTCGAGGCGATTTACGTGCTTGCACGTAAATCGAGATTTTCCGGTTTTACTCTGATTTTCCATTCTTATGGTTTTGGAAATAGTTTAATGAAATGGTTTTGGATTTGAAAAGGTAAACTCGGGTTCGAGACCCATTTGCTTTACGGAATTGGGCCGGAGGCCCAGTTGGTTTACGATTCGGACCGGAGGTCCAGTTTCTATGTGGATTCGGGCCTAGCGCCCAATTATGTGTTACCAATGGTTTTTATGGTTCATGACGGTTTATGGGAACCGACATGAATCCTTAAAATGGATTTACGGGTCATGACGGTTTATGGGAACCGACATGAACCCATAAAAGGATTTTATGGTTCATGACGACTTATGGGGGCCGGGCAAGAATTCTTGAAAGATTTAAATAATGATTTCAAATGGTTTTTCATATGCCATCCTATATATATGATTGTCTCCTCCGGGGAGGGTCGTTGGCCTAGGTGGACCCCGGAGTAGTCACGGAGCACTGACTGAGTGGAGTCGCCGCCTAGTTGGGTTCCTTACTCTCAGGATGGGCATGGTTCGTTACCTCCAGGGAGGGTCATTGATCTACGGACATTGACCTGGGTGGACCCTGGAGAGACTTGGGTTTGAGACCCCGGTTAGCACACGTGTAGCTTTATTTTACCGTGACAGGTTCTCGATATGAATATAATGGATAAACATGATTTCAATTGGTTTTGGAAAATTGTGTTTATAACGATAAATGGATTTGGGCTGAGATCCCTCATATGTTCACTGTGTTATGGTTTTCTGTAAATGGTTTTGGGCAGGAGCCCGTATAACTTGTATTTACAGAATTTTGGGGCTGAGACCCTAATTGTGGATGTTTTAACATATGTGTTTGGATAAATGGTTTTACTATGCATGCATGTTTTTTAGTGGAGGGTATAAAGGTCTTTGATGAAATGTTTTTATAAATTCATTATTTTTGTCCACTCAGAGTCTTTCTGTTTTTAATACACTTCAGGTTGGATACGGTGTGGACTGTAGCAGAGATCGAGATATCGCATACCTCCTCAGGATCCTGGCGTACTCTGATAGCCCGGGAGGGCAAAGGTCGGAAGTATCCCTTGTCTGACACTCCGTGTCAGACGGGAGCAGGGTCATCCCGCGTTAATCCCGGGGGGATTGGGATGGGTCCTGTCAGCTTGGTATCAGAGCATAGGATTGCTCGTAGGATGCTTATTAGAGCGGGGTTGTCTCTATTCGAGCAACCGCGGAGATCTTGGAGTATGTATGCAGGTCGAGGATGTGATATCTCAAGGGGCTACAGTTCGTGATCAACCTGATAGTTAGGATGCCGATACGATAGTTAGTAGGACGGTATCATGGATTGTTTTGGTTCGGCATTGGATGTCGGGGTTTCCATAGTTCTGTCGTGGATGGCAGTGTGGGACCCTACGGTAAGGATGAACTTATTCGTACGTTAGATGGTGATTGTGAGACGGTTAGTTGAGATCGTTTTCATGATGTCGTAGGATCGGTTCCGACGACTGGTTATGAATTGTGATCATCGGATGGTCGAATATTGTTGAGTTGTATGATCGGATTTAGTTGAGTTAGATGGATTTACTGCAGTTGGCAGTTAGCAGCCGGATTCGAGGATCCTGATTGGACTTACGGTAGGGTTGGATTGATGTCATTATGATGTCAAGACCGCGGAGTCGGTCAGATTGTTGATTTTACTACTTTTCACAGTTGGGTTCAGAGTGACCCTAAGTGTGATTGTGGAACCCTACTTTGGGTGTATGGTTCGGAAATGTGAGTTGACGAGTGATTTGACTTGGACGACTATTCGGATTTGGATTCGTTAGTCGGTCTAGTCATGTCAGCTTTTGTTGGGACTACACTTCGCAGTCGGGGTTGTACTTATCGGTTAAACCGAGTTGGTTGTCTTACTACTTTAGTTGTGATGGATTGTTGGTACAACTACGGTCATGGATGACCTGGTAGACGACATTGGTTTAGGTGAGTTGCGACTGGTTAGTGATTGGTTGGACAAGTTATCAGGGTTAGTACTTGTCGATGGAATCCCGGAGCGGGGATACCGATTAGTTGGTACAGGCGGTTGATTCCGTTGGATGTGGAGTCTGGATATCGAGATGTCTGGTAGTTAGGTTTGCACGAGGTTGTGGTAGACGCTACTATCAATGGATGTAATTGAGTCTTATCAAGTCGAGTAGACTCAGGTTGCCGTGACGATTGTGACGATGGGATTGTCAGTCGTGACGATGATACAAGGTGTGTGAGTAACACATATGTATGAGCAGTGATTCTGGATTCGACTCGGTTACGGCTGAGTGCGATCGCAGAATGAGACGGGGACGTTCAGGGGACGTTTCCTTTTCTTGTATGCGTTATCAGGGTGACTGTACCCAGAGTTGTCGGGTACGAGGCGGCAGAGTTTCTCCTATTCGAGAAAATGTATGAGATCGTCGTTCGGTATGAGCGGAGATCCAGGGTTGTCAGTTTTGCACACGGTGTGCTGGTGTTAATGTGCTGCTACTAGTGTGGATGCCTGTGTGTTGATGCTAGTGCAGATGATAGTGCGTTGGTGCTGGTACTAGTGCTGGTGCCGGTGATTGTGATGACGTGAGTCATGAGTAGGGATGTGACTTCGTTGAGATGGGCATGTGATCGGTTTCCGTGGTCCATAGTGATTCTCAGATAGAGTTAAATTGGTTAGGGGACACGTGGTTGATGTCCGAGTATGTTGTTTCCAATCTTGTTGGAACTTCGGAATCGCAAGAGGTTGCGATTGAGGTGACGAATCGAATGCAGGTTTTCCGCATTAGTATTGGGTATTTCGACGTCGTTTTGGGTGACTTCTCAGGTTCTACCATGGTAGATGGTGGTAGATGCGGTAGATGTTGTTGGTTGCCACTAATACACTGATTGTGTATTGGTTGGTGGACCCAGATTTGATTGGGTCATCAAGTGGAGTTGAGTATATCGAAGTTTGGTGACTGAGATTTCTCATTTCCTGCTTGGTGGCAGACGAGGTTGGTTTACGTGACGTGGTGAATGCAGCGAGTTTGGTTGTATTCACATAGGATGAGTTTTGATGTCATAGTCTTGGATCATCCTTGATTCTCCTAGGTGGAATGTCAAGGATTGATACGAGGTAATTGGGGAGAACCCACAGTCTCGACCTGTCTCGTCGTTGACTGATCTATTTAAGATGTGGGAATTGGTTGAAGAACGATGTGTCAGTATGCAGATTCGTTGAGGGTGTAAGACCCTATGATCGGATCTCAGGTGGATTGTTAGATGAGTGAGCTGTGTGATCCTAGGTGGATCCGGATTTTGATGTTGAGGACTTTGGACATCGTGACGATCCTCGATCGTGACGTCTATAGTCGGTTGATATAGTAATGGATCTGGATCGTGATCTTGATGATTCAGATGGATGGCGAGTTTATCGCTCTTACTTGGATGTTGAGTTGAGGACGTTGGGAATGAACTCCTTTTCGGGGTGAATCCCGTATGGTATATTATTCAGGTTAGTAGTTTTCCGACGAGGTCGGATTTGGTCAGCCTAGATGTGTGGGTATTGGGATTGGCTTCCCTATGAAGTCAATCGAATGTATTGAGCAGGTAACCGAGAGGTTCAGTTTTGGTACGTCTCGGTAGATGTGAACTATATTTCGAGTTTTGGAATCAGATTTTTGGATGACAATTCAGAATTTGATTTTGGAACTTGAAGGAGGATTTCTGGATTTGGGTTTTGGAACCGGATTCTGGGTGACGATTCAGGATTTGATTCTGGAGCTTGACAGTGGATTTTCTTTTATGGATTTGGGTTCGGAATGGTCATTCCTAATGCTGGTTTACGAAATGATGATTTCGGATTCGAATTTGGACATGTTTATGGATATGATTTCTGGGTTTGGATTCGGGATTCCTTACGACATTGCGGATTCGGATTCGGATTTGGCAACGGATGATGGGTTGGAGTTTCGATTTGTCTAATGCTGGATTGGACAGATGAACTCCATTATAGAAACGTGTTTGGCAACGACCTAGGTGGTTGTGTTGTCGTTGTTGTTGTGGTAAGCTGATTGATGGGTAGATGTATGTACCTTGTACATTGTTCGAGGTACGATACTGGGCAGACTTGTGGTGTCTGGTAGCGGTATTCTGGTTATACCAGTGGTATGCTGGAGAGCGTGTTGGTAGTCGGATTGGTTTCGATACCATTGGATTTGTCGAGGTCGTGAACTGGACATTGGATACTGTGCACTGGGTCATGGTTTTCTAATGGGTCTAGTTACACACAGGTCGAGTCAAAGGCTTGGTTGGTATACGCATACTCAGGTTGAGTGATTTGGTGATTAGTATAACCACGATTGAGTATAGTGACAGTTTTCGATTGACGACTGTCAAGTGGTGATAGTTTGTAGGAGGTGTCAGCGTGGATCGCGGTGTGAGGTCTGATGACTCCCAGTGGGAGCAGACGCTAGGATAGATTGGTGTTGAACAAGGAACCGTAGAGTTGTTTATGTCAGTGGAAGGCTAGGTTTGACAAGTGGTGTCAATTCAGACCGTATGGCTACTGACATTCGACGTGGTCGAGTGTAGTCGATACGACGCGAGTGTTAGTGGTACGCTTGGGTACGAGTAAGTATTGTTTTGGTTAGTGGGTGTACTAATGTACATGAGTTTCGAGGCCGATTCTACTTTCCACGGGGTGGTTGTGGAATCAGAATAGTTGGAGTTTCGAGAGCGAGACTAAATAAGGAGGGAAGAACGGTTGGAATTAGGTCGGTTGGAATTTCAGGGACGAAATTAATTAAGGAGGGAAGGTTGTAACGACCCGTCCCAAATTCCATGATTAGATTAGTGACTAATCACGATTAGTGAGGCTAATCCTTGATTAGTAGAGCAAAATCGGACGAACGATGCGAAATGACCGTTTTGCCCCTAGTCGTGGCAAAACGTTGACTTTTTATTATGGCAGTCAAATGGACCTTGACCAATGACCGTGACGTAGCTTAGGACGTCACGAGTTCATAGGCAGGTGGCACGTTCAATTCTGACGTTCGAGGAAGAAGTTATGACGTTCGGAAGTTTAGGGGCATTTTAGTAATTTTGAATAAAAGGGGCAAATAGTTGACTTTTTGACCGGGATGTCCGATGGCCGAGGGCCGAGGACTATTACGTAGATAAGGACGATACGAATCCATAGACAGGTGGCACGTCGAATTCGGACGTTCGACGTCGAAGTTACGGTTCACGGAAGTTCAAGTGCATTATTGCACGAATTACGAAACGAGTTAAGTTTTGAACTTTAGTGGGGCCCAGATATTTAAGGGAGGCCCAATGGATGAGTGACAAGTGTCACCCATCCACAGGCCACCTATATTGATTCATGCATCGTGCAAACCATTCCATTTTCTCCATTTCAAACACACACAAAAACACAACCCGATCTCACCCATTTTCCTCCCATCCGTGCAACCCAAAACCCATCCACTCTTCACCCATGACCAGGCAGAGGACCAGGGAGACTGAGGAGGTTGCTGGGCGGCCAGAACCGCCGTCCACGGCGGCAAGAGGAGGAGGAACCCGTGAGGCTCTCGGTTAGTCCATTTTGACCCATTTTTCCATTTTTGTTGTTATGGTTGGTTTTTAATGGTTTTAATGAGTCCATTAGGTTGCTAGGGACATGTTAGGAAGGTTTAAGGAAGCTTGGGATGGCTGGGCAGCCATGGGTGCAGTTTTGGAAACTTGAACCGTTTGGTTCAAAATCGAACTATAGGATTTAGACGTTTTCGGTTGCGTTTAAGGATTGGAATGGATAGAAAACATCAAAATAGGATGAAAGGAACCAAAAAGGAAGAACTAGGATGAAAAATGGGGTGTCTAGGACTGTGAACCGGTCACGCCGGTCCAGTTGGACCGGCCAAACTAGGTGAACCGGCCATGAACAGTAAAACCGGTCTGCTGGAGGTTAGTGCCAATGAACAGTGTTTTCGACCTGCTAGGGGCTCGTGAGGACGCGTGGGCCATAATTTGGGAAAGTGTTCAACACGGGAAATCTTCTATTCGATGTAACGAAGATATTGGGCCTGGTCTCGCGTCAATCGGACATTGTTTCGATAGTTTCCGGGGTGTCGGAAAGTTTAGGGTCGGTTTAAAAATAGTTAAAAGTTCGGAAAAATTACGGGGCTTTGATGGGAGGTTAATTAAGTAGTTATTAACCTTCTATTAAAATTTGGACAGGTTTGGGAGTCCCGGTAATGGTGATCGGCTCGGGGAGCCGAATGGCACACAAATCGAGGCGGCGGCTCGGACAGTCTGTGAGTGGACCTTTTTTTCTAAATTGGTGCATGCATAAATGTTTATTATATGTTTTAAATACTTGTTTGTGATGCCATGAGTGCATTTGGATGTGTGGTTACGTATAGACACGTATTTCGAGGTTTCGGCCCTATACAGTGCCTATACGGGGCTGTATGTCTTTACTGGTCTAAATGAAATGGTTTTGGATTTACAAATGGATTATGAATATGATTTTATGATGTTGATTTGGATGCTTGTGATTTATATGGTTTCACGTATTTCGAGGCGATTTACGTTCTTGCACGTAAATCGAGATTTTCCGATTTTACTCTGATTTTCCATTCCTATGGTTTTGGAAATAGTTTAATGAAATGGTTTTGAATTTGAAAAGGTAAACTCGGGTTCGAGACCCATTTGCTTTAAGGAATTGGGCCGGAGGCCCAGTTGGTTTACGATTCGGACCGGAGGTCCAGTTTCTATGTGGATTCGGGCCTAGCGCCCAATTATGTGTTACCAATAATTTTTATGGTTCATGACGGTTTATGGGAACCGACATGAACCCATAAAAGGATTTTATGGTTCATGACGACTTATGGGGGCCGGGTAAGAATTCTTGAAAGATTTAAATAATGATTTCAAAAGGTTTTTCATATGCCATCCTATATATATGATTGTCTCCTCCGGGGAGGGTCGTTGGCCTAGGTGGACCCCGGAGTAGTCACGGAGCACTGACTGAGTGGAGTCGCCCCCCAGTTGGGTTCCTTACTCTCAGGATGGGCATGGTTCGTTACCTCCAGGGAGGGTCATTGATCTACGGACATTGACCTGGGTGGACCCTGGAGAGACTTGGGTTTGAGACCCCGGTTAGCACACGTGTAGCTTTATTTTACCGTGACAGGTTCTGGATATGAATATAATGGATAAACATGATTTCAATTGGTTTTGGAAAATTGTGTTTATAATGATAAATGGATTTGGGCTGAGATCCCTCATATGTTCACTGTGTTATGGTTTTCTGTAAATGGTTTTGGGCAGGAGCCCGTATAACTTGTATTTACAGAATTTTGGGGCTGAGACCCTAATTGTGGATGTTTTAACATATGTGTTTGGATAAATGGTTTTACTATGCATGCATGTTTTTTAGTGGAGGGTATAAAGGTCTTTGATGAAATGTTTTTATAAATTCTTTATTTTTGTCCACTCAGAGTTTTTCTGTTTTTAATACCTTTCAGGTTGGATACGGTGCGGACTGTAGTAGAGATCGAGATATCACATACCTCCTCCGGATCCTGGCGTACTCTGATAGCCCGGGAGGGCAAAGGTCGGAAGTATCCCTTGTCTGACACTCCGTGTCAGACGGGAGCAGGGTCATCCCGCGTTAATCCCGGGGGGATTGGGATGGGTCCTGTCACAAACACCGTTTCCTTTCAATTGATTAGTTAGGAAGCTTCGTATGCTCATCCTAAAGATGATTTCGCAATTAATTTCACAAGAACTCACCTCAAACACCACGACTCCAAGCTCAATTTTTCTGGCCATCCACCACGTCCGTCCATGGCCCTAGGTGCTTCGAAGTTTGCAACATTTGATCTGGATCGACTAACTAAGGTCCCAGAAAGCTTATTCGAACCTCAATTAGGCATGGGCTGGCCTTAAACCGAATTTTGAATTTGAATTAATCAAAAACCAGTTTCGGGTTTTCTGAACTCTCCCTCACCATTTTCACTCATTTTCTTCCTTTCTCAATCTCAGAACCCTTCTCTCAGCACCTTAATCACCTTCCCGTTCACAAATCCACTCAGTTGGGCCTTGGAAAGGCTGATCAGGCGTGGGAAACAATTCTGTTTTCTTCCCATTTCAGAAACACAACGGCAGGGAATGCACTGCCCACACTCTCCTGCATCCCACTCAACACATAAACAATTTCATTCTTAATTAAACAACTCCTCAGCCCATAAATTACATAAACAATTCACCCCCGTGCACTGATCATGAAGTATTCCCATACACGGTTGTCCCTGTTCAAACAGTACCCCTGTGAAATTACTATTTTGCCCTTGTGCAGAAAATTACCAAAATGCCCCTCACGCATCCAGACCCGTAACTTGGTCATTCAGACTCCGATCGACACGTGCCGCCTATTTACGGACTCAGGGCATCGAGACCTTCCTAACGCTCCTTGGCCCTCGGCCATCGGACCTCCCGGTCAAAAAGTCAACATTTTCCCCCTTTTCGTCCAAATTACGAAAATGCCCTTTAACTTCCGAACATCATAACTTTCACCCCGAATGTTGGAATCGAACGTGCCACCTGTCTATAGACTCGTGACGTCCCAAATTATGTCAGGGCCATCGGTCAAAGTCTATTTGACCGTCCGAATAAAAAATCAACATTTTACCCACGATTAGGGGCAAAATGGTCATTTTGTCTCGTTCGTCCGATTTCGCCCAACTAATCACTGATTAACCCCGTTAATCATGATTAGTTACTAATCTAATCTAGAATTCCGGGATGGGTCGTTACATGAACCCCCTCCACGACCTGCGGAAGACGTTGCGAGAGATGCGGAGAATTCTACGATTGAGCGAGCCCAACATCTAGGGGTTACTACGTTTAGTGGTGGGGCAGACCCTGAGGAAGCCCACAGGTGGATTACTCGACTTGAGTTGATTTTCGCAGTGATGCGATGCCCCTGGAGGATCGAGTGTTGTTAGCCACTTTCTTGTTGGATGGTGCAAGGTATGAGTGGTGGTATACCCTTGAATTGTCGGGATGGGATGCCCACACAGTGAATTGGGAGACTTTTCGTGAGCAGTTCCTTGATCAGTACTATCCCCGCTCATTCCGCGTTGCCAAGAAGGCCGAGTTTCTACAGCTTAAACAAGGGAGCATGATAGTAGCCGAGTATGAGCAGAGGTTCCAGATGTTATCTTGTTTTGCTCCTGGTTTTGTGGCCACGGAAGCTGAGAAGTGTCGCAGGTTTGAACTGGGCTTCCGAGGAGAGATTCGAGCTATTGTGATGGCTGGATCATTTGCTACCCTCAGAGAGTTATCAGCTGCTGCAGTGAGGGTGAAGGCTAGTTTGCTAGCACAACCACAATTCTCGAGTGGTGTGCGACGCCGAGAGTTTTCTTTTTCTGACGCATCGAGTCAGAGGGCCCCGAAGTGGGGCAGTTACAGTGGTACTTCATCCGCGGGTGGTGCTCGATTTGGTAGACCGGGCAGTTTCCAGGGTTCCGGATTCTGAGTAGCTAGAGCACAGCCAACTCCCCTGGCTATTGCAACATCAGTTGCTTCCACTGGGAGGCAGAGTGGGGGACTTAGTCGAGATGTTTGCTATTACTGTGGAGAGCGAGGTCACATCCAATGAGAGTGTCCGTCGTTACCCCAGGAGGGTGGCGTAGGCCGAGGTATGGCGGAGGCCGAGGTATGGCAGAGGCCTAGGTCACTTTCGGATCCCGAAACATATTGAGACGATGTCCGATCGACTCGAAACAAGTGCCAAAATGTTCGTTACATCGAATACTTTAAAAGTCGTGTTGGAAACTTCCCCAAAAGATTCATCAAACGCCCTCACGCGCCGCCCAAAGAGGCTGCGCGTGGGATTCCACGC
Source organism: Prinsepia uniflora (assembly GCA_032719365.1). NCBI lineage: Eukaryota > Viridiplantae > Streptophyta > Magnoliopsida > Rosales > Rosaceae > Prinsepia > Prinsepia uniflora. The sequence continues at coordinate 66,868,415 of CM064868.1, read as the reverse complement.
ACTGATACTGTTCACCGTGTTCAACCTGTGTTCAACCGGTTCAGGCCGGTCAAACAGTCCGGCCGGTTCAACTGAACCGGCATGGGCGGTTCACTATCAAATTTTCATCCGTTTTTCATCCTTTTAAGTCCTATAGCATCGTCCTATTCATTCTGATCGACTTAGCTAATAGAATCATAACTTAAAGACCAAAATCTTACCTTCCCGAATCGATGAAAATCAGGCCACTGTTCCTTCATCGTGTTCTTTGATTTTGGCCACTAACGTCCTTGATTCTAACCTCAAACAGTCTCTGGCACCTCAAGAGACATTATTCAATCGTCAAAACCACAAAACAAATGTTAAATCTAAAATTACCATTCTCGAATTTAAACCAAGGCTCATGGATTTCCAAGCTTACCTTCCTCCTCCGTTGTCGTAACCACCGCTTATGGCTTCCACTCTCATCGCCCTAACCTCTCCTTTCTTTTTAATTTAGAAACCATGAGCAAAAGAGGTCATTTGAGAGGTTGAATGGATTGGGTTTCACGATCACACCCGGTCTCTGTTTTCACGATTACTGAGCCACTGTCGTGGACGGCCCTTCCACGGTGGCACCACCATCCTCGATCACCTCCTCAGCCACTACTTCCCCGACCAGCAATGAAAATGGTGAGCTTGGTAAGAATCTGGGTCCAGGGTCACCCACTACACACACACTCTTTGTTTTCCAACAACCCGTGCAAACCCTGTCTGTTTTCTCCATTTTCTCCTCACTGTCTTCTCCTTTATTCTTCGCTTTTCCCCTCTAATCTCTCTGGTTTTCACTCAAACACCCATCACCAGCACTGAGCTCACATAATAGAACCATAATGCATGATTCACTCTGGTTTCTCACTCCATCACACACAATACCCGTGCCCGTGTTTATTGGTCGTCCAAAACAATGGGAGAATGCTGGAACCAACCAGAACCTCCCCATGTGTCCCAATCTCCCAATCTGATGCATAATATCCACTACAGTAGGGACAGATGTCCTCATCCTGCTGGGCACAGATCCCTAGACAGCAAAAGACCATTTTACCCCTCGCACGTTTAGACCGATAGTTAATTCGTCCAAAGTCCGATGATAACGTGCCGCCTGTCGTTGTACTCAGGGCATCGAGACCTACATAACATTCCTCTAAATACGTGAAAATTCCATGTTGTGTGAAAAGTCAACAAATTTCCCCCTTTTAAACCAAATTACCAAATTACCCTTAAGCTTCCGAACGTCATAACTTTTTCCTCGAAGGTCAGAATCGGACATGCCACCTGACTATGAACTCGTGACGTCCCGAACTACGTCATGGTCATCGGTCAAAGTCCATTTGACCGCTCGAACAAAAAGTCAACATTTGTGCCCATTCCAAGGGCAAAATCATCATTTCGCACCGTCCGTCCGAAAGCAGCCAACTAACTACCGATCAACTTCGCTAATCCTTCATTAACTACTAATCTAATCCCGATTTCACGGGCTGTTACACTTCCGGTTGAATACGGTGTGGACTGTTGCAGAGTACGGGACATTACATACCTCATCCGGATCCTGGCGTACTCTGGAAACATTTGAGCTAAAGGTTTTAATTTTCCCTGGTCTGACACTCCGTGTCAGACGGGATCAGGAGTGTTACTCGTTAATCCCGCGGGGATTGGGGACGGGTCCTGACATCGTTGGCCTGGGTGGACCCAAGAGTAGTCACGAAACACTAACTGAGTGGAGTCGCCCCCGTTGGGTACCTACCTCTCAGGAAGGCTTGGATTGTAACCCTCAGGGAGGGTCATTGATCTGTGGACATTGACCTGGGTGGACCCTGAGGAGACTTGGGCTTTGAGACCCCAGGTAGCACGCGCGTAGCTTTAGAAACCATGATAGGATTGGTTATGTGATTCATACGTATATGTTATATGATATACTGGTTTTGGGCTGAGTCCCACATGGATTTGGGCAGTGGCCTGTATAATTGGTTCCATTTACGATTTTGGGCTTAGTTCCCACGTATGGTTCTTTTGGATAAATGGTTTTCGAATGCATGCATGCTTTTTAGTGAAGGGTACAAATATCTTTTGTGAAAATGTTTTTGTTAAAATATTGTTTTGTCCATTCAAATCTTTTAAATGTTTTGACTGCCCTTTAAGTTGATCGGGGATGCGGGCTGAAGCAGAGACCAAGACATCACAAACCTCATCCGGATCATGGCGTACTCTGAAGCCCAAAGCTGGCTAAAGTTGGAATTTCTCTTGTCTGACAATCCGTGTCAGACGGGATCAGGAGCGTCCCGCGTTAATCCCGGGGGGATTGGGACGGGTGCTGACATAGAATGCATTAGTTGATATATTCCAGTGATCTAGGTCAAACTTGAAGAAACCAATTGTATTGAGATGGAGGTGAACTACAAACACTTAGAAAGTAAATTCTTAGATGCTTGAAATTAGTAGTAAATTACAGGTGCCGAAAGTTCAACTATCTTCTACAGAATAATCATGAGTTGGCAGGCTGATCGAGAGACCATCAACTAGATGAACATCCGTTAGAATTATGCCATAAATTGGAAGATTAGTCAGAACGATGTGATGATATCTGGGTGTGGGTGTATGAGTGTCTCAAAGAATGGTTTAGGGGCAGTCAGAATGAGTTGGGTGTTAGGTGGCCTTCAAAACAAGTTGTGAAAGCAAGTCTGGTTAAAGTGTGGTGATCGAGAAGTCTTCAAAGTTGAACTTGGGATACAAGTCAGGGTGGATAAGAGTTTGTTGTTCTTAGAGTAAGAACTGAGAATGGGATGCGAGGAGAACATAATCTTGATACTAGATTAGAACAAACAGGTTTTACCAAAAATGCGAGCTTTTAAGAACAAAGAAATTTTTGAGAATTTGCATTTGTTTAAATTGATTGAGTTTGATCAATTTGTGTTCGTTCGATCAATTTGTGTTCGTTCGATTGAGTTGTTGGTTGTTTTTTAAGAAGATGATTTGTTTTTTTATAGGTAGCATGTGAGTGATATTTGTTGACACGTGGATCCATGCATGCTTCTTCCTTGCGACGACTTTGTCGCATCTCTCCTTTATTTTCTAATAATTTTCGGCGTCGTGCCAGTGTTATTGCGTCAATCATGCTAGCTGAATTTAGGCCTAGGATGAATGGCGTCTTTAATTTGCTAACTTCTTATTCTCAGTCCATAGTAGATTTTTTTGGAACATAAATAATTAATAATATCCATATTAAATTGCAGTGTAACTATCGCCAATATTATTATATCAAAAATAGAGAAGATGGGTTAACTTTTGGATCCCTACTCATTCTCAACCAAAATTGCTGCTTCGTAGTCAAATTAGTCAAAGCAGTTTTACAAGACACCACGTGGCCGTCACGGAAATCTCTAAGACCCCAAACCCCTAAGACCTCTATTTATCTTAGTCGCTTCCTTCTCTAGCACTTCTCTCCTCATTTTCCCCTCTTGAAGCTCTCTTCCAAAAATCCCTCATGAAAATATAATTTACAGTTAATTAAAAAAAAAGCAACTCTCTCTTCGTCCTCGCTTCCTCTCCACTGGTGAATCATGGATGATCGTATGGTCTCCGACAACCTCAACACCATTCTCTCTGAGCAGGGAACAAAGCTCATGGCGGTTAAAACCCTAGACTCCGACCTTGACTTCACCTTCAAGCTCTAAATGCAGGAAGCCATGACTACCTCTCTCGCTCTCAAACCCTCATTTTCCTCGACTTCGAGTTCCCGTGACTCCCCACCTCCTTTGCCGCCCCATGATGCCGTCCTCGACTTAGCCGCCACGTTCTTGCTCGAGGACATCGAGCAATTCACGTAGGAGCGCGATGATCACGAGCGCACCGTTATGGAAATGATGAAGGTGAGGGAAGATCTCAATCGTTGGATTCACGATCAGAAGTTTGCCATCGACCTCCACAATGTGAAGGAGAACGATTATCGGTGGCCGTACGATAACGACGGCTCCTCGTCTTTTTTGCCGTCTCCAAAGGCTGCGGCGGCAGAGGTGACTGAGAATTTGAGATTGTATTGCAAGGATTTGGTGAGCGAGGAGATGCTTAGAGATATGAAGGTGGTGGTGGCTGGGGCTAGTGTCGCGATCTGTGACCCGGGAAATAATCTGATATTCGAGGCCAGGAAGAATCTAAAAGCGGTGGTTGATGGTGTGGTGCTGAGTAATGAGGCTGCGGAGTTGGAAGCAATCGTCGAAGGGCTTAACAAAGCCCTCACTCTGGACTTGAAATCAGTGACCTTTTATTGTGATAACTACATGGTTTATCAATATGTGAGGCTGCGGAGTTAGGGATAGCCCTCACTCAAAAATTAATGTTTAGTTAATTTGTGTTTATGCTCAATTGTTAATTATAGTAGCGTTGACTGTGACTGGTGCACCTTTTTTGTTTGCATAAAATATTGGGTATTTGCTTAGACAAGGGGATAAATAGAGTGGGAATTTGACTATTTTGAATGCTGGGCAGAAATTGGGGGATTTATTAGCTGTGGGCTTGTTTGGGGGCAAAAGGGTTTGTGTGGAGGAAAACTTATTGGAGATTGAACTGCAATGGTTTGAGTAGTGTGACGAATGTAATTGAATTGTAAAATTCTTATCTTAGACATCACTAAGTTGTTTGCTTGTTGGTGTATGATTCATTGGTTGGGTTACCAGGAAGTATGAATTTTGACGATGTTTGACCAATCACTTGTGTAGGGGCCATAGGGGGAGAGTGAGTTAGTCACTGTGCAAACGCAATGTGAAATGGTTTAATTTTTTGGAGTTTGCTAGTTTGGCTTTATGCAAAAGCTGCAAGGTTATACTTGGGAGAGTTAACATAATTTTTTATGAACCTATCCCTAACTTTCGAAGTGGAGGGTTAACACTTCCTCCACAAAGTTAATTGTTATTGATGCAGAAATCATCCGGTTCTGTAAAATCCCTTCTTGATCCCTTCACACAATAACGAAAATCAAACGGGGTTAAGGTTGAATCCCGGGGGGTGGGGTTCAACCATAAACGCTTCGATTCTTAAGTCAATTTTCTGAGAGAATAAACCGACAGAGTGTTTGTAGAAGTTTTTTTATTACCTTTGGAAGTGAGATGAGTCCTTTTATTTATAGTGATGAAGCCTTGAGGGTCATGGAGCATCTAACTGGTTGAAGGAGAAAGTGTTAAATAAGTGATTGTACATACTGTAATCACTTATTTATTAATAAATAAATAATTCGTTCGTAAGTTATTTATTAACTGTATTGATCTGATCATTTAATATATTTAACTGATAAATATACTAAATTAATGTGGAGATCGTAACGTGTCGATGTCGATTTTACCAAAGGTAATATTGGCATTATGGGAATTGTTAGCTACGTGGCAGCTCCATAATTTTTCGGTGATTTATAGTTCCACAAATGCCCCCACATCGTTTAGGAATTCAAGGAATCCTAAGGGTTGTAATTTTTATGGGAGTAGGACTTCGATTTGCTTCGAGCGATGGAAATTCTAATTGAGCTCGACTTGTCCCAATAACAAGTTTTTGGGCTTGAAATCTCATTTTCAGTTGATCCTTGAAGCCCAATCAGTAATTAGGGCTTGTTTATTTTTCTTTATTTAAATGAAGGCATGTGGCCTTTATTTCCAATAAAGAAAATAAAACCCTAGTTTTGGTTTACTGCTGGGGAAATCAGACCGCCATCGTCAGGTTGCTGTTGTGGTCGAAAGTGAGCCTCAATTTGTGAAGCTAGGGGTTCTTCTTTTACTTTGTATTTCTTCTCCTGCTACTCTTATTTTTTTTTTTAGATTGTAGAAGTGTCTGTAGAAGAAATCTTGGGAGGAGGAATTGATGAAGCTACCAAGTAAAAAGGACTCTGCTGGAGAGTGTTGTTAAAAAGAAAGCTGGCGTGTAATGACCAGTCCCGAATTATCGGGATTAATTAAGAATTAATGACGGATTAGCGAGACTAATCGGAAATTAAACGAGGATTAACGGACGTTCAGGGCGAAATGACGATTTTGCCCTAGAATGGGCGAAACGTTGACTTTTTGTTCAGGCTGTGAAATGGACTTTGATCGATGACTGTGACGTAGTTTAGGACGTCACAAGTTCATAGAAAAGTGGCAAGCCCGATTCCAACGTTCGAGGAAGAAGTTATGATTTTTGGAAGTTCAAGGGCATTTTGGTAATTTTGTTGAATATGAGTAAATAGTTGAATTTTGACTCGGGAGGTCTAATGGCCGAGAGACGAGGACCGTTACGTAGATCGAGATAATACGAATCCATAAACAAGCGGCACGTCGAATTTGGACGTTCAACGGAAAAGTTACGGTTCACAGAAGTTCGAAGGAACTATTGCACGAAGTTCGTGACGGATTGACTTTGTCCTAAGTGGGGCCCAGATATTTGTCACTGGCCCAATGGATGAGTGACAAGTGCCATCCATCCACTGGCCACCCCTTTTTTATTCATGCATATTAGTTCATCTTCTTTGTTTCTTCATCCAACCCGATCTCACCCAAAACCACCCATCGACCATTTTCATCTTTGTTGCTGGACTGAGAGAGAGGATTAGAGTGAGAGGCTAGAGGTGGCTGGTGATGGGAGGATTGCCGTGGACGGCGGCGAGGGCTCTGGAAACCAGGTAACCACCCGATTACCCGGTTAGACCCAAATTCCCTTTTAATTCGATTTTGACATTATGGATAGTTTTGGATGATTAGGATGAGCTTATTGGGTTGTTGGGAAGTTAATAGGACAATTTTGAGGGTGGTTCACAACTAAGGAAGCCCTGAGGGTGGCCGGGAAAACAGAGGTCGTGCGGTCCTTTGTACATGGGTAGGTTTTGAATGTTTATCTTGATGATTGGAATAGGTAGGAAATGAGAAAAATAGGAAGATTGGGATTGGATTAGAAGGGATTGGACGAAAATTGGAGAAGATATAGGGCCAGACCGGTCACGCCGGTCCAACTGGACCAGCCGAATCAATGAACCGGCCGTCGAGAGGAAGAACAAGCCATTGTGCAGTGGCGCATGAGGCCCACACGTAGGGCAGTATCAGGGTGCGTGTGGGCGCGTGGTGAGGCTTTTGGGGGTGGTTCCAACATGTAATTTCATCTATTCGATGTAACGAACATTTTGGGACTAGTTTCGTGTCAATCAGACATCGTCTCGATATAGTTCGGGCTGTCTGAAGGTCTAGGTTGGCGTTTAAAAATAGTTAAAAATTCTAGAAAATTACGGGACTTTAGTGAGGGGTTATTTAAATAGTTAGTAACCCTTTAAATTAATTTGGACAGGTTCGGGAACCCCGGAGGCGACGATTGGGCCGGCAAAGGCTTATGGTGCGCATATCGAGGCACGACTTCGGACGGTCTGTGAGAGGACCTTTCTTTCGAACTTGATGCATGTATAAATGTTTTATAAGTATTTTAATATATGTTTTATGATTCCATGAGTGCATTTGTTTGTAGTAGCCTAGGATTTACGTATTTGCACGTATTTTGAGATTTCCGATTTTATACGATGCTTATACGTGCTAGGTTTTCAATGAGGGTTTAATGAATTGATTTTGGATTTGGAAATATGAAATCGGGCACGAGACTCATTTGATTTACGAACTCTCGGACTTGGAGTCCATTTGATTTGACGAGGAATCGGACCAAGAGTCCTTTTGAGTTATACTATCGGGCCGAGGGCCCCGTTGGTTTACTATTTGGGCTTAAGGCCCATTTGAACTATGATATCGGGCCTGAGTCCCAGTTGGTTATAATATCGGGATTAGGGCCCCGTTGGTTTATGGTTTCGAGCTTGAGGCCCTGTTAGTTATGATATCAGGCTAGAGGCCTAGTTGATTGTGAAATCGGGCTTGAGTCCCAGCTCGATTTATGAAATGAGAATTCAGGCATGAAACCCTGTTGAACTGTGGATTTAGGACGATGCCAGTGAAATTGATTTGAATCGGATTCGAGAAATCCTATTGAGATGAATCGGGTATGAGACCCAGTTGAAATATGTTTTGAGAAAGAAAGAAAGTGTTTTGGAAATGTATGAAACCCTCCATATGATTATATGGTCTCCTCCAGACGTCGACCTAGAGAGTCACGATCCACAGACCAGAATGGTTATCCACATAGGGATCCCGTTCCAGGAGTGGAAGTTATGATGTGGTCCTGGACCAGATTCCGGAGAGATGTTCAGACTAGATTCGGAGATAGAGCTCGGACTAGATCCAGAGATAGAGCCTCCTAGATGGAGAATTCCTGGGGGAAGACTCGGAGTGAGACCCCGAGTGGTGTGCACACTAGTATAGATATGATGAATCGTGACATATATCGGGGATGTGTTCCCTAGGGGCTGTGTGCCCCGAGTTGGCCTCTTCTCGGAAGTACTGCGGATGGGTTATACGTATGAGTACGTATGTGATTCTTATGGAAAGTGATTTGGGGCGAAGACCCCGTATTAGATGTTTTGGTATTTCACTGAGAACAGTTTTGGGTTGAGACCCACATTTACTCCATTTGAGCAGAGTCCCACTTGTGTTGATTTGGCCTGAGTTCCCATGTATTGATTTCAGGTTTTAAAATTGTGATTTCGGGTCGGAGACCCATAAAAGGTTTTTATGGTTCATGACGGTTTATGGGGACCGGACATGAACCCTTGAAAAGTTTTGAGAATGTTTTCAAATAGTTTTATGAACGTTTGATAAATGATTTTTGAATGCATGCATATGCTTTTAGTGAAGGGCATAAATGATCCTTGTGTAAATGTTTTTAATGAAATGCTTATTTTGTCCACTCACATTTTTCGTGGTTTTAATGCCCTTCAGGTTGATCGCGGATGTGGGTTGTAGCAGAGATCGAGACATCACACTCCTCCTCCTACAATCCTGGCGTACTCTAGAATCCCCAGTGAGGGCTAGAGACGGAATTTTTCCTGGTCTGACACTTCGTGTCAGACGGGATCAGGCACGTCCCACGTTAATCCCGGGGGATTTAGGACGGGTTGTGACATGGCGAGCCCCGCTTTCTGTCGCTGTCGGTTGGCTGGGGTGGCGATGCTGTGTGGGGTGGGTGCAGCAAGTCCTGTCAGCAGATAGCAGGGAGCTGACATCAGTGGGAGGCTACAGTTTTTGGCGCGTGCTAGTGAAGGCGGACCTCGCATGGCTGTGCAGGTTTTTTTTTTTGTGTAGACGTCGCTTCCTTTTGTGGTAAAATATATATTATATATTTATTATATGTTATAAAATGTATATATATATTGTTTTGTTGTTTTCGCTCTTTTGTGGATTTTAGGAGTTGTTGGTGTCCAATTGTAACGAGTTAAGCGGTGGTGCGCTCTACTTTCTGAGACGGTCATTTCAAGATACATGGATGGATGCTTCCAGTAGGATCTCAAACAGCTAAATTTTTTGGGGTAGCAGTAGTAAGGCCATCTAGCGGCGTGTCCCAAATCTTTCTGGAGTTGTCGACTTCAAGAGCTGACGAAGTTGACATCAAGAAGCCCTCACGCTGGACTTGACATGTCGAGGGGTGATTGCCTTGATGCATCGTGGGACGATTTCCTTGATGCGTCGCGGGACGATTTCCTTGATGCGTCGTGAGGCGATTACATTGATTCTTCGCGAGCGATGTGTTGCTTTGTGTGTGAAGGCTTGGCTACTTCACGGGCTAAATGCATTATTGCTTTATGAGCAAAGGACTTGATGCTTCAAACGAAGATGTTGACGCTCATCGAACGAATGCATTGACACTTCGCGGGGCGAGTGCGTGGATTGCTTCATGGGTGAAGGCGTTGACATTTTTGGTTGTAGACATTGATGCTTCACGAGCCAAGGTACTGGCACTTCGTGGGATGAAGTCTTGGCTGCTTCCTTGGGTGACGATTTTGACGCTTCACGAGTGAAAGATTGAAGTACTTTGCTTGGTAGAGGCTTGGAGTGCTTTGCAAGGAAAACGCTTGGGGTGCTTCAATTGGTGAAGACTTAGGGGTGCTTCGCATGGTGAAGGCTTGGAGTGCTTCGCGATGCAAAGGCTTGGAGTGCTTCATGTGGTGAAGTCTTAGAGTGCTTCGCGTGACAAAAACTTGAAATGCTTCGCGGGGCGAAGGTTTTGAGTGCCTCGCGAGGCGAAGGCATAGAGTACCTCGTGGGGCGAAGGCTCAGAGTGCTTCGTGGGGCGAAGGCTTAGAGTGCTTCGCGTGACGAAGGGTTGGAGTACTTCGCGGGACGAAGGCTTGGAGTGCTTCGTGGCACGAAGGTTTGGAATGCTTGGCGGGGCGAATGCTTAGAATGCTTCGCGTGGCGAAGGCTTGGAATGCTTCGCAAGGTGAAGGCTTGGAATGCTTCGCGGGGCGAAAGCTTAGAGTGCTTCACGGGGTGAAAGCTTGGAGTGCTTCGCAGGGTGAAGGCTTGGAGTGCTTCTCGGGGCAAAGACTTGGAGTGCTTCGCGGGGCGAAGGCTTGGAATGCTTCACGTGGCGAAGGCTTGGAGTGCTTCGCGGGGCGAATGCTTGAAATGCTTTGCATGGTGAAGGTTGAAAGTGCTTTGCATGACGAAGGCTGAAAGTGCTTCACATGGAGAAGGCTGAAAGTGCTTCGCATGGCGAAGACTTAGAGTTTTCATTGGTACGCAACACTGTCTAAATAAAATCTCAAGTTTGTTGATAATTTTGTTGAGGAAAATATACAACGAAACAAAATCGAATATGGATTGTACTGACGTTGTTCACCTTCGCAAGGTCTGTAGCTATGATAGGTGCGTCATAGCAGTTGTGGTGGGCTTACCACCCAGTATCATCGGCCCTCTCTTGGTTTGTAAGACCCGTGTCCTAGAGGGAACGGTGAACAATCCCACATTCCTGCGAGGGGGAATGGTCTGGGAGAGGATGGTGGCGTGCCTTAAAGGTGTAGGCACACACCTATCTAACACTAGGCCTTTTGGGAGCTCAAGTGGCTATGGGGGGGATTGGAACCCCAAAGTTAAGCGAGTTGAGGCTGGTGCAATTCCATGATGGGTGACCCCCTAGGAAGTTGCACCATGAGCTCCCGAAAACAAAACCCTGAGGGCGAGGCCCAAAGCGGACAATATGGTGCTAGATGAGTTAAGTCCTGACCAAGAAGGGTCGGGTCCTCACAGAATGGTATCAGAGCCAGACCCCGACCGGGAAGTGTGCCAGCGAGGACGCTGAGCCCTAAGGGGGCTGGATTGTAAGACCCGTGCCCTGGAGGGAACAGTGAACAATCCCATATTCTTGCGAGGGGGAATGGTCTGGGAGAGGATGGTGGCATGCCTTAAAGGTGTAGGAACACACCTATCTAGCACTAGGCCTTTTGGGAGCTCAAGTGGATTTTGGGGGTATTGGAACCCCAAAGTTAAGCGAGTTGAGGCTGGTGCAATTCCATGATGGGTGACCCCCTGGGAAGTTGTACCATGAGCTCCCGAAAACAAAACCCTAAGGGCTAGGCCCAAAGCGAACAATATGGTGCTAGATGAGTCGGGTCCTGACCGAGGAGGGTCGGGTCCTCACATGGTCGCCTTTGATGGGCACTATGCTTGTGAATCAAGTTTTATCCTTTATTTGATTGTAGATTTGGTGGACGGGCAAAGAGAACTGCATGTTATGCTTCGTACAGATGAAAGTGTTGAAAGACGGGTTACCTTGTGTTTGTTAGCCTTCTTAGCTGAGTCCATGTGGTTGACGTCGTCCTTGGGCTGCACAAACTTCTTTGGAGGAAGTTCACCTTCCTCAATTTAGTTTGTGGCATACGTGGTGTTCTTTTCATCATCCCAACATGCATGTCATTCTTCTAAGGATAACATCTTGGTGAGACTTTGGGCCTTGCTTATGACGATGTCTTCGTAAAGTTGGTTTTCGCGTGGTATGCCTTGCTTGAATGCCATGGCGGCCACGACGTTACTGCACCCTACAATACGGGATTTTTCTTCGCAATACCTTCAGATGTATTGTGTAAGACCAGGTCTTTGAAGCAAGAACGGCGAGCAAGACCCGTGAGCTTGAGAAGCAAGAACGGTGAGCAAGACCCGTGAGCTTGGAAAGGTAAGATCGGTGAACGATCCCACATCTCTCGGGGAGGGAAAGGTGAAGTACCTTATATGTGTGGGCACGTATCTATCTAACACAAGGCCTTTTGGGAGCTCAGTGGCTTTGGGGGGGATTGGAACCCCAAAGTTAAGCGATTTGAGCCTGGTGCAATCCCATGATGGGTGACCTATTGGGAAGTTGCACGTGTGCTCCCGAAAACAAAACCGTGAGGGCTGGGTCCAAAGCGGACAATATTGTGTTAGATGGGTCGGGTCGTGACAGAATGGTATTAGAGTCGAACCCTGACCGGAAGTGTGCCAGCGAGGACGCTGGGCCCCAAGGGGGGTGGATTGTAAGACCAGGTCTTGGAAGCAAGAACGGTGAGCAAGACCTGTGAGCTTGAGAAGCAAGAACGGTGAACAAGACCCGTGAGCTTGGAAAGGTAAGATCGGTGAACGATCCCACATCGCTCGGGGAGGGAAAGGTGAAGTACCTTATATGTGTGGGCACGTATCTATCTAACACAAGGCCTTTTGGGAGCCCAGTGGCTTTGGGGGGGATTGGAACCCCAAAGTTAAGCGATTTGAGGCTGGTGAAATCCCATGATGGGTGACCTACTGGGAAGTTGTACATGTTCTCCCAAAAACAAAACCGTGAGGGCTGGGCCCAAAGCGGACAATATTGTGTTAGATGGGTCGGGTCGTGACAGAATGGTATCAGAGTCGGACCCTGACCGGAAGTGTGCCAGCGAGGATGCTGGGCCCCAATGGGGGTGGATTGTAAGACCATGTCTTGGAAGCAAGAACGGTGAGCAAGACCCGTGAGCTTGAAAAGCAAGAACGGTGAGCAAGTCCCATGAGCTTGGAAAGGTAAGATCGGTGAACGATCCCACATCGCTCGGGGAGGGAAAGGTGAAGTACCTTATATGTGTGGGCACGTATCTATCTAACACAAGGCCTTATGGGAGCTCAGTGGCTTTGGGGGGGATTAGAACCCCAAAGTTAAGCGATTTGAGCCTGGTGCAATCCCATAATGGGTGACCTACTGGGAAGTTGCACGTGTGCTCCCGAAAACAAAACCGTGAGGGCTGGGCCCAAAGCGGACAATATTGTGTTAGATGGGTCGGGTCGTGGCATATTGCCGCAAGGTTTCCCTGGACCTCTTTCGGATGGTGAAGATGTGGTCATCCTTGACTTTGAAGGTATGAAGCTATGAATACTTCATTACGAAGGCTAGGGCCAGTTCTTCGAAGGAAACGATCGATCTCCATGGAATTTGGTTGAACCAGGTTGTTGCTTGACCTTGCAGTGAGGCCTGGAAAACTTTGCACATGATCGCGTCGTTGTGCCTGTGAGGTACTATGACCCCCCGATAGTAATTGATGTGCTTTGTTGGGTTGAAGGTTCCTTTGTACTAATTAAAGTTGGGAGTTGAAAATTGTTGCGGGAACGGCTCCTCCTCAATGTCCCTCATGAGCGGCGAAGATAATGACGTCTGAATTTGGCGTCAAAGGTCATCCTCTAAGTCTTTATTGCGTTGAACTTCCTGGAAGCATCGACCTAGCATCCTTTGGAAGTCGTCAGCGTACAATGGAACTTCGTGGCGTGGATTTTCTTGCCGGGTCAAATGGTGTCGACTCACTAGAGTTGCAGCTGGCATGGCACTCGGGCGAGCTGGCGAGTAAGTCTCATCCTCCTCGCTGCAATAGTCCGTGCTTCTAGAGTCATGGCGGATTCGTCCATTCGAGTTGGTGTGTGATGCCTGGGAGACTGCTTGCTGCCGTCGTCTGTTGCACGGGTATTCAATGCCCGAAAGTTCTCTAGGGCGTCCTCCAAGTCGCACTCGAGCTAGAGGTCTCAGTCGGTCTTAGCCTCTTGCTCTGGGGGTGCAGCTTTCTTCCCCTGAGTTGCTCAGCGATGTGATTTGGGACATTGTCTGGTAGCGAACGTGCTCCTTGCTAACGCGCCTCGGGACGTCCCTTGGTGCCCCCACGAGGTTCATTGCACTTCTCAGAGGTGCTGGATTTTCCGATATCTCCCAACAGTTGTTTTAAGAGCTCTGATTGGGCCCGAACATGGTTACTCAGCTGCTCTACCTGCTGAGTTAGTTCAAGTCGTTGAGGCGAGCCCCGAGATGTTTGCTCGTGATGATCAGCATGTCGGGGCACATGTCGCGCACCTTCAGACAAATGCGATGAACCTTGTCCCCCGGGTGCCTGGGTGTCGGCCTGTGGATTGCCCATGGCATCCAAGTGCCTTTTTAGGTCCATGTCGGTAGAGAGCTGATTTGGGACTCTTAGAGATGTCTCTCCCGCTAGCAGCTCGTCTGTTTGTTGAAAAAGCGTTACGCCTACCCCTGTCAAAGGTGGGGGATTCTCAGTAGCAGAAGGTATGGGGAACGTTCTAAAACTGAATGCAGACATCCAATCTGGCATTCCGAATAGCGGGTGGATTAATGTGTGGCTTGGACCGTGCAGAAAACGCGAAAAGTGGTTCCTCCAAAATCTCAGGGAGCGGTTCACTCACGACAACAATCGTAACAGCGGATGTGGTTTCCTTGAAGGCTTGTGCGGATAAACGTGTTCTGGCCATGTGAGGAATGGTAAGTGTCGAAAGTAGAAAGGAGTTTTTTCGAGGAAAAACTAAGGAGCACGCTTTGAATATTTCTCAAATCAGCTCTCAACGAAAGCACCAGTTGTTGATGCAGAAATCGTCCGGTTCTGTAAACTTCCTTCTCGATTCCTACACACAATAACGAAAATTAAACGGAGTTAAGGTTGAATCCTAGAGGGGAGGTTGTTCAACCGTAATCGCTTCGATGCTTAAGTTATTTATTAACTGTATTGATCTGATCATTTAATATATTTATCTGGTAAATATATTAAATTAATGCGGAGATCGTAACATGTCGATGTCAATTTTACCAAGGATAATATCAACATTATGGTAATTGTTCGCCACGTGGCAGCTCCATAATTTTTGGTGATTTATGGTTCTACAATTGTTAAATTATTTATACTAAATTTTTAGAATTTTGAAATTTATTTCCAGCAATGATGAAGCCATCGAGGCATACCATTTTGTTGTTTCTGTAAGACACTTGTTACATTTCTGTATGATTTTTTCCAAAATTGATTGAGTTGAAGTTCTATTTTTTGTTTCTTCTCGTTAATGGTAGTGAAGAATTCATGACTTTATTATCATTTTTGTTAATAATTTATATAATAAATCATGTCCAGGATAACATAAATTTTGGTTAGTGCCACTCATGTACATGATTGAAATCTTATAAATGCAGGTTTTGAACATAGTGCATCCTGGAAACAGCAAGGTTGCAACATTAGTCAATCATGTGGCTTTTCTACAAAGAAAAATTGAATATTGCAGGCTTTCTTTCATGATAGGCAGTGACATTAATTTTGTGCTTAAAGTTGCAAAAGAGGCTATAGTTTCTCAGATCACCTGAGGTGCAGAAACTAGCAATGGGAGGAGTTTGAAGGAGGCATGTGTAATTTGCAATGAAGAAAGTGATGCTGCAAAGATGTTTTCAATTGATGGTTGCCTACATAGATATTGCTTTTCGTGTATGAAACAACACGTGGAAGTAAAGTTTCTTGATGGAATGATGGCAAAGAGCCCTTATGAAGGATCTAAAACAGAGGTGAATATTGATAGCTGTGCAAAATTCTTGTCGCCTAAACTTGTTGAGACAATGAGCCAAAGGATCAAGAAGTCTTCCATTCCTACTACGAAAAAAATTTATTGTCCAGTTCACAGGTGTTCTGCATTAACGTCTAAAAAGGAGCTCTTAGAATTTGCCACAACTGTTTTGAGGGATGCTAAAGAAAGCGGAGCCTGAAAATGCATGAAATGTCATTACTATTTTTGCATCAATTGCAAGGTTCCTTGGCACTACAATATGTTCTGCTGTGATTATAAAATATCACATCCCCGTCCCCGTCCAGAAGATCAATTGCTGAAGTCACTAGCTACACATAAACGCTGGCGCTAGTGTATAAAGTGTAACCACATGGTTGAACTCGCTAAAGGTTGTTACCACATTACTTGCAGGTATTACTTACATCTCTTCCCCTCCTATTTGACTTATCTTTTGGTTTTTGTTATCGTTAAATAAATATAGCAACTTTTAGAGAGGAATGAAATGACAAAAATGATAGTTAAACTGCCATTCAACCACCCGAACAAGCCAATCTCTATATCTTGTTTTGTTAGCTAACATTGTATGAGATTATAAAAAAATTTATAAAGGGATATCATGGTAGAGCCTTACATTACCCCCTTCAACTATATAGTCATGCTATTTGTGGATTGCCTTTATTAGTTGCAAGCACCTTTTCTTGTTTTTTTAAACAACAGTCATTGTGGTTTGTCCATGTTCGCATCATTGTCTTTGAAGGTGTGGTTATGATTTTTTTTACACTTGTAGAGCTGAATGGAAGAAAAAGAATGCAACATGTTCCTGCCTAATATGGGATGAGCATAACATTATACCTGAACAGCCTCCACCACACGGGCATCCCAACAACCATCAACAGCTACAACATGGGCAACCCATTCACCATCAACACACACAACAAGCGCAACCAGACTTTCAGTAGGCACAAGTACAACCCAACCTTCAGCAGGCACGACAAGCACAACCCATTATGCATGAACAACTGCATAGACAAGTAAGACAACGACAATAATCTGAATCACCATGACTTTTGTAAATCTGAAAAGATTTAGGCTAATGCAGTCTTCTTTTTCATTTTCCTTTCTTTCGGGTAGTGTAAGAGGAGTGGCAATGGTGTTATAGGATCTTTTGGCATTCCTTTTATATTTGTCGGGTACCACCTCGTTGACACCGTTTTGATAACACTGTCTTAAGTTTGAATTGAGCAACCACATCAATGGCCTTGGAGTTGCTTTGGTAGTAGGAAACTACTTTCTATTGTTTCTGTACTGCGGAAGAGTATGCTTTCAGATTTTCAATTTTCCATTTTAATTTGAGCACTTAAGCATGCAGTGGGATCCTTGAAATTTACAAGAGGCATCTCATGCAATATTTAGCCCTTGAAGATGGGCTGGGCTGGTCCTAGGAGAGTCTGGATATGTTGGCTTATACTATGTCCGGTCGTAGGCCCTATGAGGTGGGCAAGCTATGTGTAGAAGATCCTAAAATAGATAGGCCAGGTCCATGTCCAATGGACCCTGTAGATTATCCTAAATAAATCATAAAAGAAAAAATAGGGAAAAAATCCTAAAAGAAACATCGTAGCAATAGGTGTTGCCCATTTCAAATTTCAATTGTAGTGCCTAATTTTTGTTTCATTTTTTGGGCAAAATTGTATAAGCATAGAAGCATCTAGCTTCGATCAATATTTTTAGTAAAAATAATGAAGTGATAAGCATAAAAGCTTCTAGCTTCGATCAATATTATGAAGATGCATGCTTATTATGAAGATGCATCTTCATAATAAGACAATTTCAGTGTTTGTTTTTGTGTGATACAATGAAAGAACCCTCCCTGTAATCGTTCTTGATTAGCGTGGGAGGACCTGCTCCCGTCTGACACGGCCTTGTAAAATGACCATATTACCTTCCGGGTTAAGTAAACATCCTAACCACTTGTACGACCAGGGATACTACTACATACTAACCAGTATGATCAGAGTACGCACTCATCGTGATGCCTCAGCCTTCACAGAACCTGCGTCCGCGATCAACCTAGAGGGTGCCAAAACCAATAAAAGGTGTGAGTGGACAAAAAACAAAGGTTTGGAAAAACTATTTTCTGAAATCACTATTTTCTGAAATCACTATACAAGTCCATAAAAGACATCCCCAAAACCCCGGAACAGAACACTCATCCCGAACACGCTTCCTTAGAAGAAAAGCCTCCAAAACACCAACCAAATGATCTCTGATCGATCTGAAACCACCACCATTGGATTCAGGATGTCGAAACCATTCGAACAAGATCGGTTTGATCTCAAAATTTGTGCCCATGAGCCCACACGCACCAGTCAAAGTTAGGTCAATGCAAGTCAACACTAACGTCACTGCTGACTGACGTCACCCGCTGACGTCATCCTGACATCTAATAGCTTTGACACATGCCACATGGCACCCCCTTCCAAGTGTCACATGCTGACATCATTATGACGTCACTTTCCAAATCAGCTCTAACAGTCTCTGACAACTCGCCATGACAGGACCGCCCCCAGAAGGGGCATCAAAAACCGTGCCCGGTCCTGCTCCCGTCTGGCAAGTCGACTGAAATACCCAAGTTTACCCTCAGTACGTGCCAGACCAGGGATAGCCACATGTGCTTACTCATGCCTCCGCCCCTCGTACAGCCTCGAACAACGCGCCACGACCTGGAGGGTCAATAAAAACCAAAGGTGTGAGTGGACAAAAATAAATCAGTTTAGCAAAACAGTTACAACAAGCGTTTTTACCCTCCGCGTAAAACGAATGCATGCATACAAAAATCATTTCGCAATCGGTTAAGATTTTCCACATAAGAAAAACCGTGTATCAAATATCAACACAAGGGAAAACTCGTATGAATCTCAAAATCATTTTTCCTTTCTCAACCATCGGGTCTTAGCCCGCAATCGTAATCACCGGGCCGCAGCCCAAAACCACGAATCAAACCAAATGCACAACATGATCCAAACCAACAACCATATACCAGGCCACTGCCCAACTCAACTGAAACATCAGAAATCATCAATAAATCACAAGTCAATCATTTTAATGGATATCAAGTGCGTCCGAGTCTTTAAACTCAAAACCATGCGCATAAACAGGCCTTCCCGGGATATCAACGAGTCTTTAAACTCAGAACATAATCAATAGGCCTCGGGGGTATCACAGTAACCGAGTCTTTAAACTCACGAGTCTTTAAACTCATTAATTGCCCTCCCCCGTCATCAATTAACCGAGTCTTTAAACTCAAAACGTGCTCCAGCAATAGCACCGGGTTTTTAAACCCAAAACAGTTTTCAAACACAACAACGGGTCTTTAAACCCCAAAACAGTTTATCAATCACGACAACGTGGGATCCATCCCAAAATCACATTTTTCACAACAGGACCCATGGTTCGAGTTTCCACATACAAATTCCCAAATCTTACTTCACGAATCATATTCAATTCATCAATACCCACGGGGCATGTACAATCACACCAAACCACTTTATTAAATCCATTTTCATTCTCGAATTCGAATTCGCAATAATGATTCCGTAAGCCGGCATCCGGAAGCATCATCCTGAACCCAAACTAAGAATCCGCTTTAAATTTTCGAAAACCGAAGTCTCGTAAATCAAGTTACTTTTGTGCCCCGAGCATCAAGCCCGAAATCACCCTTTTTCAAATCCATTTTACTTCTTAGAAATCACTTCTTTCTCAAATCTCATTTTCAACACCTCAAAACCACAATCATAATCACCAAAATCACGATCAAATCAAAACATACTCAAAACCCATTTTTACAATCCTCAAAATCACCAGTCTCATTTCAATTCCCAGATTCAAACATCAACAGTGATCAAATCATAATAACTCGAAATCACGTAAAACGTGCAATTCCAGAACGTTCTCGAAAAACGTGTCAAAGTCGTAAGTCACACTCGCAAATCATAAACAACCTTCTTAAATCATTTTACACCCATTTCATATAACTTCTTTCATTAAACCATCATTAACCACACGAGTGACCATAGTCTCGAAATACGTGTAATTTCACATGTATAGTAAAAAATACGTATAAATACGGGAATCGAATATGTATAAATACGGAAATCAAAATCAATCACAACTTATGATCGTAATCATAAAATCATATGATCGTAATCATAAAATCATAGAAATAATTTATGCATGCATTAAATTTGAAAGCAACGTCCACTCACACACCATTCTTAAGGCTCGGTTTTGCGCCGCACGCATACCCGTAATTTCCGACATTTTCCAGAAACTCGAATCCTGTCCGAAAACACATTCCCGGGTCATTAAGGTCTCAAATATCATCATAAAATTCCCACATAATTCCCCGGGATTTAATCGTTAATTAAAAATGATACATAGACCTTCGGACCCTCGAAACAACATCGAAATGGTATCCGATAATTTCGAAACTAACGCTAAAATGTTCGTTATAATGTATAGGATAAAAGTCGTGTTGACCGTACCTCGGGATTCGTGCCCACGCGCCGTCACGCGCCGCCGTGAGTGGCTGCGCGTGACCGCCACGCGCCAGCTACAGTAACTGTGAACAGTTCGCCTTCCTCGCCCGTTTCCTCTGCAAACGGGTCCTGCAACCCGCGTGACAACCCGGTTAGATAACGATCAATTCACAATCAATTCCTTTTCTTTTTGATCCTAACATCTTCTATAACCATTTAATTCCAGTTCTATGTCATCTATTAGCCTCGACACTGACTAAATCGACCCATCCAAACTCGGACCTCAAATCGGGTCGACATTCCAAACTCACTCAACTCAATTCCATTTCCAAATTAACCTAAACAGGAGCTTAAGGGGACCCAATAGAACACTCTAACACGACCAATTGAACACGAACTCACCTGGAAGTCGTCGTCCGCAACACTGCGATTTTCCAGAAACTGGAGCTTGAGTTCTTGGACAAACCGTGATCAACCTTCCTCAATTTTGTACGGTTGGGTTCGTAATGAACCCAGAAAACTTATCCCAACCACTGTTTGGCTCGACTCACCTCAAAACTCGACCTTTGAATTTCCCTCCATTTTTTTTTCTGGTTTTCTCCCGACTCAGTTCTCTCTCAATTTCCAGTTCTTCCTCACTCAAAATGACCCTCAGAGTCCCCCAAATGTCCCTAATCTCTCTGTTTTCAAGCCGGGCAGCAAACAAGCCATGGGAATCTCTCTGGCTTCACTGAAATTCGGTTTCCCACAAACAGAACCCAAAGCCATTACAGACCCTCCCGTGCACGGTTCCTTTCTGTCCATACCACGCCTCAAGCCACTAACACTCCCCAAGGTCACTATCCTGGTTAAACAATCCACTGATCAGACCACTTGGGTTAATTAATTGTTGGATTTCAGACACACACGGCACGGGTACTTCCCTTTGTTTCACGGTTCAAACAGCCCCTCTGCAGGAAATTACCATTTTGCCCTCACTTGGCAATTTACCAAAATGCCCCTCACCGTCCGTGACCCGAAACTTGGTCACCCGATGTCCGTTTTCGGCGTGCCGCCTGTCGTCGTTCTCCGGGCATCGAGACCTTCCCAACGGTCCTTGGCCCTCGGCCATCGGACCTCCCGGTCAAAAAGTCAACATTTTCCCTTATTTCGTCCGAATTACGGAAATGCCCCCGGACTTCCGAACGTCATAACTTTCGCCACGAACGTCGGAATCGAACGTGCCGCCTGTCTATGAACTCGTGACGTCCCAAACTACGTCACGGTCATTAGGCAAAGTCCATTTGACCGCCCGAATAAAAAGTCAACGTTTTGCCCACAACCAGGGGCAAAACGGTCATTTTGCACCGTTCGTCCGAATTCGCACAACTAATCACCGATTAACCCCGCTAATCGTGATTAGTTAGTAATCTAATCCCGAATTCCAGGACGGGTCGTTACACGCCATGTGGCACCAACCCTGGTTTGCCATGTGGATTGACAAGATGATGTGGCAGGCCATGTCATCATCGTCTACCTCTAGTCGGGTTGACTCAAATCATTATAACGGGTCGTTCGACCCGTATACTTGACCATGTCCTATCGTCGTGATTTCTAAACCAAAATCCACCATTTTGTCACCAAACAGATCGTCTCACATCTAGAAGAGTATCTATGATTTTAAAATCAAAGAAACATACCTAAATCCACCTGACCAAGCTTAAACCCCCATGACCAAACTTCGAACCAGTCCCAGAGCCTGTCCAATTGTCCCTTGCCTTCCGTCTTTGATCCTGCAGGCTCGTATGAGCTCCAAGAACACATCCATGGCCTTAGTTCTCATTCCTAATGCCTCAAACTAAAAACACCATTTTAAGGTTCACGGGTTTACCTGATTTTTCACGGTTTTCCAGCTAGCCATTGTGGCTCAGCCTCCTTCACCGTCTCTGTCAGCCTTGCCCTCACACACTCTCACTCTCTAAGTCCCTTGAACAATACCAAATATAGAAAAAGATGGAAATGAAGTGGGGGTGGGTGTTCGAGTATGTTTGAAATGAAGGGGAAGGAGAGAGATGCAAGTGTTATGGGAAATAGGCTAATGGGATGAGTGACACTTGTCACCCATCCTTTGGTCTAGGTTAGATATTTAGGGCCCACTAACCAAAAAACCAAAGTTAACCCTTCTCGTAAAACGTGCAACCCAAAAATTTGATTCTACCGTTCTAGACCCGTAATTTTATTGTATGACGTCCAAATTTGACGTGCCGACTATCTACGTAATCGTAAGCCCGCGATCTACGCAATGAGCCTCGATTCACGTGCAAAAAGTCTCCCGGGTCAAAAGTCAACATTTTCTCCCTCTAGGGGCAAATCGTCATTTCACGAAAAATCATCCCAATAATCTTCGATTAATCCTTGTTTAATCTAGATAATCTCCTGATAATCCTGTAATTACAGGGTGGGTCGTTACATACAAGATGAAAATTCTCTTTCCAAAAAGGATATTTCCTAAATTATTGAAAGGACTCAAATAAATTTGTAAATGAGAAAATTCCTGAGTCGTTTCATTTCTAACTTTAATTATTTGGCATGACTAACTAATGACTTTAACCTAAATAGTGTCCCTTTTGCTCCTCTATGTTTGCATTACCATGTGCCTCCAATAACTAAAATTGATTTGAATGGACAGACTAACAACCCACCTATACATTGCTTCATCTAAAAGATATATTTATTTCAAAGGTGGAAAGTTACAAATTAACTAGAGAACAAATGAATATGACTCAGACTATATTTATACGCCCTATAATCAATATAAAGTTTGATTCTTTCGGTTATTGGGTTACGAGTTTGAGTTTAGAAACGACAATGTTTTATAATTCTTACAATTTCAGATGATGAATTTTTTAGTACCTAATAATTGTTAGGAGTTTAAAATTCATTGGAGGCAAATTGTGCCAAGCACAAGCCGCATTGGGGATTAGTCTCACCTTTTTGTTGTGGGGACACCTCATGGGAGTTTTCACCCTAATACAAAACTAGACAATCACCTTTAGCCGACTTAAACCCTCCCTATCATCTAACAATAACTATTTAATATGGACAATTTCGAGGATATCACTTTAGTCTGTGTAGACACTTAAATGTATTAATTTATCTAGTGCACTATATATTATCCTATCTAATTTTTTATAAAGCGTACCAAATGTAACCTTAACAAACTAATCTCGTCTAATTACCACCAACTGTAAATTGCACCCCCCCCTATGAGAAATAATGCACCCTTCAACCACCATCAATAACATACTGCTAAATGGCCATGTATTAGTAAACGTAGAGAAGTTAAAGAATCCGAATTGAAGTGAGTGAATGTTATTTAGATATGTAGGTGTGATTCTTGCAAGCTAGGCTTTGTTTGCGGAGAGATACTTGTGTTTTTTCTCTAGGTATTGTAATATGGTTGTTCTCTGATCGTCATAATTTTTTGGCACGTAAAATATATTAATTATACATTATATTGTGAATAAAAAAAAATTTGACCTCTCATCGTTTGAGATAATTAGAAATATTGCTTATGAATGCAATGTTGATCATCAACAATTATATGTATTATAGGACCACCAAACCGAGGCCACTAAGTCCATCTGGGTCCTTATTCATATTTGCTCAAAAGTTTTCCAAGTATAGGTGTAGAAATTGAGGTTTCACCCCAAAACTAATTGGAAATTGAGGGAGTAGCTCAAGCCTATATAAGCACAATTTGGGTACAACACTTTTCCAATGTGGGACAACTTCCTCACAACCCAACACGCCGCCTCATGTGTGACAAACCAAAGGCCTACACGTGAACAACAACAAATGGGTGCGACCTACACGTGTACAACAACAAATGGGTGCACGTGGCACGTCACACGTGAGATAACCTGCTCTAATACCATGTAGAAATTGAGGTTCCACCCCAAAACCAATTGACAATGGGGGGAGTAGCTCAAGATCATATAAGGTACAAATTGTATTTGTGCTTTTTCGATGTGGGATATTTTCCTCACATCCCAACACGCCACCTCACGTGTGGCGGATTTTCCAGCCTATCACGTGACGATTTAAATGAGTACGTGTGAGACGTGTGGCGGTTAAGCCTTCATGTGGGATAACCCCGCTTTAATACCATGTAAAAAGTTGAGATTCCATTCCAAAACCAATTGACAATGAAGATAGTAGCTCAAACCTATATAAGCACAAATTGGGTACAACACTTTTCCGATGTGGGACAACTTCCTCACAACCTAACATCATGAAAATGAAATTGCTAATTGCTTTTTTTTTTTTGCTGGGAAAGTAGAAAAGCCACTTGAAGAATGATAACTCCCTTCCTCTCCCTTATGAACCTCGACTAGAATTCTCTTTAATCAACCATCATTTGGTTAGCATTCTTCATAATCGACATATTAATATCAATTTAAAAATAGCTTTCAAACAAAAAATGTACAAATAGTTAAGTACTATTGAAACTTCTGATTCCTTTACTATTATTATCCCCACAAACTAACAAATTATTGCCACATTAACTTCTTAATCTCTGCTGTCGGGGTTTACTCTTTCTCCCAATTTTCACTTCATCATGCTAACTTACAATACTAACCACATCATATCAAGGGTACCCCTTACAACTTAGCAGAGTTCCTTGTACTCAACATTTTATCCGACATTATGTTAGTCTCTTTCAATTTGATTGTGTAACTTTCCTTTATGACGTTATTATCATTTCTTTTTTGAAACCCAAGGTATCTCTCGCATGTCGGCGAGAACTAACTCTTGAGCCGCGTAGGACTCCGATACGGGGGAGCTCTCCCTAATATTGGATACTCTATTCACATGCTCAAACTCGAGACCTTACTTAAGGAGAATAAGGTCTTTTCGACTTGAACCACCAAACCATTGATACGCGATTATGATTTCACTCTAATTACAGTGAATCTAAAAATTTGAGTTGAAATTAATATATTATTGTAAATGCAAAAAGTGAAGTGATGATCATACTATTACATTTAAGTATAATGTTATAAAAATTAAACTCAAATATCTTAATCCTTATAATCTCATTTTGCATGCATGATACACTCGTGAATAGATTATGAGAATACCTCGTGCGTGAGTAGCTAACTCATCCTTATTTTTTAGTTGGTTCTCCAATTTCATTTTTAGTTGTCCTCTTATTGGTGGCTGTAGCTTTCGGGCGATGTGGTGGCCATGATGACTTGGTGGGATGGATGTCAGAGATTTGGAATTTTCTCTAATTTTAGATCCAGGTTTTTATTTTGATTTTATATCTTTTATTTTTAAGTTTATTTATTATGTTTGTGGGCTGTTTTTACTCTTGGACTTGAATTTTCTTGTGTTTATTTATTTTCAGTAATAAATATAATTTTCTTATAAGAAAATAAATCTCATTTTTTTTTTCTCACCATACTTACTATAAATAACCATAATATAAGTGAAACACGTCGATTCGGAATTCACTTGGATAGATAAAAAATTTGGAATATCCAATAATTATCCGTCGTGATTAGAAAATCCTTTGATATCTGGCGTTAACCAATTATATTAAAATATCTCGGAAAGAAATAAAATGTAATATATTTAGGTGACGTGGCCGGCTCTGAAAGAAATGAGAGCATCGGGATCGAAATAGTGTGTATTTGCAGGCGACAAAACGCAGACGAGGTCGTTACTAGTACACAACAACGGCCACTTACACTACTACTGACGCTGTCTTTTCCACGTGGATAAATCTACACCCTTGATCATAATCACAAGCATACTCCCGGCCCCACCAAAAATTCCCCACTACTCACTGCCTACGCTACCAGATCCCACGGGATCCAAAAACAAATAATAAAAAATGAAATTTCAACTTCAACAAACCAAAAGGGCACCAATTCCACACCCACCTTACTGTACCCCTCTCTGTCAACAATCTCTTCCAAATTTTCAACTTTTCTCAATTTTTTCTTTGTTTTTTTTTCCCGATGTGATCAATTCACTCAACTCCTCTCTTCTCTTTTCTCCTCTCTCTTCTCAGTTTTCTTTGTTCGCCGTATGAATGGCGGCCCCGGACTTTCAACCCGAATTTTCAGCGGGTCGGCCCAGGCCATGGAAACCCGACGATCTTCTAAACGGAAACAATAGCAGTACGGGAAGGGCAGCTTATGGAGCCGTACCGGGGGGCGTGGGCTTAAATACGAGCGAGCCGGTGCCGCCGGAGACGCTGGGAGGGCTTGTGAGGGAGTTCTCAAAAGCGGCGGCGGAGATGGCAGTGGAGTTTGGAAAAGGGTGCAGGGATATAGTGCGGCAGAGCGTAGGGCATCGGGACTCGGTATTGGTCAGAACCTACGGGAAGGTTAGGGACTCGTACTTGGGGAAGAGAGTCACGCGGCTTCGCGGGACATTGAGGTTCGTGAACGAGTATTTGCCTGAGGATAAGGACCCGATTCATGCTTGGTCTGTGATTCTGGTCGTCTCGGTATTCTCCTTTGCAGGTGCGTGAGAGTGTGTTTGGTTTGTTATGCTGTGTTTGGCTGGTGAGAAAATGTGGCAGGAAATAAATAAGCATTGCGGTTGGTTATTGATTATGAGTTGTTTGGTTGCTGAGAAAATTCAGGGCTAACTAATATATATATTTTTTTCTTTTTTTTTTTCAATATATATTTTTGTCTATTCTTCTTCTTTTGTCGATAAATTATGCATGTTTAAGTTTTGAATACTTGATTTGAAAAATATAAATAAAAATTGGGACTTTCAATTACTTTGGCGGAAAGTTCTGACTCGGTTCTATTTGCGTTTTATATTGTTTGGTTGATGAGAATATGATGGACAAGAAGACTCGAAATAAGTTTTAAGTCTCTGTGTATTCAAACCAATTGGTCACCGGAGCCTACCACAACTGCATGACCTATTTCCTTTTCCATTTTGGAAATCCTGGATATGCTCTTCCTCAGATTTTAATCCTAAACATTTGAAACTTGAAAGTTTATTTTTTACTCTTGGTATTTCCTCAATTTTAGGCCTCCTTGCTGAGTTTACATGTAGAATGCATGCTTCTATTAGTAAGAAAATTCATGGGGTCTTTGTTTTCAGTTCTCTTGTGTTTGAATTGTTAATATATTTGTCGTAAAAATAAGCATGTATCTTACTGACATGGGTTTGCATATTTCCAGCAATGTATGCGAATACCGAAACTACTCCTTCCATTCCAATTCCAGAGGTAAAGAAAATGTACATTCATCCTCCAAGTGCTGCCCGGATAATGCTTCCAGATGGTAGATTCATAGCATACAAGGAGCAAGGTGTTCCAGGAGACACTGCTAGATTTTCCATTATCGCTCCGCATTCTTTTCTTTCATCCCGGCTTGCAGGTCTCTAATTTTGGATGTTTAACCACTCAAATTTTCTATCTGCTACACTATCTATGCACTTTCTTATTTCTGCATCAATTATTGCGCAAATTAGGGATACCTGGACTAAAATCTTCACTGTTACAAGAGTTTGGTGTTCGCTTATTGTCGTATGATCTTCCTGGGTTTGGAGAGAGTGACCCTCATCCCAATAGGAACCTCGAATCTTCAGCAATGGATATGTTGCTCTTAGCTGATGCTGTTGGTGTTCATGACAAGTTTTGGGTTGTGGGATACTCCAGCGGAAGCATGCATGCATGGGCAGCACTCAGATACATTCCTGATAGACTTGCAGGTATCAAAGTTTCTTGTTTGTGAATTATTCCTCGTGAAAGCTTTCCTAGTATTGCAAAGGTTTGCATATACAATGAACAAATATATGGGCACGATTTCCAAGCTATCTTACAATTTGAATACTAGGTTTCTGTAACCAGCATCATAATGTCATAATCTGATATTGCACAAAACTAACTTCTTTATTTATGAAAAGTTCATGTATTGAGTTGAATACAAAAGAAATTTTTTCATGATACATAGTCATCTAACTTACAGGTGCAGCCATGTTTGCTCCAATGGTTAATCCATACGATTCAATGATGAGTTGGGAAGAGAGACGCAGAACCTGGGAGAAGTGGACGCGAGGCAGAAGATTTTTGTACTTTTTAGCTAGAAGGTTTCCTGCATTTCTCTCTTACTTCTACCACAGAAGCTTCTTATCTGGAAAGCATGGAAAAATTGATAAATGGCTATCGTTGTCACTCGGAAGGAGGGTGAGTATCTTTACCTTTGTTCTGTTTACAGGATGAAAGTTCACAAATTTAATGACTAAATTTATTTGATGAAACTCGCCAGGATAAAGCTTTAATGGAGGACCCAGTCTATGAAGAGTTCTGGCAACGGGACGTGGAAGAATCGATTAGGCAGGGAAGTGCAAAACCCTTTTTGGAGGAAGCTGTTTTGCAAGTGTCAAATTGGGGTTTCATCCTTGCAGACCTCAAATTGCAGAGGAGAAAACCCGGTAAAGGTGTGATCCATTGGCTTAAGTCCCTGCTCATTGCAGCTCAAGAGGAATACATCGGCTTCCTTGGCCCAATACACATCTGGCAGGTAAGAAACATCTCCATTTTAACAATTTTGTCTGACCTAATTATTAATTTACTGCTAAGACTAGATTGTAGATTATATGTTGATTGTTGAGTAGAGAGAGAGGTCGATTTGTTTAAGATCCAGAAAGTAAATGTATACTGTAACAAATTCGAGTACAAATTGCTGTTTATTATTTTTTTGTATTAACCAGGACCACTTTTTATTCGATATTTGACAGGGGATGGATGATAAGGTTGTCCCGCCATCAATGACTGATTTTGTGCACCGGATTTTACCAGGAGCTGCGGTGCATAAGCTCCCATATGAAGGCCATTTCACTTATATCTACTTTTGTGATGAATGCCATAGACAGATCTTCACTACCATCTTAGGAACACCGCAAGGGCCACTGAAAATTACGAAGGAAGTGGATGATCAAGGTCTTGTTGAAGGACATACATCTGAATCCATGGAAGACGTAACACTAGATGATTCTGTTCCAGTGCGGGCCGACACATGATTGTTCTAGCCGACCCAAGAGAGGTACAATGTATATATAGCACAGTACGCTACGCATAGCCGTAGGGTTATAAGCAAAGAAAGAAAGAAAGAAAGAAAAACCAGAAGAAAGAGTTAAACATGATGGTAGTTGTTCTCTAGTCTAAAGTTTTGAGGACTTTTGGTGGATATGTTGGCCAGAACAAAAATATAGAAAGAAATCAAATGGTTTTGTTTTCCGATTCTGCAGTCGGTCTTTCATCCAATTTGTAGAGACTCAAATCATTAAAACGAACACAGCCAGATTTCAGATGGACCATGATCCTTGCCCTACAAAACAAAGAATTTATACAAAGGAATAAAACCTAAACCATATTGATTCGAACTAGCATCTTGAATCCAGAATCATTACTGATTCTCTAGAGAAAATCATTGCCCCACCAGAAAAAAATCATATAACATGAAAAAAGAGGATGCTTTCAGTTTCACATGCTCTGAAGATTCATTTGGATGAACTCAACCTGACAGGACATTGCTCTATGAAACATAAAAAATTCCTTGTTTTAACTCCTCACTTCACCTGGATAAATTCTCATCTTGGTTAGATGATAACCATTCTTCAACAAGTACTTGCCGCTTCCATATCAACCCGCCGTCCCTTGAATACCCTTACGACGACACTCTTTGATGTGTGAATACAAACAAGTAGGCGGAAACTTCGGCAAATCCCATTGTAGCTCTGGATATTCTTCATCACGATCGGCTTCCTGACAGTAAGAGAATAAAGTAAATGAGAATCGACCTTAGGAGGATCTGCATTGAAAATTCGTAACTGCACAATCGATCTTCAGGATTAGGTGCTTAGTCAACGAACGCGGCTACCAACTCCCAGTAATTGAAACCACCAAGAACTAGCCGCAATCGTGTTAAGTACCCAGAAATGGGGAGATACTGAGTCTGATAAAAAAAAATGAATAAACAAAACAAACTCTTACGAATTATAAGTGGCAAAGAAGACATTAAATAAGGGATGAGGAAATGATACTTTAACTTTACAGTAATTTTAATTATTATTTTTGAACTTTATACTAATTTTAGCTATTATTTTTTAACTTTATACTAGTTTTAGCTATTGATAAATCACATTTTATATCCGTTTTTGTACCATTTAATCTATGAATTAGCATAACTATTATGATTAAAAAAGGATAAAATGATGTGTTTTGCGAGAATGGTGTAGGATTTGATACTTTCTAAAATTCTAAAGATTTTCGTGAAAGAATTGACACAATTTGGAGAAGGAATAAACAAGTTATAGGACTTCAATGGGAAACCACCAAATTACCAAGACGAATTCAATAGAAAGCTTCTGAAGTGAATACAAATCTAACAGGACCCATTCCAAGATACCTCATAAACTACATCCGGGCCCTATTCCCGTTTGACAAGCAATGCAGAATACCAAAATTACCCTCAGCTTGTCTGACAAGGGATGTTCACCTTATCAATCATACCTCCACCTCTCGTTATGCCCCGAACTTCGTGCAACTGCCCTGAAGGGTTACAAAAACCACGAAACCCGTGTGAGTGGATAAAAATAAATAGTTTAAAAATATATTTTGAAAAATTCCGGCCTTTTATTCTCGGTTTTCTAAAACTATGCATGCATATAAAAACCATTTAAATTCCAGATAAAACATAACCTAGTCAGGGACCTCGAAAAACGTGCTAATTTACCGTAATGCAAGAAACATCAATAATCACCTCAACCATCAGACAAATCCACACACAATCATTTATAACCAATGCACTATTGGTAGGCACACCACTCAGGAAAGGAGCCCAGCTCGACGTCTGAGTTGTGTTAGTTTCAGGAAAGGAGCCTAGCTCGACGTCTGAGACTGCCAATAAGCATAACCACAACACATATCATACACACGAATCGTCACACACTATCACAAGTCACATCACCAATATCGAGAAACCACATATCCATAATATACCTCAACATGAAACCATTATAACACAGTCTCATGAACCGGAGCCCCAAGCTCAAAGTCTGAGACCACTAACCAATCAATCAACACAATCAAATCCATATTCAAAACCTCGAGCCTAAGCCCAAAACACCACTGAATCACTAATACCGTAAAACATGCCATCCAAATATATTCGAAAACCCATCCAAAAATTATATGGAAATTACCAAAATACAAGTTCACAAAATCTCATGTCATAAAACACGTGCAATTCAAATCCACAATCGAAGCGAAATTTGAAAACATAATTTACGGAAACCTCGTAAAACATGTAGTAAAATAATAAATAAATGTTCATAAAATCATCGAAATTCACATAAATTCCTACTCAATCAAACCTCATTGAAATCACATAAAAACTATTTAAAATGCATAAATATGCATGCATAATATTTTAATAAAATAAACGTCCACTCACACATATCTTATACACAACTGAACTAAGCTTCACACTTTTCTGTAAAATTTGAGAACATCAATTCTTGCCAAAAATCACTTTGAAGGATCACCAACCACCCTAACTAACTCACAGGTAAATCCCATAATTTTTTGGAATTTTTACACTAATTAAAATAACGCTTAAACATTCGGACAGTCAAAACTGCCCCGAGACGATATCTGATCGCGTCGAAAATCATATCATTTGTTAGGACCCGTCCTCAATCCCCCAGGGATTAACGAGTAACGCCCCTGATCCCGTCTGACACGGAATTTCCGACCTTTGCCCTCTCGGGCTATCAGAGTACGCCAGGATCCGGAGGAGGTATGTGATATCTCGGTCTCTGCTACAGTCCACACCGTATCCAACCTAAAGGGTATTAAAAACAGAAAGACTGTGAGTGGACAAAAATAAAGAGTTTATAAAAACATATTTCATAAAGACCTTTATACCCTTCACTAAAAAGTATGCATGCATAGTAAAACCATTTACCAATAACATATGTTTAACAACCATATTTAGGGTCACAGCCCCAAGTTCCGTAAATACAAGTCACACGGGCTCCTGCCCAAAACCATTTACAGAAAACCATAACATAGTAAACATATGTGGGATCTCAGCCCAAATCCATTTATCATCATAAAACACAATTTCCTAAACCAATTGAAATCATGTTTATCCATTATATTTCATATCCAAGAACCTTTCACGGTAAAATAAAGCTACGCGCGTGCTAACTGGGGTCTCAAACCCAAGTCTCTCCAGGGTTCACCTAAGTCAATGTCCGTAAATCAATGACTCTCCTTGGAGGTAACGAACCATGCCCATCCTGAGAGTAAGGAACTCAACTGGGGGGCGACTCCACTAAGTCAGTGCTCCGTGACCACTCCGAGGTCCACCCAGGACAACGACCCTCCCCGGATGAGACAATCATATATAAAAGATGGCTTATGAAAAACCGTTTGAAATCATTCCTTTAAACCTTTCCAGGGTTCATGCCCGGCCCCCATAAGCCGTCATGAACCATAAAATCCTTTCCAAGGGTTCATGCCGGTTCCCATAAACCGCCATGACCCGTAAATCCATTTCAGAGGTTCACGCCGGTTCCCATAAACCGTCATGAACCATAAAATCCATTTGTAACACATAGTTGGGCCCTAGGCCCGAATCCACATACAAACTGGACCTCTGTTCCGAATCGTAAACCAACTGGGCCTCGTGCCCGATTTCGGAAATCAAATGGGTATCATGCCCAATTCCATATTTCCCAAATCCGAAATCAATTTAAGAACCAATTGGACCTCCAGCCCTAGAACGTAACAAAAAGGACTTCGAATCCGAGGGTTTCCAAACAAGTGGGTCTCGAACCCGAGTTTACTTTATCAAATCCAAAACCATAAGTACGGAAAATCAGTGTAAAACCGAAAAATCTCGATTTACGTGCAAGCACGTAAATCGCCTCGTAAAGCGTGAAACCATATAAATCACAATCATCCAATTCAACATCATAGAATCATATTCATAATCCATATAAAACATATATGCATGCATCACAGTTTAGAAATCAAGGTCCATTCACAGACCGTCCGAAGCCGCACCTCGATACCCGTGCCATAATTGTCTCCCGGGTCAATCGTCATCACCGGGACTCCCAAACCTGTCCAAATTCATTTATAGGGTTACTAATAGCCTCATTAACCTCACATTGAAGTCCCATAATTTTCCCAATTTTCTAACTATTTTTAATCCCGGTCCAAAACCTTCTGATGCCCCGAACATTATTGAAACGGTGTCCGATCGACACGAAACCAGTCCCAAAATATTTGTTACATCGAATAGAAGATTTCGTATGTTGAAGACACCCTTATATTCCCCACCACGCGCTGCCACATGCCGCCCAAAGGGCCCTGCGCGTGGGCTCACGCGCCGGTGCACTGTTCATCTTCCCAAGTGAGTGAACCGGTCTAGACCGGCCGGTTCAGTCTTTTCCTGTAACTGGACCGGCGTGACCGGTCCAGGCCCATACAATCCCCATTTTGGTCCGATTTCAACCCTAATCAATCCTAGCCTTCCTTATTTAGTCCTAGGAACCTAAACCAATTGATTAGAACCCCTAAAACATCCTAAATCCGACCGGTTCGATTTTGGTTCTCACGATTCAAAATCCAAAACTCACCCCAGGGCTCCTCAACGTCTAACCACCCTCAAAACCTCTCTAACAATGTCCTAACAACTTATTTAGTTCAAACCAATCATCCCAATCGACCCATAACAACCGAAATGAAAAATAGATTGAAAATGGGTTAAACCGCTTACCTCGCACGGTTTCCTCCTCCGCCGTGCATGGCGGTACGGCCTGAGCCAGCCACCATATCCAGCCGGTCCTCCTCATCTCATGCCTCTCACTGATGATCACGGTTAAGGGTTTGGGTTGGTTTGAATGGTTGGGTGAGATCGGGTTGTTTGGGTGAAAGGAAGAAAATGAATGATCGATGCAAATGCAAAGGGAAGGAGATGCATGAATGTAGAGGAAGGGCCAGTGGATGGGTGACACTTGTCACTCATCCATTGGGCAGGGATTAAATATCTGGGGCCCACTAGACTCCAAAAGTTAACTCGTTTCGTAATTCTCGCAATAGTGCCCCAAAACGTCCGTGAACTGTAACTTCGCCGTCGAATGTCCGAATTCGACGTGTCGCCTGTCTATGGATTCGTATCATCCCGATCTATGTAATGGTCATCGGCCCTCGGCCATCGGACATTCCGGTCAAAAAGTCAACATTTGACTCTTTTTTAACGATAATTACCAAAATGCCCCTAAACTTCCGAACGTCACAACTTCTTCCTCGAACGTCGAAATTAAACGTGCCACCTGTCTATGAACTTGTGACGTCACGAACTACATCACGGTCATCGGTCAAAGTCCATTTGACCGCCCGAATGAAAAGTCAACGTTTTGCCACGACTAGGGGCAAAACGGTCATTTCGCATCGTTCGTCTGATTTCGCCCAACTAATCACCGATTAACCTCACTAATCTTGATTACTCACTAATCTAATCCTGAAATTCGGGATGGGTCGTTACATCATTGGACTCGTAGGATCGAGAGCATAAAATATCATGTTGACCGATTCTCCAAACACTATTTCGCGCGCCCGTACGCACCACGTAAAGCCCCTGCGTGTGAGCTTCGCGCGCCAAAGGGGGTAGTGTTCATCTTCTCCAAATACTAGACCCAAATTTCTAGCTTTCGATTCAACCAACTTGCGAGTCCAACCTGGTTCAAACCTACCATTTTCACGTTCGTTTTCTTCATTTTAACCATTTAATAGCATCTAAGCAAACCCAAAAGAGGATCCATAATTTTAGATTCACGAAAACTCACCTTAAAATCAAGGTTGGACTCTCGGACCTTGGGTCATGGCTTCCAACTCGTTCCCAACCTTTTTTTCGCGTCCAAATCATTTTTTTTCGAGCTATTTTTATTTGTAAGGCCCCTAGAAAGGTCATTGGATGCTTGATATCAAGTTCCTAGGCCTTAAAAAACCAAACCCGAACCAGGAACCCGAAGCCATTACTTTTGGGTCCACGGCTGAGCTCACTCCTTCTCTTCCTCTGACTCTTCCTTCATGATTTCCAATAATCTTTCTTGGTTTTCCTTTGTTTTCTTCCTTTCCCAAGCTCTCTATCTCTCTGGTTCTACCTCCCCCCTCACGTGTATATTTTCACGACTTTTTCATGGTTTTCGGTCCATGACCATCGAACCACCACTTCACACACCAACGTATATATAGGTAACAACTAAGTCGGTGGAGAGCTAGAAAGGGAAAGGTCCAAACCTTTCTGGACATGTTTCATTGTCTAAAGATATCATCCAAGAAAAATGACCAAATTGCCCTTAGTGAAAAATTACCATATTGTCCTGGATTCTTTTTAGACCCATAGTTATTTCATATGACCTCCAATTTTGGCGTGCCAACTATCTACCAACTCAGGATCCCGAGACCTTCATAACAGCCTTCTCGGAATTCTCAAACATGGTCCATAGAAAAGGTCAACATTTTGACTTTTTCAAGGGTAACTTTAATGCTTAATTTTAGCATATCAAACAACCATCAAAATCATCCAAGAAATGAACCAATAATAATTTGCCTATATATCAAAATATTATCCAAGAAATGATTCAATAATAACTTTCCAGGACCTATGGCGGGTATGTTTGATTTCTTGCAATCATAAAAGGAACATGAGAAGGCCGCAAGAGAGTAGATTGGTAACATCCCACATTGCCTATATGCTTTTGTAACGCCCCGGATGTTCTGGAAATGTAATATTTTAAAATATTGATTAAAATGACGTTTTTACCCCTGTGATTTGTGTGGTCAATTTGTTGACTTTTTGATTGGGAGGTCGAACGGACGTGGAGTGATGACCGTGACGTAGTTCGGGACGTCACGAGTTCATAGACAGGTGACACGTTCGATTCGGACGAATAGGGTGAAAGTTATGATGTTTGGAAGTCCAGGGGCATTATCGTAATTTGGACGTTATATGGGAAAAAGTTGACTTTTTGTTAGACAATTGATATCCAAATGAATCAAAGACCGTTAGGTTCGTCTCGAGGTCCCGAGTACAACGACAGGCGGCACGCGCGAAACGGACGTCGGATGACCGAGTTACGGGTCACGGATGTTGGAGGGCATTTTGGTAATTTTTGCCCTGAGGGCATTTTGGTCTTTTCACACGAGGTACTGTTCACCACCGTGGAAAAACAGGGTGTGCGGCCGTGGGCTGAGCGTGCAATTGTTTAAGGGTTGGTGGAGAGATCAAACACATTGTTTATGTTGTTTGAGGCATTGGAAGCACCCCATCGTGGCTGTGCAGAGCTTCAGTGCACGGGGAGTTTTAAAAATGGCCGTGGGCTCTGTGTGCGGGAAACAGTCTCCAGAGAGGTTCAGTGGATTCCCACGGGCTGTCTTCCATTCTGAGGGGTTTAGCTGAGTGTCACTGAGTCGGGGAACTCATTTCGATCATTTGGGCAGTCTGAGAGAGAGTTGAGCGAGGTTCTGAGACGGGGAAGAGAAAAACGCAGAAATGGAGGGAAATTCAAAGGTTGGGTTTTGAGGTGAGTTGAACCAAACTGAGGGTGGACTTAGTCTTCTGGGGCCACTACGAGCACAACCGTGCAAGAATTGAAGGAGGAGGAGGACAGGTTGGCCGGGAACCTGAGTCTCAGTTTCAGGGGAAAACCAGTGCTGAGGACGACGACTTCCAGGTAACGGCGAGTTAAATTGGTTGTGCTATTGTGTTCGTATGGGTCCCTTTATGCTTCTGGTGGAATTAATTAGGAAATGGAACCTTGTCGGGTGAGTTCCAGAAGTCGACTTGTTCGACTGTTCGAGCTTGAGTTGGGTCGATTTGGTGTCAGTCGAGGTTAGTCATCAACACAGACCTGAAATTAATGAGTTAGAGAAGATAATAGGATCAAAAACGAGAGGAATTGATTGAGAATTGAGCTTGAACTGGTCGGGTTGAGTCGCGGGTAACAGACCCGTTTATCAGGCTATCCGGGTAAGAACGATGACACTGTAGCTTGGCGCGTGGCCTTCACGCGCAGCCACTTTGCGCGGCGCGTGACGGCGCGTGCAATGTCATCTCCGATCACGGTCAACATGGGAATTGTCCCTTTCAGTCTAATTAACATTTTCCCTTTAGGATTCGAGTTGTTCGGGAGTCGTTTGGGATAATCTCGGGAGCCCGGAAGTTTAGGTCCTTAAGGTTTATTTTTCCGAAAAATCCGAGAAATTAGGGAAAAATCATACGAGCTATTTGAGGATGTTTGTAACCCTTCTTGTACATTTTTACAGGCCCAGACACTTCCGAAGCTACGGAGGAGCACGCGGGACGCGATTGACGCGTCCTAAAACCGTGAGTGGACCCTTTTGATTTCTAAATTGGGCATGCATGACTATTTTGCTTATTTATCTCATGGTTTTTACCTATGATTTTATGATGGTGATATGATATATCGGTCTTACATGTTTCCACGTTTTTCGAGATATTTATCGTATTTTCACGCATTTCGAGATTACGGTTTTTGCTTATGCATGCGTGATGATTTTGATGAAGTACCTGGATATGAATATGCATGTTTCGGATTTATGATGTTTGATCACATTGTGAAGTAATTTTTGGAAATTGCATGTGTTGGAATTTGCATGTGAGTTCGGACATAAGTTCTGTTATGATGAGAAATGTTTTCGGAATAATGTTGGAAAAAGGTTTGTGATGAATCCTGGTTTATTGAGTTTAAAAACGGTTTTGGGTTTAAAGACCCGGTTAATGGTTGGATCTGGTTTTGGGTTTAAAGACCCGGTATGTTGATGACGGGGGCGGGCCCGAAAATTGGGTTTAAAGACCCGAATTGAGTTTAAAGACTCGTGAGTTTAAAGACTCGATTATTATGATACCCCGAGGCCTATTAATCATGTTTTGAGTTTAAAGACTCGTTGATATCCCGGGAAGGCCTAAAATTGAGTTTAAAGACTCAGATGGATCCAACGGCATAATTGTGGTTATTGATTCACGTTTTACTTGATTTGTGCAATTAACGTTCAAAATGACGGTTTCTGAAACCTGGAATTATTAAATGGTTTTTACATGAATTATGGCGATCCTTTGTAACGTTTTTCACGTGTTTCGGAAAAAAGAGTCTTCAAAAGTTAATATGCAAAATTTAAATATTTGGTTATGCATGCGTGTTACAAAACTGGAGGGCGAACCCGAATTCGGAAAAACTGTTTTTCCTTTAAAACTTATGTTTCGGTCCACTCACACTTTGTTGTTTTAAATTCCCTCCAGGTCGTGGTACAAGTGCGGGGGCAAGCGCCGAGGCAGAGGCGGAGGCATAAAGTTTTCCGTTGCGGAGTAGTTAGTTCACAGAGTAGGACTTGTTTCTTTAACTTGTTTTGTAATATTGCTCTGTGAAACTGTGGACTTAACGTCCAGTCAGATGTATTTTGTTTAATCTCCCTGGTCTGACAATGGGCGTGTTGTAATATTAATTAGTTTTTCGGTCTTTTGGGATTCGATTGTCAGACGGGAGCAGGATGCTTCTCGATTATCGAGGCGATAATCGGGGTGGGTCCTGTCAACGGGGCCCCTGGCCCGATTATATAACTCAAATGGATCTTAGCCTGATTTCGTAAATAACTGGGCCCCTGGCCCGATTTCATAAAGCAATTGGGCCCCCGGCCCGATTACGTAACTCAATTGGACTCCAAGTCCAAGGTTTCCAAAACAATTGGGCCTCATGCCCGAGTTTATCTTTCCAATTTCACAACCATTTCATGAAATCATATCCAAAATCATAAGTATGGAAAATTAGTGTAAAACCGGAAAAACCTCAATTTATGTGCAAGCACGTAAATCGCCTCGAAATGTGTGAAACCATATAATTCACCAATATCCAAATCAACATCATATAATCACAATCATAATCCATATAAAATAGTTATGCATGCATAAAATTTATAAAACGAAAGTCCACTCACAGACCGTCCATAATTGTCGGTTTTCGCGCTGCAAGTATTCCTGTAATTTTCGACATTTTCCAGAAATCTCGAATCCTGTCCGAAATCATTATTTAGTGTCAATAAGGCCTCAAATAATGGCATACTAATTTCCCATAATTTTCCGGGAATTAAACGTTAGTTAAAAACGTAACCTAAACCTTCGGACCCTCGAAACAACATCAAAACGGTGTCCGGTTAATTCGAAACCAACGCTAAAATGTTCGCTACATTGCATAGGACAAAAGTCATGTTGAACTCACCTTGAGATTTGTGCCCACGCGCCATCACGCACCACCGTGAGTGGCTGCGCATGAAACCCACGCGCCTGCTACAGTGTCATCGTCCCAACCCGTTTGTCTGTAAAACGGGTCCTGCAACCCGCGTTATCGACCTGATTACAATCTTGTCAATTCCAACTCTAATCCTTTAATTGATTTATTCTAAAGCATCCCTATGAAGTTAATTATGGTTCTGTAAGTTAAATTCCATCAACACTTACCTCAAACCATCAATTCGAACCTGAATTTGCGAAGAACAGTCGAACACTATTCAGTCCTCGATATTCCTTGATTCCCAACGTTTTTCTTCAATTGGTCAAACCAAAAGCTTCGTACGATTATTAGAAATGTATCTTCAATCTCAATTGTATCGTCTAACCCCTCCAACCAACTGAACTCCACCTTGAATTTTCCCAGAACTGGAACTCCAGTTCGAGGTCAAAACACGACCAATTTCCTTCTATTTTTGCGTGGTTGCAGTCGACACAAGCTCAGGAAGCTGCATTTGATATATGTTTGGGCCCTCTCAACTCACAGATTAAATTTCGTATTTTCCCTCCATTTTTTCAATTTTCACGATTTCTGTCTCTCCGATCTCTCAAGCTCACCAGTGTCTCTCTGTTTCTCTCTGTCCTTCCCAGCAGTTGATTAAGCTACTTCAAACCCAAAATCAAGGTAAACCGTGCTCTGCTCAATACACTCAATAGTATAAACAATTCCCAGTGCTCTGTTCTTCATTTTCCAACCGCACCAACGCAGACTTAGTCCCCAAATTAGACACCCGTGCTCTGTAATCTGTCACCAGCCTCACCAAGTTGTTTCCACTACCTCAACTGACCCAATGCCACTCACAATTAAACTATTCCTTGATCAGACCACCCAAGCACGGTGGTTTAGTCTCTATTTTCCATAGCATTAACAGTGCTCCTGTGAAATTACTGTTTTGCCCTTGTGCACAAGATTACCAAAATGCCCCTCACGCATCTAGACCCGTAACTTGGTCATCCAAACTCCGATTGATGTGTGCCGCCTGTCTACAGACTCAGGGCATCGAGACCTTCCTAACAGTCCTCGGCCCTCGGCCATCGGACCTCCCGGTCAAAAAGTCAACATTTTCCCCCTTTTGTCCAAATTACGAAATTGCCCTTGAACTTCCGAACATCATAACTTTCACCTCGAACGTCAGAATCGAACGTGACACCTGTCTATGAACTCGTGGCGTCCCAAAATACGTCACGGTCATCGGTCAAAGTCCATTTGATAGCCCGAATTAAAAGTCAACGTTTTACCCACGACTAAGGGCAAAACGGTCATTTTGCATCGTTCGTCCGATTTCGCCCAACTAATCACCGATCAACCCCACTAATCATGATTAGTTACTAATCTAATCCCAGAATTCGGGACGGGTCGTTACATGTTATACACTACTTAGATTTATAAGTCATAGGAATCATTAAAAGCTGAGCTTATCCTCACACGATGTAGCATTGTCTCGTCATATGAATAGGCAAAGGGAATATCCCCACAATGCTCATGTTTCCATTATACATAATTTAGTTGTCCCTTTTGAACCTAGATCTTGGGATCTCCAATCAACTAAGTTGGGTGTCCATCATGTAAACTATTAAGAAATAGGCTCTAGCCTCATTCCCTTCGATGATTTATAAACTTGCTCTCTTATCAAAACTTTTGTAAACGGATCTGCTAAATTTTCTTTTGACTTTATATACTCAATGGTAATAATACCACTTGAGATGAGCAGTTTCCTAATGGTATTATGTCTTCAACATATATGTCAAGATTTACCATTATACATAATATTATGTGCCCTTCCAATAGCCAATTGACTATCATAATGTACACACAAAGCAGACACATACTTCAGTGAATTTGGAATATCTTCTAAGAAATTACGAAGCAACTCGGCTTCTTCTGCAACTTTATCTCAAGCGATAAATTCAGATTTCATAGTGGATCTAGCTATACATATTTGCTTAGTCGATTTCCAAGATACCGTTGCACCACCTAAGGTAAAGACATATCCACTTGTGGAGTTTGAGTCTTTCTCATTTGATATCCAGTTTGCATCTGTATAGCCCTCTAAAACATATGGATATCTTGTGTAGTGCAATCCATAATTCTTGGTATAGTTTAAATACCCAAGAACTCAGACTATAAATTTCCAATGATCTCTTCCAAGATTACTTGTAAATTTACTCAACTTATTAACTAAGTAAGACAAGTTAGGGCGAGTGCAGTTCGTGACATACATCAAACTGCCAATTATACATGCATATTCAACTTGTGATATTCCTTGACCAGTATTTTTAGTTAGATGAAGGTTACTCTCATATGGAGTTTTTACTGGATTATTATCATACTTTCCAAACTTTGAAAATATTTTCTCAATGTAATGACATTGAGACAATATTAATCCATCAGGAGTTCTAAAAATCTTAATTTCTAAAATAACATCTGCAACTCCCATATCTTTCATATCAAATTTAATAGTCAACATTCTCTTGGTAGATTTAATCATATCATTATTACTACCAATAATGAACATGTCGTCTACATAAAGACATATAATGACATAACCATTTGGTGTGATTTTAGTTTAGACACATTTATCACACTCATTAATTTTGAATCCCGTTGACATCATGGCATTGTCAGCTTTTATTTGTCATTGCTTTGGTGCTTGCTTTAAGCCGTATAGAGACTTAACAAGCCTACATACTTTCTTTTATTGTCTAGGAACAACGAATCCTTCTAGTTGTTCAATGTAAATCTCCTCTTCTAAATCACTGTTTAGAAAGACCGTTTTAACATCCATTTGATGTATTTCAAGATTATGCAAAGCAATTATTGCAATTAACATTCTAATGAATGTTATTCTAGTAACTAGTGAGTAAGTATCAAAATAGCCTAAGCCTTCATTTTGCTTATAACCTTTGACAAAAAGTTCTGCCTTGTACTTATCTATGGATCCATGGACTTTCATCTTCCGTTTAAAATCCATTTATAACCCAAAGGTTTATTTCCAGGAGGAAGATCCACTAATTCCCATGTATGGTTTAGTAGAATGAAATCCACTTCAGCATTAATAGCCTCTTTCCAAAAAAGAGCTTCAGGGGATGACATTACTTCTTCTAGGTTTGAGGTTCATTTTCCAACAAATATGTTAGAAAGTCGGGACCAAACGATTTAGACGTTCTTTCCCTTTTACTTCGTCTAGGTTCAGCCTCATTTTCAAGTCCTTCATATCCTTGGTCTGATTGATCTTGATGATTGTCAAGATTACTACTATCATAAGTTCTTTTATGAGAACTTTGTTCATGTGCATCTTTCCAAGGAAACAAATTCTCAAAAAATGTTGTATTCATTGATTCAATAATTGTATTCACATGTACATCATTGTTATTTGACTTATGTACCAAGAATCGATATACACTACTGTTAGAAGCATAACCAATGAATACACAATCTATGGTTTTCTGTCCTATTTTAACCCTTTTAGGATCTGGTACCGCTACCTTAGCAAGACACCCCCAAACTTTGAAATATTTATAAGAAGTTCTTCGACCTTTCCATAACTCATGTGGTGTCTTTTCTAAGTTCTTATGAAGTAATTTATTGAGAATATAATTTGCTGAAAGCAAAGCTTCTCCCCACAAATTTTGGGTAGCTTCAGAACTTATCAACATAGCATTCATCATTTCTTTCAATGTTCAGTTTTTGCAGTTTTTGCGTTTAGCAATACCATTTTGTTGAGGTGAATAAGGAGCTGTAGTTTGGTGAATAATCTCATGTTGTGCACAAAACTTTGCAAAGGGTGTAACATATTCACCTCCCCTATAACTTCCTAAAACCTTAATCTTTCTACTACGTTGATTCTCAACTTCATTCTTATAATGTTGAAACATTACTAAGGCTTCATCTTTCCTTCTAAGCAAATAAAAATAGAAATATCTTGTGCAGTCATCGATAAAAGTAATAAAATACTTTTTACCACCTATAGTTTGTACATACTTTAAATCACATATATCACTGTGAATTAATTCTAGAGGTTCTGTACTCCTTTTTATAGAATGAAAAGATGTTCTGGTTTGTTTGGCTTCATTGCAAGTTTCACACTTGTAATTTGCATCAATATTAAACTTAGGTAGTAAATCCATATTAACTAATCGACACATAGTATCATAATTAGCATGTCCTAATCTACCATGCCAAACATTTGAGGACTCAATAACATAAGCAGAACGAACTTTGTTATTATTATTAATATAAGGTACAATAGTCATTTCATTCATCTTGAAAAGACCATTATTCAGGTACCCTTTCCCCACATACATCCCATTCTTAGTAAGTACAAATCTATCAGCCTCAAAGACCAATCTGAATCCACTCTTGCTTAATAGAGATCCAGAAACCAGGTTATTTCAGATGTCAGGCACATATAGCACTTCATTCAAAGTTAGTTGCTTCCCAAAATTCATCTTGAGGATTACCTTTCCTTGACCTTCAACCTTGGAAGCGGAAGAATTTTCCATAAATAGTTTCTCCCCCTAGGTCACTTCATGATAGGTTATGAACATCTTCCTATCTGAGCATATGTGGCATGTGGTTCCAGTGTCTAACCACC
Organism: Prinsepia uniflora; assembly: GCA_032719365.1. Lineage (NCBI taxonomy): Eukaryota > Viridiplantae > Streptophyta > Magnoliopsida > Rosales > Rosaceae > Prinsepia > Prinsepia uniflora. The sequence continues at coordinate 66,824,172 of CM064868.1, read as the reverse complement.
ATTCATTAGTATTGCTTACCAAGTTCACTTCATAGATCACAACCGAGAGATTGAACTTAGATAGATCCTTTGAGATCTTATCCTCCTCGGTTATGTGAACTTATGTGGTATTGCCCTAAATCTTTTTAGATCGACAGTTTGCTGCCCTATGGCCAAGTTTATTACACTTAAAAGCACTTGCCTTTGAACTCTCCAATTTTCTTTGAGTTCCAATGAGTAGAGTTTTCGCCATGCTTCCTTTTTTCTTTTTCTTTGGCCTATTTTCTACAACGTGTGCATTAACCATCATGGAATTTCCAGTGGTTTCCTTTTCAAGAACCACGGTTGTCTTTCTCAATTCTCAGCCTCATGATCAAATCCTCAAGTCACATCTCTTTGCGCTTATACTTGAGATAATTCTTAAAGTCTTTCCAGAAGGTGGCAATTTTTCAATTACAGCAGCCACTTAGAAAGTCTCACTTAGAATCATGTTCTCCACCTCAATCTCATGGAGAATAAGTTGGAGTTCTTGGACTTGGTTGATAACCGTCTTGGAGTCTTCCATCTTGTAGTCAAGAAACCGATCGACCACAAATTTCTTCATGCCAACATCTTCAGTCTTATATTTCTTGTCAAGCGACTCCCACAGGGCCTTGGAAGTTTTGATTGGACTCTATACATTGTATAGAGAATTGTCTAATTCATTGAGGATATAGTTCTTGCATAGGAAGTCTGAATGATGCCACACATCTGCAATAACCACTGCTTCTGTAGTAGAACCAGTTGTAGGAGCATATTCCTTCAAGAACTTGGCCAAATTAAGAGTGGTCAAATAGAACAACATTTTGTTGCCATCTCTTAAATTCCGTTCCATTGAACTTTTGTGGTTTCTCTCCATGAGAAGTGGAAATAGGGATCACCACAGGTAGAACATGATCCACAAGATTTCCCTTATCATTACTAGTACCATCATTATTAGTAACTTTATCACTAGTATTACTAGCCATCATTTTTCCTTTAGTAAAGAGGAAAAACACACAATTCAATATAAATATAATAAACTTCTAAGGACCAACAAAAATTTAAATATTCTCAAAATCAAATATAGCAATTACCAAATAAGAACATATTTCGTCTTAAGATTGTTGGTAAAAATATTAGTAATTGTTATATTCACAAAAATATGAAAATAAAACAAACTTTATAATCAAATAAATTAATTACAAGAAAAATGAGTAAGAGACACTTTACAAGTATAATTGAGTCTAGAACCTGGTTCTATTTCCTTTAAGACGAAATTGCATCCTCACCGGTGCTTAAGGATTTTGCTTGGCAAACGTCTCTCAGGATACAACGATCGGCTTCTTGTGGAAGCGGCACTTCAATTCACAAGAATAGCGAATGTAAATTGTGTTTAAACTCTCTCTTGGAATATTCTAAACTTATATGCTTTTTAGACCTAATATTCAATCTCCACAAATTTATCAAATGATTGAATATTTGTTTTTTTTTTGAATGAAATGAATTGTGGGTAACTCTATTTATAGATATGTTAGCACCTCTTCATAAGAGACACATCTCTTAATAAGAGATTCATCTATTAAATAAAGTATACATCTTTTAATAAGGAACACATATCTTAATAAGAGACACATTTCTTAATAAAAAACACATATTTTAATAAAAGACACATCTCTTAACAAAAGACAAATCTCTTAATAAAAGACACAATTTTTTCATAAGATACATTGTATGTAATCATTGGACTTTTAATATATACATCTTCATGAAATTTCATACGCCTCTTCTACCAAAAGTTGCCAAACCAAATGGCACATTAATTCAAAAAATATATATATAAATATATATTCTTCAATTTTGTAACATAAAGATTAATTTTATACAAATTAACATTCATCCAAAAAATTATGAATTAATTATTAGGGTCAAATTCTAATTTTAAAGATATAATGGTCCAACAATTATGTCTTTTTAATTTCCATTCATATTATTAATAATTAACTCTTTAATTTCCTAACATAGGGAACCATCAGTCTGCAAAATTAGATGAACAAAAATGCAATGTAAAATGTTGTGATTTCTACTAGTCATATAATTTTTACCCCAAGACATGATGTATACATGCAATGGGAAAACAGAGTTTTCAGAGACATCTAGCATTCGCCGGAGAACCAGAAGATAAACTACATCTCTTCAAATGCATGGTTTGGGATCGGACTCTATAGAATGAAATGGGACGTAAGTAGACCATCATCAACACGCAGAAAATTTGAAATTTGAAATCACCTTTGCCCTGGGTTGCTCATTTGTGGTTCCGTCTATCTTGGCTATCACAATGGAATCAATGCCTCGTAGATGTTTGGCAAGCTTGTTGTAGGTTGGCTCCAGAGATAGGCAATGCCCGCACCAGGATGCATAAATCTGACATAATAATCCTTCAAATTTAGAACCTTCAAAAGACAACTTTGAACCAATAATAGTTCTGGGATAATATTTTTTTTATTTACCTTGAGAAGAACATCCTTCAACTCATCCAAGACAATTTCATCAAAGTTACTTCCAACCACTAATTTCACATCCCCATCATTCTTTTCCAGACAAAAAATACATCGAGTTAGAATAGTGATCACATCCCCATCACATCCCCATAATATTTTAGATGATTTTAATAGAGTTTAAAATTTAAGTGTATTTAATCAAGATTTTAAATGATTTTCTGAAAATCTTGGTATATTCAATTTGTGTTTTAATGGGTTGATTTAAAATCCATCCAAATGAGGGTGTATTCAAAAACAATTATTTAAAAACCCTTTAAAATTCACCTGTATTCAAAATTTCATATATTTTGCATGATTTTAACATATCGTGGATTTAAAAGGGTTTTCTAGTGGATGGTATAAATACCAAAGCACAAACACAAACAAACAAGACCAGATAAAGTTCTCTGCATACAACCTTCATCTATACTAAACCCTAGAGGTAAAAATATGTTATCTTCCTCTTTTTCAATGTAGTAGTAGTCATTAATATTTTTTCTTATAATGATTTTTTTGAAATCGTATTAGCTTTCGGTTTGGTGTTGATATTGTATATAATTCGTAAAATTTGCTTATTAATTCCTAATACGTTGGATTGGGTATGGTTGCTACTCATGCTCTCTCCTCCCATGGTTTCTTCGTTGTTCATAGTAATCACATTCATTTTTTCATATTCACCGATCGAAAATTTCTTATAAGAACCCAGCCATTTGTGAGTAACTAGACTATTGTTCTATTATTGCAAGCACATGATTAATTTGCGCTTTGGTAAACAGTTGTTACTGAAAGGGAGCTTACTTTTTCCGAGGTGCTGACAGCTGACAGAAAGAGGTATGATATCTCAACTTCGTTCCTTCTTTCATGTTTTGCAATTGTTGTGCTTACTATTAGAAAACAGTGGATTTTGTGTGGCTACAATCATTAAATGTTTTGAATAGCTATAACAATGCATTTTGGTTGTGTAAAGAGCATGTCTTGCAATATTTTTCATTGAATGTTTTGAATACACCTCCCTTCATCTCTTTGTAAAGGTTTTTCTTTAGTAAGTTTTTGTAAAGGTCTTCAATATATGATCGGTCATTTTAAAGTTTTTCCCCAATAAGTTCTTTTAAAGGTCTCCAATATTATAGACCTATAGATTATGCTTCAATAGTGTTCAAGGTAAGTAAAATAGAGCCAGATATTTAACTATAAAATCGGCTAGGATGTATGAAGTAGAAAAATAATACGAAAATGTGTGCGATATGCAAACTGAAACTGAAATCATTTGGTTTTCTGCTTTTGTTTGGTATCTAAGTCAATACCATGTCATCAAGAAAATACCAACTCTTCTCTGCCTCCACAACCATCTATAACACCTACTTGATTACAATAGTGGAGATCCTATTTTTAGTTTGTCAGATGATGGTGAATATCTATCAATACTTCTTTTGTGCTATTGGCATAAAGACATCCACTTAAGGACACAATAAGCACATTAATTAGGATTGGAACTAGTTTGAAGTTATTCCCTAGTTTGTTCACTTCTTTGGTGATGATTGTTTTCTTAATTGGAAAGTGCAGGTTTTGTGTAACATTCAAGTGTTTGCTAAACAATATATGGATTAGCTAGGTCATAAATGTATGTGCATGGGTGTGAACAGTTTTGAGTATTCCAACATTTATGTATAATTTTTATGAACTAGATGTTTTAAATATTTGGATTATAAGAATATATGGAAAATAAATAAATAGATAACTAATAAATCATTGGTTGTATTATCTAGTAACATTAAAATGGAAGATGCAAAACAAGAGAAGTTAAAAGTGAAGTATAGTCAATGGAGCATCCAAGAGAGTTGTATGTTATTAGCATTACTTGTTGATGTCGTCAATAATGGTTGGCGTGATGCTAGTGGTGGGATATCTAAGAATACAGTTTGTGATAAGATACTTCCTATTCTTATTGAGTTTCTTGGATGTGAAAAAAATTACATGCACTATTAAAACCGGTTGAAAATTCTGAAGCAACGCTATCTAAGTTTGGCTGAACTTGTGTCCCATAGTTCTGGATTTGGGTGGGACCCTATCACAAACAAGTTTACGGGAAGTGATGAAGTATGGGACAATTACTTCAAGGTGATATTTTTAATTTATATTGTTTTAATTATTACGTGGATTGATAACTTTCACATCCATAATAATAAAATAGTTATAACTTTATAAATTTATTATGTTTTCTTTACAGTCTCATCCAAGCCAAGAGAAACTATGTACTGAGTCATATGATGACTACGAGGATTTGAAAATTGTATTTAGCAATGGAACAACTATTGGAAAGCACTCAATTGATGTGGGGGGATGACACGGATGATGTGACATATGTATTTGAAGAAAGAAGACCTAGTAGGATACAAGAAGAAACTAATTCGTACATGGCAGAAGAGTATGGGGTTGATGATAACAATGAGGCTCAAGCATACCAAAATGTGTCAACACCTACTAACTTATCACCCTTCTATGAAACAAGTGTGAATGCTCCTTCTAAAAAGCTCTGGCCCTCATGGAAAGAAACCGAGAATTGATTATGAAGCAACTAGTAGCTTAGTTAATTGTAACAAGTCTTATGGAGAAAGTTGGTGTTGGCATGGACTTAATTGTAACAATCGCCACTGAAATTCAAGGGATGCGCAACTTGTTGGAGAAAAGGGAAAATGAGAGAGAAAACAATGAAATAGAGAAGAAACAAATGGAGAAAACCACCAACATTTGGGAAGCAATCAAGGAAGCTCCAAACTTGGATAAGCTTGCTCGTTTCCAAGTGCTCGATAAGGTCCATAAGTTTGGGATGAAAGATGTATTCTTAAAAATGACACCTGAAGAAGGCTTGGAATGGATACAATATACTATTTTGGATTGAAGACTTTTGGTTTAGTATTATGCTTAAATTAGGGGAGGTTTATGTTATGATTTTATAAGTATTATGTTTAAAAATTTCAGGTTAATTTGAAGACCTTGATTTGACATTATGTTTAAAGTCTCTGGTTAATTAAGACCTTAAATTTGAATTAGTGGTTTGATAGTTACTTTAATTTCCTCATCTTATTTTACAGTGTATTTTGTTGGAGTGCATTTGTTTTAATTATTGATTACATTTACCATTCTCTAAAATATGGAGCATGGTTGGCTTTGTCTTGGATTTGAGGAGGAAATTTTTTTTTCTTAAAGGTCGTATTTGTATGATTGCAACCTTGCAATTACTTCATATCTGTATGAATTTGATTAATTGTAAGGGTTTAAAGGATTCTACTGAATTCAAGCATTTGATTAATTGCAAGAGTTAGAATAAAAAAGAAGATAGTAGTTGTTTATTCATTGTAATGTAAAAACATATGACATGGAGGACAACACATCTTTTAAAATCATAACAAATATTTTCAAAAAACAAATCATTTAAAATCCATATGAAAACACTTTGAAATTAACAAAAAACTTTTAAAATCGGTTGAAACTCATCAGATTTGAAACTCATTCAAATCTATTCAAATCCAAATTGAATACACCCCCTAGGTTCAAAATAACCAGTTAGAATGTATAAAATGTGGCAAAGAGAGAGAGAGAGAGAGGGAGTTCAAAATATCCAATTAGAATGTAAAAAATGAGTCATAAATAGAGAAAGTTGCAACCATTAAGTTGGTGAAGGACACTCTTCCCCGTGAACAAATTTCCTACCATCATCATTTACGTTGTACCCAAGAACCTAAAACGAACAAAATTATCAATTTCATAGGATAATGAATTGATGTCATATTCATACAGAGTTACCAATTTACATCTGCTCCTTTAGTGTGCACATGTATTTTTCAAAATTGTGCACCTCTGCCATTAGCAGAGATCTATCTTTTATCACCAACTGTCCTAAACCCCACCTTGACCTCCTAAGTTTAGTTCTTATATTTGTTAATGAATATAGATTTTCTTTTATGTCTTTTTTGATTGGTTCATTTGTTTTTGTAGCCCCTTGTTAGGGTAGTTGAATCTTGTGATGGGTACATTCCCTATCACTCACATGTTTTGTTGCAAGACTTCTTGGGGTCCCCAACACTTTCTCATGTATGGTTCGATCTTCTTTCCTATTAACGTTGATGATTTTTACATCTTTTCATATTCTGCTATGTTTGACCGCTTCTGCTTCTTCTGCGAGGTATATGGAATCAAAATCTTAAAGCTCAGAAGAAGCTTAAGATCTAAGTTCATATTTCTTTTATAGAATTTTCATTTATAAAAAGTGAAAACTAACTACATTTATTCTGGAGTTGTTTTCCCTATTTTTGGCGTGATGACACAATAAACCTACATCATAACCTACATTTATAAGATCTAAGCTCAGAAGAAGCTTAAGATCTAAGTTCATATTTGTTTTCCCTATTTTTGTTAGGATGACACAATAAACCTATTTCAATATGTTGTTTAAAGGCAGACTCCACGTGCTTCATTATCTGGAGTAAGTCCCTTGTCCTTTTTACACAAGGGAGCTACTTCTCATATACCCTCAAGTTCTATCTTGGTCTGTCCCGTCTCTGTTTCAAAATAACTTCAAGGCTTACATGACAACCCTATAAACTATTTTATACATATACAGTCAAACATACATCAAAGATCACGAATATTTATAATCAATAATCAGTTCAAACATTAAGAACAAAGTTCTAGGTTTAGTTAGAACCTAATTGGTCATCTTGATGAACAAGACGCAATGATGTCAATCTTCTTCTCACTTTCAGAACAGTAAGCTTAAACTCTTGATAGGATTGGCTCTATTATAAATACACTTTTGTGAGAGAAAAGACCAATATATTTATATGCACCTAATTTCCTACATCCAGACTTATCACATATTAAGTAGGAAACTTAGATGACTTAAGGTAGCATACAAGTTAAGTCCAACCCTTATTGCTTAACGTAACCAATAGGGATTCATGAAACATTCCTAATTCATTATGGACTCAATTAGTCTTTAAGTTATCTTCAATCATGATACTTGCATCGTAAGTTATCCAATTATACTTGTTGAATCAAAGATTGAACCCGTCGCGAAAAGTCCTCACAATTCCTGCAAACAGCAAACAATTAGCTATCGTTGCCTCGATCGATTTACCCGGGGGGTTGTTCGACCAAGAACACTCTGATGCCTAAGTTAGCTTCGAGAGAGGAAAGGGATATACTTCGAAACGAAGAATTAACGTACCTTGGAAATGAAATGTGCCTTCCTATTTATAGGAAAATCTTGGGAGCCTTGGAGCGTTCTGATTGGTCGGTTGAATATTTAATTAGTAAATAATATATTATTATTAAATATATTATTTAATAATTGTAATGATGGCTCATTATGATAGTAATGATATTTGTTGTATTTTAATATTAATATTAATTATCCATTATTAAGAATAACGATAACTAACTCTCGGGGAGAATATCAATATTACGGAGGTTTTAACCCGATCAAATAACGTATTTAACTGGTAAATAGATTATTTAATGTGTGGGTGTTTTTCAAATGATCAGCGTTATTTGCCAAGGGCAATTTGGTCATTTTTGGGAATTACGGGACACGTGGCGGCTCCATAATTTTCGGATGATTTTGGGTTCCACAAATGCCCCCACATCGATTCGGTATTCAGGGAATTCGGATGGATGTACATTGTTTGGAGTCTTATATTACCGGGTTACCGGTTACTGTTGGGTTCAAGAATCGAGTCAGTGTTTATTTGACGGTTTTGCCCCTGGTTATAAGGGTAAAAGTCAATTTTTAGTTTTAGAATGACTATTCTGGGTTTAGTGGTGTGAACCAGACATAATGTGCAAAATGACCATTTTGCCCCCAAGCATGGGCAAAATGTTGACTTTTGAACCGGGGGGTCCAAAGGACGAGGGTTAAAGACCGTTACGTAGGTCGAGTTGATACGAATCCATAGACAGGCGGCATGCCGAAATCGGAGATCGGATGCGAAAGTTATGGGTCTACGAAGGCGAGGGGCATTTTCGTAATTTTGGAAGCGAAGGGCAAAACGGTCCTTTTGAGACGGGCGAACGGTGGACGCTGACTCATGCTACCTGCCAATGATATTTGCTGCTTTGTCCAGACAACATGGAGGAAATCATGGATTTAGGGACCCTAAAACCCTTAATTAGGGAAAACTTAATCATTTTGTCCAAACCTTGACATTGTTAAATAGAAGAGCAATTCGGTTGTGAGAATGAGAGATTGGAGAGTCTGAATTGGAGCAAAACAAACTCGAAGGACAGAGGGGTCGCTGGTTTTGCAGATTTTCGAAAATTCGAAAATTGTGGGGAGAATTCGAATTCGGATTGGCGAGCTCTAAGGATCAAAATTGAGACTCGATTGAGTCTTCTGAGGTCATTTCGAATCGATTCACAACAAAAACGAAGAGAATTGGGGCTTCCTTGAGCAAGAACAGAAGCTCTGATTTTTGCTCGAAATCGAGCTTGAGTTCGAGCAGCTGGAGGTATAATTTTATGAAATTGATTATGTAAAAACTTTTGTTTCATTCTCACAATACTCTCTGTGTGATTTAATTTGAAAAACAGGGATGAATTGGACAAACCCGATCACGAAACCCGTTTGAGAGTTCATCGGGGATTTATCAGATTTTGGTTATAATTGAAGTTTTAAACGTTACAGAACCTAAATTTAAATGGTTTAGATGAAATCAGTTTAAATAACGGAAGAAAACAATGCCCAATTGAAGGAGAACAAATCGGGTCTCAACGCGGGTCTCCAACCCGTTTACCAGTCATTCGGGTAGAGGAGACGCACTGTAGCAGTTACTGTGCTACGCGCGTGGCTTCCACGCGCAGCCGCTTGCGGCGGCGCGTGAGGGCGCGTGGAGGCGTTTCCGGGGAGATTTTCAACAGGTGTTTTATTATATTTGATGTAATGAACATTTTTGGTGTTGGGTCCGAGACAAACTGACATTGTATCAATACTGTTTCGAGGGTTCGATGGTTTAGGTTATACCTTTAAATTTTTATTAAATTCCCGAAAAATTGTGGAAAATTGATATGATGTTTTTAGAGTCATTAATGACCTTTCATGTTGTTTTTTGGACAGGATTCGAGATTCCTGGAAAGCGTGGGAAATTACGGAAGTGCGTCCCGCTTGGAAAATGAGCGGTTTGGACGGTGCGTGCGAGCATTGGTAGGCTGGCTCACATTTAACGTGACCCTTGCTAGTACCGCAAATATGCTTGCTACGCATCAAGAGTCCGTCGAAGGTGTTTAGAAACTTTGTTGGAGCGGGTGTACTACCGGTGCCACGTGGTGGACGGAGTTTGGCTGAACAGTCGACGGGGACTTGGCGGTGACTGAGTGCACTTGCGGACGTGACTATTGAGCATCGGTAGGCAGGATCACACTTACTGTGACTCTTGCTAGTACCACATACATGCTCGCCATGCGTCAAGGTGCTGAGAGACCCGGAAAACTTGCCCTGTGAGAGCGTGGCTGTTTTCGTGGCCTAAGTCCATTCCGAGGGAAAGATATGGAATCTGAGAAACCCGAAGACTTCATGGAGTGGAAGGCTCGCAATCAAATTTCCTTTTCAAGCGACGTTCTCGTGGAGCTTGGCGACAGATGTTCTTCTAGAGTTTCGGGACATGAGCCGGCTACTCTCTCCATGAATGGCGAGAAGCTTTCAGACATCCCAATCAAGGAGTGGTTGTGCGTTCCACTGTGCTTGAAGGAGACCGTTGTTCAGAATAAGGACAATAAACAAGGACTTACTGGTTCTTGGGAGAAAAAACCATGCCGAGCAACTTCTTTCCTAACCCATAAGCATACCGAGCAACTTCTTTCCTAACCTTTCCGTTCTGGCCCTGCGAATGTGCTATCTTGATGCGAAGGGCAGGCAGAAATGGAAAGTTATGTTGTTGATGTGAGATTGCGATAACTTAAGAAAACTTGAGGTCTCAATTTCACATCGGAAGCCAAAATGGGCGAGTTGGAGATGAGCCGTGCAGAGAGGATGCTGATAGAAAATGAGTGAGATTCCACTCGAGATGAGCTCTCCCTGCTGCACAGAAATTTGCAGGACTCAGAAGGCTTTGATGCTTCGATGACGAAGGCTTGAATGCTTCGCAGGGCGAAGGCTTGGATGCTTCAATGACGAAGGCTTAGGTGCTTTGCATGGCGAAGGCTTAGATGCTTCGCAAGGCGAAGGCTTGAATGCTTCGATGACGAAGGCTTGGATGCTTCGATGACGAAGGCCTAGGTGCTTCGCATGGCGAAGGCTTAGATGCTTCGCAAGGCGAAAACTCAGATGCTTCGCAAGGCGAAAACTCAGATGCTTCGATGATGAAGACTTGGATGCTTCGATCATGAAGGCTTGAATGCTTCGATGACGAAGGCCTAGGTGTGCTTCGCAAGGCGAAAACTCAGATGCTTCGATGACGAAGGCTTGGATGCTTCGATCATGAAGGCTTTTTACACTAGAGAGAATAAGCTTTGAAAATTGTACATGGTGAACAAATCAATTTGTTAATCTCATTTCATTGATACTTGAATTCAGAAGGCAACTTGAAAAGCAAAATTGAAAAGCTCCATAGAGTTTTATGTCTTTCTAATGTTGACTTGCGTCTAGTTGATGCGGATCACCTTTGACGCTGGCTCGTTTGACTCTTTGTTCTCCATGTGATTTACAGTCTTGTTTTTTATGTAGTCTGTACAATGCCCCTCCCTCAGGAGATTTCGGAGATATCTTTCGAAAGATATACATGTGCTGATATTGTGCCCATAACATTCATGATAGGCGCACCATTTGGTTTTATCAGCATTCTCTTGATTGCCTTTGACTGGCTCTGGCTTCTTAAACCATGGCTTGTTCTTAATTTCATTGTGGATCTGATGGGCTGGTAAAGATAGCTGCAAGTTAGGCTTCCCCATAACTGGCGTTTGGGAGTGTTGCCCTGCCTTTCGCTTGTTGAGCTTTCCAATTGCAGACTTTCCATGGGGTTCATCCTCATTGGAGGCCTTTTCGCTAGTCCCAGCATGGCCATGAGTATGAGCGGCGCGCTTCTCGTCCTCCCAACTTGCATGTCGCTCTGCTAGCGAAAGTATTTTGGAAAGACTTCGCGCATTGCTCATGACGATGTCCCCGTAAAGCTGGCTGTCTCGAGGGAGTCCTTGCTTGAATGCCATTGCCGCAACAAAGTCATTACAGCCGATAATGCGAGATTTCTCCTCACAAAATCTCCGTATGTATTGTCGCAGAGTGTCTTTTGCTCTCTTTCGGACAGAGAAAAGATGGTCGTCTTTCACCTCGATTGTCCGAAGTTGTGCGTATTCCTTCACAAATGTCAAAGCCAACTCTTCGAAGGACTCAATCGACCTCGGGGGGAGATGATTGAACCAAGTCATGGCTTGGTCTTGAAGGGAAGCTTGAAAAACTTTGCACATGAGCACATCGTTGGACCTGTGGGGGATCATGACTCCTCGATAATGATCTATGTGTTTTACCGGGTCGGAGGCTCCTTTGAATGAAGTGAAGTTTGGCATTGAGAACCTCTGGGGGAATGGCTCCTCCTCAATATCCCTTATAAAGGGCGTAGAGAGCCATATCTGGCGACGTAGATCGTCCTCTAGATCGCCACCTTGTTGAGCACGAAGGTGCATGTCCAGCATTTTTTGAACATCATTAGCCTGCAACGCTCCTTGCTGAGGCGATGAGTCCCTTTTTGCTAATCGTTGAGAACCTCTTTGAGCTTCTCCCCCTGTTCTCTGGGATCGTGCAGGGGAGTAGGCTTCATTTTCCCCTTTACTGTCGTGGGCAGATCGTTTTGGGTTTTTGTATAGAGCTCGAAGTTGCCCCCTGCTCCTATGTGAGTGTTGTGAGTGCTCTGCCCGTGAAGTTGCCCCAGTCCTACCTCCTAGCTGTTCACGTACTAACGGCTTTAGGCGTTGTGGGCTTTTCGCTCGATGAGCGTGACTTTCTTCTCCAGAGTCGCCTAGCGAAGTATCTCGTGACATTGTTTGGCAGCGAACCTGCTCTTTCCTAGGACGTCTTTGGGCATTCTCTTGTCTTCCACGTGACGTGGATCGTCTGTCCTGCTCCTGGATTGGTCTCTCTGCTAGGAGTTGCTGCAAGAGCTTTGACTGAAGTTGAACTTGTTTGCTTAACCCTTCAACTTGCTACGCCAAGTTGTCCTGGGGAGGTTGGTGATGACTTCTCCCTGAGATGTCATGACACCCGTCCAGAAAGTCCCTAAGGACCATGTTTGTTGTGAGTTGATCATGTCGTGATGCATTTCCTATTAACCTCTCGTTTGCTTGTTGTAAAGTCGAAGTTCCATCCCCTAGCGTGGGTACTTGCTTAGCTGGAGAGGGGAATGCTCCAAAACTGAAGGTTGGCCTCCCTTCGAGTGTCTCAATGGGCGCTTCTATGGACACACGCCTGAGTTGAGCTGGGCGCTTCTCCGGAGTTTCTATGTGAGCGTCATTCATCGTCTGAGTTGTTGAGGCAGAAACACCTTCTCCGGCTGACTGAACGGATCGACGAACCTTAGCCATGCTGATTTGAACAATGTCGATGAACGACGAACGAAGGGAGATGAACGATGAACAAACGTTCAAAATCTTCGAACAATGTCGATGAACGACGAACGAAGAAAGATGAACGATGAACGAATTCTTGATGAGTGATGAACAACTTTCAAAATCTTCGAACAATGTCGATGAACGACGAACGAAGAAAGATGAACGATGAACAAATTCTTGATGAGTGATGAACAACGTTCAAAATCTTCGAACAATGTCGATGAACGACGAACGAAGAAAGATGAACGATGAACAAATGAGAGAGCTTCTTCTGAGTATAACTCAATAGCTCTCAATGAAAGCACCAATTGTTGAATCAAAGATTGAACCCGTCGCGAAAAGTCCTCACAATTCCTGTAAACAGCAAACAATTAGCTATCGTTGCCTCGATCGATTTACCCGGGGGGTTGTTCGACCAAGAACACTCTCATGCCTAAGTTAGCTTCGAGAGAGGAAAGGGATATACTTCGAAACGAAGAATCAACGTACCTTGGAAATGAAATGTGCCTTCCTATTTATAGGAAAATCTTGGGAGCCTTGGAGCGTTCTGATTGGTCGGTTGAATATTTAATTAGTAAATAATATATTATTATTAAATATATTATTTAATAATTATAATGATGGTTCATTATGATAGTAATGATATTTGTTGTATTTTAATATTAATATTAATTATCCATTATTAAGAATAACGATAATTAACTCTCGGGGAGAATATCAATATTACGGAGGTTTTAACCCGATCAAATAACGTATTTAACTGGTAAATAGATTATTTAATGTGTGGGTGTTTTTCAAATGATCAGCGTTATTTGCCAAGGGCAATTTGGTCATTTTTGGGAATTACGGGACACGTGGCGGCTCCATAATTTTCGGATGATTTTGGGTTCCACAATACTCAAATTCCAACTTTCTTCCACTTGAGTATAATGAACAACTCAACAAGTGTATACATAACTTAGAAATTAAAAGGTGATCATTGAGTCCCTTTACAATAGGAATTGAATCCAAACACAGCTGTCACTACTATTTCATATTCACAAAACTGATAGCATCTAATGCAACTTTGCATCATTGTCCTACAATCACAGTGAAAAGAGAACAGCATCACATATTTGCAGTTCCTAGTTTCAAAATTGAAAACCATCGAGCATTAAGGTTACAATGCTTCCACATTTTGGTCATATCAGATTCGTTATCAACTCAGCATACACAAACATGTTGAGTTTTATAATAGAACTGATTCATATATCAACCATAACATTCACAATACTCCTTACCAAAACACAAGTTCACATAGAATAACAACAATCAGGATATAATGCATTCATTAACTTCTCATAAACATAACTGTGGAACCCAAAATCACCGGAAGAATGTGGAGCTACCACGTGGTCCATAATTCTCGAAATGACCAAATTGCCCCTGAAAATAATACTTAAAGCCCAAGCACCGAACATGGCTCAAGCCCACAATGCTTACATAGCCCAAATATTGGGCCCAAACCGGGATGATACGTGGAAGCCTATCACCCTCGATCCGCATAACACGTGTTAGCACACAAATCAATGAGTATTTGTGTAACAACCCGTACCTACGGGAAGGGTAAAAATGTACTTTAGAGAAGTTTTGTAAAAAAGGACGATTTTGCCCTTGTGACTAGTAGACGAAAAGTTGACTTTTTGTACTATTGATTGGATGAGTGTTAGCCTTTGACCGTGACGTAGGTTAGGACGTCACGAGTCCGTAGACAGGCGGTAGGTTCGATTCGGACAACCGGAGGAAAAGTTATGATGTACGGAAGGTTGGGGGCGTTACCGTAATTTTGAACTAATAGGGGAAATGTTGACTTTTTGGAGGATGTGTGATTTTCACGTAGACCGAGGACCGTTGGATAGGTCTCGACGTCCTGAGTTCAACGACAGGCGGCACGCTGTCATCGGACGTCGGACGGAAAAGATACGGGTCTGGAAAGTCTAAGGGCAAAATGGTAATTAATTATACAAGGGGTATTTTGGTCTTTTTCATTCAGCCAATCAGAGATGGGCAAGTGGCAACAGATGGCTGGGATATTTTGTTTTACACCAAGGGTTTGTGGACACGTGGTGAGAAGCCAGAGGCTTCTGGAGGTGTCTAAAGTGTGCACGGCCACACTTGGTTCATTTTTGAACCGTGCACAATTTCGAAGGAAAACAGAAAACAGAGAGAAGATTGGGGTGAGGCGGTGATCGATTTGGATGCTAGGGGAGAGTGAAGTGTGAGTCGAGAGAGAGACAGTGAGGTACGGAGGAGCTGGTGATCGTGGTCTGGAGTTGCAACCGTGCACGGAGGCGACGTGGTGGACGGCTGGATCTTTGGAAGAAACAGAGGAGGCAGTGGACGGTGGTGGCTGTTGTGTTGTGTGGTGGACTGATTCAAGGCACTAGGAGACTCAGGAGGTTTAGGGGAGTCCCACGAGCACCGTGGTGGGTGACGGTTCTCACGGCGGCGCCGGAATTGAAAGGTACTCTCTTTTGCCCTGTTTTTCGTGGATTTTCATTTCAAGAGTCGTGGACCTAGAGCTAGAATCGAAAGGTTTGGTGAGTGAAGGGAGGTTTAGGGAGGTCTTAGGAGTCGTTTGTGGTGGTTGCCGTGACGGGAGGTTCACGGTGGGTGGTGGTTCGACGGCGGGTCCTCTGTACCCTGTTTAGCCGTGATTTTCAAACGGAAAATCGTGGAGTTGGAGGAAGAGTCGAGGGATTTCGTGAGTTGTGTGCGATTCAGTGAAGTCGTGGGAGGAGTTTGGAGTGACCACCGTGAAGGGGGACGTGCTGGGTGGTCGGCGGCCAAAACAGGGCTCACGGGCAGTGTTTTTCGAGGTTGAAGACGAGGGGTTTTAGGCAGTGATTTCTGGATTTTAGGACTGGGTTTGGTTGCAGGGGACTGGACGAAGCTAATGGAATTGAAATGGGGAAGAATGGTGGAGGAACGGAGGAGAACCGGTCACGCCGGTTCAACACAGTTGAACCGGGTGACTCGAGGTTGAAGATGCACTGTAGCAGGCGCGTGAGGCCCACGCGCAGCCACTTTGGGCGGCGCGTGGGGGCGCGTGGGGAGGAATCCGGTCAAGCGTCCAACATGAGTTTAGCCCTAAATGTTCTAATGAATCCAATGGTACAGTTTTCGGGTTAATCGGACGGTGTTACGGAATGGTTCGGGAATCCGTACGGTTTAGGGTTTCGGATTAAAATATTATTAAATTCCCGAAAATTGGGGAAAATAGGGAAGGTATCCTTGATGTTATTGTGACCCTATGTGGTATCTATTGACAGGACGGGAGACACCAGAGACGGTTGAGGAGCGCACGGGGCGCGAGTGACTTGCTCTGAACTGTGAGTGGACTTTTTCTTACTTCCGAGCATGCCTAACTGTTTTTATTAATGTTTTATGCTTTATATGTGTTTATATGTGATTGAGATGTTTGCACATTTTTCGAGACATTTTTGGGATTTTGCATGTTTTTCGAGAAAAAACGGGTTTTCAGGGTTTGATGTTATAATTCAGAAATTTAACCTAAAAACGTTTTCTGATGATGGTAAATAGGTTGTGGAATATGATTTGGGATTTTCCTATGGTTTTGTTATGAACATGAATCTTTTTCCGGATTTGGGTTCGGAATGTCGGTTCTGAACGCCGGAAGGGCTTCGAACCGGGGATTTCGAATTCGAATTTGGTGATGGATTTTGAATTGGTTTTACACTGGATATGGATTGGATTTGCTGGATCTGGATATGGGCTTAAAGACCCGGATACTGATTTGACGGGGGACGGGCCCGGATTGAGTTTAAAGACTCGGGAGTTTAAAGACTCGGATATTACGATATTACCCCCATAGGCCTATTGAGTTTAAAGACTCGGGAGTTTAAAGACTCGGATTTATATGTGAGGCCTGGTTGAGTTTAAAGACTCGGATAGGTCCAGCAGGTTTGATCGAGAAAAGTGATTTGATGTTTATGCTCTGGTTTCTATATCAGTTTTATAGTGTATATGTTTCTTATGGTGTTTATAGTGTTTCTGTTTCTTATGATGTTTCATATTATGACTTTTCTAATACTTCATTGGCATGCCTGGTTTTAAACCGGAGGGAACAAATGATTTTATTTCCTTACTTCGATTCGCTGGTAAACGGTTTTAAAACTTTCATTCCTTTTGGTCCACTCACACCTTTTGTTTTTAATTTCCCTCCAGGTCGTGGTGATAGCGCTGGGGTGAACGTTGAGGCAGATATCGAGGCATAGGGCTTTCGACGTTCTTCCGTTGCGGACTTAGATTTGTAGGACTTTTGGTGCCCATTTTGTAGAACTATGCTCTGGCTTACTGTTGTATATATTTACTCCTTCGTCTGGTGGTTATGCTTATAGTTGTATTAAGTTTCTTTTTGGTGTTGTAAGTGTGATTATCAGACGGGAGCAGGGTTCATTCCGAGTATCGAGGTGATATTTGGGACGGGCCCTGACAATTGGTATCAGAGCATAGGTTGTGTCAATTTGTGTTGGGTCTAGGTTTTTATACTAACTCTATGCCTCTTTCAGCGTACGATTGATCATGCCTCCGAGACGTGAACCCCCTCCACGACCTGAAGATGAAGCGGCGAGAGGGACTGAGAGCCCTTCGATCGAGAGAGCCCAGAGGCTTGGGGCTACTACGTTCAGCGGTGGGGCTGATCCCGAGGAAGCTCACCGATGGATCACCCGACTAGAACGTATTTTTGGGGTGATGCACTGTCCTTCCGAGGATCGGGTATTGTTAGCTACTTTTCTGTTGGATGGAGCTGCCTACGAGTGGTGGTACACGCTGGAACTGTCCGGCTGGGATGCACATACCGTGACCTGGGAGACTTTCCGGGAGCGGTTTCTAGATCAGTACTATCCCCGTTCTTTTAGGGATGCGAAGGAAGCGGAATTCCTTCACTTGAAGCAAGGGAACTTGACAGTTGCTGAGTATGAGCAGAGGTTCCAGATGCTATCTCATTTTGCTCCTGCATTTGTGGCGACTGAGGCGGAGAAGTGCCGCCGGTTTGAGTTGGGCCTCCGGGGAGAGATCAGGGCCATAGTGACAGCCGGCTCTTTTGCTACATTCCGAGAGTTGTCTGATGCTGCTGTCAGGGTGGAGGCCAGTTTACCTGCTCGACCACAGTATTCGGGCAGTGTTCGACGCCGAGAGCAGTCATTTCCAGGAGCATCGAGTCAGAGGCCCCCAAAACGGGGTAATTTTGGTGGATCACTATCGGCTGGTGGAGCCCGGTATGGCAGACCAGGCAGTTTCCAGGGCTCAGGGTTTCGAGGAGCTAGGTCACAGTCGACTCCTCAGGCGAGTGCGACTTCAGTGGCTTCTACAGGGAGGCATACCGGTGGACCCGGTAGGGACACTTGCTTCTATTGTGGAGAGCGAGGACATTTCCGTCGGGAGTGCCCATTGTTAGCTCCGGAGGGTGGAGCAGGCAGAGGTGCAGCAGAACCCGGGCGGAGTACTGCTTCAGTATCAGGGGCGGCAGGCCCTAGGGGTGGCGGTGGTGCCACGAGCAGTTCCAGAGGGCGCGGTAGGTCATCGGGACCTCAGGCGCGAGTTTTTGCGATGACTCAGCAGGAGGCTAGGTCAGCACCGGGAGTGGTGACAGGTACACTCACCATACTTGGTCACACTGTTTTTACTTTGATAGATCCCGGGGCTACTCATTCATTTATAGCTCGGAGTTGTAGTTTGGTTAAGGAGAGGGAGGTGTCTACTTTGGATTGTGCGTTAGGAGTGAGTACACCTACTGGGGAGGTGTTGGTAGTGACTCAGGTTTTGAGAGAGTGTCCGGTGATGGTAGGCCAGGTGGAGTTACTGGCAGATTTGTTACTCTTGGATTTACGGGACTTTGATGTGATCTTGGGTATGGACTGGTTGACGAGACATCATGCTTCTATCGAATGTTTCGATAGGAGAGTGACTTTTCGGAGTCCCGGATTATCAGAGACTACATTTCAGGGGGATCAGCGTGCGATTCCTACGGGAGTTATTTCGGCACTCGAGGCTAGTAAACTGTTACGTAAGGGGTGCCAGGGTTACTTAGCTCATGTGGTGGATACGCGTGCTACGCCAGTGAGGGCGGAGGATATACCAGTGGTACGGGAGTTTCCTGATGTTTTTCCCGAGGAGTTGCCAGGACTACCCCACACCGAGATCTTGAGTTTACGATTGAGCTTCTACCAGGTACACAGCCTATTTCTCAGACTCCTTATCGTATGGCACCTGCCGAATTGAGGGAACTTAAGGCCCAGTTGCAAGAGTTGGTCGATATAGGATTCATTCGACCGAGTATGTCACCTTGGGGAGCACCTGTTTTGTTTGTCAAGAAAAAGGACGGAGGATTGAGATTGTGTGTGGATTACAGGCAACTGAATAAGGTAACTATTCGGAATAAGTACCCCCTACCCCGGATTGATGATTTGTTTGACCAGCTCAAGGGAGCACAGTATTTCTCGAAGATTGATCTTCGCTCCGGCTATCACCAGTTAAGGGTTAAAGAGGAGGATATACCAAAGACAGCTTTCCGGACCAGGTACGGTCACTATGAGTTTGTAGTGATGCCTTTTGGTTTGACTAATGCCCCAGCAGCTTTTATGGACCTTATGAACCGAGTGTTCCGGCCCTACTTGGACCGTTTTGTGATTGTTTTCATTGATGATATTTTGGTGTTTTCGAAGAGTGCGAAGGCGCATGAGAAACATCTGAGGATCGTGCTTAAAACGTTGAGGGAGCATCAGTTGTATGCGAAGCTCAGTAAGTGTCAGTTCTGGTTGACTAGTGTTGGATTTCTTGGCCATGTGATTTCGGCCGAGGGAATTCGTGTGGATCCTCAGAAAGTTGAGGCGGTAGCCAACTGGGAACAGCCTAAGACGGTAACGGAAATCCGGAGTTTTCTGGGTTTGGCAGGGTATTACCGGCGTTTTATTGAGGGCTTTTCTATTCTTGCAGCACCGTTGACGAGGTTGACACGGAAGGGAGTTCGGTATGAGTGGGATGAGAACTGTGAACAGAGTTTCCAGGAGCTTAAAAGGCGGTTGACATCTGCTCCTGTGTTAGCCCTTCCAGATGATAGTGGGGAGTTCGAGGTGTACAGTGACGCTTCTTTACAAGGTTTGGGATGTGTCTTGATGCAGCACGGGAAAGTGATTGCTTATGCTTCCCGGCAATTGAAACCCCATGAGGTGAACTACCCTACACATGACTTGGAACTGGCTGCGGTGGTTCATGCATTGAAGATTTGGCGACATTACTTGTACGGTGAGAAGTGCAGGATCTTCACGGACCACAAGAGTTTGAAGTATTTGTTCACTCAAAAGGAATTGAACCTCAGACAGCGCCGTTGGTTGGAGTTACTTAAGGACTACGACTGTACTATTGAGTATCATCCAGGGAAGGCTAATGTGGTAGCCGATGCTCTGAGCAGGAAGTCAGCTGGTTCTTTGTCGCATCTGAGGACAGTACGGTTACCTTTGCTGGTTGAGCTCCGTAGGTTGGGAGTAGAGTTGACTGTGGATGATCAGGGAGCACTCCTAGCGAGTTTCCATGTGCGACCCGTTTTGATTGATCAGGTGATTGACGCTCAGTTTGAGGACCCTATTCTAGGCATCATTCGGATTGAGGTCGAGGCTGGAGAAAGACAGGATTTTGAGATCCGTGAGGATGGAGCCTTGGTTAAGAATGGACGATTGTGTGTACCTGAGGATGAAGTTTTGAAGAAGGTGATACTGGATGAGGCTCACTGTTCAGCTTATGCGATGCATCCTGGTGGGACCAAGATGTATCGTACACTTCGAGAGCATTACTGGTGGTCAGGGATGAAACGTGAAATTGCAGAGTATGTCAGTAGATGCTTGATTTGTCAACAGGTAAAAGCCGAGCGGCAGAAACCTTATGGAGCAATGCAACCTTTGCCGATTCCCGAGTGGAAATGGGATCACCTGACTATGGATTTTGTGTTCAAGCTTCCGAGAACACCGAAGGGACACGATGGTGTGTGGGTTATTGTGGATCGACTTACGAAGTCTGCTCATTTCTTGCCAGTAAGGGAGAACTTCAGGTTGGAACAGTTTGCACAGTTGTTTATTAATGAGATTATTCGGTTACATGGGACTCCGGAGTCGATAGTATCTGATACAGATCCGAGATTTACTTCTCGATTTTGGCAGAGCTTACAGGAAGCTTTTGGGACTAAATTACACTTCAGTACTGCTTTTCATCCTCAGACTGATGGGCAGTCTGAGCGGACTATTCAGATTCTCGAGGATATGATGCGAGCTTGTGTGCTTCAGTTTCAGGGTACTTGGGAATCACATCTGCCTTTGATGGAG
The DNA here is from genome assembly GCA_032719365.1 of Prinsepia uniflora. Taxonomy (NCBI): domain Eukaryota; kingdom Viridiplantae; phylum Streptophyta; class Magnoliopsida; order Rosales; family Rosaceae; genus Prinsepia; species Prinsepia uniflora. The sequence continues at coordinate 66,802,667 of CM064868.1, read as the reverse complement.
TTCGCCTACAATAACAGTTATCAGGAGAGCATTGGGATGGCTCCTTACGAGGCTTTGTATGGGCGGCAGTGTCGGACTCCATTGTGTTGGACTGAAGTTGGTGAGAGGAGGTTGACTACTTCTGAGCTGGTGGAGCTTACTCAGGAAAAAGTGGCATTGATTAGGGATCGATTGAAGGCAGCGCAGGACCGTCAAAAGAGCTACGCTGACCGTAGGACCAGGGATTTGGAGTTTGCTATTGGAGACTGGGTTTTCCTGAAGCTATCTCCTTGGAAAGGAATTGTACGATTTGGCAGACGAGGGAAGTTAAGTCCTCGTTACATTGGACCGTATGAGATCTTGGAGCGGATTGGTCCTGTAGCTTATCGGTTGGCCTTACCAGGAGATTTGGAAAAGGTACATAATGTCTTTCATGTTTCTATGCTTCGGAAATATATTCGAGATGATTCGCATGTTTTAGAAGCACAACCAGTGGAACTGAGGGAAGACTTGAGTTTTGAAGAGCAACCTGTTGCAATCTTGGATCGGAAGGATAAAGTGTTGCGAAGGAAGACGGTTCCCTTAGTGAAGGTATTGTGGAGAAATCATCAGGTCGAAGAAGCTACTTGGGAACCCGAGGCCTTGATGCGAGAACAGTACCCTTATTTATTCCACTGAATTTCGGGGACGAAATTCTTTTTAGGGGGGTAGATTGTAACAACCCGTACCTACGGGAAGGGTAAAAATGTACTTTAGAGAAGTTTTGTAAAAAAGGACGATTTTGCCCTTGTGACTAGTAGACGAAAAGTTGACTTTTTGTACTATTGATTGGATGAGTGTTAGCCTTTGACCGTGACGTAGGTTAGGACGTCACGAGTCCGTAGACAGGCGGCAGGTTCGATTCGGACAACCGGAGGAAAAGTTATGATGTACGGAAGGTTGGGGGCGTTACCGTAATTTTGAACTAATAGGGGAAATGTTGACTTTTTGGAGGATGTGTGATTTTCACGTAGACCGAGGACCGTTGGATAGGTCTCGACGTCCTGAGTTCAACGACAGGCGGCACACTGTCATCGGACGTCGGACGGAAAAGATACGGGTCTGGAAAGTCTAAGGGCAAAATGGTAATTAATTATACAAGGGGTATTTTGGTCTTTTTCATTCAGCCAATCAGAGATGGACAAGTGGCAACAGATGGCTGGGATATTTTGTTTTGCACCAAGGGTTTGTGGACACGTGGTGAGAAGCCAGAGGCTTCTGGAGGTGTCTAAAGTGTGCACGGCCACACTTGGTTCATTTTTGAACCGTGCACAATTTCGAAGGAAAACAGAAAACAGAGAGAAGATTGGGGTGAGGCGGTGATCGATTTGGATGCTAGGGGAGAGTGAAGTGTGAGTCGAGAGAGAGACAGTGAGGTACGGAGGAGCTGGTGATCGTGGTCTGGAGTTGCAACCGTGCACGGAGGCGACGTGGTGGACGGCTGGATCTTTGGAAGAAACAGAGGAGGCAGTGGACGGTGGTGGCTGTTGTGTTGTGTGGTGGACTGATTCAAGGCACTAGGAGACTCAGGAGGTTTAGGGGAGTCCCACGAGCACCGTGGTGGGTGACGGTTCTCACGGCGGCGCCGGAATCGAAAGGTACTCTCTTTTGCCCTGTTTTTCGTGGATTTTCATTTCAAGAGTCGTGGACCTAGAGCTAGAATCGAAAGGTTTGGTGAGTGAATGGAGGTTTAGGGAGGTCTTAGGAGTCGTTTGTGGTGGTTGCCGTGACGGGAGGTTCACGGTGGGTGGTGGTTCGACGGCGGGTCCTCTGTACCCTGTTTAGCCGTGATTTTCAAACGGAAAATCGTGGAGTTGGAGGAAGAGTCGAGGGATTTCGTGAGTTGTGTGTGATTCAGTGAAGTCGTGGGAGGAGTTTGGAGTGACCACCGTGAAGGGGGACGTGCTGGGTGGTCGGCGGCCAAAACAGGGCTCACGGGCAGTGTTTTTCGAGGTTGAAGACGAGGGGTTTTAGGCAGTGATTTCTGGATTTTAGGACTGGGTTTGGTTGCAGGGGACTGGACGAAGCTAATGGAATTGAAATGGGGAAGAATGGTGGAGGAACGGAGGAGAACCGGTCACGCCGGTTCAACACAGTTGAACCGGGTGACTCGAGGTTGAAGATGCACTGTAGCAGGCGCGTGAGGCCCACGCGCAGCCACTTTGGGCGGCGCGTGGGGGCGCGTGGGGAGGAATCCGGTCAAGCGTCCAACATGAGTTTAGCCCTAAATGTTCTAATGAATCCAATGGTACAGTTTTCAGGTTAATCGGACAGTGTTACGGAATGGTTCGGGAATCCGTACGGTTTAGGCTTTCGGATTAAAATATTATTAAATTCCCGAAAATTGGGGAAAATAGGGAAGGTATCCTTGATGTTATTGTGACCCTATGTGGTATCTATTGACAGGACGGGAGACACCAGAGACGGTTGAGGAGCGCACGGGGCGCGAGTGACTTGCTCTGAACTGTGAGTGGACTTTTTCTTACTTCCGAGCATGCCTAACTGTTTTTATTAATGTTTTATGCTTTATATGTGTTTATATGTGATTGAGATGTTTGCACATTTTTCGAGACATTTTAGGGATTTTGCATGTTTTTCGAGAAAAAACGGGTTTTCAGGGTTTGATGTTATAATTCAGAAATTTAACCTAAAAACGTTTTCTGATGATGGTAAATAGGTTGTGGAATATGATTTGGGATTTTCCTATGGTTTTGTTATGAACATGAATCTTTTTCCGGATTTGGGTTCGGAATGTCGGTTCTGAACGCCGGAAGGGCTTCGAACCGGGGATTTCGAATTCGAATTTGGTGATGGATTTTGAATTGGTTTTACACTGGATATGGATTGGATTTGCTGGATCTGGATATGGGTTTAAAGACCCGGATACTGATTTGACGGGGGACGGGCCCGGATTGAGTTTAAAGACTCGGGAGTTTAAAGACTCGGATATTACGATATTACCCCCATAGGCCTATTGAGTTTAAAGACTCGGGAGTTTAAAGACTCGGATTTATATGTGAGGCCTGGTTGAGTTTAAAGACTCGGATAGGTCCAGCAGGTTTGATCGAGAAAAGTGATTTGATGTTTATGCTCTGGTTTCTATATCAGTTTTATAGTGTATATGTTTCTTATGGTGTTTATAGTGTTTCTGTTTCTTATGATGTTTCATATTATGACTTTTCTAATACTTCATTGGCATGCCTGGTTTTAAACCGGAGGGAACAAATGATTTTATTTCCTTACTTCGATTCGCTGGTAAACGGTTTTAAAACTTTCATTCCTTTTGGTCCACTCACACCTTTTGTTTTTAATTTCCCTCCAGGTCGTGGTGATAGCGCTGGGGTGAACGTTGAGGCAGATATCGAGGCATAGGGCTTTCGACGTTCTTCCGTTGCGGACTTAGATTTGTAGGACTTTTGGTGCCCATTTTGTAGAACTATGCTCTGGCTTACTGTTGTATATATTTACTCCTTCGTCTGGTGGTTATGCTTATAGTTGTATTAAGTTTCTTTTTGGTGTTGTAAGTGTGATTATCAGACGGGAGTAGGGTTCATTCCGAGTATCGAGGTGATATTTGGGACGGGCCCTGACAATTGGTCCCACATCGGAACTATGGAAATTGAGCATCCCACTCGCCCCTATATAAAGGGAACACATTTCTCAATAAAGGTAATTATGTTCAACGCTACTTAAGCTCTTGAGATTTTCTCTTTCGAAGCTGACTTAAGCATTGGAGCGTTCTTGGTCGAGCACCCCCCGGGTCTCGATCATTGAACGAACGATAGCTTACTGTTTGCTTGTTTGTAGGGATCCTTGAGTCTTTTGAGTTTAAAGGACGAATTCAGCTTCAACAAATGGTGCTTTCATTGAGAGCTTGAAGATATTCAAGAAGAAGCTCTCATGATTGTTCATCGTTCATCCTACTTCGATCATCGTTCTTAACGTTGATTCGAAGATCTTGAACGTGTTCATCGTTCGACAAATTTCCATTCAAGATTCGCTGATCAAGCATGGCTAGGGTTCGACGATCTGTTCGTTCAGCTGGAGAAGGGGTTTCTGCCTCAACTGCTCAGACGAGGAATGAGGCTTGCATAGAGACACCGGAGGAGCGTCCAATTCGACCCAGGCGGGTGTCCATAGAAGCACCCATGGAGACGCTAGGAGGGAGGTCAACCTTCAGCTTCGGTGCATTCTCCTCACCAGCTAACCAAGTGCCCGCGCTAGGGGAAAGAACTTCGGTTTTGCAACAGGCAGGCAGGCAGTTGATGGGAAGTGCATCACGACGTGATTAGCCCACAACAAATATGGACCTAAGGGACTTTCTGGATGGGCGACACGACGTCTCAGGGAGAAGTCACCACCAACCTCCCAAGGACAACTTGGCGCAGCAAGTTGAACGGTTGCGCAGCCAAGTTCAACTTCAGTCAGAACTCTTGCAGCGACTCCTGACCGAAAGACCATTCCAAGAGCCAGACAGACATTCCACGTCACGAGGAAGACAAGAGAGTGCTCCAAGGCGACCTGGGAAAGAACCGGTCCGCTGCCAAACAATGTCTCGAGACACTTCACTAAGGGACTCCGGTGAAGAAAGTCAGGCCCGTCGAGCAAAGAGCCCACAACGCCACAGGCCATCAGTACATGAGCGGCTAGGAAGTAAGATTGGGGCAACTTCACGGGTAGAACACTCACAGCGCTCACATGGGAGTAGGGGGCAACCTCAGGCTCTGAACAAAGACCCAAGGCGATCTGTCCATAGCAGTGAGAAAGAAGATGAGGCCTACTCTCCAGCACGATCCCAGAGATCAAGGAGAGAAGCTCAAGGAGGTTCTCGACGATTAGCACGAAATGACTCACCGCCTCAGCAAAGTGCATTGCAGGCTAATGATGTTCAAAGAATGCTAGACAGGCACCTTTGTGCTCAACGAGATGGCGATCTAGAGGACGATCTACGTCGCCAGATACAGCTCTCTACGCCTTTTGTAAGGGAAATTGAGGAGGAGTCATTCCCCCAAAGGTTTGCAACGCCAAACTTCACTCCATTCAAATGAGCCACCGACCCGGTAAAACACATAGATTATTACCGGGGAATCATGGTCCCCCACAGGCATAACGATGCACTCATGTGCAAAGTTTTTCAAGCTTCTCTTCAAGGCCAAGCCATGACTTGGTTCAATCACCTCCCCCGGAGGTCGATTGCATCCTTTGAAGAGTTGGCTCTGGCGTTTGTGAAGGAGTACACACAACTTCGGACAATCGAGGTAAAGGATGACCATCTTTTCTCTGTCCGAAAGAAAGCAAAAGAAACTCTTCGGCAATACATACGAAGATTTTGCGAGGAGAAGTCTCGGATTGTCGGTTGTAGCGACCTTGTTGCGGCAATGGCATTTAAACAAGGACTCCCTCGGGACAGCCAGCTCTACGGAGACATTGTCATGGGCAATGCACGAAGTCTCACCAGGATGCTCTCTCTAGCTGAGCAACATGCATGCTGGGAGGATGAAAAAGGTGTTGCACATGCGTTAGATCATGCCGAGACGTGCGAGAAAGCCTTCGCATCGACACCACAACACAAAGAGGACATTAGTGGCAAATTTTCACATGGGGGGTTCAACAAGCGCAAGGCAAACCAAATTCCTAATGACTCAACCATCGAGAAGCCTAAAGTGCAGTTCTCAATACCAATCCACCATATTCATAATGAGATCAAGGACAAGACTTGGTTAAAAAAACCAGGACCCGTCAAGGGCAATCAGGAGAAAGCTGATAAAACAAAATTGTGCGCCTATCATGAATGTTATGGGCACAATATTAGAACATGTATATCTTTCGAAAGATATCTCCAAAATCTCATGAAGGAGGGGCATTGCACAGACTACATCAAGAAGAAGACTGCAGATCACATGGAGAACAAAGAGCCTAAGGAGCCAGCATCAAAAGTGATTCGCATCAACTCGTTGCATGTCAAAATTAGAGAGACATAGAAGTCTATGAAGCTTTCAATTTTTCTTTTCAATTTGCCTTTTAAATTCAAGTATTGTGCATTTGAATTATCAATAAGATTGAAAGGTTATTTTGAATTCATACCAACAAGTTTGTACAATTCTCAAAAATTATGCCCTCGAGCATCAAAGCCTTCGTCATCGAAGCATCCAAAGCCTTCGCCATGCGAAGCATCTAAGCCTTCGCCCTGCGAAGCACCTAAGCCTTCGCCATGCGAAGCACCCAATCCTTCGCTCTGCGAAGCACCCAAGCCTTCGCCCTGCAAAGCACCCAAGCCTTCGCCATGCGAAGCATACAAGTCTTCGCTTTGCGAAGCACTCACAGCCTTCCTCCAGGAAGCATCCAAAGCCTTCTTTCGAGAAGCACTCAAGTCTTCCTCCAGGAAGCATCTAAAGTCTTCTTCCAAGAATCACTCAAGACTTCCTCCGGGGAGCACACAAAGCCTTCCACTAGGAAGCACTTGAAGCCTTCCACTAGGATGCATTTGAAGCCTTCCTTTAGGAAGCACCTCAAGACTTCCTTTTGGAAGCACCCTAAGCCTTCCTCTTGGAAGCACCCTAAGTCTTCCTCATGGAAGCACTTCAAGCCTTCTCTTAAGAAGCACAAGCCCTTCCTTGAAGGCAACACCAATGCAAATGCTAAACAAAGTTAGTTAAACCCTAACATTGAATGCCCATGGCTACAACGAAGGGCATTTGATGAACAAATAAGTTTGGGATACATCAAATAGTTGGAAAAATTTGAAAAAGAGCCGGCAGGACAAAATTCATCATAAGTATTATTTTCATTTATTTATTCGAAGAATGGCTGGCTAATCACCTCTCGATTGCTCAAACCAATTATTCAATACAAAAATGAAAATGCAATAGTCAACATACATATGTAAAGAAACTATGGATGCAAGTCTTCACAGCCCATGGTTCTTTGAAACACTACCCACTCTTCTGCGGAAAGTAGGGAAATGTCGTCAAAAAGTGGCTCGTCGGTTTCAGGAACATCTACTTTCTTAGCCTCGTCCTCAGGCTCAGGTTCAGCCTCGGGCTCCACTTCTAGTTCAAGCTCTTACTCTTTGGTATTGATTCCACTCTGGCTCTTCGTACCCAACTTTTGCACTTCACTTTCCTTGAAGTGCAAAGTTGTGGGGGCATGTAGTGGTAACGAGCAATCAGCTTTCAGATTTTCTATTTCAGCTTCCAGGAGTTTGAATGACTCATGCAAACGCCCACGCAACAAAACAGACTCGTTAAGGCTAATGTCGCGTTCACTCTCCACCAACAACTTTTATGCGTGGCTTGTCTCCAGCTCTAGCATTTTGTTCTCTAATGAACGAATTTTCCTCACCAAGGCATTGTTGTTTCATCTGGAATGGTCGCGGCCCTCTCGAAGGCGGATGCACTCTGATTTCATTCGTTTATTCTCCTCTACCAGCCCGCTTGTCCACGAAGTATGTCAACCAGCTTGTGGGCCCTCACCTTTAGGATCTTGAGGTCTCTAGCAACTTTATCATACACAGCCCGTGGCACAACCTTCGCCATTTCCACAATCTCAGGGGCAACCTCTATATCCACAGCCCTAGAAGTTGGTTGTGCACTTTTCACTAGAGTTTCCGAACCATCATCCTGAAGAGCTTCAATCATTTCAAGGGAAGTAGAGACAACCTTCAGCTTCTTGGAAGGATCCACCGCTTGCTTTAAAGGACCACCTGAGGCTCTACATTTTCTGGATGATCCAGCTGGACCAGCTTGACAGGGTGTGGAGTCCGGGACATCTTGTGAATGAATTTCAGGACCTGATTTCCTTTTTGGGGGTGCATCAAGTCTTTCTCTTTGGTTCTTCTTCTGGATGACAGCCCTCTTCAAATGTAGCGGAGCACTTAACCACTCCTTGACTATGCTAGCAGGAGGTCTTCCGTCATCAGCATCTCTGGATGGGCAAAGCAGCCAGCTCATCTCGCGAAACTCGGGAGGAACCTTTAGGGCTCTGTCAATCTTTGTACGGACAAGATGGCTCTAGAAATTTGAGTACAGTTCATCACGAGTACGGTAGCAGGATGCAATCCTCACATTTCCACTGCAGTTGCGATCCCATGTGCCACCCACCTCAAAGCAGCTCTGCTTGTATGCCCCGTCGGTGAATACAGTGTTTACGAAAAACTCAACTTTGGGGACGACCTACGTGAGACTTCCACCGAAGAGCCCATCATGCGCTATGGTGTAGCAGTGCCAGAATTCCTCGCCAGTAAGCTCCAGTTTGAAAAACTCGTTCAGCTTCGCAAAACACATGACGTGTCTGTAAGAGTTAACGTCCAGCTGAGCAGGCGAGCAACCCATCTGACTAAGAATCCCGGAGAAAAATTTCGAAATCGGAAATTTGAATCCCCGGTTAACGATCAAAGGGTGGAATTTGGTCCATCTGTTGGACTTCAGATTTCTTCCTCTGCTATTTTTGGGAGCTTTATGGGAGGAACATCTGTCACAAAACTCTGTAAGTACTCCTTCTAGAAACGCATGTTTGTAGCGGATCTTCCACGCCTGGAAATCTTCGGGTCCTTCAAAGTCCTTGTCCTTCACTCAGAATGGAATCTGACTACGCGAGCCACCCTGCTCCCACAATGCAAGCCTACTGGGTCTCTCAGCGCCTTGACGTATATTGAAATGACCGTCTCTGAAAATAGAGCTTAACACCACTTAAATTGCTACAATTGGACTCATACAGCTCTCCGAATGTGCAAAAATGTAAAGCTCAACAATTAAAGAAATATTCAAAAGTCCCTCGAATAAGCGTGGAGCTTACTGCGACATCAGAGACTCTCAGATAGAGGTACAATGAAATTGAAGATCAAGTAGAGTCCTACTCCTATATATAATTTATCGGGACCACAATACGAATTACATCTCTTAGGATTCCCTGAATTCCTAAACGATGTGGGGGCATTTGTGGAACCCAAAATCACCGGAAGAATGTGGAGCTACCACGTGGCCCATAATTCTCGAAATGACCAAATTGCCCCTGAAAATAATACTTAAAGCCCAAGCACCGAACATGGCTCAAGCCCACAATGCTTACATAGCCCAAATATTGGGCCCAAACCGGGATGATACGTGGAAGCCTCTAAACCCTCGATCTGCATAACACGTGTTAGCACACAAATCAATGTGTATTTGTCCCACATCGGAACTATAGAAATTGAGCATCCCACTCACCCCTATATAAAGGGAACACATTTCTCAATAAAGGTAATTCTGTTCAACGCTACTTAAGCTCTTGAGATTTTCTCTTTCGAAGCTGACTTAAGCATTGGAGCGTTCTTAGTCGAGCACCCCCCGGGTCTCGATCATTGAACGAACGATAGCTTACTGTTTGCTTGTTTGCAGGGATCCTTGAGTCTTTTGAGTTTAAAGGACGAATTCAGCTTCAACAATAACACTCGTAGTTTTCTTTACGAGAAATATTAAAACAGTTCTGGTGATTCATGTCTTGAAACTAGATTTTGAAACAACAACATGATCTCAACCTTGAATTCCAATAAAGTGGTAAGAATTAACTTAAATAACAAAGAACAACATAGCCAATATCCGGCAACTGTTCCTCTATTCAATTATATTCTAAACACACTGATTATAAGCAAGTTCCATCATGAAAACATCGGCATGATCAAAACTTTAATCACATTAATGGGCTAAAACTTAAGTTGATTCATAAGAAACAGTAGAATCAAAAGCTAACTATTTGTTCATTAAACTAAGTTTTAACAACCTAAACCAACCTTAGAGGAATTTGGATAAAAGGAAAACCAATAACATAATTGATTGTTTTAGCAAAATAAGCAATTCAATTCTTCTGCAATCAAAATTAAACTTTTATTGTGCCCTCTTGACAATTTTCATTATTCAATTAGAGGAAAATAGCCAAAAAAAAAATAAGTGCTATTTATTATTGAAATGATGAATTAAAATTTTCTGTCAAGTAAAAACAATCACCCAAAAGGAACAAAATAGATGACATGTTAATCATACTCCCACCAATGAATCATACTAGTAGATTCCAATAGTCTCATTCTTTTCCAACTAGTCCTAACATTTCGACAAAAAATTAAAACAATAGCTTTTTGATTTCTAAGGAATTGATTTCAAAATGATTTTACTCATAAGAACAAATATGGTATACAAAACTCTTCCCGCAATTCCAACTTTATTTTACAGCAAGCTTGGGTAAGAGAACATTGGTAAAACCAAACTTGTATTCAAAAGGCATAAAGGATAATAGTTTCACAAAAATGCTAGCCAAAAATGCAATTAGCATAAATGAAACATAAATTTCCAGTGCATACTCATAGGCTGCAAATTAAAGTGGGACCATAACAGACTAAAGAATACATTAGGGAATACATCATCAAATGCAAATCAAAATTAGAAAACTATAACCAAATGTTTTTTGGTTTGAACAAAAGGTGTGGGTTTTCAGTTAAACAAAAACATGAACAATAGGTTTCTAATAAAGCTAAGATCAATACCTTCAATGAAGGGAACTTTCCCAATTCTACAAAGATCATATAAAGCAGATCATAACCTGCATTAAACAAAAATAGTACATATATTACATGAGGAAATTCAATTTGAATTTCAATAAATATTTGAGCTCATGACTAGATTCAAACGTGCGCAGTAAGAAATTACTCCCGTGGGTGCGTGAGGCCTAGTTTAGTCGAGGTTTTGACTTATGAATTTGAATTGTGATGTTGAGATACGGTATGAGTATGTGGGTTCTTGGTATTTGTGATATGGAATAAGGTGACGACTGTTTTGGATGACATGGTTCCATGTGCCATAGTTTGTATTACAAGATTTAGAATATAATGGGTTGCTGATTTCACTTTGAGTGATGATGGAATAGTCAAGAGTTTGATGAGTATGATTGAAGTACAAGTTTATTTCTTGTGTTTGGCAGGCCGAGGCCAAGCTTAAATAAGGTAATTGAATTTCAGACTTACCTAAAGGTATTGAGTGATTTTGACATAGTCAAACGATGCTGAGTTCGGCTCCTAGATAGGTTATACATAAAACTTGTGATATCTTAAGATACCTTGGATGAAAATGGTGCATGTTGGATGATGTGGGTATAGTTCCCGAGTAGGTGGTATGTCTAGATGTTGCGTATACAGCTCCCGGATATTGCTCGGATGTTGCGCGAGCGCAGTTCCTGAGTTGGCATATGCATAGTACGGATATTGTGATATTGTGACTGATGTCTGCGCACTGTTGAGTAATATTGTGTGATCATCATGATTGATAGTTGATTATCATTTACGCTGATGGTTATGATTTAGTTGCTGATCTGCATAGTTCCCGGGGTCAGGTGAGTTATGACAGGTGATGTTCATTTTTTATGGAAAAATGTAATAGGGTGACTCCTATAATAATTCAAGGGTAGATAGTTATTGGTGTCACGACCTGACCTTCTCCAACATGATATTGTCCGCTTTGGGCCCATCCCTCACAGTTTTATTCTCGGGAGCTCACATGCAACTTCCCAGTGGGTCACCCATCCTAAGGTTGCATCAGCCGTTATCCGCTTAACTTTGGAGTTCCTTAGGAATCCAAGACCAGTGATCTCCCAAAAGGCCTCTTGTTGAATAGATGCACACCCACACATATAAGGCGCATCCCCCAGATCCCCCTGGGCGATGTGGGATTGCTAACCATGCATGCATGGCACGGGTCCTCACAATCCACCACCCTTGGGGCCCAGCGTCCTCGCTGACACACTCAATTCCGACCGGGATTGGGCTCTGATACCAAATTGTCACGACCCCACCTTCTGTAATAGGATATTGTCCGCTTTGGCCCTAGCCCTCATGGTTTTGTTCTCATGAGCTCACATGCAACTTCCCAGTGGGTCACCTATCTTATGATTGCACCAACCCCTACTCACTGACCTTTGGAGTTCCCTAGCAATCAAAAGTCAGTGAGCTCACAAAAAACCTCCTGCTAGATATATACGTGCCCACACATATAAGGCACTTCACCTTTCCCTCCTCGAGCAATGTGGGATTGTTCACCGTTCTTCTCAAGACATGGGTGTTACAATCCACCCCCCCCCCCCCCCCCCCCCTTCTTGGGGCTCAGCGTCCTCGCTGTCAAACTTCTGATCGGGGTCCAACTCCGATACCAAATTGTCACGACTCGACCTTCTTCAACAGGATATTGTCACTCATCTGATTGGTCTAAAGAATTAGTTGACCAATCCAATCATGCCACTTGGCCCGAACGTCTCAAAAAATTTAATAGTAACCCTCAAACTCTATGACCCGTAACTTTTGCATCGAGCATCCAATTAGTGTCAACCTACGAACTTAGGGCAGCACGATCTACGTAAAGGTTAAGGGTCAATGTAACGACCCGTCCTGGAATTCGGGGTTAGGTTAGTAACTAATCATGATTAATGAGGGTCAAGCGGTAATTAGTTGGGCGAACTCGGACGAACGGTGCAAAATGATCGTTTTGCCCCTGGTCGTGGGCAAAATGTTAACTTTTTGGTCGGACGGTCAAATGGACTTTGACCGATGACCGTGACGTAGTTTGGGACGTCACGAGTTCATAGACAGGCGGCACGTTCGATTCCGACGTTCGTGGCGAAAGTTATGACGTTCGGAAGTCCAGGGGCACTTCCGTAATTTTGACGAAATAAGGGAAAATGTTGACTTTTTGATCGGGAGGTCCGAGGACCGAGGACCGTTAGGGTGGTCTCGATGCCCCGAGTACAACGACAGGTGGCACGCGTGAAACGGACATCGGATGACCGAGTTACGGGTCACGGAAGGTGAGGGGCAATTTAGTAATTTGCCAACTGAGGGCATTTTGGTCATTTTACCAACTGGGTACTATTCACCACCGTGGGAGACAACCTGCACGGCCATGCCGTGGGGGTCTGAGCGTGCAAATTGTTTATGGAACCCAATGGCTCGTGATGGGTGCTAATGGACTGAAGAGGGAGTTGTTTAATACAGTGCGGGGACGTGTTTGTTGCAGAGGGGTGTTCGGGCAGTGCACGGGTGCACGATGCCGTGAAGGTGTTCTGATTTTGGAGGACAGAGTACCTGGTGCGTCGAATTGATCTAACTGAGCGTGGGGGCAGAGACTGAAGATAGTGCACGGGTGTGTTGGTAGAGGAGAGGTGCGGGGCACAACCGCACAGTGAACTGTGCTGTTACATTTGAAGTTGGGAAAACAGAGTCTGGGGAAGGATTGCCATTTCGACCTCCCCAATAATGGTTTGGAAGGAAATGAGCGCTGGGGAGGAATGAGAGAAACAGAGGCTTGAGTTGGTGAGGAAAACGGGGGGATTGAGTGAAGGTTTTACGACTGGAACCCGAAACTCGTGTTTGGGCAAATTCGAATCCGAATTTGAATTGTAGGCTGGCCCAGGTCGAATTAAGGTTCGAATAAGCTTCCTGGGGTCTTAGTTAGCTGATCCAAATCACGTATGGAAAGCTTTGAAGCTCCTGGAGCCATGGACGGACGTCGTGGGTGAATGGATTTTCCAGATCAGAAACTTTCCAGATCAGAAACCTATTGCTGAATGGATTTTTTTCGAAAGACCGGCCCCAAAAATAGACTTCAAAGGTCTGACTTTCAGAATTATTCTCACAATCATTGAAAGATCTTTAATGATTAAAGAATACCCAGGAGCAGACATCGGGAGCAAAGTAAGTACCGATGAGGGTACCTTACAGCCCCGGTCCGAAATCCAGCCCAAATCTAAGTTGGGAAGTAGGCATAAAAATGGATTCCCCAATGAAAGGATGAAAGGCTCGAAGTTCTCCGAGTAGATGGACAAGGGGAGTGGACTCATTTGAAACAGGGACATAGAGACAAAGGATAGACAAGGGGATCGGCCTCTTTACCATCACCTCTGAAAAAAAAAATACTTTGTGGGAAGATACTTGGATCTTGGGAATCCAGGCCGCATATCCATAAAGGAATGGCACTTGGTTTTAGGGTTACAAGGGAGGAGTCCTCCTTTTTCTCTCTTTTTGGAAACAAAATTAGGGGGCAATGTTTACACCCGAAAAATGACCTCGGAGGGTTTCTAAGAAATTGAAGGCCTAATTTGACTTAAGGTTCAAGCCCAGATAGTATCCACAGCTGGATCATGGGGAAACACAAACAATGAGTCACCGAAAACTCTGACACATCGCCGAGAACCATCAGAAGGGGCAATGAGACAAGTGACCAAAGTCTTCGCAACTGAGATGCACACGAGAATGCACGTGTCGAGCATTCACTAACCCAGGCTGCCTATAAAAGGAGAAGAAGACCTCTTCTCAAAGAACAACCAACACAAATCAAACAAATACAGTTGATCAAAACCAATCAATTACAACAACTGCAAAACCCTCAAAAAAATTCTTTGTTACTGAAAAGCTAGCCTTCTTGGCAAAACCTGTATCCTCGACCCAGTCCTGGACTCAGTTATTCTCTCTCAATCCCTCTCAAAAGCCTTCAATCCAATCCGACTTGCAACCCAAGCTTCCACCTGGAGATTTTCCGACCTTCACACTATTTTTCGACTAAGCTTCCTCTACTTGTCCGAAGATCATCATCCTCACTACGACTGCCTTCAATCAGCTTCTTGAGACCCTCACACCCTCACATCCTCACAAACTGACCTTCGACATCATCGTATCTTTTTATTGCTTTGCCAACACCCTTGGTATGATTTCCAACGGATGTCCGTATTTTTTTATGATCTTTGTCGACCAAAGCTAGCTCATGGCTTAGTCTAGGGATGATTTACTTTATGCACATGTAATTCCACCTTCAATGCAACTACTTAATTTATGTTCTAAGTGTTTGCATCCCTTCTTCCCTTTTCTTTGCCTCATTGGCTCCTCCAAGTCTTGGCTTTGATTACTGGAAAATACTAACCAATGGTTCTACAGGCTACTTGAGTCGTAGGACCATCGTTGTGTTCTAGTTCAGTATTCAAATAGCCTGACTTGGAAGGGTTGATCTGTCAAACCCCTTCTCCTAACTCTGGGAAATTGAATTGCATGTCACGAACATGAACACGTCGAATATTGAATTTGGACTAGGCACCAAAAAAAAAAATATTTAAAGTCCTCTCGAGAGACATGGAAAAGAACAATGCAAGCAAGATGCCCGCTTACCCCACTTTCACTTAATTTCAAACAATGGTTCATGAGCCGCAATTCAGATCCAACCACTAACCTTGTCTAGTAGCAATCTCTACCAGTGGCATGCCTTCTTGAAGGTAGTTAGAAGGTCAAGCGAGTAGAACTTGCCCACAAGGGGCAGACCTATGACACCATGGCCCAAGGCTTCCAGCCTTCCCCCCCTTCCACCCTAGTCACCCTAGTTACTCATACTGCACCCCCCCCCCCCCCCCCCCCCCCCCCCTTCCCCCTTTGCAACGAGCTACATCGGAGAGTTCCCCACTCACCCCAATCACCCGTGTATTTGTTCCTTCAGAAGCTTGCCATCGAATGGCGACCCCGAATTCCGCTACGGCAAATTTTTAGGTACGAGCAAAAGCAATTTTTTTCCATTCCTATTTGAAGAGATTGGCTGGTTAAGTTTTTTCCTCATCTAATTCCCTTTAATCCCTTGGAGCATTTTTAGTAGAATCTTTATATATTTGATGAAATTTAATTTTAAATTACTTAAAAATTATTAATTGTTAGTTAATTTTAATCCTCTAGTAGAGACTCTTTCGCCCTAAATTTGTTCAAAACCATCCAAGTAGCACCTGTCAAATATAGCTAGGCATCTGTATTTAGACAAATTTGAAGCTAAAAATAGAGAATTTAATGTACGATTATTTTGATATTTTTGAACAAATTTTGAGTTTTATCTAAGAATTAAATTCGAAGAGTCTAATATGAATGCTCTGCAATAGAATCTTTCCGCTAAATGAGCTCAAAGGGGTATGCAAGATATTGGTATAAAAGGGATATAAAAAAACCTTCAGTTCTCTTCAAATACTTTGAATTTTACTAATGCAATTCAATCTTCCCTACCAAATGAGCCCAAAGACATTGAAAACTGAGAGTTGTTGATTTGGATTTGAAATTGAATTTAAGTTCCTCACATCCAATTTCTTATGTTTTGATGAATTTGTTGAGGGTGCAATGCAACATGCTACATGGAAGCTTCCGTGCCTACTTTAGATTCGTTTTGGGCCCAATGTTTTGGTTATTTTGGCTTCTTTTAGTCACTCCCATAGGGAACTACTATCTGTCTTTGAATATTATATTTTTTAAGGTATGTTTGGATGAGAAACTTTAAAGTTCCATAGAATTTAGGCTATGTTACAAAAAAAAAATGCACAACAAATAAAAATATGATATTGTAAGTTGGTAATTTGCAAGTAATAAAGAAGCACATAAACCACATGAACAATTCACTAAACAAGAGATTTCCAACGGAACCCCTCTATAAGTTGAACTTACAAATCTCAATTATATGTCTTGCATCTAATCATTTGCAAATTCCTTGAAACTTTAAAGTTCTTCATTTGTAACTAATTGTATCTAAATTCCATGAAACTTGAAGTTCCTCCCCCAAACGTACGCTTACATTGAAATAATAACCAACCTGTAATCCTAGACAATACAAGTACAACTATCTATAACCAAACTACAAACCAAATTTTCTTTTGAGACCAATTTCCATTGAATAAAAGAGTGGAGCAATTTGAGTCAAACTTGTATTGAATAAAAGAGTGGAAGTCTTTGCAGGACATCAAGTTGTAATCAATGCATGCTCAAACCCTGAACCGGCTTTCAGTCACCCCGAAGAATTCGCTTGTTCCACAGCTGATGGAGGTAAGATGGCCATAGCCTCCCCATCAATGACAACAGCACCATTCTTGAAGCATACTGTCTTGAATTTCACTCTAAACCACACACCCAGATGAGTCAAAATCTATTGAGTCTGTTACACATTGGCATTGCAGCACAATTTGTTTTCAGAAAATCAAAATCAAAATGTAGAGTTTACATACAGGTATCTGTCCTTCTGTTCTCTGATATTAGTTGCTTGTATCTCACCAACAATCTCTTCCCCGATATACACAGGCAACCTGAAATGCAAGCCTTGGGAAACATATACTGCCCCCGGCTGAAAATACCAGCAAATTACGCGATGCCTCATAAAAAATGTAGCAAATGTTGTATGCTATTGCTAAAAAGTCTCATTGGATGATCAAATCAAGAAGTCAAGACTTACAAAGTGAGAAGATATGATCTTGGGGAAAAGGGCAGCAACAAGCATCCCATGAACTAATCGGTCTTGAAATCCAGCATTTCGGGCAGTCTCAGAATCAAAATGCAGAGGATTAGAGTCATGACTAACTTTAGAGTACTCCAACACATCTTCATTTGTGAATATTCTACTTTGCTTTAATGTGTCTCCACTTCTAAGAAACCTAGCTGCAGCTACCGACGAAAAACATCTCAAACAAGGTAGGTTGACTGAAACTAGATTCCGAGCAAGCATACTTGTAACTTGTAAGGATCTCTAGCGTTGTTTTCGCTCAGATTAGCAGCACAGAGAGACTATATAAATTTCTCGTACCACAATATTATTTTCCTCACCATTTACATATACCTGAAACTTAATGATATATGATCGTGAAAAAATATATATAATGAGTCAGTCAATCTTCAGTTCGCAGAATGGTTCAGGATGGTGCGCAGATATTGTTGTCACATAAATTGCTTGATGGAAGCCACCATTTAATAAGTTCATAATAAATCTAAGCCGTTTTCACACAGGAATTATCACAAGCAGTTGGTGAGCATCCAATAATCATCAATTTCTACACGACATAAATAAACCTATTGACCAAAATGCTTGCAAGGATCCACCAGAAAGAACCCAAATAAGTTATAGGATTCATATGAAGGTCTCCAAAACATACCATGAAAGGCTAATGTACGATAATGCTCGCGATTCATCATGGCAAAGGCTAAAATTTCTCTCTCTCTCTCTCTCTCACACACACACACAGAGAAATGCATAGATATCAAAAGTCACACATTCATAATCGCTTACTTGATCTTCATCAGCAAACTTTACTTTGCATATATCTCTGCGCTTGAGTCTTGGGTCTTTTGGAACAAGGGTTTTTTGGTGCCAGTTTGCATATACTTTGAAAGTTTCTACTTTTTGTGGGCCACAAGGTTTTTTTTTTAAGATAACACTTCCGATTTATTTATACATTTTATATTTATAAAATAATACAATTTTGACAATCTAAATTGATCACATTTAGTGACCATATTGATGTATCAATCAATGAATGATATTATTTTAATAAATGAAATTATTCTATATTTATATTAGATCATTCATTGATTGCCACATCAACATGGTCACTAAATGTGATCAATTTAGAAGGTCCAAATAGCATTACCCATATTCATAACCACTAATAATACTTCTGGTTTTTTCTTTTTTTTTTTCGGGGTGGGATCATATCCATTAATAGACAAGTCCAATAATATAAATAGTACAAAAAATTAATCTAACAATAAACAAGCACAAGCAGAAATAAAAAGCTCAACATAAACCAATCCATGGTGAACTAAAATAAATAACATAAACAAATCCAAAGAAACCCTAGAACATTCTAGTCACCACAGGTCCACAGCAGAGAACATTCCAGTCCGAAACCAAGAGATCGATCAGAAGAGCATGGTTTGAAGACATAGAGGCACTGAGGATCAGCTAGGTCAAGATTGACTTACATATTCCACAATCCAAAAGTGGTGTGGGTGAAAAAGAGCAATGACCATACCCATTGGAGGGGCTTAGAGAGAAACCAAATTAGAGCCAAGGGCGATGAATCTGGGGGAGAATGAAGCGGACATGGGTGGAGGTTGGAAGGGGATGAAGAGATGTCTTGTGAGTAAAGAGAAAGGCTAAAAGGAAAAGGACTGGAACTAAAAATACCATAAGCGGCCAAGGAGACTGAAAGAGCGGTGAAGAACACCGAGATCGAAAGTTTGGATCTCCAAAATCCCATCTCAAGCAATGGACATCACCACCAATACCGAGCTCTGACGCCAAAGCCTCTGGAATAAGGCAAGGGGTTAGAACCAGAAAATCAAAAAGGAAAGGAGAGCCGGGTTACATGAAAGTCGGGAAGGGAGGAGATAAGGAAGGAAGGAGAAAGGGATAGAAGAGAAGGAGGGGGTGGAAGTTTTCTCAAAACAGCCACTAGGAGGTGGAGAGTGGAGAAACTGCAAAAATCTTAGAGAGTGGTTGGAGCGTTTGGCCTTAGAGAGGGACTCCTGAAATCCACTAATAATGCTTTCGTTGGTATGTTAGGAAATAGAGATGGTATTAATTGATGAATAAAAGAGAAATCGGTAGAAATTCTCATAGGTGAAACCAAGGATGAAAATATCAGACGATATAGTCGATATATCGCCAATATATCGGTTTTTGTGGGTAGCGGCACATAAGATGAGGGGTAAAGAAATTGAGCGAAATATCGACATTATTCCTTATTTTAAGCCCATCGATCTCCTCATTTCATTAAAATGATCGAGATATGGCCAAATTGCATGAAAAACGGACGTAAAACCATTGAGTTTCGGTCGGGTCATGCCTCCGGGTTAAAAAACCCAAATCGCAAACCCACACATGAGGTAGAAGATGACTGTTAAATGTTAGTATGTATACTTTATATATTGTTTGCTTGGTTGCTTATGTTTTCAATTAAGCTTGCTTAGCCGAGTTGGTTGTGCAGAGTTACCTTTGCCTTTAAAATTTGAAGGTCCTGGGTTCGACCCAAGTAGCAAGCTGTTGATGTTTTTCCAACTATATTTGTCTTTTTTTTAATTTTAAATATATCAATTCTTTCCAATTTTTAAACAAAGATTGACTCTATTTTGTCATCATTTTTTCTAATTTTAAATATATTTACTCATTTTATAATTTTTCTTCCATTGAAATTTTTTTATGCTTATTGTTATGTTTTTAATTATATTAACATTCAATTATAGTAATTCACTTCCATTTATGTTCATATTTAAATTTTTATATTATTACTTATCGGTAAAACCCTATTGTATTCATCATATATTTATTATATCAAAGTCACTGTATAATTTTTATTAGTCCTATATAATCATCATTGGGTATTTTCCCAAAATTTCATTCCAAATTTTCAACTTTTAAATTGAATTTCCGTCATTTTTGTTGACTTCCGTCATTTTTGTTGACCGTAAACGATATTGATATCGATATTTGGAGCAAGATATCCGTAAATTTGACTAGTGATATATCCGTCGATATTAATATTTTTATCCTTGGATGAAACAGATAAAACCTATTTCCAAACTTTCCTTTCATTTGCACTTCACAATTATATAATCTAAGCTGTCAAATCACCGGATAAATTTAATATAGAAAACCATTGCACATAACTTCCATTATCAAAAGAATTAAATTTTACAATTCCATTTTGACAACTTAATCCAAAGAATAATATAATTTACAAAAATTGAATCAAACACCGAAGAAGCAACTCTAAAAACTTGAACTTCTTGAGGATTCTTGATTGAAACGGAACATCGAAACACAACACAACGAAAGTCAGCTCTTTTTCTCTAAGTAGCTGGACTGTAATTAGAATTTTCGGGAGTAGCAGGGCAAGCAGAGGAATATTGACAGAACCGGCATTTCCATCGCTCTTCCTCAGGAGTGTAACTGGCTTCTCGCTCTCCTAGCCAGAACTCAAGACAACCCTGAATTTGATTCTTCACCCAATCAGACTCATATGCAAACTCATCTTCACCTAGTACCGAATGATCTTTCTGTAGCTCGTACCTGACTCAAAAATATTCACATCAGTGTCCTCCTGCCTAAAGATAGTGAAATAGTATATCTCTACATTAACAAACAAAATCAACAAAGCCGTGACTGAAGTTCGGAATGCTCCTTGCTTAATAATACATTCATGCCAACATAAACTACATAACAGGAGTGCGAAAACATTTAAATAAAAAAAATTGGCAGCCTCTCAGAAATCGTTTAAATAAAAAAAAAAAATTAAGAAAAACACTGGATTACAACTTAACATGGCAAAAACTAGAGATCAGATGATCCCTTCTCATTTCTAATGTGTCAAATTCAACTAATATGCACCACATGCACCATTTCGTGGTGAGCATATTCATCCACATGAATTGGGAACTTCTGCAATGATATCTATAAGAAACTAATCGATGAAATAAACAAGGAAATCTCTTCGTACATTTTATAGTTACTCACCTCAATAAGAGCTGTTCATGAGCAGGGGGCAACATGCTACATGTGTTTCTATAGTATCTCACCATGTCATCAAGGGTCTGCACAACCAATTTTTTTTTTTCTCCAGAAGCTATATAAATTTGTGCATGCTTTTGAAGTAGCCAATATCTGAAAAGTCTACTTCATACACCACTAACAAAAGTTAATGGACAAAGAATCAATAACAAGCCAAGACATTACTAAAAATGCTGCACTTTGCCTAAAAGGCAATTAGTGTAAAGGCAATTAGTATTAAAAGTGTGATTTAAGCAGTAAGCAAGATAATAACTGGAACACTATCCATTATAAAGCCTGGAAATCCTGATTTTACAACATCAAATGCATCTAATAATATAAGTGGAGAGTATATTTACCTCGGCTGGGAACCCTGAGTTAGTAGTCGTCTGTCCAATTTCTTCAGATAAGAGATTATGCGGATTTAAGGAAAAGAAATCAAAAAACTTGTTGACTGGGAATTTATCAGAAACTAAATCGTCACACATATACTTGTAGCACATTAATTGAAGCCTGCCAACACAGAAGCTCAGAGTGTGACCTCAGGTCATGCAGTTTTTCATCAATGACAATGAAATATAAGCAATAAAGTGGATTACCTTCCATTTCTTCGTTGAGGTTCAGAAGGAAGTGTATCTTTCACACGAGTCTTTGTGTCAACTAATAATGGGTTTCTGATGGTTTCTAATACAGGCATTCGAATCTCATCAATCACTCCCACCATCCATACCCCTTCTGCAAAACCTACTCTGATATCATAAGAAAGTATAGCTGATCATTAAAGCAAAGGAGGAAAAGAAGATCAAGGCTCCAATTTCACCAATTCTATTAGAGAGAAAAAGATGTAATTGAGAGGACAAAGTACAAGAACCTACCAAACATACCAATATAACAAGGTTATCAATTTGAGAGAAGGGTCAAGCATATTTCTATGGGCTAAGCCTTTCAACATACTATGGGCTAGCCTTACTGACTTTTCAATTGCCAACAAAAAGAACAAACTCCGTTTTTTTTTCACACCATTCCTATTGTTGACATTAAATGAGAACAGATATAAGTCAAATATCTTTCCAAAAGCTTAATTGAATGGACAAATATTTTCAATTCACAACCTCTTGCAAAATAATAGTAGCTTTCCAATTGTTGACGTTGTTTATTCACAGTTACTACTATATTGTGCACAATGCCAAAACTGTACACACTATATGTCAAGGCGGAGGGATAGAGATAACCAATGACAGTTTGTCTCATCCGTTCACATCTCCAACCGGAAATAATACAAACTAAATCGGAAATCATTAAAATTGATGCCCTTCTGAAAAATTCAATTTTTTTCATTTTTTCAAACAAACCGGTGCATACTACCCATTTCCCTAAGTAATACAAAAAATCAATTAATCTACAAATTCAGCTTAATCATCCACACACCCATTTCCCATATGTGTCACAATCAAACAACAGCATAGTTTCAAAATTTGCTAACACAAATCCAAACCCATTGTGCGAAATTCGAAAAATAGAGTCGGGAAGACAAGAAATTTCATACCGTGGCAGTAAACAGTGACAGACAAGCCCTTCGTCCTAAACCTGTGCAAAAACGAGTCAGCCGTCCGAGTCTTCTTCTGGAACTCTTCAAACCACCGGAATCCTCGATAGGCAAGTGATCGACTGAATCGATCTGATGTTGCTACGGAACGAAACTGTTGAGAAGGAAGAACGAATTGCAGGGATTGCGGAGAAGGCAGCCCGAGCGGAGACTAAAGCAGTTTCGAGCAGAGCCATCTCTTCGTCGCTTACAATCTCTATTGGGATTTCAGGCAGAAGAAGGCCCTTGTTGTTATTGAAGGCCGAGTCAGAGAATGACTGGGGAGGTGAATCGGTCATTTCGGGCGAGTCAGTGGATACGTGACCGTGAGGAGCGCCACGCTTATAGGGCAAGTTATCGTTGTGAATTTTTGTACGTCGGAATGAGAATCACTTGGGCGAGCCATGGTGCCAACCGTCGTGGGTAAACTAATTTTTCAAAAGGCTAATTTGTGATTTTTTTCGCTGAAACTTTTCGTAGCTATTAATTTATTTCAGAAAAATTGCCTCTTGATTATAATTATTGGAACTATCTTAGCGGCTTTTAGTCCACCAAATGTCCAGCTCACAGATAACAGACATAACTCGTAATTATTGGAACTATCTTACCTCTTGATTATTTACACAAACATAGCCTGAAATGTTTGCATTTTCAAAAATATTATACATAATTTATAAAATATATAAAAATTATTTAATGAAATGTAATATAAATTGTGTAAATACTAAAATGTTTTTATGATTATTTGAATATTTTATTATTCTAACATTAAAAATATTATTACAGAAGGTTAATTTTGTCAATTTTTAAATTAATATCAAGTTGTAGTTGATAATTAATTATTTAATAAATGAATTTATGAGTAAATATTTTTGAAATCTAAAAGAATATTTGTGTAAAATAAAAAAAAGTTTGTGAAAATGGATATAGTTTTTTGGCATTTTTATTTAACACACTTCTCCACGTACTATTTTATCCTTAATTATTTCAGTAGGTGAGATCGATCCGATGTCCACGACATTTTCTAATACTTGCTCATCTGGAAACCAAATATAAACAGAGGTTAAATGGAAGAGTTATGTTCAGCCATGTGGCCGGCCTACATATCTATATATAAACACAAAATATATGATTTTGCTGCATGTACTCACTCCAGTAGAAGGCACGTAGGTAGGTAAGTCGGTTTTCACATATTGAAGTAGATAATGACTCCCTCACTCCTTCATGCAGAGTCTTCCAGTCATTTCTTTCCAAAATCATCCCAACTGTGTCTAAACCTGAACCCGCCAGCAAACCCCCCGAACTCTGCATGGACGCCACGTGTCCCCCTCACTTCCCTCCCTCTTCTCTTCATAAACCCACTGATCATCGAGGGAAAAATAATCAAAATCTGAAAGAAGAAAGAAAGAAACAAAAAAAAAAAAAAGGAACAGAAAAAATGGGAAACAAAGTGATGAGCTTTATGGTGGTCGTGCTTGTGGTTTTGTACTGTGTTTCAGTGGCTGCTGGCTATACCGGTGATCCAGATGAAGACAGGAGGATCAGGAGGAGGGAGGAGCAGCCAGATACGAGACCGTGGAGAGAAGATCCTGAAGGCGGTGACCGAAGGAGGAGGCCAGAGGAAGAAGAATATCCAGGGCGGAGGAGGCCGGAAGAGGAGGAGGAGGATACAGGCCGGAGGAGGCCGGAGTACTATCCGCCAGAGGAGGATGAAGCGGGGTTTTTACTGTCACATTCAAAATCTGTGGTGGAAACTGATGCAGGGCATATGAGAGTTGTTAAGAGTGTGGGTGGGTGGATTGTCGATAAGCCCATGGATATTGGATTTATTACAATGGAACCCAAGTCCTTATTCATCCCTCAGTATCTCGACTCCAGTCTCATCATTTTCATCTTCAGAGGTAATGGTTAAGAATTATTGCATATATGAAGTATGAGATCTAGAATTATCTGATTTCTGCTTTGAATTTTTCCTAAGTTGATTTTACTTTTAAATTGGATTGAATGCATGCATGCAATTTATGCGAAGCGTGACTTTAAAATTCTGGCAAAGTAGATATTGTGAAAGTTAAAATTTGATTGGTTGCATGCAGGGGAAGCAAAGATTGGTTTGATTTATGAAGACACTTTGGGAGAAAGGAGATTGAAGTCGGGGGACGTGTATAGAATCCCAGCTGGTTCATCATTTTACTTGGTCAACACGGGAGAGGGCCAGAGGCTTCATATCGTTTGCAGCATTGATAAATCTGAGAGTTTAGGCCTCGGTTTGCAGGTATTAAGCTCTTTATTATTTCAAATTAATTAGGGTTTGGTGATTCAATGAATTCGCGAAATTCTAATATAACTGCTTCATTTTGGTTTTCTTGGTAAATAATGATGCAGTCTTTCTTCATTGGTGGAGGAAATAACCCGCAGTCTGTACTTGCTGGATTTGGCCATGACATTCTCAAAAATGCCTTCAATGTAAGCATGGTGTACTCTTTTTTATATCGTATCAATGATGGTTAGGATTAGCAATAAGTCTATACTAATTTTCTCGCCAAATGATGTGTCGGTATTTTGTTTCAAGTTGACTATTGACGGAGTGTTGTGGTTCATAGCATCATCAAATTTGGTGAACAAATTTGACCCCCGTGTTTTAAAGTACTAAGTTAATGTCATGATATGCTTTTTATGAGAATTTTGACAAAAGTGACGTCACACTCACAAGTGTGTGTACAATATTGCAGGTCTCATCATCGGACATAAGTGAGCTCTTAACAAGGCAAGACGGAGGTCCAATTGTTTTTGTGCCTAATGCTCATTCACCGAGCGTCTGGTCAAACTTCCTCAACCTGAAAGACCAAGGCAGACTCCAAGAAATGAAGAAAATGGTCGGAATCCGACCAGATCCTAGCGATGATGACCAATCAGATTCCGACCAAACACAAAAAGCATGGTCATGGAGGAAGCTCTTAAACTTCGTATTTGGACATAATTCGGATGAGGAAAACAAGAGGACGGAAAAGGATATCGATGATCGAAAGGGAAAAGGAAAATCACCAGACTCGTACAACCTCTATGATCGAAACCCCGACTTCAGAAACAACTATGGATGGAGCATGGAGCTGGATGAAACCGATTACGCCCCACTAAAACACTCCGGTGTTGGGGTCTACCTTGTCAACCTCACTGCTGGGGCCATGATGGCGCCACATGTCAACCCCACCGCGACAGAGTATGGCATTGTGTTGAGAGGCTCCGGCACAATTCAAATCGTGTACCCAAATGGGACACTAGCCATGAACACCAAGGTACAAGAAGGCGATGTGTTTTGGGTGCCGAGATACTTCCCATTTTGTCAAATTGCGTCGAGGACCGGGGCGCTCGAGTTTTTCGGATTCACAACATCTGCCAGAAAGAATAGGCCTCAGTTTCTGGTTGGGGCCAGCTCTGTTCTTCAGGAGCTCAGGGGCCCTGAGCTTGCGCTTGCTTTCGGTGTGAGTGAGGAGCGGTTGAGGAAGCTTATAGATGCACAGCGGGAAGCGGTGATACTGCCTTCGGCGCAAGCGGCTCCTCCGTACAAGGAGTCGAGGAAGACTCCAAAGGAGGAGAAAGAAGAGAGGAAAAAGGAGAGAGAAAGAAAAAAGGATGATAGGGTGCCAGAAGTGATCAAGAGTTTCGGGAGTACCATGGTTATGAATATGGGGTTTTGATCAAGGGTTTCTTGGTGGGGGGTATGTAGGAGCTTTTGTTAGTGTATTACTTTTGTCGTTGTTCATTTGTTCTGCTTACATTTGTGTGGTTGGGTTTGTGGATCTGTGAATGAGTTGCTTTGTGAATAAGAAATGTAGTACCACTTTGTGTTTCATCTACTTATTTGGCAGCTACCAGATTTGCATACTTGGGTTTTGGATTGCTTGTTAACAAACTTAATTTAATTTTTTAGAGAATACTCGGAACTTCTTGCTTGTTAACAAGCTTAATTTAATTTTTTAGAGAATACTCGGAACTTGAAGAAGTTAGGCCGGTTCCGGTATGCGCCTAATGTAAAATATCCAATCACTATTTAAGTATAATCACAAAAAAGTAGGTAGAAGATACAATAAATGAAGTAGATGGATGGATTGCATATATTTGTGGTTTTAGATTAATCTTAAGTGCATGAAGTAGGTAGAAAATACAATAAATGAAGTAGGTAAATGGATTGAACATCGATGAAAATATCTAGATGATTCCTCTTTGACCTATATAAATAGGTGGATTGAGCATTAATGAAAACATTCAGATGGTTCCTCTTTGACCTATATAAGGAGAGATATTTGTTCATTTCATTAATCTCATCGTAGATAAATATCTTCTTCCAAGTAGACAATAAAGAGAAGTTGAGAGTGTGTGACAACCCGTCTCGAATTAAAGGGATTAATTAAGACTTAATGACGGATTAGTAAGGCTAATTGGAGATTAGACGAGGATTAGCTAAAGTTCGGGGCGAAATGACGATTTTGCTCCTAGAATGGGCAAATCGTTGACTTTTCTTTCGGACGGTCAATTGGACTTGGGCCGATACCGTGACGTAGTTCGTGACGTCACGAGTTCATAGACAGGTGGCACGTTCAATTCCGACGTTCGAGGAGGAAGTTATGACGTTCGGAAGTTTATGGGCATTTTGGTAATTTTGGGAAAAAGGGGTCAAAAGTTGACTTTTTGACTGGGAAGTCCGAGGGCCGAGGGCCTAGGACCGTTACGTAGAGGAGGACGATACGAATCCGTAGACAGGCAGCACGTCGAATTCGGACGTTCGACGGCGAAGTTACGGTTCACGGAAGTACGAAAGTATTATTGCGCGTTTTACGAGATGGCATGAGTTTTGTCCTAGGTGGGGCCCATGGAAATTTTCAGGGACCAATGGATGAGTGACAAGTGTCACCCATCCACTGGCCCTTCCTTTACATTCATGCATATCATCTCCCTTTCCTTGTTCGTGCAACCAAACCCGTCCAAACCTAATCTCACCCAACATTCACCCAAATCCAACCCAACCCTATTTGACCATTTGAGAGAGGCCAGAGAAGTGAGGAGGACTGGCTGGAAGTGGTGGCTGGCCAGGAAGGGCCGCCGTGCATGGCGAAGGAGGAAAAATTGATCGGGGTAATCGGTTTTTAGCGTTTTAATCCATTTTTCGATTCTATTTATTATGGGCCGTTTTTATTGTTTCTATTGAACTAATTAGTTTGCTAAGGGGTTTTTAGGAAGGTTTTAGGAGTGGTGAGACGTCGAGAACCCCTGGGGTGGATTTTGAAAATTGAACCGTGGGAACCAAAAATCAAACCGGGTAGTTTCGTGGGTTGTAGGGCTTCAAATTAATTAGGTTAGGATCCTAGGATTAAATGATGAAGATTGGGATCGATTAGGAGTGAAACGGGTGAAAACTGGACCGGTTATGGGCTTGAACCGGTCACGCCGGTCCAAGTTGCAGGCGAACCGGACCAGACCGGTCGACTCGAGGTTAGGGGTGACACTGTTCACAGGCGCTTGGCTCCCACGCGCAGCCACTTCAGGCGGCGCGTGCAGGCGCTTGGGGGAGATTTTGGGCAAGATTCCAACATGTAATTTCATCTATTCGATGTAACAAACATTTTGGGACTGGTTTCGTGTCAATCGGACATCGTTTCGATATAGTTCGGGCTGTCAGAAGATTTAGTTTCTCGTTTAAAAATAGTTAGAAATTCCGGAAAATTACGGGGCTTTAGTGAGGGGTTATATAAGTAGTTAGTAACCCTCTAAATTAATTTGGACAGGTTCGGGAATCCCAGAGGTTACGATTGACCCGGGAGACGATTATGGCACGCGTATCGAGGCGCGGCTTCGGACGGTCTGTGAGTGGACCCTTCTCTCGAAATTGATGCATGCATAAATGTTTTATAATTGTTTTAATATATGTTTTGTGATGCCATGAGTGCATTTGTTTGTGGTAGCCTAAGATTTACGTATTTGCACGTATTTCGAGATTTACGATTTTATACGATGCATATACGTTCTAGGTTTTCAACGAGGGTTTAAGAAATGGATTTCGGATTTAGAAATATCAAATCGGGCACAAGACCCATTTGATTTACGAACTCTCGGACTTGGAGTCCATTTGATTTGACGAGGAATCAGACCTAGGGTCCATTTGAGCTATACGATCGGACCGAGGGTCCATTTGATTTACGATTCGGTTTTGAGGCCCAGTTAATGGTACTATCGGGCTTTATGCCCCTTTAATTTATGATATCGGGCCTGAGACCCATTTAGTTGAGATTTCAGGCTTAAGGCCCCGTTGGTT
Source organism: Prinsepia uniflora (assembly GCA_032719365.1). Taxonomy (NCBI): domain Eukaryota; kingdom Viridiplantae; phylum Streptophyta; class Magnoliopsida; order Rosales; family Rosaceae; genus Prinsepia; species Prinsepia uniflora. The sequence continues at coordinate 66,773,419 of CM064868.1, read as the reverse complement.
GTGAAATCGGACGTGAGGTCCTGTTGAGTAATGGTTTCGGGCTTAGGGCCCAGTTGATTGTAACATCGGGCTTGAGTCCCAGTTCGATTTGTGAAATGACCCAGTTGAACTGAGGATTTAGGCCGAGGCCTGTGAAATGGATTTGAATCGGATTCGAGGAATCCTATTGAGATAAATCGGGTATGAGACCCAGTTGAAATATGTTTTGGGAAAGAAAGAAAGAAAGAGTTTTGAAAATGATTATGAACTCTCCATATGTTTATATGGTCTCCTCCAGCGTCGACCTGGAGAGTCACGATCCACAGACCAAAATGGGTATCCCCATAGGGATCTCGTTCCAAGAGTGGAATTTATGATTTATGATGTGGTCCCGGACCAGATTCCGGAGAGATGTGTGGACTAGATCCAGAGAGAGAGCTCGGACTAAATCCAGTGATTGAGCCTCCCAGATGGAGATTCCAGGGAGAAGACTCAGAGTGAGACCCCGAGTAGTGTGCACACTAGTATAGAGATTGATATCGTGACTATATCAGGGATGTGTTCCCTAGGGGTTGTGTGCCCCGAGTTGGCATCTTCTCGGAAGTGCCGCGGATGGGTTATACGTATGACGGTACGTATGAGATTTTATGGAAAAGTGATTTGAGGGCGGAGACCCTATGTTTTATGATTAGAAAGTGATTTGGGGTGGAGACCTCCGTATTTGAAATTGTGAAAGTGATTTGGGGCGGAGACCCCATTTGTGATATTTTGAGAATGGTTTTGGGCTGAGACCCACTTGATGTGATTTGGGCTGAGTCCCTATTGATTTGACCTACGGGTTTTAGATTGTAATTTCGGGTCGAGGACCTAAATGGATTTATGGTTCATGACGGTTTATGGGAACCGGCATGAACCTTTGAAAGGTTTTGTACATGTGTTACAAAGGATTTTATGAATATTTGATAAATGGTTTTGGAATGCATGCGTATGTTTTTATGAAGGGCATAAATGTTTTTATGCGAAATGGTTTTTAAATAAAATGTTATTTTGTCCACTCACGACTTTTAATGTTTTAATGCCCTTCAGGTTGATCGCGGATGCGGGCTGTAGCAGAGACGAGACATCACTCCCCTCCTCCTACGATCCTGAGGCACTCTGACAGCCCCGGCGAGGACCAGAGATGGAATTTTCCCTGGTCTGACACTTCGTGTCAGACGGGATCAGGCGGGTCCCACGTTAATCCCTGGGGATTCGGGGCCGGTCCTGACATGTTGAGTATTATAGTGTAGGTAGCAAACAAGTATGTGAGAGAGAGTTTCCTTCAAGTGGTGTTCTTGAAGTTGTGCATTTTTTTGTACCCTTAATTTCATTAGTGGAGGTTCTTCTTGTTGTTGCCTCGTGGACGCAGGCAGCATATCCGGTGTTCTCTACTTCTTACTCTTTTATTTCTTTGCATATTTATCCTTTTGTGGTTTGAGTTATTATTTTTATTCTACTTCTTTCCTCAACAATAGTATCTGAGCAACAAGTTCATTGAGTGTTAGAATGGAAGGCTCAAGGAGTATCATGGTTCGACTCAACTACTTCAATTGGATTACAAGGAAGCCGAGAATGGAGGACATTCTCTATTAGAAGGATTTATATGAGCCCATAAAAAGGCGAGGAAGACAAGTCGGAAAATATGAGAGATGCCAAATGCAAGAAGTTGAACCACAAGGCTAGTGGTCACATTCGTGAATGGGTGGATGATAGTGTGTTCCACCATGTGTCCAAACGAGACCAACGTCCATGCTCTTTGGTTGAAATTAGAGTCATTGTTCGAGCAAAAGACCGCCTCCAAGAAAACATTTCTCATTAAGGAGTTTGTCAATATGAAGTATAAGAAGGGCGTAAGAGTGACCGACCACCTCACGGACTTCCAAAGCATCGTCAATCAATTAGTCATGATAGATATGAAGATCGCGGATGAGCTTCAAGTGTTGTTGCTTCTTGGATCATTGCCAGAAAACTGGGAGACCTTTGTCATCACCGTAAGTAACTTTGCTCCTAATGGTGTGTTATCTAATGTTAAAGATAGCATGTTGACTGAAGAGACTAGGAGGAAGTCCTTATGTTCCGATAGTAGCCAAGTCTTTGTGGAAGAGAATAGAGGAAGGAGTAAGAGTAAAAGTCTCGGTTGAGATCGTGGAAGGAGTACAAGTTGTTCGACGACACGATTTAATGGAAGGTGTCATAATTGTAATCTCTATGGCCACATGATGAAGAAGGACACAACCAATAACACTGCTACCATATTCAATCAATCATGTGAGTTTTTGTCTCTTGATGGTGAATGCCCACATGTCCTTGAAGATAAAAGCATTTCATAGGTAGTTGATTCTGATGCATCTTTCCATGTCATGGCGTACTTGGAGTTCTTCACCACATACAAAGTTAGAGACTTTGGGGAAGTGAAGATAGACAATGATAGCTACTCCAAGATTTCAGGAATCGGTGATATTTGCTTCCATACCAATTTGGGTATCAAGCTATTATTAAAAGATGTGAGACATGTTCCTGGTTTACGTCTCAATCTAATGTCAACTGGCGTGCTTGATCAACAAGGGTTCCATCATCATGAAGTTGATCGAAAGTGAAGGCTTATCAAGGGATCACTAGTGGTTGCTAGAGGGAAGTTATGTTGCACCATCTACAACACATATGACAAGATTTGCAAATGAGAGTTGAATGTCGTGGATGATTCTTCTCCAAATCTATGACACAAGAGGTTAGGCCACATGAGTGAGAAGGGATTGAAAGTTTTGGCAAAGAAGTCTCTCATTCCCTTTGCCAAAGGTACCTCACTAGACTCTTGTGATTATTGTTTATATGGAAAGCAACATCAAGTTAGTTTTTCTGGTACCTTTACAAGAAACCAAAATCTATTAGATCTAGCACATTCTAATGTTTGTGGCCCTATGGAAGTTGAATCACTAGGTGTAATAGGTATTTTTTCACTTTTATTGATGATGCTTCACGAAATCTTTGGATGTATTTGTTGAAATCAAAAGGCCAGGTGTTCCAAACCTTCAAGCAGTTCCATGCCATGGTGGAAGGGGAGACTAGGAGAGCCCTCAAATGTATCCATAGTAATAAAGGCGGAGTGTATATTTTGAACGAGTTATGAGGTTATTGTTCGAAGTATGACATTAGGCATGAAAAGACAATTCATGGCCCCCCACAACATAATGGTGTAGCTGAGAGGATAAACCGCATCATTTTAGAGAAGGTCATGTGCATGCTAAAGATAGCCAATCTATCAAAGCATTTTTGGGCAGAAGCTACGTCAGCCGCTTGTTACCTTATCAACAGATCACCAAGTGTACCGTTGAACTCTAAGACTCCCAAAGGGGTATGGACAGGTAAAAACGCTTCATATTCACACTTGAGAGTGTTTGGATGCAACATATTTGCACGTGTATCCGACGAGAAAAGAATGAAGATAGATGAAAAAAGCACACTGTGCATCTTTCTCGGGTACGGTAATGAAGAAATGGGCTGTCGTATGTGGGATCCAAAGACCAGCAAGTTATTCAGAAGTACAAATGAACACTTCTTTGAAGATCAGACCGTGATAGGTCTTAATAAGGAGACAATAAAGAGGTTATACATGAAGATGTTCCTAATATGTCTGAAGCACGAGGTGCTGAGATAGTGTCTAATCAAGGGGAGACAAGCTAGGGGGAGTAGGCAGAGATTGCCCAAGTACCACTTCGTAAATCAAACGGAGTGCCAAAGCCGAATACCAAGTATCCATCTTCACAGTATATTCTCGCGACCAGTAATGTGAATGACCCATATTTTAGATACATTCTGCTAACTGGCAATAGAGAACCTGAAAATTTTGAGGAGGCAAAGACTCATGCAGACAATGATAAGTGGATGTTGGAAATGAAGTCTGAGATGGAGTCTTTATTGAAGAATGACACCTGTGAATTGGTGGAGCTTCCTAGAGGCAGAAAACACTAAAAAATAAGTGAGTTTTCAAGTTGAAGAGGGACGAGAATGAGTAGTTGACAAAGTTCAAGGCTCGCTTGGTTTTCAAGGGTTTTGGGTAGAAGGAAGGAGTTGAGTTCGATGAGTTATTCTCACCATTGGTTAAGAAGACTTCTATTCAAGTTATTCTAGGCATAGCATGTAACGACCCGTCCCGAATTTCGGGATCAGTTTAGTGAGTAATCACGGATTTACGTGACTAATCGAGGATTAGTCGAGAAATTGCGGACAGACGATACGAAATTACGATTTTATCCTTGGAAATGGGCAAAATGTTAACTTTTGACACTAGTGGCTGTCAAATGGACTTTGACCGATGATTGTGACGTAGATTGGGACGTTATGAGTCTGTAGACAGGTGGCACGTCAAAATCGGACGTTCAACGGGAAAGTTACGAGTCTAGGAAGTTTTATGGCACTATTCACACAAACCGAGGATTTCGACACGTGGCATGATTTAATTGGGGAAGAATCTGGAAGGACCCACCAGATGAATGACAAATATCACCAATCTGATTGGCCCAAATCCCCAAATTGGGGGATATTATCTTCATCCTCTTCAATCATCTTCTCCATTCTTCTTCCCAAACCTGTGGAAACCCATAACTCGTGCAACCCAATCCCTCACACACCCCTAAATCCTCATCTGTTGTACTTGGTCTGTGAAGGAAAAGGGAGAGGACGGTGAGACGATAATCATGGTAGCACCGGCGTGGACCGTTGTGCACAGTGGCCGAGGTTCGAAGGTAAACCCGTGAACCCTGTTTAAGTTCAAAAATGGAAATTTTAGATTGGACAAGTGTTGATCATTTCTATTGATTGGACATGGTTCCTAATGATCATACGAAATCAAGGGGCTTGGAATTGAAGGCTGGGATGACCAAAGTTGGCCGAAATTGAAGTTTCAAAAACGGGGTTTACTGTTTCAGTTTGCACAGTACGATTGTAACGACCCGTCTCGGGTTTACTGTTTCAGTTTGCACAGTACGATTGTAACGACCCGTCTCGGAAAATAGGGTTAAGACGGTGATTAGTAAAGGATTAGTAAGCTTAATCGGTGGTTATTTGGTCTCGATAAGGTCGTTAGCGTAGAATGACATTTTACCCCTGGTTCGGGGGGTCAATTGGGTTTTGACCGATGACCAGGACGTAGTTTAGGACGTCACGAATCCGTAGACAGGTGGTACGCCCGATTTCGACATCCGATGAGGAAGTTATGATGTTCGGAAGGTTGGGGGCATTTCCGTAATTTGGGTAAAATAGGGGAAAACTTGACTTGTTGTACGATCGGGTTTTGACACGTTGACCTAGGATGGTTAGGTAGATCTCGTCGTCATTTAACGACAGGCGGCACGTATTCATCAGAGTTAGGATGTGTGAGTTACGGGTCTAAAAAGGTCAGGGTAAAATGGTAATTTTGGCTTAAAAGGAAGGGTATTTTGGTCTTTTGCACATTGGGATTTATGCAATAGAGAGGGACAAATGAAGGGCTGAGATTGAGCCATTTGGGAGAGGAGTTATAGGATGGTGACACGTGTTGGAGGGCTAGAGGTTTCTAGGGTGCACGATCCAATTATTTTAGTTGTGCCCGTGTGTGTGTGTTCTTTGACTTAGAGAGAAAACAGAGACTGGAAGTTGGGGAGAAATCGATCAAGCACGGTGAGGGTGTGAGTTTTGTGAGTGTGTGAGAGTGAGCAGAGCTTGATTGAGAGTTAGTGTGTGAGTTAAGGAAGTTTGGAGGTGCAGTGGTCGTGGGTGTGTGCGGTTGTGAGCCACGGGAAACCAAGGGGGAAAACAGAGAGCAGAGAGGAGTTTTGGGTGGTGGTGCTGCCGTGTTCGATCAATCGAGGCCGGTGGAGGTGTCCAGAGGCTGGAGGTGGATTAAAGGAGTCGTGTCCTCACGACTGAGCTCACGACGGCGACTGGAGCCCAGGTAATTTCTGGTTTTCCTTTCGATACTCTGTTTTGCCGTCGATTTTCAAATCGAAAGTCGTGAAGTCTGGGGTTGAGTCGAGAGTTTTGGTGCGTTGGGTAAGACTCAGTGAGGTTCTAGGAAGGGTTTAAGGTAGTCACCGTGACGGGGGGGTGACCTGGTTGGTTGGATCGTGAAACAGGGGAAGAGTTCGGGTTTTGTTTTGAGTTCGAGTCGATGGGTTTTGGACCGTGTCGAGGTGTTTGGAGTAGGGGAATGGGTAGCTTAGGGTTGGACGATGAAGATGGTGAAAAGAGGAGCGGCTTTGGTGGTGGGACGGCGGAGAACCAGCCACGCCAGTTCGAGTTGCAGAGACTGGTTCGAACCGGGTCGACCAGAGGTTGCTGGTGACACTATAGCAGGCGCGTGAGGTCCACGCGCAACCACTTTGGGCGGCGTGTGGGGGCGCGTGCGGCGGCGGTTGGGAAAACAGTCAACATGGTTTTTGGTCTAGGTGTTGTGACGAGTCTATTGGACTTGGTTTCGGGTTAATCGGACGTCGATTCGAAGTAGTTCCGCGGGATTGAAGGTTTAGGGTTCCGGTTCGTTACGATTAGGACCCGGGGATTTTTGGGAAAAATTAGGTGGACCTTCGTAAATGTGTTAGTAACGTTCTTGGGTGATGGTTGACAGGTTCGTGATTTCCCGAGGAAGCTGAGGAATGTACGAGACGTTCGGGACGTGATCGAGGGCTCGGTACTGTGAGTGGACCCCTTTCTCTTAACTTGAGCATGCATAACTGCTTTTAATTACTTGTTTATGGTTTTAATATGCTTGGTTTTCCATAATTGTACTTTTTTCGAGGAAGTTCGGTATCAGTACGTTTTACGAAAAAATGGTGATTTTTGAATATGAGGCTATGGTTTTGGGCTTTTAAATGATAATTGGGTTTAAATATTTATAAAGGGATTTTAAAACATGGTTTGGTGATTAAAGGGTTTAGGTTTTGAAATCGGATTTCGAGAAATGAGATTTGGTTTTAAAGTCGAAAAAAGTGGAATTCCGAATTTGGGTTCGGAATGACGGTTCTGAACGCCGGAAAGGCTTCGGACAGATGATTTCAGATTCTAGTTTGGATATGGATCTAGAAAGGTTTCAAATGGATTTGGATTGGATTTGCTGGATCTAGATATAGGGTTTAAAGACCCGGATTATATTTGACGTGGGACGGGCCCGGATTGAGTTTAAAGACTCGGGAGTTTAAAGACTCGGATATATTGATATTTCCCCCGTAGGCCTGTTGAGTTTAAAGACTCGAGAGTTTAAAGACTCGGATATTATTGAGGCCTGGATTGAGTTTAAAGATTCGGGAGTTTAAAGACTCGGATAGGTCCAGCAGGTTTGATCGGATAATGATTGTTTGAGACTTATGTTTTATGATATGGTTTTATGATGTTTATGACGCGATTTCTGTAATTGCTTTCAATTATGTTTTTATGACGATCTTGATGTGATTTATAACTGCTTTCAACAAATGGGTTATGCATGTGTGTTTTCAAAACGGAGGGCTAGAACCTTGGTTTTATTATGAAATGGTTTTCGGAACTTATGTTATTATTTATGGTCCACTCACACCTTCTGTTTTAAATTGCCCTCCAGGTCATGGAACTAGAGCGGGGTTCCGGCGTCGAGGCAGTGTCTGAGGCATAGAAGTTACGAGAGCGACCCCGAAGTGTTTTAAATTTTCCATGTGCGTGTATCTAGTTACCGGTTTTCTTTCTTTTGTATTTAGTACTATGTTCTGTAAACCTTTAACTTCGGAATGTTTTGTTAGTTTCTCCTGCGTCTGACGGTGTAGTTTAGTAGTTATCTTAGTGTTGTGACGGGGTGTCAGACGGGAGCAGGATTTACCTCGGTTTTCAGGGTGAAACCGGGGTGGGTCCTGACAACGATCTAGGTTCGATTTCTAAGTTTCGAGGTCATAGATCGATAGGGTAGGATTGGACGAAACTATAGGAAGAAACATGATTGAATTTGGGCTGGAAATGAAAAAATGGGAGCCAGGTCGGGTCCGCGGGTCTGTACGACCCGAATCGCAAACCCGAACGGAGGTTGAAGATGATGATGACGTCAGCGGGTGACATCATCATCAGACAGCTGTCAGACAGGGACCAGTAGCATGGTGACACGTGTCACATGTCAGTTCCTAGTCAGCACTAACATATCAGTGACTTGGCCCAATCACGGGCTACCACGTGTCACTGACATGTCAATGACGTGGACCAATGACAGGCTGACACGTGGCACTATCAGAGTTGTCAGATGGCGTCAGCGTTGAGTTTGCTAACGTTAGCAACGTTGACTTTTGTGTTGACCACGTGCGTGGGGGCGCGTGAGCACAAATTTTGAGGTGAGACCAGTGTCATTTTTAAGATTTTGACGATCCGGATCCAATGGTTGTGGTTTCAAGTCGATCGTAGATCGTTTGGTTGGTCAAATCGAGGTTTTCACCTCGTAAATTGTGCCCTAGACGATTTTTTGAGAGTTTTGGGATTTTATCCTATAGACTTGCATAGATCATTAGTGACTTTCGGGTATGATTTAGATAGGATTAGAAGTCTTTGAGATGGCGGGTTAGCCTCGGAGAGGCTTATGGCACGCGTATCGAGGAGGCATATAGGACGATCTGTGAGTGGACTTTTATTTTCTAAATGTGATGCATGTATAACTATTTTACATGTTTTGGATATGTGATTTCTATGATTATGATTCCAGTATTTATGATTTATATATTTGCACGTATTTCAAGGTTTATGATTTATACTGTATTTTACGTGCTGGTATTTCCAAGATGGTTTAACATAATGGTTTTGGATTTTGAAATATGAAATCAAGCATGAGACCCATTTGATTTGGAAACTATCGGACTTAGAGTCTATTTGATTTAATAAGATATCGAGCTGGAGTCCCATTTGATTTACATGATCGGGCTAGAGGCCCAGTTGAGTACAATATCGGGCATGAGTCCCATTTGTGGTTTATAAATGTGATTTCGGTTTCGGACACCTTAAAACGGATTTGGATTTGAGTACTTAGATTTCTGGATTTACGATAGTTTTATGGAAATTCCGGGCATGGACCCTTTGAGATATTTTGAAATGATTTTATTAATTTGTTTCCCATTTACCATCCTTATATAAGGATATGTGGATGGTCTCCTCCAAATGTCTGGGACACTGGGGAAGTCACGGTGCATTGCGTGCGAGGGGTCATTGCACAGAGTGATCGGACCGTATAGTGACTCAGAAGTAAGATTGCTATGATTAGACATCTGGGACGTCAGACATTTAGGACGTCAGAGATGGACCCGGAGAGACCCCGGGCAGCACGCATTACTTAGACCGTGAGATATGACGTCTGGGATGTCAAGCATCTGAGACACTAGGATCTGGGATGCCGAGGATGGGTATTTAGTAAACATGATTTATTGAATTTATGAAATGGTATTTCTGTGTTTATGGATTTGGGCAGTGGCCCACATGGATTTGGATTTACGGATTTCGGTGTTTTACAGTTTTGGGCTGAGTTCCCTCATTTGGTTGATTTTATGGTTTTGGGCTAAGACCTTAATGATTTGAGGAAAGAAATGACTTTGGTTTTCTAAACGGTTTTCATTGTATTTGAATTAACTAGTTTTCGTATGCATGCATAGTTTTAAGTGAAGGGCATAAATGTCTTTTATGAAATGTGTTTTATTAATTTACTTATTTTCGTCCACTCATAGCTTTTATGGTTTTTAATGCCCTTCAGGTTGATCGCGGATGCGGGCTGTAGCAGAGACCGAGATATCACACTTCTCCACTGATTCTGGCGCGCTTTGGAAGCCCCGTCTGGGCTGTTGACTTGGGTTATCCTTTGTCTGGCCTTCGCGTTACACGGGGGTTAGACGGGTGTCTGGCCTTCGTGTCACACGAGGGTTAGATGGGAGTATAGTACATCCCACGTAATCCCGAGGGGATTAGGATGGGTCGTGTCATAGTAGCTAGCATGGATCTTAAGGTGGAGCAGTTGGATGTGAAGACAACATTTTTGTATGTTGATTTGGAAGAGGAAATTTACATGGAGCAATCCAAAGGTTTTGAAGTTGAGGGAAAAGAGCACATGGTTTGTAAGTTGAATAAAAACTTGTACATGCTAAAGCAGGTGCCAAGGTAGTGGTACAAGAAGTTTGACTCATTCATAATGGGTCATGGCTACAAAAGAACATATGCTGATCCATATGTGTATTTCCAACAGTTCACTGGAGGTAACTTCATCATTATATTGCTTTATGTTGATGATAATGTTGATTGTGAGGCAAGAAGTTACTATAATTCACAAGTTTAAGTCAGATTTGTCAAAGTCCTTTGATATGAAAGACATAGGTCCAGCTAAGCAGATTTTGGGTATGGAGATTACTCGTGGTAGGAAGGTGAAAAAGCTATGGTTGTCACATGAGATGTATGTTGAACAAGTGCTGGAGAGGTTCAACATGAGAGAAGCTAAGCTAGCAAACTCACCTCTAGGTAATCAATTCAAGTTAAGCAGAAGGTTATTCCCAACCACACAAAAGGAGAAGGACAAGATGGCAGGTATTTCCTACTCATCAACTGTTGGTAGTCTTATGTATGCTATGGTTTGTACTCGACCAGATATAGCACATGTAGTTGGCGTTGTTAGTAGGTGTCTCTCTAACCATAGTAGAAAGCATTGGGAATTTAAATGTATACTTAGATATTTGAGAGGCACTTTAAAGTTGTGCTTGTGTTTTGGTGGATCAAAACTGGCTCTGGAAGGTTTCACGGACGCAGACTTGGCAGGAGACCTTGATGCTAGAAAATCTAATTCTAGTTACTTATTCAAATTTTCAGGGAGATCTGTTTCGTGGTAGTCTAATTTATAGAATTGTGTTGTCTTATCCACTATTGAAGCTAAGTATATTGCTGCAAATGAAGCAGGCAAGGAGATAATTTGGTTGTAGAGGTTCATTCAAGAGTTGGGTGTGAAGCGAGGAAGGTATGTGGTGCATTGTGATAGTCAGAGTGTTATTCACTTAAGCAAAACTTCAGTGTACTATCCTCGTACCAAGCACATTGATCTCCGTTATCATTGGATCGGAGATGCAGTGTCAAAGAAGCTTTTCCATTTAAGGAAAATTCACACCAACACAAACACTTCATATATGTTGACAGTTGTTCCGTAACGGAAGTTGGAGTATTGCAGCAAATCCGCTGGAATGGACTTCAAGTAAAATTGACCTTGTTTTGACCCGGTTGGCCTGGAGGAAGGGGGATTGTAAAATATCCAGCCCCGATAAAGTATATTTTCAAAAGGAATTTTGAGCTTCCATATTACTGGGCTTATCTAGAACATATTTGTGGTTCTAGATTAATCTTAACGTGCATGAACCCAAGATATGTGTAGAATGTTCATGAAGGAAATAGGTGGAAGATTCAATAAATGAAGTATGTAGGTGGATGGATCATTAATGAAGACATTTAGATAGTTGCTTCTTGGCTTATATAAGGAGAGGTCATTTGCTCATTCCATCAATCTCATCCTAGATGAACATCTTCCTCCAAGTAAAGAGTGAAGAACGCCCACTCTAAGTTGAGAGTGTTGAGTGTTATAGTGTAAGTAACAAAACAAGTGTGTGAGATAGGGTTTCCTTCAAGTGGTGTTCTGACAGTTGTGCATCTTTTTGTACCCCTAATTTTATTAGCGGAGGTTCTTATTGTTGTTACCCCGTGGACGTAGACACCTTGTCGAACCACATTATATTTTATGTTCTCTATTTCTTGTTCTTTTCTTTCCTTGCATATTTATCCTTTTTGTGGTTTGAGTTATTACTTCCGTTCTACTACTTTCCCCAACACGTAAGTAGTCGAAGCCAAGGCAAACTTGAATGAAGCCTCCAGTTTTTCTACTCAATCCTTTTTTTTATGGAAAGAGAAGTGTGTGAGTTCTCCCTAGTTTCAAACCTTTGTAATCGAACTCTATAATCAAAGATTGAACTGATAACTGATGAGATACACTAGACGTCTCTTGGGTTATTTTTCTTCAGGTTCAAGTACTTCCTTTGATACTCTATGTATTGAATAAATTCCTTCGGATACTCACTATTCCTCTACTATTATATGTAATGAATAAATTTCTTCTGATACTCACTATTCCTCTAATATTATATGTAATGAATAAATTTCTTATGATACTTACTGTTCGTGCCTAAAAAGTATCATGCATTTGGAGTTACCGTTCGATGGTTCTCAACTGAGGGTTGTCTCATGTTCAAAAAAAGACTTGCTGGGAATTTCCTCGCATTCGAAAGAACGAACTCTCCAAAAAGTATCATGGTAAATTCGAAGTCACTATTCAGTGGTTCTCAACCGAGGGTTGTCTCAGGTTTGAAAGAATGAACTTGCTAGGGATTTCCTCACATTTGAAAGAACGAAATCATTGGGGATTTCTTCGTTGTGGATGTGATGTCATGTGACTAGTGTGGATGTGATGTCATGTGACTAGTGCGGATGTGATGAAAGGTGTGGATTCGGAGGCCTTAATGTTACGGACCTGCCCTAGATGGGCTCGACAAGTAAATTGGCCTTTTAGCTGCCTTTCAAAGTAGGCGTGAAAATGCCGAAGTAGGTGTAACAACTCAGTAATTCGAGGAAAATAAAATTTGGAAAATTTTGTGGAAATGACGATTTTGCCTTTGAAATGGTCAAATATTGACTTTTTAACTTGAGCATCTGTTGGACATTCTGCGAAGATCGTTACTAATGTCTCCGACTCTTGAATCGGTAGACATGCGGTACATAGAAATCAGAGGTCGAATGAGGTTCTTATAGGTCTAGAAAAATCAAGGGCATTTTGGTAATTTTGGCATTATAAATTAGTCATTTTTACAATGTGATATTATTGGATGTTGCCAAGTGTCAAGTATCTAGAAGGATCTGATATTTTCTCCTTCCACCGACTTAACCCTCTACATATTGGTGTGTGTGCTGGAGTTATGTGTTTTCAGTGGAACATGGTCGAACACCATGAATGGTGTTGGCCGAAAGTGAGAAAATAGGGAGATGAGGGGGAGAGATTGGGAAAGAAAGAAAAGAAAAGAAGAAAGAAAGAAAGAAGAGAAATAGAGAGAGTGAGGAAAGTTGGGAACTAGGAAGAGTGCAGGTAGACCTGGAACCCGAAACCATATTTTCATGGTTTTGCTTTCAGGTTTTCAGTTAGGACGTGAAAGCTTGGAAACTTGGTACTCTCACACTGTTTAGGAGACCTTGCGATCATGCAGAGATCAAAAGCAGAGGATTTGGATGAGAGAAACAGTCGGGGATGAAGGTTAAATGTTGGCCGAAAAAAGAAGGTATAATTCCTCATTTTTTCAGTCGTTCTTTCCTAGTTTTAATATCATGGATCCTTTCTTAAGACAGATTAGAAGATAATGATCGAAAAAGGAAATAAAAAGAGTGCAAAATGGATGTTTTAAAGCTGGGTCGGGTCTAAGTTGCAGACCCACGGGTCGACCCAACCTAGGCTTGAAGATGATAAATGGTACATGTGTGTGAAGCCCACACACATGGGAGAAACTGGGCACGTGAGGACGTGTGGTAGCCCACCTTGAAATATGGCCAACATGAAATTCAATTTATTTGATGTTACGAATCCAACGGTACAGATTTCGAGGCGATCAGGTATCGTTTTGGGGCAGTTTTAATTGTCTGAAAGTGAGTGTTCGTTTAAAATTTGTTTAAAAACCTCGAAAACATATGGGATTAGAGAATGAGTTATTTGGGATGATTAGTGACCCTAAAGTGAATTATGACAGGTGAGAAAGGTTTCAGAAATTAAAAAAATACGTGCAAGTTGATAGTGGACTGCGCAGATCAGGTGTGAGTGGACTTTCTTTTCCTTAAACTCTTATGTATGAATATTTACATCTTTTAAATGATTTATTATATGATTTACTTGATGATGATTTAAGTATCATTTTATATGATTTTTGGTTATTTTTACGAAAATTGCTACATTGTATGTTTTACTAGGAACTTGCTTATATCATGTTCTAGCCTTAAACTGAATTCTAGAAATTGGTTTTATATTTGATATGACTTTCCCACATGGTTTTGGTGGTATTGGGTTGATTGAGATTTATCTGGTTTTATGGATTATCCTAATGGCACGTTTTACAAGATTTTGGTATGCATTTTGTTTCGAGCTTTAGCCTTGATTTCGAGACATGGTTTGGGTTTTGGACTTGATATGTGCTACATATGTATGTGTTTTTTTTTTCTCAATATACATGATTTCTGAATATATGTGTGAATTGTGGTGAACAACCCTTTTCAGATTTTTGGGTTACGTCTAGATGCTATATCCCTGGGTGGCCATTCAGATGATGTTTCCTTTAGTGGTTAAGATGTGTGGTTGACTCCCATATATTGTATCCTTAGGTGGCCACTCGGATGCTGTATCTCGAGTGCTTATATGATGTGATGATTGAGATTCAAGCATCGAGGAAGGGTTGGTTCAGTGTTATTGTAGTTACAGCACTTGGTATGCCTTTATGTTGACTTATTTTCTGATATGATTGTATTTCTAGTATTTGCATGCATTTTGAGTTTACTGGTTTTTCTATCTGTTTTATTGAGATTTAAGAATTTGTCACACACATGCATAGTTTTATAAAACTGAGGGTATTACTTATGTTTTCACACTGTGCTTTAAAAATTCTTATTTTCGTTTACTTATACGTTTTCTTGGTTTTGAAATCATCCAGGGTCGTTGCACGGGAATTAAGGATTCTCAAGAGGCGAAGGCATGAGTTGGTGAGAGTACGGTATCCTTTGTTTGATGGGTATTAGGTGCATTTTCAGTAGTTTAGGTTACTCGTTAGACAGGAGTCGAGCCCATGTGTTGCTATCGCGGTGTTTTTAGGGTTGAGTCCTGTCAACTTGGTATCAGAGCTCAAGTTTGAGTTGAGCTTGCAATTATCATGCCTCCAAGATGTGAGTCTCGTGCACGACCTGGAAGTGAGATGAGCATAAAAGCCTATGGATAGTCGTAGGGTTGGAAATGGATTATGATTATCAGTTGAA
Organism: Prinsepia uniflora; assembly: GCA_032719365.1. Classification (NCBI taxonomy): domain Eukaryota; kingdom Viridiplantae; phylum Streptophyta; class Magnoliopsida; order Rosales; family Rosaceae; genus Prinsepia; species Prinsepia uniflora. Next base: position 66,758,353 of record CM064868.1, on the reverse strand, counting down.
TAGTAAGAAAGTGATGTAAGTCTAGATAGTAAGTGAGCTCACTAGTGAAACGTAATTCAATTTTTGGTATGTTGGAACCGGATAAGATCATTGAATAAATGTTTGAGGATTAACGTGATGAAAGGCCTTATGTCAGATCTGACGCATGTAGTAATGTTTTGGTTAATAATTACATGTATCAATGTTGGTTTGGATTGTGAATATCGAATTGGGACTCTATTTGGAGTCAGGATATCTAGTTATGGTTTGGATGTGAGTCTAGGTATTGGAATAGGACTTGAGAAAGAGTCAAAGTTGAGAATAAGGGCCCAAGTAAAGCCGAAAGGTGGATTGTTAATATAGATTAAGTATTGAATAAGGTTTCAGAATGGGACCCGAAGAAATGTTACGAGCCTAGCAAAGTTAGTTGTTAATCTAAGCATCATCCTTGTGGTCACCTTCACGGACTTCTCACACTCTAGTAAACAACCACAAGTAACAATATACCTGGGCCTTAAGGTACGACACAATTCTTTTTTGTGACTCAATATTCAATCCGTGAACCATTTGACTTCTGAGGTTTCTTTCCTTTCAAGTTTCCCTAGGTCCAGAGTTTTTCTTTCACCCCTATTTCTCTCGATTAGTCTTATGACCCTTATTAAATTCATAACCATTATTGGGGGATTATCACTAGGAAATCACAATAACCTTACCTCGACTTATCAATCCTTTCACAACTTTCAATAATCATGTGTCCAAGGTAGGGGGAATTTTGTTTCATCGAACTACCTGAAACCATTTTGCAACTTTAAATTAAATCCATAATTTTTGCTTAAGAGTGTGTGATTTGGATTGTTTATATGTGGGATTAATTCACCCACATATAGATGATTCACTTAAAGGACTGTCCAGATTTGAGAAACGTGACGGAAAGTATCATGTGGTTTAGTAAGATGTGAATAAGGGAAGGATAAATAGTGAAGGGAAATTGGAGAAGTTGTATGCTTTTACTTCCAAGTGTTGGTTCTAAGCTTGGAGTTAAATAAACAAGTAATCTATCACCTTTCTAGAACCTTTGTGTTTAACTCATAAACGAATAATGGAAATTTAACTCATAAACGAATAATGGCGACAATACTTTATGTTTGAAAAAAAGACAGTGGTGTTGTGGTTTGGATAATGACTTAGAACTCAGATACGTGATAGGACCATGTGATTGTGACTTGAAAGAAGTCCTAATTGAGAACTTTGGTAGGAAGTTGGGAAGTGAACTCGTTGGTTATGGTCTCACATAATGAATGGGAGTTCGGAAGGAACTCAAGTCATGGTTGCAAGCCTAGGTTTTGATTAAGTTGATCTTGGTGTTAAGTTCAACCTTGATATTAAATAGATTTTGCATGGTTCGAATACAATTATTTCTTGGAATCTTGTGAAAATGGTATATTAATTAATTTCGGTTTGGTAATGTCTTGATTTCAAGAGTGAATTAAAGGTTGAGTTGAGATTACGTTCAGCCTAGTCATGGGAATGAATGTGATTACTATGCTTGTGGTGTGGACTTTATGATGGTTGTATTGACTTAATCAATGTTATTTTCTTCTTGGTGAGATGTAACGTATGAGTTATGTTATTATTATTGTGATGCGTGCTTGAATGTGACTCGAACAATGTTTCGTACAATTCCTGAAGTGCTTTTTCAGTTTGGGTTATTAAGATTAGTATCTGAGTACCATGGATTAGATGGTTAATTCATTGATATTAATTTTGACATTTCTAATGTTTTTGTCCAGGTAGTGTGTGCCATGATGTTACATACTTAGAAACTGTGGGGCTTAGTTTAGTTGAAGAAGTTTTATGATTGATATGGTTCCATGTTCTATGGTTCAAGGTTACGAAATCTGAAATGTGAATGGTTATTGTTACATTCACTTGGTTGATGACCAAATTACTGAGGTGTTGAGGAATGAGATTCAGGTCACAATTTGTAACGACCAAGGAATGAGATTTGTAAGTAATGCTTGAGTTGATGATCCGTTCTATCCAGTTGGCAAGGACCAGTCCCTGGAAGAAGTAGTAAGATTTAGACTTGTTTAGATATACTTGATGCAGTTCTTGGACATGGCCTGGGCGATGTTGAGCCAGTACCCCAGTTACTCACGTGGTTTAAGCTAGACTACCCTTGTTAAAGAGCGTGAACATATGAGATCTTATTGGATGTTGACAAGTGTCAAGTATCTAGAAGGGTCTGATGTTTTATCCTTCCACTGACTTAACCATCCACATATTGGTGTGTGTTTTGGAGTTGTGTGTTTCAGTGGAACATGGTCGAACACCATGAATGGTGTTAGCCGAAAGTAAGAAAATAGGGAGATGAGGGGGAGAGACAAGAAAAGAAAGAAAATAAAAGAAGAAGGAAAGAAATAAGAGAAATAGAGATACTGAGGAAAGCTAGGAGGTAGGAAGAAAACAGGCAGACCTAGAACCTGTGTAACAACCCGTCCCGAGAACCGGGATTAAGACAGTGATTAAGGTGGGATTAGTGAGGTTAATTGGTGGTTAGGTGGTCCCGATAGGTCCGTGAGCGTAGAATGACGATTTTGCCCTTGGTTTGGGCAAAAAGTTGACTTTTAGTTCGGGTGGTCAAATGGGTGTTGACCAGTGACCAGGACGTAGTTTAGGACGTCATGAAACCGTAGGCAGGTGGCACGCACGATTCCGACATCCGAGGAGGAAGTTATGATGTTCGGAAGGTTGAGGGCATAACCGTAATTTGGGTAAAATAGGGGGAAAAGTTGACTTTTTGGACGATCGGGTTTTGGTACGTTGACCGAGGATGGTTACGTAGATCTCATCGTCCTGAGTTCGATGACAGGCGGCACGTATTCATCGGACTTATGATATGGGAATTACGGGTCTAGGAAGTTAGTGGCAAGTTGTAAAATTGGGTCAAAAGGAAGGGCAGTTTGATCTTTTGTGCTCTGGAAATTGTGCAGAGAGAGAGGGCATATGGACGGCTAGGAATGAGCCATGTGGGAGAGTATGGAGTGGATGGTGACATGTGGCAGGTGTGAAGTGGCTTCTGGGGGGTTCTCATGTGTACACGGTCCTAATTAATTGGGTGCAACCGTGTGTGTTCGTGTGTGTTCGAGTGAAACAGAGTGAGGCGGTGAGGGAAATTGAGAGAATTGATCGATGATGGTGTGTGTGCTGGTGAGTTGTGAGTGTGTGAGATTGATCAGAGCATGAGAGGAAGACAGTGAGAGGGTTGGAAGAGGTGATGGTGGTGTGTGAGTGAGTGAGAGTCACGGGGACAACCAGAGAAAACAGAGAAGACTGAGGGCTTGTGGTGGTGCTGTGGCCGTGTGCGGGTGCGATTGACCTCGAGAGGAGGCTGAGGCGACGCTGTGGACTCCAGGGAACGCGGCGGCGAGCACGGTCGTGGACGGTTGCAGGTAATCCCTCATCCCTGTAAATTTGCCCTGTTTTCCCGTCGAGTTTTGAATCGAAAGTCGTGAGTCTAGAGGTCGAATCGATGAGTCTAGGGTGGTTTGGGTGACTCAGGGGAGGCCTGGGTATCTCCTGGTGGTGCTGCCGTGACGGGTGGTGCACGGTGACGGTTGGCACGACGGAGGGACTCTGTGTACTCTGTTTTGGCCGTGAGTTTCAGACGGGAAGTCGTAGACTTGGGGAGTTAGTCGAGGGTTTCTGTGAGTTGGGTGTGACTCAGTGAGGTCTTAGGAAGAGTTTAGGGTCGACACCGTGAGGGAGGAAGACCTGGGTGGCCGGAGTAGGAAACATGGGATAGTTTGGGTTCTGATTTTGAGCTCGAGTCGACGGGTTAGGGACAGTGTCGAGGTGTTTGAGTGAGGTAACCGGATTGCTTAAGATTGGACGAAGAGGATGGTGAAGAGAGGGAGGAAAATGGTGCAGGCACGGCGGTGAACCACTGACGCCGCTTCAAGTTGCAGGCTACTGTGCTGAACCGGGTCTGCTCGAGGTCGAAGGTGCACTGTAGCTGGCGCGTGAGGCCCACGCGCAGCCACTTTGGGCGGCGCGTGGGGGCGCGTGCGGCGGTTCTGGGGCAAAGGATCAACATGGTTTCTAGTCTAGATGTTATGACGAGTCTAATGGAAGTGGTTTCGGGTTGTTCGGACGTCGTTTGAGTTTAGTTCCGCGAGGGTGAAGGTTTAGGGTCCCGATTTGTTACATTTAGGATTCGGGGATTTTGGGGAAACTTAGGCGAACCTTCGTGGACGTGTTAGTAACGTAATTTGGTGGGTGTTGACAGGATCGGGATTTCCCGAGGAAGCCGAGGAACGTGTTGGATGTTCGGGACGCGATTGAGGGCGCGGTACTGTGAGTGGACCCCTTCTCTATAACTGAGCATGTATAACTGCTTTTAATTACTTGTTTTATGGTTCTCCTTGTGATTTCATGGTTATTTGAATATACGATAGCTGTTTTACTTAATTGCACGTTTTTCGAGGAAAATACGGTACTTGACTCGTTTTACGAGAAAGTCTTGATTTCTGATTATGCGGCCATGGTTTTGGATTTCAAAAAATGAATGCTTTTCAATGATTATAAAAGGATTTTGGAACATGATTTAATACTCGAGGTTTTCGATTTTAGAATCGGATTTCGGAAAGCGAAATTTGGTTTTAAAGTTGAATGTGGAATTCCAGATTTGGGTTCGGAATGACGGTTCTGAACGCCGGAAGGACTTCGGACCAGTGATTTTCAAATTCGGGTTTGGATGAGGATTTCAAAATGGTTTTCAAATGGTTTTGGATTGGATTTGCTGGATCTGGTTATTGGGTTTAAAGACCCGGATATTGATTGACAAGGGACGGGCCCGGATTGAGTTTAAAGACTCGGGAGTTTAAAGACTCGGATATATTGATATTACCCCCGTAGGCCTGTTGAGTTTAAAGACTCGGGAGTTTAAAGACTCGGATAGGTCCAGCAGGTTTGATCGGGAAATGATGATTTGATATTCATGCTTTATGATACGGTTTTATGATGCTTGTGATATGATTTCTATAACTGTTTTCTAGTGTTTCTGTTTCTTATGATGTGTTTTATGGTGTTTTGCTTACTAACTGTTTAATAACTGGGTTATGCATATGGTTTTAAAACGGAGGGCTAAAACCCGGTTTTCTTCTAAATGGTTTTGGAAACTTTTATTCATGGTCCACTCACACCTTCTGTTTTTGCTGCCCTCCAGGTTGTGGAGCTAGCGTGGGGTCTTGACGTCGAGGCAGGGTCCGAGGCATAGAAGTCACGTGAGGGATCCCGGAGTGTTTTAAATCTTTCCGCGTGCGTGTATTTAGTTTTATCGGTTTCTATTTTCTGTGTATTTTGTACTATGCTCTGTAAACTATTAACCTCGGGTTATTGATATAAATTTCTCTTGCGTCTGACTGGGTTGTGTCGGGGTGTCAGACGGGAGCAGGATTTACCTCGGGTTTCGGGGCGAAATCGGGGTGGGTCCTGACAATTGGTATCAGAGCATAGGTTTGTCGAGTTTGTTTGGTTTATTGGTTTGTGAGGTTGTGTTTTAGTTGTTTGACTACTTCTATGCCTCTTTCAGCGTGCGGTTGACGATGCCTCCGAGACGTGGACCCTCTCCAGGACCTGAAGAAGAAGCGGCGAGGGGAACAGAGAGTAATACGATTGAGCGAGCCCAGCGGCTCGGAGCTACTACTTTTAGTGGCGGGGCTGATCCTGAGGAAGCCCAAAGGTGGATCACGAGACTTGAGCGGATCTTTGCGGTGATGCATTGCCCGCCGGAGGAGCGAGTGATACTAGCTACATTTTTACTGGATGGCGCGGCATACGAGTGGTGGTATACCCTCGAGTTGTCTGGTTGGGATGCCCACACTGTGACTTGGGAGACGTTCAGGGAACGGTTCCTGGAGCAGTATTACCCTCGTTCATTCCGTGATGCCAAGGAGGCGGAGTTTATGCAGCTCCAGCAGGGGAATATGAGTGTGGCTGAGTACGAACGGAAATTTCAGATGTTGTCTCGGTTTGCCCCTGCGTTCGTGGCTACTGAAGCCGAGAAATGCCGTAGGTTTGAGTTGGGCCAGCGAGGTGAGATTCGTGCCATCGTGACGGCTGGATCGTTTGCGACCCTCCGAGAGTTGTCAGATGATGCGGTGAGGGTTGAGGCGAGTTTGCCGGTACGACGCCGGGAGCCATCTTTTTCTGGAGCTTCGAGCCAGCGGACACCGAAAAGAGGTAACTTCGGTGGAGCGTCGTCGTCGGGCGATGATCGATTCGGTCAACCTGGTAGTTTCCAGAGTTCAGGATTTCGGGGTTATCGAGCACAGCCGACTCCGCAAGCCAGTGCGACGTCTGTTGCGTCAACAGGGCGACCAGGTCTTTCCGGTCGGGATGTTTGCTTTTATTGCGGAGAACGAGGTCATTTCCGACGTGAGTGTCCACTGTTGCCACAGGAAGGTGGTGTAGGCCGAGGAGCAGCGGAGCCTGGACAGAGTACAGCGTCAGGGACAGCGGGCACTAGAGGAGGTGGTGGAGCCACTAGTAGTTCGAGGGGACGTGGTAGAGCGTCGGGATCTCAGGCCCGAGTGTTCTCGATGACTCAGCAGGAGGTTTAGTCGGCACCAGATGTGAGGACAGGTACTTGTATTACCTTTCATTGTGTTGTACCCAGTTTTGTTGTTGGGTCCCAGGGTAGAGTCTAGGATTTCCCTAGGTGACCTGGGGAGTGTTACAGTGGGTTCCGTGGAAGGATGACGGAAGGTATAGAAAGGAGTGACTAGAATTGATCGATATGAGGTTATTGAAGGAGAGAACCCACAAGCTAGAGTTTTCCTTTAGGACTTTGTAGATTTATTCCGATCCGATAGTGGCCGAAGTAACAACCGAGGGAGGAGCCAGCCAGTAGGGAAGTATCTGTGGTTGTACGCGAGGAGGTGCTCTGTGAATTCTATTGGGTACTCCATATGAGGTATTGTAAAATACCTTTGTTTTCTGTTCATAGAGTTTCCCTTGCGTACACCAGACGGCTGTTACAGAGAGAGGGTTGGCCGTGGTAACAGTAGCGAGGGATGGAGTGAAATACCCAAGGTGGAGATGATAGACAGGAAACCTAGGAGACGTTGTTGTTGATCTAGTATTGAGTATCGGGTAGGAGATCCTAGTGTCGGGAAGTAGTTGTGGAATTTCGGGGAAAAATTCTTTTTAGGTGGGTAGATTGTAACAACCCGTCCCGAGAGCCGGGATTAAGACAGTGATTAAGGCGGGATTAATGAGGTTAATTGGTGGTTAGGTGGTCCCGATAGGTCCGTGAGCGTAGAATGACGATTTTGCCCCTAGTTTGGGCAAAAAGTTGACTTTTAGTTTGGGTGGTCAAATGGGTGTTGACCAGTGACCAGGACGTAGTTTAGGACGTCATGAAACCGTAGGCAGGTGGCACGCCCGATTCCGACATCCGAGGAGGAAGTTATGATGTTCGGAAGGTTGAGGGCATAACCGTAATTTGGGTAAAATAGGGGGAAAAGTTGACTTTTTGGACGATCGGGTTTTGGTACGTTGACCGAGGATGGTTACGTAGATCTCATCGTCCTGAGTTCGATGACAGGCGGCACGTATTCATCGGACTTACGATGTGGGAGTTACGGGTCTAGGAAGTTAGTGGCAAGTTGTAAAATTGGGTAAAAAGGAAGGGCAGTTTGATCTTTTGTGCTCTGGAAATTGTGCAGAGAGAGAGGGCATATGGACGGCTGGGAATGAGCCATGTGGGAGAGTATGGAGTGGATGGTGACATGTGGCAGGTGTGTAGTGGCTTCTGGGGGGTTCTCATGTGTACACGGGCCTAATTAATTGGGTGCAACCGTGTGTGTTCGTGTGTGTTCGAGTGAAACAGAGTGAGGCGGTGAGGGAAATTGAGAGAATTGATCGATGATGGTGTGTGTGCTGGTGAGTTGTGAGTGTGTGAGATTGATCAGAGCATGAGAGGAAGACAGTGAGAGGGTTGGAAGAGGTGATGGAGGTGTGTGAGTGAGTGAGAGTCACGGGGACAACCAGAGAAAACAGAGAAGACTGAGGGCTTATGGTGGTGCTGTGGCCGTGTGCGGGTGTGATTGACCTCGAGAAGAGGCTGAGGCGACGCTGTGGACTCCAGGGAACGCGGCGGCGAGCACGGTCGTGGACGGTTGCAGGTAATCCCTCATCCCTATAAATTTGCCATGTTTTCCCGTCGAGTTTTGAATCGAAAGTCGTGAGTCTAGAGGTCGAATCGATGAGTCTAGGGTGGTTTGGGTGACTCAGGGGAGGCCTGGGTATCTCCTGGTGGTGCTGCCGTGACGGGTGGTGCACGGTGACGGTTGGCACGACGGAGGGACTCTGTGTACACTGTTTTGGCCGTGAGTTTCAGACGGGAAGTCGTAGACTTGGGGAGTGAGTCGAGGGTTTCTGTGAGTTGGGTGTGACTCAGTGAGGTCTTAGGAAGAGTTTAGGGTCGACACCGTGAGGGAGGAAGACCTGGGTGGCCGGAGTAGGAAACAGGGGATAGTTTGGGTTCTGATTTTGAGCTCGAGTCGACGGGTTAGGGACAGTGTCGAGGTGTTTGAGTGAGGTAACCAGATTGCTTAAGATTGGACGAAGAGGATGGTGAAGAGAGGGAGGAAAATGGTGCAGGCACGGCGGTGAACCGCTGACGCCGGTTCAAGTTGCAGGCTACTGTGCTGAACCGGGTCTGCTCGAGGTTGAAGGTGCACTGTAGCTGGCGCATGAGGCCTACGCGCAGCCACTTTGGGCAGCGCGTGCGGCGGTTCTGGGGCAAAGGATCAACATGGTTTTTAGTCTAGATGTTATGACGAGTCTAATGGAAGTGGTTTCGGGTTGTTCGGACGTCGTTTGAGTTTAGTTCCGCGAGGGTGAAGGTTTAGCGTCCCGATTTGTTACGTTTAGGATTCGGGGATTTTGGGGAAACTTAGGCGAACCTTCGTGGACGTGTTAGTAACGTAATTTGGTGGGTGTTGACAGGATCGGGATTTCCCGAGGAAGCCGAGGAACGTGCTGGACGTTCGGGACGCGATTGAGGGCGCGGTACTGTGAGTGGACCCCTTCTCTATAACTGAGCATGCATAACTGCTTTTAATTACTTGTTTTATGGTTTTCCTTGTGATTTCATGGTTATTTGAATATACGATAGCTGTTTTACTTAATTGCACGTTTTTTGAGGAAAATACGGTAATTGACACGTTTTACGAGAAAGTCTTGATTTCTGATTATGCGGCCATGGTTTTGGATTTCAAACAATGAATGCTTTTCAATGATTATAAAGGATTTTGGAACATGATTTAATAATCGAGGTTTTCGGTTTTAGAATCGGATTTCGGAAAGCGAAATTTGGTTTTAAAGTTGAATGTGGAATTCCGGATTTGGGTTCGGAATGACGGTTCTGAACGCCGGAAGGGCTTGGACCGGTGATTTTCGAATTCGGGTTTGGATGAGGATTTCAAAATGGTTTTCAAATGGTTTTGGATTGGATTTGCTGGATCTGGTTATTGGGTTTAAAGACCCGGATATTGATTGACGGGGGACGGGCCCGGATTGAGTTTAAAGACTCGGGAGTTTAAAGACTCGGATATATTGATATTTCCCCCGTAGGCCTGTTGAGTTTAAAGACTCGGGAGTTTAAAGACTCGGGAGTTTAAAGACTCGGGAGTTTAAAGACTCGGATATTATTGAGGCCTGGATTGAGTTTAAAGACTCGGGAGTTTAAAGACTCGGATAGGTCCAACAGGTTTGATCGGGAAATGATGGTTTTATGATGCTTGTGATATGATTTCTATAACTGTTTTCTAGTGTTTCTGTTTCTTATGATGTGTTTTATGGTGTTTTGGTTACTAACTATTTAATAACTGGGTTATGCATGTGGTTTTAAAACGGAGGGCTAAAACCCGGTTTTCTTCTAAATGGTTTTGGAAACTTTTATTCATGGTCCACTCACACCTTCTGTTTTTGCTGCCCTCCAGGTTGTGGAGCTAGCGCGGGGTCTTGACGTCGAGGCAGGGTCCGAGGCATAGAAGTCACGTGAGGGATCCCAGAGTGTTTTAAATCTTTCCGCGTGCGTGTATTTAGTTTTATTGGTTTCTCTTTTCTGTGTATTCTGTACTATGCTCTGTAAACTATTAACCTCGGGTTATTGATATAAATTTCTCATGCGTCTGACTGGGTTGTGTCGGGGTGTCAGATGGGAGCAGGATTTACCTCGGGTTTCGGGGCGAAACCGGGGTGGGTCCTGACAACCTGAAACTATGGTTTCATGGTTTTTCTTTCAGCCTTTCAATTAGGACGTGAAAGCTTGGAAACTTGGTACTCTAACATGGTTCTGGAGGCCTTGCGATCGTGGAAAGCTTGAAAGTAGAGGATTTGGACGAGAAAAGGTATAATTCCTATTTATTAGTCATTCTTTTCTAATTTTAAGTTCATGGATCCTTTCTTGAGATAGATTAGAAGATAACAATTGAAAAAGGAAAGAAAATGAGTGAAAATGGACATTTTAGAGCCCAGTCATGTCGCTCGGGTCAGGTCTACGTTGCAGACCCGCAGGTCCACCCAACTCGAGCTTGAAGATGATGAATGGTACATGTGTATGCAGCCTATGCGCAAGGGAGAAATTGGGTTGATTGGGATTTATGTGGTTTTATGGATTATCCTAATGGCACATTTTACGAAATTTTGGTATGTGTTGTGTTTTGGGCTTTGGCCCGGATTTCGAGATATGATTTGGGTTATGGACTTGATACGTGTTATATATGTGTGTGTTTTCTCGATATACGTGATTTTTGGATATATGTGTGGACTGTGGTTATATGAACAATCCCCATCAGATTGTTAGGTTGCTTCTAGATGTTGTATTGCTAGATGACCACTTAGCCGATGTATCCCTGAGTGGTTGAGTTGTGTGGTTGACAATCAGATGCTGTATCCTTTGGTGGCCACTTGGATGCTGTATCCCGAGTGGTTATATGATGTGATGATTGGTGTACCGATAGTGCAGTGTGATATATATGCAATTGCACACTTGGATGCTGTATCCCTGAGTGGGCCCTCAGATGTTGCATCTTCGAGTGGCTATGTGATATGCTGATTGAGATTCGGGCATCAAGAAAGGGTTGGTTCAGTGTGATTGTGGTTAAAATGCTTAGTATGACTTTATTTTGACTTATTTTCTGACATGGCTATATTTCTAGTATTTTCACACATTTAGACTTTACTAGTTTTTCTACCTGTTTTATCGAGATTATAAAATGATAGGAATTACTTATGTTTTCACATTGTGTTTTAAAAATACTTATTTTTGTCCATTCACATGTTTTCTTTGTCTTCAAACCCTCCAAGGTCGTTGCACGGGAATCGAGTCTGCTCTAGAGGCAGAGGTATGAGTTGGCGAGAGTACGGGTATCCCTGGTCTGAAGGGTGTTAGGGGCATTTTCAGTAGTTAAGGTTACTCGTTAGACGGGAGCAGAGCCCATGTGTGTTGTCGTGGTATTTTTAGAGTTGGGTCCTATTAGTAGGTGTGCCACTAGTAGAAGCTGCTAGTAGAAAGTTTATAATGGGTTCCTTTTATGCCCCAAGAATCTTTCTTATAATCAAGTGATTACGAGACATGCGGGCATTTTTCTTGCACTATTCTTTTATATGCCTTTTTTTAACGAACTCAAGGATTTTAATAAATTTTCTTTTTGCGCTCAGTGACAGGACTCGTCCAAAAAGGAATTTGATAACCGTGCCTGATTCTGCTCCCATCTGACAAGTCAACTGAATTCCGAAAACACCCTTAACACTTGTCAGACAAGGGTTAATTGAACTGATTCCAACCCATGCATTCGCCTCTTGATCAACCCCGATATGTGGGTCACTGTTTGGAGGGTCATCAAAACATAAAAGGTGTGAGTGGACAAAAATAGCATTGTTTGAAAATACGTTTCAAAATAACTCTTTTCACCCTCGAGTTATCAAACATGCATGCATAAAATAAAACATGAACCACCAGCCCTCAAGCTAAACCACATGAAAACCATCTAGACACAAAATCAATCTTAACACAATTCCATACTTAAAACTCAGGCATTATGCATCTGACAATTCGAGAATTATACATCCGAAGTTTTTGCGAGAATTACATATCCGGTTTCTTAGGGAATTACACATCCGATCGTTCTGGTACATCTCGAGAATTACGCATTCGAGCTAACCCGAGAATTACACATTCGGGTTTTCCCAGGCATTACACATCCGGGGCACTGAACATAAATCCAAAACATTAGTTTCAAAACCAACTTTTACTTAAAACCAAATCAAAACCATTTCCAACGGGGTCTTAAGCCTGAAATATCATTTCCAACATGGTCTAATGCCCAAAATACAATTTCATGCAAATCCTTAATATCACATCCGGAAATCATTAAATATTTCATAAAATCATCCTTAACTCACAATCCAAGTTAAACACCATTTTCAAACCCGGGCTTAGCCCAAAACATAGCTTTCACCATTCTCGAAAATCATGCCCCAAAACGGATTATTAAATTCATAAAATTACCAAATAATCATATCAAATCATCATCCAAAACATTACAACTCCAATCATGCAATAAATAATGAAAAACATTTACTATGCATGCATAACGATTTATAAAACAAACGTCCACTCACACAACATCCATACGGTTCGTTTCCGAGCTGTACACTCCTTTGTAATTTCAGAAATCACCAATCCTGTCAAAACCACCACTAAGGGTCATTATCATCCCCAAATAACCTCAAAATACAATTCCCCAATTTTCCGGAATTTAAATATGTATTAGAAACGTAATAACACTTGGACCCTCAAAACTATATCAAAATAGTGTCCAATCGAATCGAAACTTGCGCTAAAATGTTCGTTACATTCACTACATGAAAAGTCATATGGATTGTACCTCGAGAATCATGTTCATGCGCCCCCATGTGCCGCCGAAAGTGGCTCAGCGTGGGACTCACGTGTCATGCACAATAACTGCTACAGTACCTCTTTCCTCGCATGTTTTCCTGCAAAATGGGTCACACGACCAAGTTTCCAACCCGATTCAATTCCGTATCATTTCAAGTTTTTTGTTGATTCTAATCAACCAGAAACCATTGTAAGATACTTATAAACGTGATTCCAGGTCCAATTTATCAAATTCTTACCTCAACTTAGTCGAATTTACAATCCAAAATGCGAAAGGGTTGCAGGCCCTGTTCTAGACTCGAACCGTGACAATTTCTTTTGATTTTGTGCTGGTTCAAGTCGTATGGATCCCAGAAGTCTTCATCTAAACTTGGTTTCATCAATCCATGTCCAAAACGTGAAATTCAAATTTTAGGTTCCTTCTAAAATCCGGGATTTTGGGTTCAAGTGTTTAAGTTTCGGGTCTGAGTTTCCCCCTCCTTTTTTTTTTGCTTCTAGTTTCCCCTCTTCACGTATTCCTCTCAAGTCCTCTCTGTCTCTCCATTTTGTCTCAGGTAAAGCCCAATTTGATCAAATAGATTTTTTGTTCCAACAAACACATACACACCCTCAAGCACAAATTACCAAAATGCCTGGCCTTTCTAAACTCGTAACAAACTCATCCGAACTCCAATTTTGACATACAACCTATCTACGGACTGAGGACTTCGAGACCTACACAATGGTCATCACAGAAAGTCCAAAAAGTTTCCCGAGAAAAAAAGGTCCACTTTTGACCGCATTAACCAAGGGTAAAATCGTCATTTCCCTTTCAAATTCTCAAATTTATTTTTTCAGAATTTTCGGGTCGTCACAATCTACCCCCCTTAGGGAATTTCGTCCCTGAAATTGGAACGTATCCTTCCAATAACCATGGAGACTATGTCCGCATCGATACCTCGGTTCTCACTTGAACCATCTTTTGCTAGACCATAATCACTATTCCAACTTTCCAACTCGTCTCAAGCCCAAATAAAATACGGTGGCTCATCCCGAGTCCTAAACCAAAATCCTCACTCCTTCCGAGTCCAATTCCAATTCTTGACTCATCTCGAGTCCGAATTCAACATTCACCATCCATGCCATCATCGGCATGCCTGGTCACTTAAAAAAACACCGCTGGCTGAACCACATACTATCAAGGATTTCTCATTACACATTAAAACCACAAATGCTCGCTTTAACCGAGGTATCCACTCAACTTTCTCATCCAACAACTAAGTATAGAAAACTTGTATCAACATTAATGTACAAAATACACAACATTTTACAAACATCTCCATGTATAACACAATCATTCTGGACCATTCTTAGTACCTAAGCTCGTGGACCCGAAGGCTGGCCACGCCTTCGCTGTCCACCTCCAACCCTGCTGGCTCCACCAGTAGAAGTGTGACTCTCCTGGGCTATATTAGGACTCAATATTACTATTTGACCCTGTTCTGCAGCATCGAGGTTCTTCATATTACTACTCGATCGAGATGAACAATTCCTCTTGATATGTCTATGCTCCCCACAAAAATAACAACCAGCCGTACTGAGTCGTCCAGGTCTACCACCTTGCTTCCTATACAGTTGATTAGAAATTCTACTAGTTTGAGTAAAGCCCTGAATGACATTTTGTTCATCTCCACCATCATCTAGATTGAATCGAGATCTACCAGAAGGTCCAAAGCTAACACTGCCTCTCTTTGGTGTTCCCTGACTCATAAATTCAGTATCCTGACGTTCTCGGCGTCGTCCAGAGCTCATAGAATGCTCTTATACAGGAAAACTTGCCTCCACTCGGGCAGCATCATCTAAGAACTCCCTCAAAGTAATATAAGATCCTATTGTCATAATAGCCCCGATCTCATCTCGCAGATCAAGTTCGAACCATCGACACCTGTCTGCCTCAGTTGCTACAAACATCTGGGTGAAACGAGATAATTTCTAAAACCTCTACTCATAATCTGCCACTAACATGCTCCCCTGGTGTAGTTGCAGGAACTCAACCTCCTTCACATCACGGAAGGAGCAAGGATAATGCTCATCCAAAAAGCAATCTCGAAAAGTCTCCCAAGTCAATGTATCGGCATCCCAACCAATCATCTCTAAACCATACCACCATCAGTATGTATTACCGTCCAAC
Organism: Prinsepia uniflora; assembly: GCA_032719365.1. NCBI lineage: Eukaryota > Viridiplantae > Streptophyta > Magnoliopsida > Rosales > Rosaceae > Prinsepia > Prinsepia uniflora. The sequence goes on along the minus strand of CM064868.1, from coordinate 66,743,231 downwards.
AAAAATGTAACTAGTAGGACCTTGTCCTCTAGGGGACACCTCATGACCCCAAAAATTCGCTCTATACGAGTAATCCACTGGTGTGTTTCCTCAGGGTCTACCCCACCACTAAACACTGGGCTCGTTCAATATCTGGGCCCTCTCTAGCCCTATCCATCTTATCCCCAGGCCGTACACGGGGATCACGTCTTGGAGGCATGACGTCGACAAATATAATCAGTATCCCAATCCTCTGATACCAAGTTAACATGACCAGTCCCAAAAGAACTTTGATAACCGTGTCTGATCCTACTCCCGTCTGACAAGTCAACTGAAGTTTCGAAAACACCCATTGTACTTGTCAGACAAGGGATAATTGAACTAATTCCCACTCATGCCTCCGCCTCTCGATCAGCCCTGATCTGCCTGTCACGGCTTGGAGGGTCATCAAAACATAAAAGGTGTGAGTGGATAAAAATAACATCGTTTGAAAATACATTTCAAAACAACTCTTTTTACCCTCCAGTTATCAAACATGCACGCATAGAATAAAACATGAACCACCGGCCCTCAAGCCGAACCACATGAAAACCATCTGGACACAAAATCAATCTTAACACAATTCCATACTTAAAACTCAGGCATTATGATCTGAAAATTCGGGAATTACACATCCGAGGTTTTTCCTGGGATTACACATCCGGACTTACCGGGCATGACACATCCGGTTTCTCCAGGAATTACACATCCGGTCTTTCCAAAACAACTTAGGAATTACGCATCCGAGCTAACCCGAGAATTACACATTCGGGGTTTCCCAAGCAATACACATCTCGGGATGATGAACATAAATCCAAAACATTAGTTTTAAAACCAACTTTTACTTAAAACCAAGCCAAAACCATTTCCAACGGGGTCTCAAGCCTGAAATATCATTTCCAACAGGGTCTCAAGCCCAAAAAACCATTTCACGCAAATTTGTAATATCACATCCGGAAATCATTAAATATTTCATAAAATCATCCTTGACTCTCAATCCAAGTCAAACACCATTTTCAAATCCGGAACTAGCCCAAAACATAGCTTTCACAATTCTCGTAAATCATGCCCCAAAACTGATTATTAAATCCATAAAACCACCAAATCATCATATCAAATCATCATCCAAATCATTGCAACTCAAATCAGGCAATAAATCATGAAAAACATTTACTATGCATGCATAACGATTTATAAAACAAACGTCCACTCACACACCGTCCATGCGGTTCGTTTCCGAGTTGTACGCTCCTTCGTAATTCCAGGAATCACCAATCCTGTCAAAACCACCACTAAGGGTCATTATCATCCCCAAATAACCTCACAATACAATTCCCAAATTTTTTAGGATTTAAATACGCATTAAAAATGTAACACAACACTCCGGACCCTCAAAACTATATCAGAACAGTGTCTGATTGACTCGAAACTTGCGCCAAAAGTTCGTTACATTGATTACATGAAAAGTCATGTTGATAGTACCTTGAAAATTATGTCCACACACCCCCACGTACCACCGCAAGCGGTTGCACGTGGCACTCACGCGCCATGCACAGTAACTGCTACAGTACCTTTTTCCTCGCCCGTTTTCCTGCAAAACGGGTCACGCGACCCAGTTTCCAACTAGATTCAATTCTGTTTGATTTCAAGCTTTTTCTTAATTCTAATCAACTAGTAACCATTATAACATACTTATAAATGTGATTCCAGGTCTAATTTATCAAATCCTTACCTCAACTTAGTCAAATTTACAATTCAAAATTCGAAAGGGTTGCAGGCCTTGCTCTAGGCTTGAACCGTGACAATTTCTTTCAATTTTTTGATGGTTCAAGTCGTATGGATCCCATAAGGCTTTATCTAAACTTGGTTTCGTCAATCCACGTCCAAAACATGAAATTCGAATTTAAGGTTCCTTCCAAAATCTGGGTTTTTTTGGTTCGATTGTTTAAGTTCCGAGTCTAAGTTTCCCCCTCTTTTTGTTGCTTCTAATTTCCCCTCTCTTCATGTTTTCCTCTCAAGTCCTCTCTGTTTCTTCATTTTGTCCTCAGGTAAAGCTCAATTCGATCAAATGGAGTTTTTGTTCCAACAAACACATACACACCCTCACGGGTTCCCACTAACCTTAATAGGATAGTGATAATTGTCACCATCCCATTTAACCAAGAGTAAAAGAGCATTTTGCCCCTCAAAGCAGAAATTACCAAAATGCCCCTGGCCTTTCTAGACTCCTAACGAACTCATCCGAACTCCAATTTCTACGTACAACATGTCTACGGACTCAAGACTTTGAGACCTACACAACGGTTTCCACAGAAAGTCCAAAAAGTGTCCCGAGTAAAAAGTCCACTTTTGACCCCATTCACCAAGGGTAAAATTGTCATTTCCCTTTCAAATTCTCAAATTTATCTTTTCTGAATTTTTGGGTCGTCACACTTATTCCATGTTCAATTTTAACATGTTCATGTTAGCAACTTGTTATTTAGTTAGATGGTAGTTAGACAGAAAAACTCCTTCAAGTTAGAATGATGATGTTGGACTAGTACGCATAGATGGTTTTGTGACTTAGAGTTAGTAATAGAACTCATTGGTTGGTATATCCTAAATATCTTGATCAAACTTAAATAAATCTGCTTGATTAAGATGAAGGTGAAGGTGAAGTACAAACACTTAGAAAGTAAATGTTTAAATACTGAGAGTAGATGGTAAATTACAAGTGCTGGAAGTAAACTATTTCATTTGCAATCAAGCCTTGAGAAGGCATGTTGGTCGAGAAACCCTCAATTGGATGAACATCAGTTAAGATCATGCCATAAGTTGGTAGAGTAAGATGACGTAGTGACATCGAGATGTGAGTGTATGTGTAACCACCCGTACCTTCGGGAAGGGTAAAAAGGTAATTTTGTAAAATTTTGTGTAAATGGACGATTTTGTCCTTGTGAATAGTAGACAAAAAGTTGACTTTTTGTACTATCGATTGGATGAGTGTTAGCCCTTGACTGTGACGTAGTTTAGGACGTCACGAGTCCGTAGACAGGTGGCAGGTTCGATTCGGACAACCGGAGGAAAAGTTATGATGTTTGGAAGGTGGAGGGCATAACCGTAATTTGACTAAATTAGGGGGGAAAGAGTTGACTTTTCCTACGACCGAGTTTTGACATGTTGACCTTGGACCGTTGGGTAGATCTCGTCGTCCTGAATTCAACGACAGGCGGCACGTGTTTATCGGAGTTAGGACGGGCAAGTTACGGGTCTAAAACGGTAAGGGTAAAATGGTAATTTTGAAGTTAAGAAGGGTATTTTGGTCTTTTGGCTGGGGGGCATGGTGCAATCGGATTGGGACACTTGTCCACGGCAGAAAGGAGATTTTGTGTGAGAAGGGAGAGAAGATTGTGACATGTGGCAGGGCTCTAGTGGGTTCTAGGCCGTGCATGAGTGTGTTTAAAATTGTGTCGTGTGTGTGTGTTGAGTTTAGCCGAAGGGGGGAAAAAAACAGAGGTGAGCTGAGGGAGGAATTGATTGAACCGGGTGAGTGTTTGTGAGGCTCTGTGATGTTCAAAGGAGAGCTAGGAGAGGGAGTGATTGTATCTGTGAGGATTTGGGCGTGACGATGAGTATGTGAGGTGTGTGGAGAAGTGAGGAAAAACCAGAGAACAGGGCAGGGGTTTTGTGCACGGTTGTGCACCCCGATCGATCAATCTCCAAAACTGGACGGGTGGAAGTGTTCAGAGACCTGAGCGGAGCTTTGTGAACCGAGAGGGAGCACAGCGGCGTGCACGGCGGAGGCCAGAACACAGGTAATTGTCCACGGTCCTCTGTTTTCCCAGTTTGGTTCAATTCAATAGTTGTGGGTTTTGGGTACGAGTCGAGGCTTTTGGTGGGTGGTTATGAGAGACTCAGGAGGTCCCTAGGAGTCGAATAAGTTTGTTGCCGCGATGGGGGGAATGTTGGATTAGCTGGGAACCGAAACAGGGGTTTCGGGTAAATGTTTTCAAATTCGAAGTCGACGAGCTAAGGACTTCGATGTTGGGTTTTCTGGTGGGGAATGGATTAAGGAGGTTAGGACGAAACTAAGGGATTCAACGGGATTAAAAATGGATGAAAATGGGATGAAAACCGTGAACGCCGGTTCATGGCTGGACCGGACCAGTTCAAACCAGGTGGACCGGGTTCACCTGAGGTTGCTGGTGACACTGTTCACGCACGTGGATTTCACGCGCAGAACCTTCTGGACGCGCGTGGGGGCGCGTGAGGGGTAATTTGGGAAAGTAGTCAACATGACTTTTTAAAGTATTTGATGTAACGAACATTTTGGCGTTGGTTTCGAGTCGATCAGACATCGTCTCGATATGTTTCGAGCTGTCCGAAGGTTTTAGGGCTGGGTTAAAAATAGTTAAAAATCCGGGAAAATTATGGGACTTTAGTATGACCTTTATGAAGTAAGTAGTGATCTCTTTATGGGATTTGGACATGTTTGGGAAAGCTGAGGATAATGGTTTGGCAGGGAATGACATAGGTGCGCGCGTATCGAGGCGACATCGAAATGGTCTTGTGAGTGGGACTTTGCTTTCTAACTCTTAATGCATGCATATATGTTTTTATATGATTTCTATACTATCTTCTATGATTTGATTTATAGTTGTGATGGTTTGTGGTTTGTGCACGTTTTTCGAGGAAACTGACAGTTTTTACGTTTTACGAGGTTTTGATAACTATTGTAATTTGAACCTGGTTTTAATGGTTGATTTCGGGATTTAAAATACGGTTGGATTTCAAGGAAAGTAAAAGGATTTTGAAAAGTATTTTCGGGCCTGAGGCCCAGTTCAAAGGTGTTTTCAGAAATGAGATCTCGGGTTTCAGAATCGAAATCCCGGGTGACGATTCGGGATTCGATTTCGGGATTCGATTCTGGACTTGAAGTGGATTTCGGGTTTGAGTTCGGAATGGTTATTCCGGATGCCGGCTTACGGAATGATAGTTGCGGACTCGGACCGAGAAATGAGAAGGAAATGAGTTCTGGGTCTGGATTCGGAATGACGGTTATGGATGCCGGAAGGGCATCAGACCAGTGGTTTCGGATTCGGGTTTGGATATGGAAATGGAAAATGATTTCAAATGGTTTTGGGATTGGATTTGCTGGATCTGGATATTGGGTTTAAAGACCCGGATATATGTGACGGGGGACCGGCCGGATTGAGTTTAAAGACTCGGGAGTTTAAAGACTCGGATATATTGATTTTCCCCCGTAGGCCTTGAGTTTAAAGACTCGGGAGTTTAAAGACTCGGATATGATTAAGGCCTGGATTGAGTTTAAAGACTCGGGAGTTTAAAGACTCGGATAGATCCAGCAGGTTCGATGGATGAGAACGTGGCTTTAAATGTGTTTTGGGTTTCACTAGCTTTGATGATGATGTTTTGGGCAGTGGCCCGGATTTGATGGTTTTCGGTGATTTTGGGCTGAGGCCCGGGATTGGAAAAAGGAAAATGTGTTTGGTTTTCGTATATTGTTTTATGACGTAATTTATATGCATGCATTGGTTTTTAATACGGAGGGTATAACTGTTTGTGTTTTCTGATAACTGTTTTGAATTTAAACTTTATTTTTGTCCACTCACAGTCTTTTCGTGTTTTCAATACCCTCCAGGTTGCTGCAGTGCGGGCTGTCGGTTGAGAGAGATGGAGACATCACATGCACCATCCACAGTAGACTCTGCGCACTCTGAGAAGTTTGAGGTTGTTGAGGTGGTTGGTCTGGAACTCCCTTGTCCGACTTACGTGTCACACGGAGGTTAGGCGGTTGTTTAGCCCTCGTGTCATGCGTACGTTAGACGGGAGCGGGGTCTAGCCCTTAATCCCGGGGGATTAGGGGTGGGCCCTGACAATTGGTATCAGAGCGAGGTTTTGAGTGGTCTGCGTAAGGGTTAGTTCCCAGAGTCGTTGGTATGTCGACTGGGGTGGTGTGGAACTACTGTGGATGTGATGTCTCGATGTGGAACAGCCCGTCAGCAACCTGGATACCATAGCGATAGTAGCGTAGAAGTAACCTGGAACGTAGCCGGTGAGCTATGGATGAGTAGGCTGGTCGGCCCGAGGGGCCTGAGAGTAGCTCGTGGAGTTAGTAAGATACGGGACCAAGGAGGCCGATTGTGGGTGGCCGGTTGGGCCAGGTGGTTTTGGCTCGGTGACCTTTGATCAGTAAGGTTGAGTAGTCATTGCGGGTTTGGGTAAACCGAACGACAAGGATGGTTTGAGGTACCCTATGGACTTACTGGATCGTAGTCCTTGTGGTTTGGGCCGATTTACGGCCAGATTGGAGATGGTGCTGCTAGGTGCAGCCGAGGTGGTGGTTGTTTGGGTAGGATGTCGTTGAGTGATTAGAGTAGAGCAGCTAACGCTCGGTGAACCTAGGCTTCGTAACGGTATGGACAGGTTGACCATCGGTGGGATTAAGGTCGCAGGGGATGGTCAGGGACCCTCGTGAGTTCCGTGGAAGGAATTGGAAAGGAGTGACTCTAACTGAACGATATGAGGTTATTGAAGGAGAGAACCCACAAGCTAGAGTTTGCCTTTAGGACTTTGTAGATTTATTCCGTTAGTGGCCGACGTAGCAGCCGAGGGAGGTGCGGTGGTTGTACGCAAGCGGATGTGCTCTGTGAATTCTATCGGGTACTCCATATGAGGTATTGTAAAATACCTTTGTTTTCTGTTCATAGAGTTCCCCGTGCGTACACCAGACAGTTGTCACTAAGAAAGGGTTGGCCATGGTAACAGTAGTTGGGGATGGTGTGAAATACCCAAGGTGGAGATGATAGACAGGGAACCCAGGAAAAGTTGTTGTTGACCTAGTGTTGAATCGAAATCCCGGGTGACGATTCGGGATTCGATTCGGGACTTGAAGTGGATTTCGGGTTTGGGTTCGGAATGGTTATTCCGGATGCCGGCTTACGGAATGATAGTTGCGGACTCGGACCGGGAAATGAGAAGGAAATGAGTTCTGGGTCTGGATTCAGAATGATGGTTATGGATGCCGGAAGGGCATCAGACCAGTGGTTTCGGATTCGGGTTTGGATATGGAAATGGAAAATGATTTCAAATGGTTTTGGGATTGGATTTGCTGGATCTGGATATTGGGTTTAAAGACCCGGATATATGTGACGGGGGACCAGCCGGATTGAGTTTAAAGACTCGGGAGTTTAAAGACTCGGATATATTGATTTTCCCCGTAGGCCTTGAGTTTAAAGACTCGGGAGTTTAAAGACTCGGATATGATTAAGGCCTGGATTGAGTTTAAAGACTCGGGAGTTTAAAGACTCGGATAGATCCAGCAGGTTCGATGGATGAGAACGTGGCTTTAAATGTGTTTTGGGTTTCACTAGCTTTGATGATGATGTTTTGGGCAGTGGCCCGAATTTGATGGTTTTCGGTGATTTTGGGCTGAGGCCCGGGATTGGAAAAAGGAAAATGTGTTTGGTTTTCGTATATTGTTTTATGACGTAATTGATATGCATGCATTGGTTTTTAATACGGAGGGTATAACTGTTTGTGTTTTCTGATAACTGTTTTGAATTTAAACTTTATTTTTGTCCACTCACAGTCTTTTCGTGTTTTCGATACCCTCCAGGTTGCTGCAGTGCGGGCTGTCGGTTGAGAGAGATGGAGACATCACATGCACCATCCACAGTAGACTCTGCGCACTCTGAGAAGTTTGAGGTTGTTGAGGTGGTTGGTCTGGAACTCCCTTGTCCGACTTACGTGTCACACGGAGGTTAGGCGGTTGTTTAGCCCTCGTGTCATGCGTACGTTAGACGGGAGCGGGGTCTAGCCCTTAATCCCGGGGGATTAGGGGTGGGCCCTGGCAGTATGAATGTCTTGAAGACTTATTTGGGGGTAGTTAGGATGAGTTGGGTGTTAGGTGGTTTTCAAAACTAGCTACAAAAGCAAGTTGAAAAGAAGTTGGCTGTCTAGAAATCTTCAAAGTTGAACTTGGGTTCAAGGAGAAATGAAGAAGAGGTTATTTTTTCTTAGAGTAAGAATTGAGAAGGTTGTGAGGAGAACTGACCCTTAATTCGAGATCGAAAGAAAAAGGTTTTCCCTAAAGATGCGACCTTTTGAAAAAGAAATTTTGAAGGTTTGCAATGGTTTAAAATTAATTAAGTTTGATCAATTTGTGTGTTTGTGCAATTGATTGGTTGTCTCTTAAGCAGAAAAGTTATCCTCCTTTTATAGGTAGTCAGAAGGTGAACTTTGCTCGACACGTGAATCTTCATGTGGACCTTGTTAGGGACGACTTCGTCGCATCCCTACACCCTTGCCTTCTGATGATTTCAGCACTTGGGTAGAGTACAATTCCCCCATTTATGCTTCCCACTTTCCCATGACCTAAGCGGATGCAAATTGGGTCGCACCTCCAAAGGAATTGTGAATTTAATTTGGATGGCTCCTCGTCTTTAGCTCAGAGTGATTTTTTTTGGGTGTAAACACTCACATAAATGCAATGAATAATTGAGATAATTCAACAACTATTCATGCTAAGTTTAGTTCGACTTTGTGTGCCCTTAAGGCTTTTTTTTTTTTCCCGTTAATGGTATTGTGCATTTTCTAGTTTGTCTTTTTATTTTGGTACCTCTTTAGTTTGGTTTATCCAATTAAGTCCACTAACTTTTTTATTAGGTTGGCTAAGGTTAAACAATTTTTTTGTTTTTTTTAGAGTGCAAAAGTTAGTTATTTGTGTAGTAATGACCTTGATCATGCACATGCAAATTTTAAGTAGTGCAGTAATGACCTCTCCTTCTACCGTACTTTAACTCATATGCTTGTGTTGTGACGCTCCGGATATTCAAGAAATGTAAATTTGAAAGTTTGAATGTAAAATGACGTTTTTTCCCTTGAAAATGTGGTGGTAATGTTAAGAACGAGGGGTAAAATGGTAATTTGTTCCTCTTTTCTGATTTTGATGAATCAGCTGAAGGTGACTCATTTTCTCCATCAAGTGACACATGTCACTTGTAAGAAGGAGATTAGTGGCTTGTTGTGGCCCACGGGAAATTCATGTATGATGTTCTTTTGTTAACAACAAAGGAAAAGAGAAAAACAGAGAGAATTGATCCAAAAAAAACGTACAGACATCAACCCACTTTGAAACACAGAGGCAGTCAAATAATTGAGAGGGATAAGAATCAAAACGAGAAGAAAACCCATAGAGAAAAAAAAGGAAAACCGAAACCCGTATCTTGAAATTCGAAAAGGAATTTGAGTTTTCGAATTTGAATTTGTGGACTTTGATTACCGAAATTGAGTTTGAATTAAGTATTCTGAGATCATTTCGAGTTGAACAACTTCAAAAATGAAGCGAATTGACGAAGAAAACGCCAAGAACAGACCCTACGAAAATTGGAAAAATTTGACCTTGAGTCGTGTAATTAGAGGTAAGGAAATATGCAATTGATTTCGCATTAACATTTAGAATGATCCTAAGATGCTTCATGGATGATTAGAATGAAAAAACAGATGGAAATTGGATGGAATTGAGCCCGTGACTCTTTCAGAAATCGAATTGGAAATTGATCGATTGAAGTATGAATTCATGAAATTGAGTGTACAGATCCTTAATTAAGATTGATTACATAAAATTCGGTGAAAGAATGGATGAAATTAAGGTCGAATTAAGGGATATTTAACCGGGTCGAGTCGCAAGTTTACGGACCCGTTTTGCAGACATACGGGTTGGGACGATGCCACTATTCATCGGCGCACATGCCGTTCAAGCCTCGCGTGGGGGCTCGTGGTTGACTTTTTGTGGAAGTGTTCAACATACTTTATTATTTTTCAATGATACGAACTTATTGGCACAGGTTTCGAGTTGATCGGACATCGGTTTGGGGTACTTTTGGGTATCCGAAGTGCGTAATTTGTATTTAAATATTCTTATTAAATCCCAGGGTTTAGGGGATTGTTATATAAGACTATTTAACAACTCAGTGACCTTAAATATTTATTGTTGACAGGCTAGGCGATCCCCGAAATGTTTAAGGAACGTACAACTCGAGATTGAGCAGCTTGGACGGTGTGTGAGTGGACGTTTGTTTTATAAATTGTTATGCATGCATAGTTAAATTTTTTACATGATTGATTGCATGATTTGAGTTGCAATGATTGCATGAAGATTCAATATGATTATTTTTTTGATTTTATGGACTGTTTAATCGGTTTTTGGGGACCATTTACGATGAACTGTGAAAATGATGTTTTGGGCTATGTGATTGTGATGCGTTCCCAGACGGTAGAAGCTAGGGGTATTTCCCAAACGACCGAAGCTTGGGGTGATTGTGATTATTTCCCAGGCAGCCGAAGCTAGGGGTGTTCCCAAACGGTTGATGCTCATGGTATATCTGTGTTCCCAAGCAACTGAAGTTAGGGGTGTTCCCAGACGGCTGATGCTCGGGGTTATTGACTTATTGATGGTTGCCTATGTGTAGTGTTGATGTGATTGTATGATTAACTGTGCACTTGTGAGCAGTGTTGTTTGATTGTTGTGCTTGATATTTGAGTACTGGTGACGAGTACTGTTGTCGATGGTCCTCGTGACTCGACTAGTTTGATGATTGCCATGTGATTTGGCTTGAGAGCCAGTTGTTCATATGTTTTACTTTATGCATACATGTTTTATAACTAGAGGGTAAAGGGATCCGTTTTGAAATGTACTTTCAAACGATGTTATTTTTGTCTACTCATACCTTTATTGTTTTATTGACCCTCTAGGCCGTGGCACGAAGTTCGGGGCTGATCGAGAGACAGATGCATGAGCGAAAATCAATGCAGTCATCTCTTGTCTGAAAAATGCTGAGGGTATTTTCGGAACTTCAGTTAACTTGTCAAACAGAAGCAGGACCAGACATGGTTACCAAACTCCAGTTGGGATGGGTCCTGTCATGTGTAAATAGATTTTTTTTGCTTGCCTTTTATGATTCAATCTAACTGTTAGAATAAATAAATAAATATATGAGGAGAAAAAGAGTGTAAAATTTAATTCCTTGTTATTGTTGGTGGAATATACTTTCCAATGTAGATTTAGAGAGTAATAAAATAATAAAATTATATATATTGTTGGTGGAATATACGTGGAATCTAATAGCATTAGAAATACATATTCATTTTATTGAAATTGCAGCTTAAAATCAAAATGGATTGTGTGTGTTAGAATTCAGGTCAAATCAAATTAATATCAAATCAAATTACCGAGTTATCTTATTTGTTGACGTTTTTGTCATTATGTGCAAAGTTTCCTAGGAGGAAGTTGTTTGTGTCAAAGAGATCATGTCCACTTATGATATTGAGTTTGGCCAACTGATTAATTTTGAAAAAAGTACAGTCATGTTCAGTGGTGATATCCCTCAGGAGAACAAAGCTGAGATATCTAATCTTCTTGGGATCCAGAGTAAGAATGGTTTTGGAAAATATTTGGGCCTCATGGCAGACTTTAGTGCCTCAAAAAACAACGTATTTGAGGAAACCCATCTCTGCATTGAAGGTCGTATCCAAGGTTAGGCAGAGGAATTTTTTGTCTCCTGCTAGTAAGGAAGTTATTCTAAAATCTATTGCTATTGTTATGCTTATATATTATATGTCGTGTTTTCTATTACCGATGGCTGTGTGTTAGGATATTACTAGGATTATGGCATACTTTTGGTGGGGAAGTATGTGGAAGAAAAATGGGATCCACTAGGGTTCTTGGGACAAACTCTCACAGTCTAAACGGGCTGGAGGTTTAGGCTTTAAGGATCTATGATGTTTTAATGTGGAAATGCTGGTTAAGATTAGCTGGATAATTTTGACTTGCCCTGATCTATACATAACGTTGGATAATGCTGGTTAAGATTAGCTGAATAATGCTGGTTACACTTAGGTACACATCTTGTAAACATAACGTTGTAGTGCATCAGGTTGCAGCTTTTAGCAAGCATGCTAACCGTTGTTGTAAATGGGAAGACCTTGATCTCCCGTGGTTGTTTGATCTTTTAGCTAAGGGTGTAAATATTCCTATTCGCCAGAGTCGGACCAAACATTTAGAGGCCTAGGGAAAAAATAAAAAAATTGGCCCTCAATTCGCATACTTAATTATTGAAAATGTAAATTTTATAAATTGATTATATTATATTTATGTTAAGAGACATCGCTAAAACCTTTGTTAGCGGAAAACTCATTGGGACAAAACCCCAAACAAAGGAAAAAGAGTACCTCATGTTCAAAACATTATATATATATTTTTTAAATCTTATACTTCTTTGGTGAAACTAGCAAACAATCCGCAATTCTATACAAACTTCCATATTCAATATTAGAATATAATTAAAGATTGTTAATGTCAGGACCCACCCCGGTTTCACCCCGAAACCCGAGGTACATCCTGCTCCCGTCTGACTCCCCGACGTAACATTCAGATAAAACTCACTCAAACCCAGTCAGACGCAGGAGTAATTAACCACAATGCTCTGAAGTTCTAGTTTTACAGAGTATAGCACGAAATCCAAGAAAATAAAAACCGATAAATTACACGCACACGAAAGACCTGCAACTACTCTGGGATCCCTCATGTCACTTTTATGCCTCGGACACTGCCTCGACGTCAAGACCCCGCGCTATCTCCACAACCTGGAGGGCAATTTAAAACAGAAAATGTGAGTGGACCATAATAAGAGAAAAGTTCTAAAACCATTTATCAGAAAACCGAATTTAACCCTCCGTTTTGAAAACCACATGCATAACCCAGTTATTAAAACAGTTAGAAACCAAAGTACCATAAACCACATCATGAGAAACAGAAACACTATAAAACAGTTATAGAAATCACAGCATATGTATCATAAAACTGTATCAGAATCCATAAACAGCAATTCATTATTTTCCGATCAAACCTGCTGGACCTATCCGAGTCTTTAAACTCCCGAGTCTTTAAACTCAATCCAGGCCTTAATAATATCCGAGTCTTTAAACTCCCGAGTCTTTAAACTCAAAGGCCTACGGGGGAAAATCAATATATTCTAGTCTTTAAACTCCCGAGTCTTTAAACTCAATCCGGGTCCGTCCCCAGTCAAATATATCCGGGTCTTTAAACCCAATAACCAGATCCAGCAAATCCAATCCCAAAACCATTTTAAAACCACTGGAAATCCATATCCAAACTCGAATTCGAAATCCCCGGTCTGAAGCCCTTTCGGCGTTCAGAACCGTCATTCCGAACCCAAATCCGGAATCTACTTTCCAACTTTAAAACCAAATCTCGTTTCCCGAAATCCGATTTTAAAACCGAAAACCTTTAATCACCGAAATCATGTTCCAGAATCCCTTTATAATCAGTGAAAACCACTTAACAATTGAAATCCCAAAACCAAAGCATCAATTTCAGAAACCAACCACTTTCTCGTAAAAAGTGCTAAAAACCGGACTTTCTTGAAAAACGTGCAATAATGTAAAACCAACCAAAACATATTCGATAAACATAAAATGATGATTAAAACCATAAAACAATTATAGAAAACAGTTATGCATGCTCGAGTTTAGAGAAGGGGTCCACTCACAGTACTGAGCCCTACTCGCGTCCTGAATGTCCTGTACGTTCCTCGGCTTCCTCGGGAAATCCTGATCCTGTCAAACATTGTCAAAATACATCACTAATACGTCTACGAAAATTCACCTAATTTCCTCAAAATTCCCCAAAACGAAAACGTAAAACCCGGGACCCTAAACCTTCACCCTCGCGGAACTAAACTCAAACGACTTCCGCATAACCCGAAACCACTTCCATTGAACTCACCAGAAATCCTAGACCAAAAACCATGTTGACCGTTTTCCCCATCGCCGCCGCACGCGCCCCCATGCGCCGCCCAAAGTGGCTGCGTGTGGCCCTCACGCGCTGTTACAGTGCACCGTCTTCCTCAATCGAACCCGGTTCGGCACAGTGGTCTGCAACTCAGACCGGCGTCAGCGGTTCACCGCCGTGCCTGCACGATTTCTCTCCCTTTCTTCACCTAAAGCTTCTTCCAGTTCCAATCTATCCATTCCCCAGCTCCTCAGACTTCGACACCGCCCCAATCCCGTCGACTTAAGCTCGAACCAGACGGCCAAACTCCCCCTGTTTCACGATCCAGCCACCCAGCTCACCTCCCTTCACGGTGGTTACACCAAACTCTTCCCTGGACCTCACTGAACCTAAACCAACCCTCCTAGACCTTCGACTCAGCCCCAATCGTCACGACTTGCCGTTTGAACCCACGACCAAAACAGAGCACCTAAGGTCCCTCCGTCGTGCTATCCACCACCGTGCACCATCCATCACGGCAGCAAACATAGTCGACTCTCGGGACCTCCAGGAGTCTCACCCTGGCCTCCAAATCCCTCGACTCTACGCCCAACCCCACAACTTTCGACTTGAAACTAACGGGAAAAACAGAGTAATTGTACAGGGATGAGGGAGTACCTGCAACCGTCCGCAACCGTGCTCGCCGCCGTGCTCCCTAGAGTCTACGACGCCGCCTCAGCCTTCTCTCGAGGTCAGTTGCACTTACGCACGGCCACAGCACCACGATTCCTCGCAAACTCTCTGCTTGCCTTCCTGTTTCCCCCCTGGTCTTCCCGTGGTTCACAACTCACACACACACACACCCGCTGCACCTCTCTACAATCTCACCAGCTTCCCTTCGATCTCTTGTCCCTCACTCATTCACCAGAACTCATCCACAACCTTGATCAACCCTTAATTTTTCCCTCTCAATCTCCCTCTGTTTCTGTTTCTCTCTGTGTACACACAAGAACACGGGCACGGCTGCACCCCAATTATTTGGGCCGTGTATGTACAGGATTCCACCAGAATCCTCTACACACCTGCCACATGTCACAATCCACTCCACACACTCCCACATGGCCCAATCTCAGCCATCCATTTCCTTCTTTCTGCACAAATCCCAATGTGCAGAAAGACCAAATTACCCTTCTTTTTAACTCACATTTACGATTTTGCCACTAACTTCCTAGACCCATATCTCACACCTCGTACGTCCGATGAATACGTGCCGTCTGTCATCGAACTCAGGACGACGAGATCTACCTAACCATCCTAGGTCAACATACCAAAACCCGATCGTCCAAAAAGTCAACTTTTCCCCCTCTTTTAACCAAATTACGGTTATGCCCTCAACCTTTCAAACATCACAACTTCCTCCTCGGATGTCGGAATCGGGCGTGCCACCTGCCTACGGATTCGGGACGTCCTAAACTACGTCCTGGTCACTGGTCAACACCCATTTGACCACCCCAACTAAAGTCAACATTTTGCCCGAACCAGGGGCAAAATCGTCATTCTACACTTACGGACCTATCGGGACCACCTAACCGCCGATTAACCTCACTAATCACACCTTAATCAGTCTACTAATCCCGGCTCCCGAGACGGGTTGTTACAGTTAAACTATGAACCTCTGT
Organism: Prinsepia uniflora; assembly: GCA_032719365.1. Lineage (NCBI taxonomy): Eukaryota > Viridiplantae > Streptophyta > Magnoliopsida > Rosales > Rosaceae > Prinsepia > Prinsepia uniflora. The sequence goes on along the minus strand of CM064868.1, from coordinate 66,727,742 downwards.
AGTAGTAACCTTATCGGTTTAGATGAGTTCCTTGAAGTCCTCCTAACATGCGAAAAAAGATGTAATTAAGGATTTAAAGGCACACAAAAAAAAAACTAAAGAGACACAATTTATAATTTCTAACAAAGAAGAAGAACTACCTGCCACCTGTAATGTTAGATTCGCAGCTTAGACCTGTAACATTTGTCTTTTTATTATATGAAAGGGTCTTCTCGTCGTCAATAACTACAACATCCATAAGGGAAAGTGGTCAAATGGAAGTGTTCAATCAGGGAAACTATGATATGAATTATATTAAATTAAATTACCTATTTCTGAAGTCTGTAATTTAGGAATATCTTGGCTAGGGCTTTCAAAAGGGGAGGTGAAAAGATTTGGATGTCTTCGACTAGTAAAGCTAATTGTTAAGAACTTGAGATTTGAGTTTGAGAGTTTGAATGAGATTGCAAGAAATTAAAATTTTAGAACAATTGAGAATTTGAAATTGAATGAGATTGATATTTAACTTTGGAACATTGAATTTGAACATTGAAACCCTGCGCTTTCTTCTTAGAACTTTAAAAGAGACTCTTCTTCCGTTCCCTATTCTCTCGTATCACTCGTCTAAATTATCATTCATCTTTTTTTAAAAAACATAAAAAAAAATTAATTTTGAACCCTCCAATATTTTTGGGCCCGGTGTCTATACCTCTCCTGCCCGTTGGCCAGCCCAACTATTCGCCTTGATTATTGAATTGATCCTTTCTTTGCAAAAGAAAAAAAAATCATTTTAGCTCAATCGAAGTCGCACGCCTAGTGGCGCCTAATTAAAGAAAAATGAATGGGCCCAGCCCAAACATTACAAGAAGTCCAACACAACAACAACAGACAAGAAAACACGAACACTCTTGCAACCCAGAGAGAGAGAGGCGATGAAGACGATGTCCAGTACCAGACAATGCATAGGCATTAGGTTTTTGAGTGTGGCGCGAAATTGAATTGGGGGAATTGGTAGAGATTCCATCGTCAATCTAATTTTCCCGGAATTTTAATTTTCTCCGCTGCGATGAAATCCTGCTCTGCTTCTCTAATTTTCATGTCTGCCCTTCTCTTTCTTCTTCTGATCCTTCCAATCCATACGAAAGCCGAGGTTATAACGCTAACAGAAGCCACCTTCTCCGATAAGGTAAACACTTCAAAACCCTTTTATATTCTTTATATTTTAATATTCTGAGTCGCAGATCCACTTCAATTGTTTAGCTTATGATTTACGGGTACTCTTCTTTAGTTCCAGATGATTTTCTCCACTTCTGGGAGATTATTATGTGACTATGGTGTTTGCTGCAGATCATAGTTTTCATATGTTTAAATTCCTGCACATAAACACACGAAGCTGGGCTCCTGAGCCTAACCCAGATCCTATGTTCCCTTTCCAGCTCATCAACCACTGTAGTCTTGTCAATGCCTAATAGTTTATTACAATGCTGTTTGAGGAAATTGATTAAATTTTAATTTGTAGTATCATTGCTATAATTAAATGACTATATAGTGTATGAAATCAAGGTGAGAATGAAATAATGTTATGAGTTGGGTTTTTATAACAAATTTATGATTCTAGAGGAAAATAAGAGGTCAATGAATTAAGAAACAATTTAGAAACATGTCCGAAGCTATCTAATTATCACATATGAATTTGCTCTTCTTTTTTTTTTTGTGCGTATGTGTGTTTCTAGGTGAAGGAGAAAGACACTGCATGGTTTGTGAAATTCTGTGTACCATGGTGTAAACATTGGTAAGTTTTCCACCTCTTCCAAGTCTACGATTAAGTGAGATTTATAGATTGTTATTCTTACTTGTAACAACTTTTCGTTTAGTAAGAAGTTGGGATCACTGTGGGAGGACCTTGGGAAAGCAATGGAAGGTGAAGATGAAATAGAGGTTGGGGAAGTTGATTGCAGTACAAGTAAACCAGTATGCTCAAAAGTTGACATTCATTCATATCCTACGTTTAAGCTATTTTATGACGGAGAAGAAGCTGCTAAGTATCAAGGTAGGATTCAAGTTTCATTTCTTAGATCACTTGTGTTTTCATCCATTGTCATGTGCTATGTTGCACCGAAACGGATACGGATACGAGGATACGATATGACACGATACTCCGATATGCCAAAGTCAAAAAATCAAAGGATACAATACAAGAAGGATACGGAAAATAAATAATATATTAAAATTCAAATATAGTTAACAACAAGCCTTGTGCCCCTAGAAAATTTGGTTGAAACCACTAATGTGATGCCTTTTTCTTGTTCGCTAAGATTTTAATTGGTGTTTAGAGTCTTATAAGCCTTGTGCCCTTAGAAAATTTGGTTGAAACCACTAATATTACCTTAAAAAAAAAGGGAAGGACAAAAAAAAAGATTCTGATGTACATATTATATGTTAGTAGTCAATTACTAAATTTTCAATTCTCAAAATTCTTGTGAATCCACACATTATTCAGTGCACATAGTAAAAAAGCAGCATGGATCACCTGCTTTCTGCCCCAATCATATACACGAACACCTGATGCTGGAGCAAACTGAAGCAACACAAATCCTTCCCTGGAAAGTTTATATGCCCCTGACTACCCAAGACACCAAACCATCTCAAAAACAAGCAACTAAACCCTCCAGAGAATAAACACAGTTTTGTGTTCACAAGTCATCATATGGCCCGAAAACCATAGTCTTAGAAAGAACAAAATGAAGCATCAATAACCAAACATACATAGTTTTTACTCTGGTCCCGTACTTAAAAGAAAGCAGTACGGAAAGGCCGGAGTAAAATGAAGCATCAATAACCAAACATACAAAGAATTAACCCAGAATATATCCTAGTGGAGTAAAAAGCTGAATAAAACTATAGGCCCTCTGACCAAAGAATTAACATAACTTATATCAACCAATAAATCTTGATAATCCAAAGAACTCTCATTAGAAATCCAAACAACAAGCTGAAATCATGAAAGACAGAGAGAGAGAGAGAGAGAGAGAGAAATTACAGGGTTTAAAGGATAGAGATGAGAGCTGGCTCTGACTCACCTCGTTTTTCTGTCGAAGAGCAGCAACCCACTTCAGAGACCGTCCGTTAACACACACAGACGAGGGCGAGGAAGAGACAAGGGCGAGGGAGAGGCGAGGGGGTCACTGCACAGAGTCGATGGAGAGGGAGAGACAAGGGCCCTCGCGTATCAGAGAGTGGAGGGCGAGCTGGATCTGGTTTCCAAATTTTATTTTGTTTTCAACTTTGTTTTGACATTTATGCCCTCATGTATCAATCAAAATTAAAAAATGGCGTATCCAACCCCGTATCCAAATATCGATACTGTATCCAAACGTATCCGAGTGTATCGGACGGGTATCGGTATCCGAAACGCGATACCGGGGCCATGGACGTTTCGGTGCAACATAGGTCATGTGTCAGCCTTTTTTTTCAATCTGAATGTCGAAACTTGGCCTTCTACCACCGGCATTCATACTATCAACATTATAATAGGTCCAATATTCATATTATTAACATTATAATAGGTCCAATGTGCCTGTCAAATTTCGATGAGATCCATGTAATATAGTAAATAGATTCAATCATTATAATTGAAGCGCCTTGTAATATAGTAAGCAGATTCAATCAATTTTAGTTCAGTACAGATTTTCATTTGGGCATCTTAGCATTAGTTCTGTTTATTATTAGATTGTTGGCCATGGTTCATTATCATATCTACTTAATATTTTGTATCTCATTATATTTAAGTACATCAACCATAAGAAACTATGGCAGTGGCAAAATCTGTGTGAGGCAAATGATCTTAATTGGTGTCTGTTATGCCTTATAACTATCCTGATACTTCATTAGTCATTATATTCAATACCTCAGATTATATAATGGAAAATCTAGATGAGAGAAATGATTTATGTATTGTCTTTCAACATTGGTCTTTCAGCCCATCCTTGCATATGTGTGTTCAGCCGTGTGTATGTCCTGTTAGCATCTCGAATAACTATTTCATCTGCTAAGCACATCATTTGTAGACTTGAATCAAGTGCAGGTTATAAGGCTAATTGTCTAATTGATTGTTTCAGTGACTTAGACTTTCTGTAGTTTATATCATAGATTTTTTTTCTCCTGTTCAAATGATCAGGGCCAAGAGATGTTGAATCACTGAAGAATTTTGTCCTAGAAGAAGCTGAAAAGGCAGCAATAAAGGCACAGTTTGACAGTGATAAAGAGTTGTGAGAAACTGTCAGGTAGATATCAAAAATCTTTTTTCATCGTACCGTATCGGATGTTCTTCAATCCCCTTCTTAAGGTTGATCATGGAATCTTATTTTTGAGTAACTCATTCATTTGTGTATTGTGCTCATGAAATCTTTTGCAACTATGACTTGCTTGTTGTAACAATTAAATGCCATTGCCTTCCGCAGATGAGACTCCCGTGTTGAACCAGCATAAGTAAAGATTGTGATGGAGCACTGATGTATGCTTTTATGGATGTCTGCTCATCTTCAGTAGTTGCATTTTGACAGGACAATTTTGTACTGGGATCACCACCGGAGCTAGGCAAATGCGAACTAGGACTCATATGTGCGTTCATAATGCATTGAAATACTCAGTAATTTTCACAACAGATTCTTTTGGATGTTCATTAGGTTAAGTGAAAGCGTCGACTGTCGAGTCCAGATTTAAGTTATTGTGAAATTAAAGAGTTAGATATGTTTGGATTCATAATATATTGGAGATTTCTATTACTGTGAAATGATTAGCCATAATTGAAAATTTAATTTGCAATTCCTAATAGCAACTAGATTGTCAATGTATATTTGCAGAAATTGCACTTTATTTTGTTTAAACAGTTAAATACGTAAAATAAAAATCTATTATAATTTGAAAGAAGCTTTACATACATGAGCTGTAATAGGCTGGTCTTAGATGACCCATATGACCAGCCATATGAAACACCCAAGTCACTTGGCCTGTGTCTTGCTCAAACACCCAAGAAGCCGCTCTTTAACCCAACAAAACCACTCTTACATCCTCACATCTGGCTCGCTCATCCACCTCCGTCGCCCCTCCACCACCACCTATGCCTATCTTCTGCTCTTCAACTCTCTCCTACGTTGGTATTCCTTTGGTCCCTACCCTCACGAAGCTTTCACTTTCTACAAACTCCTCTATCACTTTCCTCCTTCCTTTGACTCCTTCACCTATTCTTTCCTTTCTCCATGCCTCCATTGCCTTTAACTCCACCGACCCAGGTACCCAACTCCATGCCCTCACTCACAAACTGGGTTTTCATTTCCATGTCTATGTCCAAACCGTCCAAACCGCCCTGCTCAACATGCATGCTGCTGGTGGTTCTTTGCGTCTTGCCCTCCACGTGTTCGACGAAATGCCTGAGAGGAATGATGTCATTTGGAATGCCATGATAACTGGTTTGGCCAAATGGGGGGAGCTTAAATTGGCTCGGTCTCTGTTTGATCAGATGCCTGCCCCTACTGTTGTGTCCTGTACTGCTATTATTGATGCGTGCTCGCGTATGAATCAGCCCCTTGAAGCTGTGACTTTGTTTCGGAGAATGGCTGTCGAAGATTGTATTGAACCTACTGAGATTACGCTTCTGGCCGTATTTCCAGCTGTTTTGGCTCTTGGGGATCTTAAGATTTGCCAATCACTTCATGCTTATGGCGAGAAGAGAGGATTCAATGCATCTGACTTACGTGTGACGAACTCCCTTTTGGATTCCTATGCCAAATGTGGCTGCGTAGAGGGTGCTTCAAGATTTTTTGAGGCAATATCCGCCCAAAGGAAGAACTTGGTGTCGTGGACGTCCATAATCTCGGGGTTTGCAATGCATGGAATGGGGGAAGAAGCCGTGGATTATTTTACAAGCATGGAGAGAGTTGGCATCAAACCAAATCGAGTGACATTCTTGAGCATTTTCAATGCCTGCAGCCATGGAGGTCTGGTTGACGAGGGATTGAACTTCTTTCGGAAGATGGTGAACGAGTACGAAGTTCCAGTGGATATCAAGCACTATGGATGTTTAATTGATATGCTTGGGAGGGCTGGAAGATTAGAAGAAGCAGAGAAGATGGCGTTGGAGATTCCTTGCGATTTCGTGAATGCGGTGATTTGGAGGACGCTGTTGGGTGCCTGTAGCCTTCATGGCAATGTAGAGATGGGGGAGAGGGTGACAAAAAACCTAATGGAAATAGAGAGAGGATATGGAGGGGACTACGTTCTTATGTCCAACATCTTTGCTTCTGTTGGAAGGTATGGTGATTCTGAGAGAATAAGAAAATTGCTGGATGAGAGAAAGGCCTTCAAACTTGCAGGCCAGAGTTTGGTCTAACGGCTGTTAATCACTTACAATCACGTCTCTCTCGATGGTTTATGTATATATCATTCTCCAATACTTTTATTATTATCTGATCTTCTTCATGCTCTATCTTTGCTTCAAAATTCTTCCTCCAGAAATTCCATTGTCATTGCTCATTATATCTTCCTTCCAACATATTGTGTTTGATCACCGTTAACTATTCCCTCCTGGCCAACACTTGGTAATCTGCATCGTCAGTGATACTGGTCGGAATTGCTTCAATGATGTCCCTAAACCCAAATTCCAAACACTTAATTGGCAGTGTATTTAAACTAACAAACTAGAAGAAAATAATCAAATTGTTTCCGCCCAAATTTTTTTTGCGTTTTAGAAGTCGAGTGGGCCTGAGGCAACCCTCGCTGAACCTCCGCGCAGAAACAGGTCTGCGGAGTTAGAGAAGGGGGAAAGGGCGATCACTCGTATGGTCTCTTTGCTGGTGATGTGGCGTGGATAGTGTTGGACAGACTAAGCGTAATGGGTCTTTAGCTACGATCATTCTCTAAATGAGAAGACTAGAAAGCAACTAGGCCTTCAGTTAGAGTGTAAGCGTACCACTAGTAAAAGCTTTTACTAGAGGGTGTAGATGAGTTCTGTTCGCAACCCAAGAGCTGTTCTTCTGATAAAAAACAATCGTGAGGCAAGCGGATGAGATTAGATTGCATTGTCCTTTTATATGCCTTTCTCAAGGACTTTAATAATTTTTTTTCCAATGTAGTCCAAGTTTATTTATTCGCCATGATATTCAGGTTGGTGATGTTTTTATTTCAGAAACCAGGTGGTTAGAGGTCTCAGGTTCCCTCAAGTCGAAATCAAAGTATAGGACCAACACCTAAAGATGGTATCCTAATTTGGAGAGTGGGGGACCATGCTTGGATGGTGTATTCTCGAGCACCAATTACTACTCGAGAAAATATGGTTTGCATTGAGATGAAAATAGAAGTATAAATACAAGAATGTAAAAGTACTGGAATTGAACTGAGCAAAAACTAAAATTACAAGTGCATAAAAGTAAATTATTTCCTTCACATTCAAGCCTGTATCAGGCAAAAAAAAAAAACCAAAAATCATCAATTGACATGAATATCAGTCAGAAATTGTACTATAAGAGGGTAGAGCATTCATAGACAAAGGTGAGACATCGAAAGGGAGGTTTGAATATCCCAGTGACTAGCCATAGGTTGGCAGTCAAAATGACTATCCGTGAGTTGGTAGTCAGGATGACTTTCCATAGATGGGTAGTCAGGATGACTATCCATGACTCGGTAGTCGAAATAATTAACCTTTATGACAATATTTAGTCAAAAAGAAGGTTAATCTCTGCAAGCCTCAATAACCATCCATGAACTAGCAATCGGAATGAGGTTAACCCTTATAACAATGCTTAGTCAGAAAGAAGGTCTGTGCAAGATGAAGTTAACCATTATGACGATGTTTCTGGATCGGGTCAGAAAGACGGTTAGACGTTTACATAAATTCTTCGAGGAGATGAGAAGAGAAACCACATCTTGATTTCCTAAGTAAAAAAAAACATGTTTTGCCACAAGGGCCAGCCAATGTTAAACCATGAAACCTAATTAGGTGTTCATATGTTTAGAAATTGATAGAGATCAATTTTTTGAGTTTGATTGGTTGATTGTTGGTCATTTGAGAAGATGGCTCCTTCTCCTTTAATAGGCGGCGAGAAGGTTTATCGAGTTGTTAAGTTTGGCCTTTGGTGGATCCCATGCTGATCTTTATTCTGCTGGAAACCTCCATTTTCCTTTAATTTCTTTGTGTGTGCCAGATGCACCCATGCCTTGGTTCCTTTTCACATTCCAAGTGGGTGCTTAGACTGGATCTTTTTTTATTTGGGCCTTTAATTCCTTCAAGCCATCAACTTTGACTCATTGAGAATTTTTCGTGTGTAAATATTGTCCCCTGAATTTGAAATATTTTTTTTGTAAAACAATTTAAATTCACACAATCGTACCTTCGCTCGTTTTTCGTCTGTGTTGAATTTTTTCAACTAACTCGGGTATTTGGTAGTTCTCCCCATTTGCAATTCACTTCTTCGAACAAGTCGCCACCTTTCTTTTTTATCTTCCGAGATTTTGAGAGTTCCTTCCTGTTTACGAAAATCAACAAAATATGGCTTCCAAAATAGCTCTAAAAGAGAAAGCCTATCTCGACCTTCCCCCCTTTCTAGTTTATGGATCGTTCCTATCCTTAAGACTCCCTGGATTTCCAAGGAGAACTGTAAGGGTTCTTCTATGCTTTCTTGTGGTGTCCTTTAGGCCTGTGAAGCAGGGAACCATATTTTCGGTGGGCCATTTCTTCTTGTGGGATCCGACCCCCACTTCGTTTTGGGACCTTATTGGCACCGTTGGGTACCACAGGATGCTAACCCACTTTATGACATTCTGTCTAGGTTTTAGACCTTCCCTATCTATCAACGACCTTCCTTTCCATAGAGCGATGTCCACTTGGGATGGGTCTATTTGTTCACATTTGGCAATAAATCGAAGATTTTCGGTCGCTTTTTGAACTGGGTAATGAGAACGAGATGGATGTACCACGACAAACGTTGGCTTAACGAAGTGCTTCACTTGGTGAGCTTATCTGACTTACCTACCACCCTTGATGTGAATTTACTTAGTGCTACTTTATGCTTCTGGAACAATAGCACCAATATATTTGATTTTGACATCGACCCTATGACCCAACCCTTCTAGACTTGGTCGTTCTATTTGGTCTAAACCCTTCCAGCCAAGTTGTTGATTTTGTTTGTCTGTTCACCGGTCGTATGCACCTAAATACCTAAATCTTAAGATTGTTAAGGTTATACCTCATAAATTTAACACCTTTTCTCCATTTCTAGATGCATTCTGCCCTTTTGATTCAGAATGAAACCATAGGATTGAGTATGACTTCAATGGTTTGCAGATAACCAATTATTATCTGGGCTCTGTTTATGAGAAGATCTAGTTTTTCCATCACTCAGATTGGTTTGTTTTCCCAAACACCTCTAAGGGCAAAAGGCAAGTATGGGTTCCTTTAGCTGAGACTTTGGCTTCTTGTAAAAGTCTATCTTTAGGCCCTATCATTCTCTCCTAGCCTATCATTTTTTATTCAGGATCGAGGCAACCTCTGAATGGACTTATGTGGATGATTCAAGCATAGTTGAACTCGTCATTTCCTAAACTTTGTTGTCGGGCTCCCCTATTCGCTGACAAAATTGTTCTAGGACAACAATTAATGTATTTGCCTCATGTGCCTTCTTCTACTCAAGACTTCCTAGAGTTCTTTCTCCTACTGAGATCTCGCCCAAATGAGCATTGGGCGGCTAACATGGGCAATTACTATCCTTTGTTCAATGTAGGTGGTTATCTGGATATTACCACCAGTCTGCACTGTAAAACACTGGTTCTTAGAGACTCCTTTAGCTATGTGATGGCAATGATTTGCTGAAAGGTGGGAGCTGCTTTTCTAAAACACACTCCAGTTTGAAGTTTATCAACCAAACTTCTGTGCATGCCAACTTGGATCTGGTAGGCTATCCTGGTTCCTCACGTGAAAAGACTGAACGCAGGTACATCTTTCCAGCTTCAAAATTTTTCTGATGGTGATGCGTTATCCGTTCTTCTATTTCTTTTTAATGCACATATCCAATACACAGGCCTTTGCAATATGGTGGTTGTAACGACCCGTCCCGAATTCTGGGATTAGATTAGTGGCTAATCAAGGATTAGTGAGGTTAATCGGTGATTAGTTGAGCGAAATCAGACGAACGATGCAAAATGAACGTTTTGCCCCTAATCGTGGGCAAAATGTTGACTTTTTGACCAGGAGGTCCGATGGCCGGGGGCTGAGGACCGTTACGTAGATCGGATAGATACGAATTCATAGACAAGCGGCACATCGAATTCGGACGTTCGACAAAGAAGTTACGGTTCACGGAAGTTTCGAGCCACTATTGCACGTTTTACGAAAAATGGAGCTTTTACACTCAAGTGGGCCCAGATATTTTAGGAAGGCCCAATGGATGAGTGACAAGTGTCACCCATCCATTGCACAGCCCAAACGCATCCATGCACTTCACCCTTACTTGTTCGTGCATACCAAACCCAAACCAAAACAAGATCTCATCTTTTCCCTCTCAAACCATCACCCAATCCTTTCCATGCTTGATTCAATCTAAGGAGGTGACAGAGAGTGGTTGATGAAGCTGAGGACGACGAGGAAGCGATCGAGCTTTCGTGCACGGTGGAGAGAGGTAAGTGAATCGGTTTGAGTTTTTGAATTCAATAAATCGATTTGGGCATTATGGACGGTTTTGGATGGTTGGGTAAGGATTATTAGGTTTCTATGATGATATTAGGAAGGTTTTGGTGGTGGTTCACGGCTGAGGAAGCCCTTGGGAGTTTTTGGGATTTTTGAACCGTGAGGGGCAAATCGGTTCATGGGTTTTAGGAAGGTTTTAGGTTGTTTAATTTATATGTTTAGGTTCCTATGATCAAAATAGGTAGAATGGAATCGAAAAGGAAAATATTGGACGAAAAATGAAGAGTAGAGGGCCTTGGGCCAGTCAAGTCGGTCCAGGCAGACTTGATTTGTAGGGTGAACAGGGCCAGCCGGTTCGAACCGGCCTGGCCGAAAGACAGGGAAGCTGAACAGTGGGTGTGTGGCTCCCACGCGCAGCCCTTTTGGGTGGCATGTGAGGATGTGTGAGCAGTCCGATGGGGAAAGTTTCAACATGTAATTTCATCTATTCGATGTAACGAACATTTTGGGACTGGTTTCTTGTCGATCAGACATCGTTTCGATAGGTTTCGGGGTGTCCGAAGGTTTAGGATCCAGTTTAAAAATAGTTAAAAAATTCCAGAAAATTTTGGGGTTTTAGTGAGGGGTTAATTAAGTAGTTAGTAACCCTCTAAAGTGATTTGGACAGGTTTGAGAGTCCCGGTGACGATGATTGGCCCCGGAGAGCCGTATTGCACGCTTATGGAGGTGACAGCTCGGACGGTCTGTGAGTGGACCTTGTTTTCTAAATTGATGCATGCATAAATGTTTATTATATGTTTTAATACATGTTTTGTGATTCCATGAGTGCAATTATGTGTGGTTGCATATTGGCACGTATTTCGAGGTTACGGCCTTATACGGTGCCTATACGGGTTTGTACTTTCTTTGTTGGTTCAAATGAAATGGTTTTGGATTTAAAAAGGATAAACTCGGGCATGAGACCCTTTTGGTTTTGTCTCGGTCATGTGGCCCTATTTATGACCTACGGGTCTGAGTCGTGGTCGAGGAGAGTGCTTTGTGCACGGCGACAGACGATACGACGCTCACCTCCGAATTGGGATGCGTTCCTTCCGGAGAGGTCACGATGCATGATCCATTATCGAGCAGCCGACGGAGGCTCGACTTCGGAGTGCTGACGGTTCAGGATATTGATCGGTGATGAATGCACCATGATCTAGAGGTGGTCGCGTCGATTGATGCGTTCACGGTGACATACTAGGATAGAGGGCGGTCCTGGACGGATGGTTGCACGCATCACTACGATTGGAATCGTGACTGACCCTGAGATATCGGGCACGATGCCTAGTTGACTCATGAGTTCGGGCTGAGGCCCAGTTACTTTATGTTTATGATTTCGGGTCGAGGACCCTAAATGGATTTCTAGTTCATGACGGTTTATGGGGACCGGGCATGAATCCTTTGAAAGGTTTTGAGAATGTTTTTGTTATATATATATATATATATATATATATATATATATATTCATATACCTTTCTTATTTGGAATGTCTCCTCCGGGTGGACCCCGGAGTAGTCACGTAGCACTAATTGAGTGGAGTCACCCCCGTTGGGTACCTTACTCTCAGGAGGGCTTGGATTATAACCACAGGGAGGGTCGTTGATCTACAGACATTGACCTGGGTGGACCCTGAGAGACTTAGGCTTTGAGACCCCGAGTAGCACGCACGTAGCTTTAGATACCGTGACAGGATGGTCATGTGATTGATGTATATGTTATATGATGTGTGATGTGTACAGGTTCCCACAAATGGTTCTTTTGGATAAATGGTTTTTGAATGCATGCAGGCTTTTTAATGAAGGGTACAAATGTCTTTATGAAAAGGTTTTTATAAAATATTGTTTTGTCCACTCACAGCTTTTAAATGTTTTGACTGCCCTTCAGGTTGACAGCGGATGCGGGCTGTAGCAGAGACCGAGATATCACATACCTCCTCCGGATCCTGGCGTACTCTGAAGGCCCGAGCGGGCTAAAGCCAAAATTTTCCCTTGTCTGACACTCCATGTCAGACGGGATCAGAGTCGTCCCGCGTTAATGCCGGAGGGATTGGGACGGGTCTTGACAGTGGTCATCATACTTTAACAGGACTTTCAATGTGACAATGTAAGGGGTTTCAGCGTGAAAATTCAAGGCATTCAAAACCTTAGTGGAGACTACTACTACTCTTGCCAATACTCTTATCCATACGATCCAGGAACAGAAATCCGTTCCCCTTATTGATAAGTTCTTTTCTTTTTGCAGCATCCTGAATCTTAGACCTTTTCCTTCTTACACACATACTTTATTTGTTTCAGTTGGTATCAATGATTTCGGACTGATGGTAGAAGGGGTCAATGACACACTAGCCTTTCTTAGAGCCACTAATGAAAATCTTATTCTTGAGAGACATGTGGGTCATCTCGAAATGGAAGAAACATCAACCTCCCCAGCTCTTACTAGTAACCTTTCATTCTACCAAATTTCTTTAGTTATCATTGTTCTCTTGCGAAATTTGATCGATTATGTGTTTATCTCAGGTACTCTGAGTCCCGCTTGCATACCATCTCGCAAAAGCAAAATGATAGGCTCCCCTTCGTCCTTGGTAGCGGCCTCACTAATTCCTCCTCCCACAGTCTCTATTGGCCCTGCTATTACGGGAAGGAAGCGGAAGTAGCATCTGCTTGGAGAAAAGGACTCTACTGAAGACATATCTTTAGTAGAATATATGCATGATAAGAAACTTTCAAAATTCAAGGGACAACCCCCCCTTCCTCAACCTCATTTTCTTTCACTCTGGCCACTCTCCCTAAGATTGGACCTCAAACGAGTGCTACCCTTGTGGATATGAATTCCATTTCCAAGCATGTTTCCACAATTTCTCTTGATCAGGTGGTCAAGCCATCATCCCTAGGCTATTTTATCTCAGCCACTTTGAACCCAGAAAGCTCTCAGGAACTCATGGTTACATAGATGGATTCAACGGCAATTAACAGTACTTCGCTTCCGCTTCCTCCTATTGAGATGTTCTTAGTCCTTTATATGGGCCCTTTTTTTCTTTTTTAGGATTTGAGTCAACAACTCATGCTTCGGACAACAGGTCTCCTTTTTCTGCTCTCGAATTCAATGCGGCAGCCAAGGCTGAAATGGATGTAGACACTCCACCGTTAGCAGCATTTCCGTTAGGTGCTCGGGACGCCTCTGTTCAGGATCTTTCCATTACCCCCTTGTCTCATCAAAATTTTTTTTCCCTTTTAGAAGAAGTCCCTGGAGCTTTAGATCGCTCACCTCTTATCATTTCTATTGAGGAGACATTGATGATGGACGCAGACTCTGCGCAGCCTAAAAAAGTCCATGGTACTCCATGCACTTATCATACGGCTACCCTTTTTAGCAGCCCTGGTGTTGGGAACACGAGATTTCTCTTAGCATTGAATAGTTATTCTTTTTTTCTTCACCTTTCTTATGCTTATTGGTTCTAACTCTCCATCCTTGTTTCAAGTCCGTGTCCTTCTAGAGATCTCGCTCTTCGAACTGAAAGTTACGTCACTCTTTTCTCCACCTCCTAAACCTTCGAGTTTAGCCTCTGCAGTCATTTCTTTCCATGCCGAGTGAAAGGTGATCTATAGATTTTTGAAAGCCCTTGCTAATAGGAATGACTTTTGAGATTTGGATGAATTTAGGAGAGCGATGAACACATTCTATGGAACTCCATAATTTTTTGTTCCTACTTCTACATTTATAGCAACTCTTCTAGATGGCTATCAGAAGATGTCACTTGAGCAGTATCGGCTTTAACATATTCATCTGGCAGAGGTTCCTTCTTTGGTTGAATTGAAATCAATGGAGCAGGACCTCCGTGCGGTAGTGAAGAAAGTGTTTAGATAGGTCGTCAGTTGGCCACTATGTCCCTTAATCTGGAGGCCTTCGATCTGCTATCGTAGCAACAGAGGCAGAGTGTTTGGCACTCAAGTAGGAATATGAGCGATCGAAGGCAGAGGTGCTAGCCAATGAGCGTAACCTTTGGGAAAAAGAACCAAGAGCGGGCCGTTTTCAAGCGGGCCAGCCATGTTTCCACTAAACTGCAGGTGTTAAAACTTGAGCTTTAATCGATGTTGGTTTTTTTCTAGAATAGTTTACCTTGGGTCGTTTGTATCTCCATTATATCTTAATGTATGGTTTCGGCCCTATATGAATAGTAATTCGAAGATTTGATTTGTTTTGTGCATGTCTTTGTGTTCAATTGTCTTTGAATTCCACACCTCTTCTCAATCATGACATTATAAGGTCGCAAGCAACCTTTTATTTAGACCCTCTGCTTCTTCATTCATTCTCACAAATCTTCATTTGAAAATTTCCCCGAGTAAAAAGAGAGAGTCACTTTCTTTTTAGGCTTTTATGATGGATTCCTCTTCTCGCTCTAAAACTTCAATTCGATCTATGAACTCTGATTCAGTTCGTGCACGCATGCATATGCAATTGGACGACCTTTCGTCTAAAAACTTCTTCCTCGAGCAGAATTTGAAGGAGGCAGAGATCCTTCGGAGAAACATCCTAGCTGAGGCTGAGGAACTAGCTAGGGTGAGTGAGGTGAAGCTTCAAATTATTAGTGAAGTGAAGGAAGCCACGCTTGTGGAGCTCTTAGTTGTTGCAGTTTTGGAGAAAACTGAGTCATAATCCACCGTATTTCGTATTCTTGAGCAGGATATGACTGGAGCCTCTTTCTCAATTGAAACGTCGTCCTCCTCGTAGCTTTGATTTTTTTTTTTGTAATATTTTTTTTTATTAATGAAATAGAATTTCCAAAAATACCCTTCATGTTTTAATTATGAAATGACAAAAATGTCTAATTCACGTCTAATTCACATTGCCATATATATATATATATATGTGATAGATATAATGCAAGTTCACGCATCTCGAATTTATTGTTCCTTTTTCTTCCTACTTATCATGACTACCAGCAACCATGATTCACTCAAGGTTCCTAATCTGTATTATATGTGAGTTGCCCAATGCCTTCAAGACGAATCTCAAGAACAACAAAAAGTCATCTGAGATCTAGAGCTTCAACTTCATCATCTTGTTGTCTCTATCGATGCACAAAAAATGAAACCCATTGCAAGAAAGCTTCTTGAATGCTCATGCTATATCCTTTCAGGATACTCTGGTAGAGATTAGGAGCCGCATATCCGTCTTTGGGAATGAGATGGTAGTACTCCGTGATGAAGAAGGGGATCTCTTGTGGGCTTTGACTTCCCGTGATAGGCAACTCCGCCATATGCGTCGTTCTTATGGTCCCGTGATGACTTTACTTATGGTTTCGTGGCCGAAAAATTTGGGAAATCTCATCCTTGTATTATCCATTTGTTATTCATCCTCTAATGAAATGAAATGGAATTTTCTTCTTTGCATGCTGGATCAAGCCCATTTTCGTCATACTTCACTCATTACTTTTGATCTGATGATTTTGATGTCATGTCTTCAAATAAAAAGTCCTAGTTTTGCATGTAATCTTGCATCAACACGTGTCTAATGTGCTAATATCTCAGCCCTAGTGTTCTCTCCTATCAGAGTTTACACTTCCATGTCTAGTGGATCTTCCCACCATAGCCTTCAAATCCTTATGGCTTATGTTACAAACCAAATAATTCGATCTCGTTATATGGTGGAAGAAAATGCTAATGACATTCGATTTCTACAAAACCAAGTGTACTTTGACCAAGTAGATAGGTTGAAGATTATACATGAGAGTTCTCGCTTGCTATCAACATTCAAACAACCAGTCTAGCAGCTAGAGTTCAAAAATTGACATGGAGAAGTCTTCTCTACAACGGCTGGAAGATGGCCTTTTAGCTTTGGATATTAGGATTGCAAAGCTCAAGAACATGCTCAAGGACCGAGATCAGACCATTGGAACTATTTCCAAGATGTCTTTCCAAAATGGTTACGATGATGGATACATTTTTCAAGTAGTTGGTCGACCTCACCCTGAAGGTTGGCCCATAAGAAAGCCTGCTTCCCCTTGACCCAAGCTGGTCTTGATCCATTATGACTCTGCCTTGTCGTGTACCAGCTAACTCCTAATTTCCATGTAAAACAAATTGATGTGTGTTTCATTTTATGAAGGTATTGTTTTGTAAGCTCGTTTCTGGAAAGCATTTTTTATAGACTTAGTTGCCTTAGGTCAATGTTGTACATAGTGGTTTATTGGCTGTAAGAGTCCCAAACTACGCACGACTTAGCAAGGAGAACGAACTATGGTTTCAATAACTTATTGGTTGTTACCTTGGTGGTTAGCTTTTTTTGTCTTCCTTATTAGTTTGATACTTCCCATCTTAGAGTTATAGAAGCTAGTTTCAGCCACTGTAGGGTTGTCCATGAATGACCTCGCATCTGCTTGAATGATCTCCTAGGATCCCCCCCTCCCCCCCAATTGGTGGCATCATTGAGATTGCATATGGTAATTTCAGGTGCAATGTTGATGGGACGCATATGTTCTTGTGAACCCAATCCCTCCCTAGTAAAACATTGTATCCTGGGTACTGTCTACTATAATGAATGCTAACGTCAATTTCATTGATCCAACCATGATCTCCAAGGGTAAAACCTTGTGAGTTTTAGCAATGGTTCCGCTGAAATTAGACATTATATCAATAGTTGGCAAGCAATCTCATAGTGTCATGTTTACTCTTTTTAACAAGTATGACATTATTGGAAAGCCATTGATCTATCATCATCTTGTCGATCAAGATGCCCTCCAAATAAGCTGTAATGAAAATTGGTCGTCGATGATATGTCATCTCCCTAGTTGGGATATTAGTAGAGAGTTATTTCTGAGACAACATCTTGATCTTCATTCGTTGGGATTTTGATCGTTGCCCAAGGGGGTTCATAAATGGATACATCACCTATCATATGGTTGACTTGGTGATACACCGCTAACACGTGTTCTGTAGGACTACCACTACATCAATCTCAATTTAGGGTTCTTGTTTTTTGTCGAACAAGGCATCCACTTCCATGACTTCCAGTAGATCTTTTTCAAAATTTTCTATTTCATTTTTGGTCATACCTTGACCTTAACCCTTTTGGATGTCACATCTGGATGATTCTCTAGCTAAGTCTTCAACATTCTCAATTTTCTTGTTCCTCAAGTTTTCTTGAGGAAAGTTCCCAAATACGACCTTTTTCTTGAATTTAGAAGAAATATCCAAGATATTACATCTTCCTTCTTCTCGTCTATCTTGGGAAGGTTAGTTATCTTTCTGCTGGTTGCACGAGGCGTCGTTGGCTCCTTCAGAGGCCTTGCCCCCAAGCCTTTCTCAATGCAAAGGTATGTTCTGTATTGTCTCCAGATTCTTCTTTTTGCCGTTCTTCCTAGTTCTTTTGTTCTGAAATTTATGCTAGTTGACTTGTCCCTTAGTCTGTTAATCAGTTGTCCACTCTTGCTTCCTTTTCATGTTTCCTGATGTAACGCCTCGAGAATTCGAGTAAAGTGATGTTGGAAAATTAAAAAGGAAATGACAGTTTTTCCACTATAAGGTCAAAATGTTTACTTTTTAACCTTGATATATTTGGAGGATTCGTGAGGACCCGTGCGTAGGTCTCATAATTCTGAGTCCATAGACATGTGGTATGCTGAAATAAGAGGTCGAATAAGTTTGATACAAATAAAAAATGACTAAGGGCATTATGATAGTTTTAGCATGAAAGGTATTTTGGTAATTTGACCTATGAGATAAGGTTTGATGGTGACACTTGTCTAGAAAATTTTGGTCTCTTCCCTCTATAAATTCTTCCGCTGACATCCTACATCAATATATATATATATATATATGTGTGTGTGTGTGTGTGTGTGTGTGTGTGTGTGTATATATATGTGTGGGTAGGGGTGCTCTGTGGAGTTGCACCGAAAGGAAGAAAAAATAAAGAAAATGGAGAAAAAAAGAATAGGGAAAAGGCCAGAGAGAAAGAGATAGGAGAAAGGGAGAAGAGTCCCTAATAGAGAGGAGAACTAGAGATGGGCTGGATGAAAGGAAAAACACCCCAGACCCGATAGCCAAGACCCGATAGCCGAAACTGATACCTGAGAAGAAAATATGGTTCTTGAACACCAAGTTGGTGTTTTCGATGTAGAAGCTTGAAACAAAGCTCACAGATCATTCATGCATGGTCATGCGACTAGAAATTTATGGTTTCCCTCCCTTATCTCATTTCCCCACTGACTTAACCCATTATATAAGTGGGTGAGTGCATGTATAATGGAGGTTCGGTGAGTTGTAGCCAAAAAAGAAAGAAAATCCGCAAATCGTGAGGGAGAAGATCAGAGAGAGAAAAGGAGATTTAGAGGGAAGAAAGGATAAAGGAAAAAGAAGGAAGAGGATGGAAGGAAATGGGGAAAACCAGTGAAGGAGAGGAAGGAAAAAACGAGACCAAGAAACTGAAATTCAACCCGTGAACCTTCTTGGCAGTTCAAGGTGTCCAACCTCGAAAACAAGGCGCCTGAAATTTTCCCCAAGCTCCTAAAAGCTCAAAGAAATGAAAAATATGGAGTTTGGTGCGCAGGAACACCAGGAACTCGTGGAAGCATTTTGGACTGAAAGGCTTGAACTCGAAATGAGACATGAGGTATGTTTTTCTTAGTATTAAAGCCATAGAGCTGATTGTAGGATTCAGGAGATGAATATGGGAGGTTGAACTAAGGAAACTAGTGGAAAAAACATTGAGTTACAGTCGGGTTAGGCTTATGGGTCCGATAACTTGAAAAACCAGAAAACGGGTCGAGTGAAGAACATGGACGACGAACAGTACCCCCTGCATGTGAGGACCCCGTACAGGGAGTTAGGGTGACGCGTGTAGGCGCATGGGCCACCATCTGGGAATCCGGCCAACATGAAAGTTCATCTTCTCGATGATGCGAGTCCAATAGTATATATTTTGAGACGATTGGATATTATCTCGAGGCAGTTTTGACTTTCTAAAGGTTTATGCCTTTATTTAATTCGTTTAAAACTCCAGAAAATTGAGGTATTAAAATATGAGTTATTTGGGGTGATTAGTGACCTTAAAAGTGAATGGTGACAGGCTAGAAACATCTCAAAAATTACAAAAAGGCGTGCAGTGCGATATTGGATTGCGTCGACCGAGTGTGAGTTGACTTTTCCTTTCTTTGAACTATTATGCATGCATATTTTTTTATATGTTTTAAATTCCTTATTTTTTGATTTAAATGATGATGATTTGAATATTATTTTTATATGAGTTTTTGGTTATTTTACGGAAATTTTTTAATGCACTTTTTTCAAGATATTTGCATATATTGTGTCTTGGGCTTATGCTGGATTTGACGCCATGATTGGGTTTTAGAATTGATATGAGTTAAATACATTCTCATTGTTTGTGATGTGATTTGTTTTGGACAACCCTCCTCAGGATGTCGATTTGGTTGGTCAGTCCCAAACGTTGAGGTAAAACTCATTTTCCTATGACTAGTATTGTGGTGAGTAGTCTCAGATGCCAAGGTAAAGCTCATTTTCCTGAGATTAGTGTGATGATGACTCAGACATTGAGATAAAGCTCATTTTCCTGAGTCGGGTCTCACTCGGACATCGAGGTAGAGCTCATTTTCCCGAGTGATTGGCCTACTAGTAGTGCATATATGATATGATGCTTTGGCATGCAGGCATCGAGGATGGGTTGGTTATGTGTGACTGTGGTTATGTTATTTTGATATTGTTTTATGTTGACCTGCTTTTTGACATTTCTAGATTTCCTAATTGGCACGTACTTCGAGAAGTACTTTTTTATTATCCGTTTTATCTAAGAAAATAGAGGGTAAATGTTGTGTGTTGTCAAACTATGTTTAAAAAAATGGTTATTTTAGTCCACTCACACGTTTTTGTGGAGAAACTTCGGTATCCCTTATCTGATGAGTGTTGGAGAAACTTCGGTATCCCTTATCTGACAAGTAACCCAAAGCCATGGACCTTGCTTCCGGGGCTATTTGAATGGCGGAGGCATGAACTGACAGGCAGTACGAGTATCCCTTATCTGATGAGTGTTGGAGAAACTTCGGTATTTTGGGTTACTTGTCAGACGGAAGCAAGGTCCATGTGTAATTATCAAGTGTTTTAAGGACGAGTCCTGTCAACTTGGTATTAGAGCTTTGGTTTTGTGATGTGCTTGCAATTGTCATGCAACTGAGATGCAAGTCTCATGCACAGCCTACAAATGAGACGAGTATAGGAAACCCGGAGTAGCTGTAGGGCAGAAAATGCATTGGATGACTAGTATGGATAGTGAGTACTACGTACTAATAAGAGAGAAAGTTATGTGGGTTCAGATAGTAAAAATGCTCAGGAGCCAAAGCCATTGTATTTTTCACCATGGTGGACCCAAATGTGATAAATGAATATGCTCCCTAGCTTGAGTTAGAATCTGAGGTTTAAGATGATCAAAAGCCTTATGTTAGATTCGACGTGTGTTGTGATGTTTTGCTTGATGATTAAGTATATCAGTAGTTGTATGGATCACGAATATTGAATTAGGACTCCGGTAAGAGTCAGGGTATCTAAATTAGGATTGGATATCAGTCGAGATATTGGTATAGAACTCGAAAAATAGTCAGAGTCGAGAGTTTAGGGCTCAAGGAGAGCCAGAGAGCAGAGGTGTGGTTATAAGAGCAAATAATGAATAAGGGCTCGGGGTGGAACCCGAGGTGATGTTGTTGGTCCGATAAGCCTAGTAGTACAACTAAGTTGAGATTGTGTAGTGAATTCAAGTAGCTCAATAAAGAAATAAGGAAACCCTATGAAGGAAAGGAAGGACAAAACGGGATGAAGAAACTGAAATTCAACCCGTGAACTTTCTCGGTAGTTCAAGGTGTCCAACCTCTAGAACAAGACGTCTGACATTTTACCCAAGCTCCCAGGAGATCAAAGTAATGAAAAATATAGAGTTTTGTGCGCAGGAATGCTAGGAACTCGTGGAAGCGTTTTGGACCGAAAGGCTTGAATTCGAAATATTACATGAGGTGTGATCTTCTTAGTTTTAAAACCACAGAGATGATTCTAGGATTTAGGAGATGAAGATGGAAGGTTGAACTAAGGAAAACGGTGGAGTAAACATTGAGTTACAATCGAGTTGGACTCGCATGTTGGTTGACTAGAAAAACCAGAAAACGTGTCGACTGAAGAACATGGATGATGAATAGTACCTCGCACGTGAGGACCATGTGCAGGGTATTAGGGTGGTGCATGTGGGTGTGCAGGCATGTTTTATACAATCGGATATCGTCTCGGGGTAATTTTGAATGTCGGAAGGCTTATGCTTTTTTCTTAATTCGCTTAAAATCCCAAAAATTGCATGATTAAAATATTAGTTATTTGGGGCGAATTAGT
The DNA here is from genome assembly GCA_032719365.1 of Prinsepia uniflora. NCBI lineage: Eukaryota > Viridiplantae > Streptophyta > Magnoliopsida > Rosales > Rosaceae > Prinsepia > Prinsepia uniflora. The sequence goes on along the minus strand of CM064868.1, from coordinate 66,705,671 downwards.
GACCTTAAAAGTGAATGGTGACAGGCAGGAAAGATCTCGAAAATTACAAAAAGGCGTGCAATACGATATCGGACTGCGTGGACCGAGTGTGAGTGGGCTTTTGCTTTCTTTAAACTATTATGCATGCATATTTATATATTTTAAATGCTTTTTTATGTGATTTAAATGATGATCATTTGAGTATTATTTATATATGATTTTTTGGTGATTTTAAGGAAATTGTTTTAATGCACATTTCTCGAGAATTTTACATATATTGTGTCTTGGGCTTACGTTGAATTTGAGACTTGGATTGGGTTCTAGAATTGATATGATTTATATACGTTCTCGTTGTTTGTGATGTGATGTGATATGTTGTGTTGTTGAAAACCCTTCTAGGGATACCGATTTTGTGGGTTAGTCCCAAACGTCGAGGTAAAGCTCATTGCCTTAGGACTAGTATTATAATGAGTAGTCTTAGACGTTGAGGTAAAGCTCTTTTTTCCTGAGACTAGTGTGATGAAGACTCAGATGTTGAGGTAAAACTCCTTTTCTTGAGTCAGGTCTCACTTGGACGTCGAGGTAAATCTTTTTTCCCTAATGATTGGTCTACCAGTGGTGCAATTATGATATGATGATTTGGCATGTAGGCATTGAGGATGGGTTGGTTCTGTGTGACTGTGGTTATAGTATTTTGATATGGTTTTGTATTGACATGCTTTTTGATTTTGATGGATTTCCTAATATTTGCAAGTACTTCGAGATTACTTGTTTATTGTCCATTTTATTTAGTTTTAAAGGTTTATCTCATGCATGCATAGTTTTTAGAAAACAGAGGGTAAATATTGTATGTTGTCGAACTATGTTTTTTTAAAAGATTATTTTAGTCCACTAAATGTTTTCGTCGTTTTGGTAACCCTTTAGGGTCGTTGCACAAAAATCGAAGTGATTCGAGAGACGGAGGCATGAACTGACAGGTAGTACGAGTATCCCTTGTTTGACGTGGTTTGGGGAAACTTCGGTATTTTGGGTTACTTGTCAGACGGAAATAGGGCATGAGTGTGATTATTAAGTGTTTTAGGGACGATTCTTGTCACTTAAAATCACGTTTTTAGAGTCAGGTAATGGTCGTGGGGTCGAGTGACCTGAATTGCAGAAAATGGGTCTGACTAGAGGTTGAAGGTGATGAGCAGTACCCAACGCTTGAGGAGGCCCATGCGTAGAGACTTTAGGCGGCACGTGAGAGGGCTTGCCCCACTATCTAGGATTTCAGCCAACATGTGTTTTGTTATATTCGATGTTACAAATCTAATGCTACAGTTTTCGAGAAAATCAGACAACATCTTAGGATAGTTTTGATTATTCAAAGGTTATGCGATATTTTAAATTCGTTGAAAAATTAAGGGATTGAAATACGAGTTTATTGGGATGATTAGTAACCCTCATAAATGATTTATTTTTAGAAATACATTTACCAAAATATATTCTTACCCTCAAGTTTCACAAACATTCATGCATATCATAAACCATGAGTAAAATACATCCTGGCACAAATGTTTATAAATCACAAATCTCAATAAAACTACGAGACTCATTTCTATATCCAATCTCATTAGTCACATTATCCCTGCTACGCATGCAAATCAAATAAGTTGAAGGACCGCTCAAATCCGAGCACGTTGCCATAAAAACATCACCAGCCGACGTTCCAGATCGTCGTGAACACATCACTGATCGATCTCCACATAATACCAGCACACCTGAGTTGAGCCTCCCTCGGCTGCATGACAACAAATCGTGCTACGTGACCTCTTCGGGCGAACACATCTTATCCCGGAGGTGAGCATTATCTCCAGGGTGTACTCCGGGGAAACATATTCTCAACCGGAAGCTCTAAATATCCGCAACACGTCATCATCATCATCATCATGAAAACCAGTGAAAATAGTTACATTTAAAACTCAAACCATTATCAATAAGGTCTCAGCCCAAAACATAGTTTCCTCAAAATCCGTAAAACCAGAGTCCCGATTAATTCCCTAAATCCGGAAACCATCAATATCATCATGTAATCACATGTAAATCCAAATCCAATCAAAATCACAACTCCATTGGGTCTCAAGCCCAAAATATCATTTTCACGTAAATCCGTGCAACCGTAACCTGAGTTGCCATTTTCACATAAAATATATCTGAAAAAATATTGCGTAATTCCATAAAATTAGTCCTTGACTCATAATCTGAGTCAAAATCAATCTCAAATCCCGGGCTTTCGCCCAAAACAGCAATTTCACAATTTTCTCGAAAATCATGCCCAAAACAATATAATAATCCAGAAAATCTATAAATCATCATATCGAAACATTAATCATGTCAAATCATGTAATAAAGCATTTAAAACATATATGCATGCATCACGATTAGAAAACAAAGTTCACTCACACACCGTCCAAACTGCCCACTTCTAAGCTGCACGTTTTTTCGTAAATTCCGGAAATCACAATTCCTATCCAAAATCATTATCGAGGGTCACTAACACTTCAATACACCTCATATAATTTTCCCCAATTTTTCCAGTATTTAAATACGTATTTAAAACATATATTAAAACTTCGGATACACAGAACACTATCGAAACGGTATCCGATTTTCTCGAAATCAGTGCCAAAATGTTCATTACATTAAGAGGATTCAAAGTCATGTTGAACTTACATTGAGATAAGGCTCCACCTGCCCTCACGAGCTGCAGTGAGTGGCTGTGCGTGGGAGCCACGCGCCAATGAACAATGTCGTCGTCCCAGCCCGATTCTCTACAATTCGGGCCCTGCAACCCGCAAGACAACCCGATTCAATCCCTGGAAATTTCAACTCGATTTCTTCAATTGATTCAGCTAATCATATCGTTTTAATGTTAATTGAAGGTCTGTAAGTTCAATTTTATGATTCCCTACCTCAAAGACGTTCAACCAAACTTTGAATTTCCAAGGTATGTTCATCCTCTGATCCTTTCAATTATCATCAATTCCTTTGAATTGATTCGTTCAGAATCTTCGCAGGGCCCATCCAAGTATGCTTCCAATTTCAATTACATCCTTCGACCCCTCCAATTACTCAAACTCAACCTCAAGTTTTCAAGGGATTGAGGACCTCCGTTCACGGCCAAAACGACCTCCATTTCCTTCGTTCTTGATTGGGTTCGACTCGCCTTGAGGCCAGGAAGCTTAATTCGATGTCAATTTCTGTGTTTATGGCCTTAAATGTCCAATTCGAAATTTGATTAAGTTCGAATTGCCTGGGTTCGTTTCGGGTTTGTTGGGATTTTCTTCATAATTCCTCTCCCTTCATCTTTGTTTCCATTATTTCTTTCTCCCTATCTAATTATCTCTCTATCCCTCTCACAGATCGATCAGAAAGGAAGGTTTGATGTCTGATGTTGGAGCATACTGATGCTCTGTTTTTCCTTCGTAAATACACACATTCATGTACATATACGTACTCAAACTAAGCATCATCATTATACTTGCTACTACTTAAGCTATTAGAGTGACAGATGTCACAAAATTGACTGAATGAGTCACTAATCAGGCTGAATCAGCCATTAACCCGTCCAATTTACCATTCTGCCCTTCTTTGAAAATCTACCAAATTTCCCCTTACTATTCAAGGTCCATAACTTTTACATCCGAACTCCGATTTCGGCATGTCATCTGTCTATGGACTCGTGACGTCCCGAACTACGTCACAGTCATTGGCCAAAGTCCGTTTGACAACCCGAGTAAAAAATCAACATTTTGCCCACCTCCAAGGGCAAAACGGTCATTTCGCACTGTCCGTTCGAAATCACTCAACTAATCACCGATTAATCTCACTAGTCCCTCATTTACCACTACTATAATCTTGGAATTCGGGATGGGTCGTTACATTTATAACAAGAGGAGATGCTCCCAGAAATTTCAGAAGAATGTCCAAGACGATATTCGACTGCGTGAATGGTATGTGAGTGGAATTTTCCTTTCTTTAAACTATTATGCATACATATTTAATTATTTTGAATGTTTTATGTTATCATTTATGTGATATTGGCTTGATTGTGATTTATTTTATTATGCGTTTTACGAGATTTTACATAACTTGTGTTTTGGGGTTTAGCTTGAAATCTGAGACATGGTTTTGGTTTTAGAAATTGATATATGTTATAAAAGTGTGTTCTCTCGATATTTGTGCACTGTGTGTGTTTTTTGACAACCCTCCTCGGATTTTTGGGTTATGTAGCTGAAGCTGTGATGCTGTATCCCTAAGCCGCCACTTGGATGTTGTATCCCCGAGTGGTTGGCCTACCAGTAGTGCGATTTGATTATAGGTTGGCGCTCAGATGTTGTATCCCTGAGAGGACACTGGGATGATGTATCTCCGAGTGGTTATATGATGCGATGATTGATATTCAAGCATCGAGGAAGGGTTGGTTCTGTGTGATTGTCACTATTATGCATTGGTATTTTTGTATATGATTTGATTTACGAATACTAGTTGAGTTACTGATGTTTTCATGTATTTTGAGATTTCTTGTTTGCTATTTGTTTTATCGAGATTTGATGGTTTTTTATATGCATGCTTAGTTTTATAAAACGGAGGGTAAATTGCTTATGTTTTTTTTAACTATGTGCTAAAATAATTATTTTTTCCATTCATACATTTTCGTGATTTTAATTACCCTTGTCTGATGCAGAGTACGAGTATCCCTTGTCTGATGAGCATTGAGGGCAACTTCAATAATCTGGGTTACTTGTTAAACGAGAGCAGGGCCCATGTGTGATTATCAAGTATTTAGGGACGGGTTCTATCAACTTGGTATTAGAGCAAGGTTCTAAGTTGTGGTTGTTAATAGGATGCCTTCGAAATGCGAGCCTCATGCACCACCTGGTAATGAGACAAATAAATGAGCCAAGGATAGTCATAGGGCTGAAAATGGTTCTGGATTATTAGTTTGAAGAGTGATTGTTATGTACTGATAGGGAAAAGTTATATACGTCCGGATATTAAGTGAGCTTAGAGGTGAAATTCATAGTATTTGTTGGTATGTTAGACCTGGATGTGAATAAGTTTTCAGATTGGGATAAGTGTTTTCAGTTTAAGATGACGAAAGGCCTTTTATCCGATCTGACACATGTAATGATGTTTTGTTTAACAATTAAGCATATCAGTAATGATACGGCTTACGCGCATTTAATTACCATTTGAAAATAAATCGGGATATTGAAACATGACTCGGAATAGAGTCAGAATTAGGAATGTAGGGCTCGAGAAGAGTCGAAAGTAGAAATGTCATTACTGTTCGAATAATAAATAAGGGTTCAAGGTAGAACTTGAAGAGACGTTATGGGCCCGGTAAGTCTAGTTGTTGGGTCTATAAGTTGCAATTGTGTAATGACTCCAAGTAGCTCAATAAGGTGATAGTACGTAAGAAATACCCCCTGCCCTAGATAGATGATATGTTTGAGCAGGAAATGGGCTAGACATTGAATTATGATCCAAGATTGAGAAGAAGAGGGTGATATTCCGAAAATAGCCCTCCAGACGAAATATGGTCATTGTGGGTTCTTAGTAATGTTATACCTCATCAATATTTATGGATTTAATAAAGGTGTTTTGACTAATCCTGAATTGATAAGGATTGTTACACCAATGGAGGACTAGTTGTATTTTGACTAACCAGTGAAGTTCTTTGGAGGTATGTTATGCTAGTTGACGGAGTCAGCATAGCCAATAAGACTGAGGTAGTGATCAATTGGGTTCAATCAAAGCGAGTGATGGAAGTTAAGAAAGTTTTGGGAATGGTAAGACATAGGAGCTTCGTTGATTGTTGATGAGGAAGATGAGAATGGGAGCAAAGGAAAAAGCTCTGGATCTGGGGAAATTCAAAGGAAATGAAATCTTAGAAATCAAATGGTTCATAGATCGGATATTGGGGCACAAAATGGATTACATTGTGCTTTGAGGCCCAAGTACAATGTTACTTGTGTTTTGTTGACTAGAGTATGGAGAAGTTATTGTTTGTTTGTTTATGCTTCATTTTATGTTTACACGTTTATAAAACCATGGAGGTATTGAGATAAAAAGGTTATTATGTATATGACAATTAAAACTCTATGGTTTAAACTACCCCACATGTGACTGGAACTGGTAATAGTGGTATACCTAGTAAAGATTAGAAGGTATATTGCTATAGATAAAAGTATAAGACTTTACGAACCATATGAGTTTAAAGTATTTCTTCACCTAGAGAACCAAAAAGAACCTAAATACAAGAAACAAAAGGCGGGTGAAAATGGTTAAGAATTTTGAGTATACTATCGAGTATTGTATAACGAAAGCTTGTGTAGTGGTGCATACCTTGAGCGGGAAGACTATGGGTTTTATGTCTTAACTTTTATGATGATTTTTGAAGGAACTAAGAGGTATCTCACTCACAGGAAACATTAGTGGTAAGTTGGCCTGAACTAATACAGGACAGAGTTTGTGGATGGATATCGTGATATGCTAGTAGGCAAAATATTAAAAGTTTAAGGGAAAATCTGTGTAGATTTTAGACCAGTGAGATAAGGTGTGGATAATGACATTTTTACCTGATGACCTAATGTTAGACCTGTGTCCTAGAGAGAACGGTGAACGATCCCACATTCCTGCGAGGGGAACGGTCTCGGGGGGGAATGGTGGTGTGGCTTAAATGTGTAGGCACACACCTATCTAGTACGAGGCCTTTTGGGAGCTCATTGGATTTAGGTTCAGTTGGAACTCCAAAGTTAAGCGAGTTGAGACTGATGCAATTTCATGATAGGTGACCCACTAGGAAGTGGCACCGTGAGCTCCCGAAAATAAAACTGTGAGGGCTAGGAGGCCCAAAGCGGATAATATTGTACTAGATAAGTCGAGTCCTGACCGAGGAGGGTCGGGTTTTGACAAATTGGTATCAGAACCAAACCCCGACTAGGAAGTGTGCCAGCGAGGACGCTAGGCTATAAGGGGGTGGATTCTTAAACCCGTGTCCTAGAGGGAACAGTGAACGATCTCACATTCCTGCGAGGGGTTTGGTCTGGGAGGGGAATGGTGGTGTGCCATAAATGTGTAGGCACACACCTATCTAGTACGAGGCCTTTTGGGAGCTCATTGGCTTTAGGTTCGATTGGAACTCCAAAGTTAAGCAAGTTGAGGCTGGTACAATTTCATGCTAGGTGACCCACTGGGAAGTTGCACCGTGAGCTCCCGAAAAAAAAAAACCGTGAAGGCAAGGAGGCCTAAAGTGGACAATATTGTGCTAGATGAGTCGAGTCCTGGCCGAGGAAGGTCGGGTTCTGATAAATTGGTAGTAACGACCCGTTCTGAATTTCGGGGTTAAATTAGTGAGTAATCGTGGATTAGCGTGACTAATTGGGGATTAGTCAAGAGATTGCGGACAGACGATGTGCAATAACAGTTTTACCCTTAGAAAATGGGCAGAAATCTGACTTTTGACCTAGATGGTCAAATGGACTTTGATCGATGACCGTGATGTAGATCGGGATGTTATGAGTCCGTAGGAAAGCGGCACGTCGAAATCAGACATTCGACAGGAAAGTTACGGGTCTAGGAAGTTGTACACCATTATTGCACGTAAACCGAGAAACTGACACGTGGCAGGATTCCATTGAGAAAAACTTATGGACTGACCTACCAGATGAGTGACAAGTGTCACCCATCTGATAGGCCCAAACCCCAATTAAATGGGTCCGTATCCCCTTCGATTGATCATCCTCTCGAGCATTCTTCCCAAAACCGTGGAAAAACCCATAACTCGTGTACCCATTTCCACACAACATCCCCAAATCATCATCCCTTGATATTGGGTCGTGAACGAAAGTTGGAGAGTGAAGGCAGACGATGATGATGGTGGCAACGGTGTCAACCGTCGTGGATAGTGGTGGAAGTTCGGAGGTGAGGAACCGAAACTCTATTTTTGGGTTAAAAAATGAAAAGATGGGTTTTGATGGCTGTTGAACGTTTTGGAGGTTCGGATGATGCTCATGAGGCCGAGATGACCATGGTGGTGGCCACAACGATGCAACTACGATGGAGGTAAGCCCAAACCCGAAAGTCCTGTTTTAAATTAAAAAATGGTGGATTTTGTTTCGATGGTTTCTGACGGTTTTGGTGGTTTGTATGAGGTCTCTGGAGGTGAGACGGACTTGTGGGACCTGGAATAGTGGTCAGAGGTGGCCGGGCTCGTGAGAACTGGGTGGAGGAAAGTTTTCCAGTTTGTTTTTCGAATTAGAAGGTATGATCCAGACTTGGTTTTCATGTTTTGGCACCGTAGATCAATAGGAATTGAAAGGAAGAGGCTATAGGAATTAAAAGGAGTAGAAAGGGTCAGTATTGGCTGAGAAGCGGAAACCAATGAACCGGTCTGAACTGGGTTCGACTGGAAGTCAGGGATGACAATATTCTGGCGCATGTGTTTCATGCACAGTGGCTTTGGGTGGCACGTGAGGGCGCGTGCACCCGTATTTCGAGGCACGGTCAACATGTAATTTCATCCTTTCGATGTAACGAACATTTTGAGACAGGTTTCGAGTCGATCGGACACCGTTTTGGGGTAGTTTTAGATGTCCGAAGGTTTAGGGTTTATTTTAAATACATATAAAAATTCCAAAAATTAGAGGGATTTAATGAGAGGTTAATTGAAGTAATTAGTGACCTTCGGGTATGGTTTGGACACGATCAGAAGTTCCGGTGATGGTGATTAGCCTCGAGAAGGCTTATGGCGCGCGTATCGAAGCGGCAGCTAGGACGGTCTGTGAGTGGACTTTTGTTTTACAAATATGATGCATGCATAACTGTTTTATATGCTTTTTATATGTGTTTTGTGATGATATGAATATGATGTTTGATTTTACGTATTTGCACGTATATCGAGGTTTATGATTTTATGTTGTATGTATACGTGCATGTGATTTCGGTGATGGTTTGATGAAATCGTTTTGGATTTGAAAGGATGAACTCGGGCATGAGACCCATTTGATTTGGAAACCCTCGGACATGAAGTCCATTTGATTTAATGAGGAATCAGGTTGAGACCCATTTGAGTTATATTATCAGGTTGAGGGCCCAGTTGGTTTACAAAATCGAGCATAAGGCCCAATTGTGTTTTCTAAATTATTTCGGGTCGGGGACCCATTTATGGATATTGGATTTATGAATTTACGATGATCTTATGGAAATCCCAGGCATGACCCCTTTGAGATGTTTTGGAAATGATTTTAAACAGATGTTTCCCATATACCATCCTTAGATGAGGATATGTGGTTGGTCTCCTAAAGAAGTATGGGACACTAGGGAAGTCACGGTGCATTGCCTATGAGGGGTCATTGCACGGAGCGACTCTATAGTGACTCAGGAGTAAGATTGCTATGATTAGACGTCTGGGATGTCAAACATCTGGGATGTCAGACATCTGGGATGTCAGAGATTGACTCGGAGAGACCCCGAGCAGTACACGTTGCTTAGATAGTGAGATATGAGGTCTGGGACATCAAGCATCTGGGATGCTGATTATGGGTATTTGGTAAACATGAATTATTGGATTTATGAAATGGCATTTATGTGTTTATGGATTTATGTTTATGGATTTGGGCAGGGACCCAAATGGATTTGGATTTACGGATTTCGGTGTTTTATGGTTTTGGGCTGAGTTCCCACACTTGGTTTTGATTTATGGTTTTGGGCTAAGGTCCTAATGATTTGAGAAAAGGAAATGGCTTTGGTTTTCGAAATGGTTTTATTATGTTCAAATTAACTAGCATTTATATGCATGCATAGTTTTAAGTGAAGGGCATAAATATCTTTTTATGAAACGTGTTTTATTAAATTATTTATTTTTGTCCACTCACAGTTTTTATGGTTTTAATGCTCTTTAGGTTGTTGATAGCGGATGCGGGCTGTAGCAGCGACGAATACCTCACATTCCTCGGCTAATCCTAGCGCACTCTGGGAGCCAATTGGGCTCAGGATTTTGGATTATCCCTTGTCTGGCCTTCGAGTTTCCTCGTGTAGCACGTGGGTTAGAAGAGAGCATGGTACATCCCGCGTTAATCTTGGGGGGATTGGGGTGGGTCGTGTCACCTGATATATTGGTAGTTATATGAATACTAGTTTAAGACTTGGATACGAGTTGAGATAGTGGAATGAGAACAAAAGAGAAAAGGAAATTATGAGAAAAGGGAAGGATAAACAGTGAAGGGAAATTGGAGGGTCTGTATGTCCTTGCTTTGGGATTTTGTTTATGAGCTTGGTATTGAGGAAACAAGTGTCTAACACTTTTTTGAAGACCATGTGTTCAACTAAGGAGTGAATAATGATGACAATTCCTTATGTTTAGAAAAGTCAGTGGTGTCATGGATTCAAATATTGATTTTGGACTCGAAGGTGAGTTAGAATATTGGGAAGTCGAAATTGAGAACTATAGTTCGGAAGGAAGTTGGAAAGTGAAATGATTGATTACAATCTCAAGTAAAGAATAGGAGTTTGGAAGGAACTCAAGTTATGGTTTCAGGCCCAAATTTTGGTTCTGTTTTATCTTGGTGTTAGGTCAAGTATTAGCATTAAATAAGTTTTACGTGAATTGAATATGATTATTTCATGGTACCTTTTGGGAGTGGTACTTAGGTCCAATTCTGAATTGACAGTGCTTTGGCTTGAAATGCGAGTCAAGTTTTTGTATTATATGATTTCGTTCATGGCATATTCCCACTATTGCAATAATATGATTCACGAGACGAATGATGTTGGGATACAAATTTATAGTATTATTGTCCATCATAACTAGTACTTGAGTTAGAGTAGTTATGTTTTCCAAGCCCTAAGGGATGTGATGAGATTTTAGACATGTTCAAATGTACATGAATGCAATTCTTCGACATGCCCAAGCGATGTTGAGTTCAGTACCAAGGTTATTCACGTGATTTAATTCGACTACCCCCTTCCAAAGAGGATGATCTTAGGGTTGATATACTTTGGTATCACTTGATACTTAAATTTTGAGGAAGAAATTTTTTAAAAGGGGGTAGGTTGTAACACCCCGGAAATTTGAGTAAAGAGAATTTAGAAAATTAAAAATAAAATGACAGTTTTGCCACTATAAGGTCAAAAGGTTGACTTTTTGACTTGGAAATTTTTTAACTGCGGACTGTTGTGTAGGTCTCGGAATTCTGAGTCCGTAGAAAGGTGGTATGCTGAAATTGGAGGTCAAATAAGTTCAATACGAGTCAAAAATGACTAAGGGCATTATGGTAATTTTACCATGAAGTGTATTTTGGTAATTTGATCTTTGAGGTAAGGTTTGATGGTGACACTCGTCCAGAAAAATATGGTCCCTTCTTTCTATAAATTCTTTCACTAACATCCTACATCTATATGTGTGTGTGTGTGTGTGTGCGCGCGCGCGCATAGGGGTGTTCGGTGGAGTTGCGCCGAAAAGAAGGAAAATGAAGAAAATGGAGACAAACATAAAGACGAGAGAAAGGTCCAGAGAGAAAGAGATAGGAGAAGGGGGAAGAGTCCATGATAGAGAGGAGAACTAGAGATGGGTTGGAAGAAGGGAAAAACACCCCAGACTCGATAGCCAAAACTGAAACCAGAGGAGAAAATATGGTTCTTGAACACCAAGTTGGTGTTTTCGATGTAGAAGCTTGAAACCAAGCTCACTGATCATTCATGCGTGGTCATGTGACTTCAACAAGCCAAAGGTTCAAAGGTTTAGGCGCAGAAAATATCAGAATAGGGAGTTCGTGGATTGGACAAATCTTGAAGGTAAATGTTCTAGATTTCTAGATTGATTTACTTTGTTTTACAATCATAGATAAATTTATGAGATTGAAGAGGTTAGATTTGATGTTGAGATCACAAGAAGACGTAAAATTAAGGTTTTAGAGTCGGGTCATGGTCGCTGGGTCAGGTGACCCAAATTGCAGAAAACAGGTCTGACTCGAGGCTGAAGGTGATGAAAAGTACTTGGCATGTGAGGGCGCATGCCCCACTGCCTAGGATTCTAACCAATATGCTTTTTGTTATAATTTATGTTACGAATCAAATGGTACGATTTTCGAGACAATCAGACATCATCTCAGGGAAGTTTTGACTGTCCGAAGGTTATGCGTTGTTTTAAATTTGTTTAAAATTTCGATAAATTAAGGGATTGAAATATGAGTTTATTGGAACGATTAGTAACCCTTAGAAATGATTTATAACCTAAGGGGATGTTCCCAGAAATTTCAGAAGAATGTGCAAGACAAGATTCGACTACTTGAATGGTGTGTGAGTGGACCTTTCCTTTCTTTAAACTATTATGCATGCATATTTAAGTATTTTAATTGTTTTATGATATGATTTATGTGATATTGGCTTGATTTTGATTTTATGTGATTTTACGGAAATTATTTTATTACACGTTTTACGAGTTTTTACATCATTTGTGTTTTGGGCTTCGGCCCGAATTCTGAGACATGGTTTTGGTTTTAGAAATTGATATATATTATAAAAGTGTTTTCTCTTGATTATTGTGCATTGTGTGTGTTGTTTGACAACCTTCCTTGAATTGCTAGGTTATATAGTTGATGCTCATATGTTGTATTCCTGAGCGGTCACTCTGATGTTGTATCCCTGAGTAGTTGGCCTACCGATAATGCGGTTTGATTATGTGGTTGGCGCTCAGATGTTGTACCTTGAACGGACACTCAGATGTTATATCCCCGAGTGGTATATGATGCGATGATTGATATTCAAACATCGAGGAGGGGTTGGTTCTGTGTGATTGTCACTATTATGCATTGGTATTTTTGTATATGAGTTGATTTAGGGATACTAGTTGAGTTACTTATGTTTGCACATATTTTGAGATTTCTTATTTATTATTCATTTTATTGATATTTGATGGATTTTCTTATGCATGCCTATTTTTATAAAATGGAGGATAAATTTCTTATTCTACTAGCTATGTTTTAAAATAATTATTTTGTCCACTTATATGTTTTCATGATTTTGATAACCCTCCAAGGCTGTTGCACAGAAATTGAAGCTATTCGAAGGGCGATGGCATGAACTGTTGTAGAGTATGAGTATACCTTGTCTGACAAGTATTAGGGGCAACTTCGATCTTCTAGGTTACTTCTCAGATGAGAGTAGGGCCTGGGTGTGATTGTCAAGTATTTTAGGGACATGTCTTATCACCTGATTTCTGAGACATTGAGCTTTATGGCTTCATTTTAGGGATTTGTAGACCATGGTTCTGTTTAGGTATTTTTGGAGGATCGTCATCTTGACTTCACTTTGAGCATTCCAATTTTGTTCCAATGCCTAAAGGCGAGATCTTAGAACACATTTTGTTCTTCACTTGCTGCATTACATTACCCCACCTTCGATCTTGGCAGATATCTATCTTGTTTGGTCATTGTGTGATTATTCTCCTTTTACTGTTTGTCCCATTTATGAGACCACTGAAGATTGACCATGTTGACTAATGTCCCTGGGAATGGATCAGTGTTCACCTTCATTGGGGCATTGGGTATTAGTGCTAATACGATATGTTCTTGGTTGATTAACCTTTAGATTATATCCCCGAACTGGACACAATTTGTAATGCCCCGAACCTTAATTTCTTTGTAAATTTGGATAATTAATGTAAAATGACCATTTTGCCCCTAGTTGGGGAAAATGTTGACTTTTGACTCGAAATATATTTTGGATTTTGACCAATGACCGTGACGTAGATCGGGATGTCACCAGTCCGTAGACATGCGGCACGCCTAAATCGGAGACAGGACGGGAAAGTTATGGTTAAGGACGCGAAAATTATACTATTCAGGAAATCCCGGGAATTTCACACTTGGCATGTTCTTATTGGATAAGGGAAATCTGGTGGGACCTTTGGATGAGTGAAAAGTGTCACTCATTCCATTGGTGGGCTTCCCTGTAAGACCCGTGTCCTAGAGGGAACGGTGAACAATCCCACATTCCTGCGAGGGGTAATGGTCTAAGAGAGGATGGTGGTGTGCCTTAAAGGTGTAGGCACACACCTATCTAGCACTAGGCCTTTTGGGAGCTCTCATCTTCACCTTCATTACTCTTCAAACTCTCTCGACCCGTGAAAAACACAAACACCACACTACTACCTCACCACACTATCATCACTTCATTGATCATTACTGAGGCTATGAGGGATACCTGAGGGAGCAGACGAGGATGAAGGTGGTCTGTGCGCTGCGAGGATCACGGCGGAGAGATGATTTCATTGGGCTTGGTTGGAGGAACTGTGGTAGCTAGAATAGAAAGAAATCCACGGTTGAAAATCATAACTCACAGTTCATCAAATTCAGGTATCTTTTAGATCGTTTTTCCTAGTTTTGATCTTACATATCTTTTAGTTAGGTTGAGACGAACACGTAGGAAGAAACGGCATCGAAAAAGGTTGAGGAATCAGAGTTTTAGAACCGGGTCAAGTCGCTGGTCTGAGCAACCCGATTTGCAGACTCATCGAGAGGTTGGGGGTGATGATGTCATCACATGTCAGGTTGTCAGATGACATGGCCCAATAAGGGAAGGACACGTGTCACATGTGAGTGCACAGTCAGCACTAACGTGTAAGTGAAGTGGCCTAATCAGTGGCTGTCACATGTCAATGATGTGGATCAACGCGCAGCTGACATGTGGCACTTGTCAGTCTTACAGGTGCCAGTCTAATAGGTGTCAGACCTGACACTGTCTGATGGCGTCAGGCTGACGTTAGCGTTGACTTTGACCATTGACCTGACGTCAGCGTTGACTTTTTGGTTAGTGTTGACCGTGACTTTGACCCACGCGTGAGGGCACGTGAGAACAATTTTCAAGGTGGGACCAGTGCCATTTTAAAGTTTTTGACAATCCGGTTCCAATGGTGGTAGTTTCGGGTCGATCGGAGATCGTTTGATAGGTCAAATTGAGGTTTAAAGCCTCGGGAAGCGTGTTCGGGATGCGTTTTCGAGCCGACACTGTTCCTAGGTTTTAGATATAAGTTTATAGAGACCATTAGTGGCCCTTGGATATGTTTTGGACAGGTTAGAGACTGTGATCTAGCTTCAGGATAGGTTTTAGGCGTTCGATTAAGCAGCAGGACAATATTGTGAGTGGGTCCTTTGGTTTCTAAACTGATTGCATGCATAACTGTTTTCATTATACTATATTGTATGATTGTGTGTGGATTACCTTGGGTCTTATTTATGGATTATATTTATACGTATTACATTGTTTTGGGCATGAGACCCGTCTGGATATTATACTGTTGGTTTTTGGAGTCATACAGGGATGCCATTGGTTCATACTATTGCATTGTACATATTGACCATATAGATTAATGTCTCCTCCAGTTATTGGTACCCTAAATGGTCACAGCGCATTGCCTCTGAGGGGTCATCCTACGGAGCGATCAAACCGTAGAGTGACTCAGAAGCAGGATTACTAGTATTAGACGTCTGGGACGTCCGAAATCTAGGATGTCATACCCCGGACTGGGTTCGGGGACAGGACTCGGAATTGAGACCCTAGACGGCACGCGTAGCCTTAGAACCGTGACCTTATTAGACGTCTGGGATGTCAGGGTTGGGATATAAGGTACAATACGGTTATTGTGGATATATTGTTATTACATTGTGTGTGATTACATGATATATGATTCGGTTATTATTATTATATATATGTTTTGACTTAAATGCATGCATGATTTGAAAAAGGAGGGATAAAACAGTATTTTTACTATTGATTATAAATGGTTTTGAAATACCTTTTATTTTCGGCCCACTCACACTTTCATTGTTTTTTTGACCCCTCCAGGACGTGGCCCAGAGGTAAAGGCGGATCCTGAGGCTAAGGCATAGTCAATTACTGCTGCATACCTGATTACCCCTGTGTTGGGTAGGTCGAGCACCATTTTGTAACAAATATTTGTGCTCATATTTTTGTAGTGCTCTCTATCCTTTGGCTGACACTGTTGAACCCCTACTCGGATTTAATTATGTTTAAGCTTTATTATATGTGAATTATTTAAACCCGTTAAGGGCATTTTGGTCATTCTCTAGGGTTCTGTCAGACGGGAGCAGGGCGTCTTTCCGTGTGGTCCCAGGGGGATCAGGATGAGTCATGTCACAATTAGATGTGGCATGGTGCAATGATACATGTCATTTGCAGAACTTCGTGCCCTTGATATCTTCAAGTTTGGGCTACTCATGCTTAGGATCTGGTTTGATTACCTTGGCCCTTACCAATTCATCATAGATTTCTCAGGCTTTGGTAAGGTCAAACGAGTAAGAACTAAATATTGGTGTTTTATCTGCGAACCACCTACCACTTGGCATGACTAATTTCTACTCCCAAGTGAGTTTGACTAGCGACTTTATGGTCATTGGCCTATTTTTCGGGGTCTAAATCTTGGATGTTGCCACATTTAGCTCTTGCTCCTCCTTTATTGTCTTTGACCATATTTCAAGTTCTTAGTGATCCACCTAGTGTATAGCAAATTTTTTTTGGTAAAAAGGGGAACTTCTGAGTTATGCCTCTACCACAGTTATTTTTCCAGCAGCCTTTCGAATTTTGTTGCTAATACTACTATCTCTTGGAGATTAGAAAAAGAGTATCATCGAATTTCTTTATGAAGGAAGGAAAACCTCAAAACTCGTTGTAAAATATCTACCATATGGGCATTTTTTATGGAAAACCTGTATTTCACTTTTGAACCTAGCAATAAAGTCCTCTGTTACCTTGCTTGAGAGAAATCAGGCCGCTGATTGTAATTTTAGATTCGATTTTGTAGAATTTTCCTTAGACTTTGGCTTCCATTTTCCCCCAAGTATGAACGAATGCCTCAGGTAACGAAATGTACCAAGAGAAAGCATCCTCAGATAGAGAACTACTGAACAACTGTAATTTGAGGTAAAGGTTGTCCTCAACAACTACGCATTGGGCTGAGAATCTCCCTATGTGTTCCAAAGATGATGTGCTTCATTGATGAGTGTAAATATTGGTGGTTTAAAATTTCTGGGAAATGGATTTTCCTGATCTATATAAGTCGGATAAGGCTTTCTATAGGTCAAACATGTATTCTCCTAAGAGGTGTTGGTTGACTCGATATCAGATGTCTCGGCTCATTCATCTCCTTCATGAGGGCTTGATATTCTGTCGCACCCTCTATTAGGTACAAATTCTTCATCTGGCTCTACTTCATTAGGATCATGTTTTCTCTAGTGGTTTAGTATGTTTCTATTCATTGATGGAATAGTAGGCTTGAATTCTGTCCAGCCATTAGGTGGTTGATTCCTAACAAAAATCCCAGAATCACAGTTTGGAAACTCCTAGCGAACTCTGCTTGTTTCTGAGATTTCAATCCTTGGTCCTCTTAGGAAGGCTAGTTTTGGCAACAAGGACTCAAGAACTGATGCTCATGGCTACATATGATTCTTGTCTTTGTCAGGGTTTGAGATTTCCGGTGGTGGGATATTAGTGTCCTTACTTTGAGCCGTACTACAAGCTGATGGGAAACAAGATATCCTTGAAGAACTCCATGAACTCCTCTTTAGCCATGACTTGATTGGTCTTATCCTCCACTACTACATCACGAGGTGGTTTCATGTCAACTTGCGGGGTTGATAACTCAGGTACTGTTTCTTGAGAAAGATTCTTTAGAAACCCCCCTTTAGTGTCTCGACATCGCTGAGTGTATCTAAAATTAGGCATGCACTAAAAAATGTCCCATTGAGTGTGCTAAATTATGTTCCTTCTCAAAAGTTTATCTCGTTTTAGGAGTCGAGTGGGCCAAAGGCAACCCTTGCCCAACCTCCATGCAGAACCGAGTCTACAGAGTGAGAGAGGGTGGACCACTCATAGGGTCTCTTTGGTGGTGAAATGGTGTGGATGATGTTGGATGGGCTGAGCATAATGGGCTTTTAGCCATGGTCGTTCCCTAAATGGGCAGAGCAGGAAGTAAGTAGGCCTTCAACTCGAGTGTAGGCATGCCACTAGTAGAAGCTGCTACTAAACAGTGTATATAGGTTCCGTTCGTGGCCCAAGAACCTTTCTTCTGATAAAAAACGATTGTGTGGAAAGCGAATGAGATTAACTTATGCTATTCTTTTCTGTAGAATCTCACTAAATTTTCGTGTGTACTGATTTACAAGCCAATTGGCCTATTTATACAAGTGTTGTAAGGAGATAAGACTAAGTTATCTCCTTGACCATTTAACATAGGACAGATGTCCTATTTACCTAACTACTAGAAACTAACTAGGGACCGATGTTAACTAACTACTGTTAACTAACATAGGGACAAGTGTACACAGTTCTATCCTAGAATTAAGTGTACAATGTTCTACATCCCCGCGAAAACTAGGCACCATCTGGGTGACAGGTTTGGTGAAAGACTGCAATGGCGAGCAACTGGAAGACCTTTGGTGAAGAGGTTAGCAAGCAATTTTGTAGAAGAGACAAACGTGAAATAGTGGGTGGCAATAGCCACTCGTTCACATAAGAAGTGATATTCTAGGGAAATGTGCTTTGTACGAGCATGGAAAACTAGGTTGGTTATCGTGTAGGTTGTGTTGAGGTTGTCACATTATTCGGCTTCATAGTTTGAACGGGAAACAGTCTTTTGTTTCTTGGCACACTAGGAGATGAGGTTAGGGCCCAAGAATAGACAAAAACATGTGACTGGCTACCTGGTGTCTTGGTAACCCGCCCAATCAACATATGAAAATATGTTTATTTGGCGTGGGAAGGTAGAGTGTTGGATGTGGATGCCAATGCCCAGTGTGCCCTTCAAGTAACGAATTATCCTCTTCACGGTAGTGAAGTGAATGAATTGAGCAACATTTTGGACAACAAAAGAGATGTTTAGCCTAGTCAAGGTTAAGTATAGGAGGGCACCAGCTAATTGACGATAGACAATGGCGTCCTGGAGAGGTTGGCCAACATGAGCTGAGAGGTTTTGTTCGGAAACAACTGGTGTAAAGCTGGTTTGCAGTCAGAGAGGTCACTGCATGTTAGGATGTCCTTAGTATATTTAAGTTGAGTCAGATGGATGCACGTGGCAGTCTTGTTGGCTTCAACACCGAGGAAGTAGTGTAAGTCACCTATATCCTTGATGGCAAAGGTACTGACTAAATTGGCCATGAATAAAGAGACAACTTCTGGAGAACTACCTATGAGGACAATGTCATCAACATAGAGAAGGATAAACATGATTATTTTTTTAAGGCGAAAAACAAACATAGACGGGTCAGCCCAACTCTATAGGAATCCATATTGGTGAAGGAAGGAACTAAAGCGTGCAAACCAAGCCCAGGCAGCTTGCTTAAGGCCATAGAGGGCTTTGTGCAGGATATATACATGGTGGGGACAGTTGGGATCAATAAAGCAAGGGGTTTTTGTAACGACCCGAATCTCGAAGAAACATGAAATTGGAACATTTAAGGAGGAAATGATTATTTTGCCCTTGGAAAAGTTAAAACGTTGACTTTTTATTGGGACACCGTTTGGGGGTTCCAAAAAGACCATTTTGGTGGTCTCAAGATCCTGCGTTCATAGACAGTCGGCTTGCCAAAAAAGTTGACTTTTCTTGGTCACAGTCAAAATGTTAACTTTTTAACCGGGACCTCGTTTAGGTAATCTAAGAAAACCGTTGCAAAGTTCTCGACCTCCCGTGTACGTCGGTAGACAGTATGCCAAAAACATTCGAATGATTTTCGTTTTCTAGTAGACTACGTAGGGGTGTTTTGGTAATTTTGTTTGAAGGACATTTTGGGTAATTTTCTTATGAGATTTTTTTGGTGGCTGAATTGGGATGTGACACATGTCCCTTATCCCTTATCCCTTATAATTCTATGCACCACCTTCGACCCGGGGTGTGTGTTGTGTACAGTTTTAAGTGTGGTGTATGTTGCGTAGATGTTCTTAGCTGAAATAGAAAGAAAAACGAAGAGAGAAGAGAGGAGAGAAAAGGAGTGTGGGAGGAAGAAAGAAATGAGAGAAAGAAAACAGGAAAAGGACATGGTGAGCCTGGACTGTGAAGGAGTGTGAGACAACCCGAAGGTCCTTAGTTCAGAAGCTTGAAAACAAGCTTGTTGTCAACCATAAGGTCCTTAGTTCGTGATTTGGACGTCGAAGTTACCCATGATCGAAGAATGAATTGTGGTCGAGAGATGAGTGGTTGAGCAATGGCATTATGTATGTTTTCTTCCAATTTTGTTTACATAGATGATGTCTTAGGTTGCCTTAGAATAGTTTAGTCGAAACAGGAACGAAAAATGATGGAAAACAAGTGAAATAGAACCGTGTTGGCTCACCGGGTCGGGTGACCCGAATACTAGAAAAATGGGTTGAGAAGACAGTGAACAGTATTTTACTATGGCAAGCGCGTGGCTCCCACATGCAGCCATTTTGGGTGGCGTGTAAGGGTGCATTAGGGGTATTTTCGAGGTGCGACCAACATGTGTTTTCATCCTTTTGATGTTACGAACATTTTGGCGCAGGTTTTGAGTCGATCAGACACTATTTCGGGGTATTTTTGGTTATCCGAAGGTTTAGGGTTCGTTTTAAATTCATTTAAAAAATCCCGAAAAAATATGGGATTAAAGTATAAGGTATTTGAGATGATTTGTGACCTTAGTTTGTGGTTTATGGCAGGAAGTGACATTCCCGGAAATTACGAAAAAGCATGAAAAGTGGAATTCGACGATACAGAGGTGTGTGAGTGGAATTTCCTTCCCTAAACTATTATGCATGCATATTTACATGATTTAAATGGTTTTCTATGCATTTTACGAATATTTTATTATTATTTTGTTGCACGTTTCACGAGGTTCCGTAAATCCTGTTTGGATTCCGATTCGAATGTGGTTTCTGGATTTGGTATGACTAGTAATTTGAATAATGATGATATTGGAATGTTGGTGGTTTTCTATGGTTTTAGAAGGTTTTTTTCTGAAGCCTTTGATGGCACATTTTACGAGACTTTCTCAAATATATTTCCAGTTGGTTTTCATGGAAAATGTTTTCTATGCATGTTTTATGAGGCACGATGTATATGTTAGTTTTGGGCTTAAGCCCGAGGTTAAGACAATGGTTTTGAGTTATGATGTGGATATGTGATTTCTCGGTATTCGTGATGTGATATGTTGTGATGAAATGTGATATTGATATGGACATGTGAACTCTTAATATTGGTAAGTGGTGGAATGTTGTATGTGAACTATATGTGTGTATTGATTGATTGGATGTGAGTCTCAGACGTCGAGCCCGGGGCTCCAGTTCCTGAGACTCTGTTGTGATGACTTAGATGTCGAGCCTGGGACTCTAGTTCCCGAGTGTGTATGTGATGGCCTACCAATAGTCCCCTTGTGATGTGATGATTGATGTTGTGTTTATGCAGTGATGTTGAGTTGACTTTGTGTGAACTCTATGAAAATGTTGGATATGGATTGATTGTGTATTGTTGATGTGATTTATGATGAGTAACCTTCCTTGTGATGTGTGTTGATGGTTTGGTAGTCTCGAACATCGATCTAGGCTCTGGTTCCCGAGTGATTTGTGGTGTGCCTTCCAGTGAGGTAATGTTTGATGCTTGATATTATCGGTCAAGGAAGGGTTGACTGTGATATGTGTGAATTTGTGTGATAGTGGATATGATTTGATTATGTGGCATTATTGTGGTTAAATTGGTTTGGGATTAACCATTGGTTTACGGTTAATGGCTTCACAGATGTTTTCACCTATTATGAGAATATAAAATGTGTTTTGTTTTAATTGAAGTGAAATGGTTTTCATATGCATACATGATTTCGGAAAACGGAGGGTAAAAGCTGAATGTTTCAAATAATGTTTAGAACTATTTTTTTTGTCCACGCACACTTTTTCTTGGTTTTGAAACCCTCTAGGGCCATTGCACGAAAATAGAGACTCGAGAGGTGGAGGCATGAACTAGCGGGGTTGTGTGCATCCCTTGCCTAACAAGGCTTTTGTCAAACGGGAGCAGGGCCCAAGTATATTATTATAGTGTATTTGGGTGGGGTCCTGTCAGTTGTGCCATGTAGCCTTCCTCTTGAAAATGCCCATGGAGGAAGGCATTAGTAACATCCATTTGCTGTAAGGGCCAGCCAAAAGACACAGCAAGTGCTACGATGACACGAATAGTTTCTAGTTTGACAATAGGACTGAAAGTCTCTTGATAATCAATTCCTTCCTTTTGATGGAAGCCTTTTGCCACGAGTTTGGCTTATAACATTCTAGGGAACCATTAGCTTTCCTTTTGAGACGATAGACCTATTTGGAACCGATGACATTAGCACGAGGTAGGGGGAACCAGACACCATGTATGTTGTTGTAGAGCAGAGTACTCTTGTTCCAAGGCTTTTGTCCAATTGGGTGAACGTGAGGTCTGTTTGTAGGTGGTTGGTTCAGTGAGGGGTTCAAAGAGAGCTGAGAAGGCCTGAGTAAGGGGAAAACGAGAGGTAAACAGTAAGTTGTGAGATTTGGAGATTCTTGGTTTACTACGGGTAGTCATAGGGTAGGTGTTGCTGGTTGGGTATGCGGGTGGAGATGAAAAGAATGGGCCAAAAGCTATTTGGGTTGGAGGTGTTGGGGGGGTGTGAGGGTGGGGGAAGGAGGACTCTCGATATGTGGTGATTCTGAAGAAGCATGAAATAGATTTGGAGTATAACTATGAGTGTTGGATAAGGTGAAATAAGTGATGGGCTCAACGGTTGGGCTTGAGGGGAAAATATTGGACTCAGATGGTGGGCTTGGGTCATTTAATTGGAAAAAAACGGGGATAAAGGTTAAGGTAGCATTAGGTTTAGCAGAGTCATGATAGGGGAAGGTAGTTTCATTAAATTTGAAATGGTAGTTGATGTAAACACGTCCAATAGGAAAGGGTAGAAATCTGTAACCAGATGATGGGGGTTGTAACCGAGAAACACACATTGAAGAGAGTGAGGTTTAAGTTTGTGTTTGGTGTAATCACCTAAGTATAGGAAGCAGGCTAGCCCAAAGGTGCAAAGGATGGCATACGGTGGTGGTGTACCATGAAGGACAAAGTAGGGAGAGGACTAGTTTAGGACAAGTGTTGGAAGTAAATTGACAAGAAATATGGCAATGGTGATAGCCTCTACCCGATAACAATATGGTAGACCAACAGTTAGGATTAGTGTGCATCCAAATTAAAAGATATGTATGTGCTTGCGTTTAGCCAGACGATTCTGTTGGGGTGTATGAGGATAGGATAATCAGTGGTGGATACCATGGCGGGAGCAGAACTCCTGAAATTGGGGATTGACAAACTCTTTGCCACCATCACTCTGAAATTATGGGATGGTAGTGGCAAATTGGTTTTTGAAATAGTAATAAAATTTGGAGAAGTGGTCAAATACTTCAGATTTAAGTCTAAGAGGAAAAATCAAGTGTAACGGGTGTAATCATCTGTAAAAAGTACATAGTAACGAAAATCAGAGATAGAGGAGACAAGGGACATCCAAACATATGAATGAATAAGATGAAATGGTTTTATTTATTTGTGCACAACAAGAGATAAGAACAATCTATGAAATTTTCCTAAGGCACATTGAGTACAAAAGGAAGAATTTAAAGATACACGAGAACATATATGAGTTGTAGTTGCCAACTTACACAAGACTTGTTGAGAATGGTGGCCTAGGTGGTTGTACCAAAGTTCTGGAGAAGTAGTGGTGAGGATGGCTTGGGGCAGAGTTTTTGACGTGGGGAAATGGGATACAATCCTTCTTTACAGGGCCCCTGAAAAAGAACTACCTTGGTGGTCAAGTCTTGAATTACAAGTGGGATGGGAAAAAGGTTAGAGTAACATGATTATCCTTTATAAATTGGGCAACAAAGAGGAGATTCTTATGAATTGAGGGGACATGGAGTACATCTGTTAGTTTGAAAACGTAAGGACCCGATGAGAAGGATACATTACTAGTATAGGTGATGGGAAAGGTTGTAGCATTGCTAACCATAATCTGGTATATGGATGAAGGGCGGGTTGGGTAGGAGGAGTAGAAGCCATGGTGACATGGTGAGTAGCACCATTGTCTGGGTACCAACTGGGATTAGAGACATTTGCTAGGTGAAGGCCAGCAAATGCTTGAGAGAGGTGATGGTCTTGGGAGCGAGAGAGCTGTGGCAAATGGGCTACAATGTGTCCAAATCTATTACAGGACCAGCACTAGGGTCCAGAAGGGCTAGTGCTAGGAGTAGGATAAGAGCCAAGTACTTATAGGGTAGTGTTTGGGGTTGTGGAATAGTTAGAGCCTCAACAATGGAAGGGTTGAGAGCCAAGGCCTTGGCGGTAGCCACGCTGAAAAATGAAGGAAGCTACAAGCAGCTTAGTAGACAGAGCTGCTGGCAGAGGCAGGATGACGTGGAGGAGAGGCATAAAGGGCAATTGAATGAACAATGGCAACAAAGGTGGGAGTGGAAGTTTGATGTTCTTCAAAACATAATAAACGGGCTCGCATGTTAAAGAAGGGTGGGAGGTGGGGATGGGCGGGAAGTTGAGCATGGAAATGACCAACATGGTGTATTCGGGTCCTAAACCATGAAGAACAATGGTTATGAGGTGTGTAGGGGAGAAGGATTCATTTATAGTAGCAAGGGAATCAGCAAGTGTTTTAGCATGAGTCAGGTACTTAGAAATAGTTTTTGAACCTTTTTTTAGAGACATAATTTAAAATCAAAAGTTGGTGGCATTGGCAAGAGATTGCTAGGAGAAATTTTGTCGAAGACAGTCCCAAATAACACAGGAAGTAGTGAGGCAAACAACCTGAGAGAGAATAGGCTCAGTTTGGGTGTCACGAAGCATACCAACAAGGGCCTGATCTATCTAAAACC
Organism: Prinsepia uniflora; assembly: GCA_032719365.1. Classification (NCBI taxonomy): domain Eukaryota; kingdom Viridiplantae; phylum Streptophyta; class Magnoliopsida; order Rosales; family Rosaceae; genus Prinsepia; species Prinsepia uniflora. Next base: position 66,680,747 of record CM064868.1, on the reverse strand, counting down.
AATAGTGGTAGGCAGGGTTAGGGATGGGCTCATAGGGAGAGGTAGGGGCGGAGACATCAACTTTAAATTAAGGAGAAGACTTAGTAGACAGAGAAGGCAGCAAGGTATGAGGAGGAGAGGGGTGGGTGCTATCAATGAATCGCTAGTAGTTATGGCCAATTAAGAAAGGTTTGTTCTAACTTTCCCATAGGAGGTAATTTGTTTCAGTCAGTTTGACAGAAACTAGGGTAGAAACATAGGTAGGGGACATTGAGGGAGATGAGCAAGAATCGATAGCCATAGCAGAGGATTGAGAGAGGGAGACACAATTGAGGGATCATTTATGGTGGTTAGACAAAAGGCTCTGATACCATGTAGAATCTTACTGAATTTTTGTGTGTATTGATTTCCAAGCCAATTAGCCTATTTATACAAGTGTGATACGAGTGTGGCAAGGAGATAAGACTAAGTAGTTATCTCTTTGACCATTTAACATAGGACATGTGTCCTATTTACCTAACTGTTGGAAACTAACTAGGGGCAAGTGTTAACTAACTATTGATAACCAACCTATGGACAGGTGTACACGGTTCTAGCCTAGAATTAAGTGTACACTATTATACACTTTCTATGCCTTTCTCAAGGACTTTAATAATTTTCTTTCCAATGTAGTCCAAGTTCAGTTATTCGCCATGATATTCAGGTTGGCGACGTTGTTATTTCAGTAGTCAGGTGGTCAGAGGTCCTGGTTCCCTCAAGCTAAAATCAAAGTACTAGACCAATGCTCAAAAATGGTATCCCGACTTGAAGAGTTGTGGACCATGCTTGGATGGTGCATTCCGAGTACCAGTTACTAACAGAGACTCAATAAAAGTTACAAAGGACAAGGCAAGGCATCGCATATGATGAGTATCAACAGAGAGAAACTTTCGAGAGAAAAAAGAGAAGAAAAATTTCTTTTTGGGAAATTAGGATGAGTCCTAATTTTCTTGTTATGTTTTAATTATTTATTTATTAATTTAATAATTAAGCAAGCGTGAGACTCAATAAAAGTTACAAAGGACAAGGCAGCACATTATATTGCTACTTTTGTGAACAATTTAGGAGGTTGTCATGTTATGATCTAGATTGCCTATGTAAAATTCTCATCGATAATGTTGATGTTTCTATATGTTGATGCAAAAATTGTACCAACAAGACTGTAAAGACAAGCACGCACACCAAGACACAAGAAAGTACGTGGTTCACCCAAATCCCTACATCCACGGTGTTGCCTCACTCTCATTAATAATATGATGTTGTTGTTTGTACAAGTATAGGAGGTTTAGAACCTTTAGAGAGAGAAATTAGAGAGAAGGGATAGAGAGATCCCTTTTAATGGAAGAGTGGCTCCCTATTTATAGAATTTGTCTAGGGTTTAGGTTAAGGGAATAGTGATGGGCTTTGAGGCATGGGCCTTGTGTGATCTTTGAGGTTTTCTGATAGGCCTACTTCGTGGTCCAGTGTAGTATTTTGACAGGCACGTTGCTTGGTCAGATGTTACGTTAACAAGTCCCCTAGTTCTTGACTGAGGCGGACTGCCTTGGTTGAGGACTTTCAAGTAAAGTGCAATGACTGAGCAACTCCTTACTTTGCACTGCTCCGCTCGGTGTATCATTAATCCCCCAAGTCCTTGGTTAAGATAGGATGTGGAAGAGAATAGGCCATGTAGTGTGTTGTATGTCTGAGTGGATTGACGTTGTGGCGGTTACGCGCTGGTAGTCCTCCGGTGAGTATGACTCCATGTATGAATCTGACTGCCTACAGGTGATTCTTTGTTGTATATGTGTGTCGGTCGGCATGTGAGCTAAGTTTAGCTTTGAACGTGGGCTCGGTAATGCGCTGAGCAGAGACTGATTTGTGAGTGTAGGCCGAGTGTACATGTACGCAGATGTTGACGTTCGAGTCGAGGCCAAGTGTGTTGAGTAGCTCGATGGTGGGTGGAGCGAGTGTATGCTCTGTAATGTCTGCAGCACCTCCAAATGTGTTGAGATGATGTGGGTGCGCAGTAATGGGCGAGTGGCTCGGTAAATGTGTCGAGCCGATGTGGGTGCTCGTAATGTATCGAGCCAATGTGGGTGCTCGGTAATGTGTCGAGCGTATGTGGGTGCTCGGTAATGTGTCGAGAAGCTCAGTAATGTGTCGAACCAATGTGGGTGCTCGGTAATGTGTCAAGCGTATGTAGGTGCTCGGTAATGTGTCGAGCAGCTCGGTAATATGTCGAGCTTATGTATGAGTTCATGTATGTTCGACATGGATTTATGTACATCAGCATGCACGAGGGCATGTATGTGTGACATGTATAAGTGAATATATGTCTGAATGCACGAGGGCATGTATGTCAGTATGCATGGGGGCATGTATGTGTGACATGTATGTCAGTATGCACGAGGGCATGTATGTGTGACATATATGTCAGTATGCACCAGGGCTTGTATGTGTGACATGTATACGTGAATGTAATGATGGTCAGAAAGGGTTTCTGATTGGAAGTGTTACCTGGTTGTATTCAGGTGTGTTATGAGATTCTCCTTGGTGCATGCTAAGTTGTTTACCTTGGGATTATGATGACCGACCGAGTAGGGTGTCCGAGGGGACATCGGTGGGGACCGATGAAAAGGGGATCCGAGGGGACATCGGTGGGGACCGATGAAGAGGGGATCCGAGGGGACATCGGTGGGGACCGATGAAGAGGGAGTTCGAGGGAACATCGGGATACCAACCGAGCAAGGAGTTCGAGGGGACATCGGGACACCGACCGAGCAGGGAGTCTGAGGGGACATCAGGAGACCGACCGAGTAGGGAGTCCGATGGGACATCGGGACACCGACCGAGCAGGGAGTCCGAGGGGACATCGGGATACCGACCGAGCAAGGAGTTCGGGGGACATCGGGAGACCAATCGAGCACAGAGTTCGGGGGACATCGGGAGACCGACCAAGGGGACATCGGGAGACCGACTGAGTATAGAGCTTGAGGGAACATCGAGAGATCGACCGAGCAGGGAGTCCGAGGGTGTAAGGACCCACCCCGGTTTCACCCCGAAAACCGAGGTACATCCTGCTCCCGTCTGACACCCCGACACGACAACAAAGTAAACTACCAAACTGCACAGTCAGACGCAGGAGAACTATACAAAACATCCCGAAGTTAAAGGTTTACAGAGCATAGTACTAAACACAAAAGAAAGAAAACCGATAAACTAGACACACGCACACGGAAAATTTAAACACTTCGAGGTCGCTCTCGTAACTTCTATGCCTCCGACGCTGCCTCGACGCCAAAACCCCGCGCTAGCTCCACGACCTGGAAGGCAAGTTAAAACCAGAAAAGTGTGAGTGGACCATAAATTAAAGAAAAGTTTTCCAAAACCATTTTAAGAAAACCGGGTTTAGCCCTCCGTTTTGAAATCACATGCATAACCCAGTTACTAAAAAGAATTATAAATCACGTAAGGATCATCATAAAACATTTGCAGAATCATTATAAAAACAGTTATAGAAATCATATCATCAGCGTCATAAAACCGTATCATAAAACATAACTACCGAGTCATCAATCTTCGATCAAACCTGCTAGATCTATCCGAGTCTTTAAACTCCCGAGTCTTTAAACTCAATCTAGGCCTCAATAATATCCGAGTCTTTAAACTCCCAAGTATTTAAACTCAACAGGCCTACGGGGGAAATATCAATATATCCGAGTCTTTAAACTCCCGAGTCTTTAAACTCAATCTGGGCCCGTCCCCCGTCAAATCAATATCCGGGTCTTTAAACCCAATAACCAGATCCAGCAAATCCAATCCAAACCATTTGAAAACCATTTCGAATTCCATATCCAAACTTGAATCCGAAATCACTGATCTGAAGCCCTTCCGGCATTCAGAATTGTCATTCCGAACCCAAATCCTGAATTTCACTTTTCAACTTTAAAACCAAATTCCGCTTTCTGAAATCCGATTCTAAAACCGAAAACCTTAATCATCGAAATTATGTTCCAAAATCCCTTTATAATCATTGGAAACCCTTTATCATATGAAATCCCAAAACCATAGCATCATAATCAGAAATCAAGCATTTCTCGTAAAACGTGTCAAATACCGTACTTCCTCGAAAAATGTGAAATCAAGCAAAACAGGTATAACATATTCCCATAACCATGAAATCACATGTAAAACCATGAAATAAGTAATTAAAACAGTTATGCATGCTCAGTTATAGAGAAGGGGTCCACTCACAGTACCGAGCCCTCAATCGCGTCCTGAACGTCCCGTACATTCTTCAGCTTCCCCGGGAAGTCCCGATCCTGTCAACAATCGCCAAAGTACGTTACTAACACATCTACGAAGGTCCACCTAATTTTCCCCAAAAATCCCCGGGTCCTAAACGTAATGAACCTAAACCCTAAACCTTCACCCTCGCGGAACTACCTTGAATCGACGTCCGATCAACCCGAAACCAATTCTATTAGACTCGTCACAACACCTAGACTAAAAACCATGTTGACCGTTTTCCCATCCGCCACCGCACGCGCCCCCATGTGCCGCCCAAAGTGGCTGCGCGTGGCTCTCACGCGCTAGCTACAGTGTCACCAGCAACCTCTGGTCGACCCGGTTCGACACAGTCACTGCAACTCGAACCCGCGTGGCAGGTTCTCCACCGTCCTGCCACCAAATCGACTCCTCTCTTCACCATCTTCATCGTCCCGTCCTAAGGAACTCATTCCCCTCACTCAGACACCTCGACTCAGCCTCTAGGTCCTCAACTCAAACTCGAACAAAAACCCGAACCAGTCCCCTGTTCTTCCTCCCTGTCAACTAGGTCTTCCCCCGTCACGGCTTCGACACCCAGAGCCTCCTAAGACCTCACTAATACTCACCCAACTCACCAAAACCGTCGACTCAACCCCAGACTTCACGACTTTCGATTTGAAAATCACGGCAAAACAGAGCACTTACACAGGGCTTCGAAATTACCTGCAGTCGATCGCCGCCGTGAGCTCAGTCGTGAGAATACGACTCCTCCAGTCCACCTCCAGCCTCTAGACACCTCCACCGGCCTCGATTGATCGACCACGACAGCACCACCACCCAAAACTCCTCACTGTTCTCTGTTTCCCCCCTGGTTTCCCATGGCTCACATCCGCACACATACACTCATTCCTCACCTCCCTACCTTCTCACTGTCTCCCTCTCAATCTCTGAGTCACTCCTCACACACCAGAACACACCAACCCTCATGGTCACCTCTCAATTTTCTCTCAATTCCTCCCTCTGTTTTCTGTTCTTCGAACACAAACAAACACACACGGGTACACAATTACCCCAAATAATTGGACTGTGTATCCTAGAAGCCTCTAGCCCTCCTACACGTGTCACAATCCTACAACTCCTCTCCCAAGTGGCTCAATCTCAACCCTCTATTTGTCCCTCTCTGTTGCACAAATCCCAATGTGCAAAAGATCAAACTGCCCTTCCTTTTAAGTCAAATTTACGAGTTTACCACTACCTTTCTAGACCCGTAACTCACACATCGTAAGTCCGATGAATACGTGCCGCCTGTCATCGAACTCAGGACGACGAAATCTACCTAACGGTCCTAGGTCAACGTATTAAAAGCCGATCGTCCAAAAAGTCAACTTTTCCCCTATTTTAACTAAATTACGGTTCTGCCCTCAACCTTCCGAACATCATAACTTCCTCCTCGGAAGTCGGAATCGGGTGTGCCACCTGTCTACGGATTCGTGACGTCCTAAACTACGTCCTGGTCACCCCGAACTAAAAGTCAACTTTTTTCCCGAACCAGGGGCAAAATCGTCATTCTAGGCAATCGACCTTATCGGGACCAACTAACCCCCGATTAAACTCACTAATCTCAGCTTAAGCACTGTCTTAACCCTACTTTCCGGGACGGGTCGTTACAGAGGGGATATCGGGAGACCGAGCAGGGAGTCCGAGGGGACATCGGGAGACCGACCAAACATGGAATCCGAGGGGATATCGGGAGACCAACGGAGCATGGAGTCCGAGGGGACATCGGTGGGGACCGATGAAGAGGTTTGAGCTGTTGTAATAAAGAGAGATAATATCTTGGTGGGGTCAAGTGGCAGGGGGCAGGTTACCAAGCATGATTATATATATATATATATATATTTTTTGTGGTAGGTAGATGCCTACAGAAGGCTAAAAAGTAGTTGTTATTTGTTTGTGGTGGGCAGAGCCTACATAAGATATTTGTTTTGTGGAGTTTTTGTGTGGAGACCGACCGAGCAGAGGGATTTTCTAGGTTATTTTGGTAGAGAGCCAATTTGAATTTTCTTGGTGCTTGGGTGGCTATGGTGTTTCAGCAGGTAAGAAAAATTGAAAAGAACCGACATAACTTTTTGCAGCGATTCCAACAGACGGCGCCAAACTGTTGATGCAAAAGTTGTACCAACGAGACTGTAAAGACACACACGCACACCAAGACACAAGAAAGTGCGTGGTTCACCCAAATCAGACTACGTCCATGGTGTTGCCTCACTCTCATTAATAATATGATGTTCTTGTTTGTACAAGTATAGGAGGTTTAGAACCTTTAGAGAGAGAAAGTAGAGAGAAGGGAGAGAGAGAGATCACCCTTATTTATAGAATTTGTCTAGGGTTTAGGTTAGGGGAATAGTGATGGGTTTTGAGGCATGGGCCTTGTGTGATCTTTGAGGTTTTTTGATGGGCCTACTCCGTGGTCCAGTGTAGTATTTTGACAAGTCCGTTGCTTGGTCAGATGTTACATCAACACTATATATATTAAAAACTTGATCTTTCCAAAAGAAAACAAAATAAAAATCACAATGGACAAATTAATAATAAGAAAAAATTATGAACTAGATGTATTTCCCAACAAATTATGTGCAAGGTCCGGAGTATCAACATCGCCATTTCCAATGTAACTCCTCTTTCAATATTTTTGTATCATCAACTACAAAATTAGCCTTACTTGAAAAGAAAACTAGCATATGTAAGAATAGTGAGTTTTTTTTTTTTTACTTTTTACTCAATGTGCCATCGAAACATCAAGTTAAGTCTCAAAATTCCCTATAAACACTATTTTGACCTAGGATTCCACCTGAACACGATTTCCATCGCAAAATACCCTATAGACGTCTAATTTAACATATTTTAATTAAAATGAAAGGCATAAATATCCAAAATTTGAGTGTAAAGGCATGAGGATGGGAAAGAGCAAAACCCAATTAACACATGCCAAATGCGAGAAACAATATTAGCAAGTAGTTAAAAAAAATTATATTGTTCAAATGGAACAATGAGTTCCGAAGTTTAACCTCCATATATACAATACACAAGGTAAAGATTTTGTCATATACTTTTATCTATCAAAGAATTGAACTAAATCAAAAGAATAAATAATCCAAACAAATAAAATCAATGAATCCTCTGCTACAACATTGGAAAGTGTTGTTGCCAATTTTGTTGTTGGTGTTGGTGGTGGTGGTGATGGTAAAGTTGATGGTGACTACGAATATGGTGCTGATGGTTTTGTATAGATCATAAGGTGCCCACAGAAGATCCACCTGACATCTTTGCTAGAGCCATGGTTTTGATAGAATAAAAGTGAGTCAAATCTCTGCCGTTTCAGAATTTTTTTATTAATCTTAGCATAAATTTGATATTGTTTCAATGAGAATACTAGCAGCTTTGGTCAAGTGCACTAGCTAATGTATAGTGATGACCAGTTCCACGGCTGCTCTACCATTTTCCAGCCTGTAGAGAACTTATATAATCAATTGCATGGAAGACGGGTCCAACCAAAAAAACAAAAGTAAGTTATTAAAGTCTCTACTTTATGAATTGATGATTAGCTAGTCCCTCCACACCTATGTTAGATGACATCAGACTAAGTTTTTATTCTAACAAAACCAAAGTTGTAGCATTTTATCTGTTATAGATCATAAAGAAAAACAAATTTAACTATTGAGCAAATCTCCAGAGAATTAGTTCCCACCTATATACAAGTGAGTCAAATCTCTACAGTTTCTAATATCTTCTGAAAGAATTCCAATGAACTGCTTGTTCTTCAAGCTCACAACCCCAAGAGCATTCACCATTTAGAGAGAATGAGCATCAAGAATCCGCTTAAATTCGACATCTCAACCACTATTTTCTTCACAAAATTCTATCGAACACATATCATACCTTCCCATTTGTCTCTGCATGGATCTGAGCTTATGTTCCAACCCCAGTTTCCATCTCTGGTAACATTCCTCGACGCGAGCTTTGCCATGAACTGCACCAGAACTTGCTTAAGCTCTTGATCATCTAACTTTGCCATTGGATTGATCATGAGCATGATCAAAACTATGGGCGCCTTATGATCTATACAAAATTAATCCATTCACTTGTTTGAGCTTCTTATACATTCACGCTCAAATTTTAAACAAATTTTCTCTCTTTTTTTAACAAAAATCAATTAAATTAGACGTCTATATGATATTTAGAGATAAAAATTGTATTCAGTGGACATGTTGAGTCCAAATAACGTTGAGTGGGCCGGTGGGTATTTTGAGACTTACATAATATCGATAGGGCATAGTTAGTGAAGTCTCTCTCTTTTTTTTTTTTAATAAGGAAATATACCTTGCTATGTCGGATGCGTTATGAACTGGTGCGCATCTGCCTGCTGCAAGTCTCAGTCCAAGAGCCACTGTGAATCGAAACATGAACAACGGCGACCGAAGACGCTTAAACGGCGCGGCAGAAGAAGACGACGAAGACGATGAAGGAAACAATGGAGGCATGGCTGCTTGGGAACGAGCTTATGCTGATGAGAGATCATGGGAGTCACTGCAAGAGGACGAATCTGGGCTTCTTCAACCCATTGACAACCAGATCCTTAAACACGCTCAGTATCGCCGTCGCCTTCGTGCTTCTTCCACTTCCCGAATTCAGAAGGGTCTTATTCGCTATGTTTACATTGTCATCGACCTCTCTAAGGTCTTTCATTCTTATATGCTTACTGCCCTTTTCAGATTGTAGGAAATTTTATTCAAATAGGGTACTGAGTCTGTGTGTATGTTGAGAGAGAAGCTTAATCTTATTGGTTTGGTCTGCAGCAAACTGGAATTGATTTTTCTGCAATCTTTGTTTAGTAAAGTTTGGAACTTTTAATTGAACTATAATCTGTATGCCTACCTGCAATTTTTCGTGTTAGACATAAAATAACTTAGCTTGGTGATTAACCTAGAATTATCTCCTCTTCAATCAATCAATAATGAAAATGGTTTATTAAGATATATGAATGCAGTAGTTATTTACACTTTTATCTCTTTTTAGTTTGTATGGTGTTGAGTTTTTGCCTCATTTTGCTTTCTTTTAATATTTATAGGCAGCTGCGGAAATGGATTTTCGACCAAGCCGAATGGCTGTCGTTGCAAAAAATGTTGAGGCTTTCATTAGAGAGTTTTTTTACCAGAATCCGCTTAGTCAAGTTGGCCTGGTGACTATAAAAGATGGTGTTGCTCATAGCTTAACGGATCTTGGCGGCAGTCCCGAGTCTCATGTTAAAGCTTTGATGGGTAAACTGGAATGCTCAGGTGACTCGTCCCTACAGAATGCCTTGGATCTTGTACTTGGGTATCTAAATCAGATTCCATCATATGGTCATAGAGAAGTTCTCATCCTATATTCAGCTCTCAGTACTTGTGATCCAGGAGACATAATGGAAACTATCCAAAATTGCAAAAAATCCAAAATTAGGTGCTCAGTCATTGGTCTCTCGGCAGAAATTTTTGTATGCAAACATCTGTGCCAAGAGACTGGTGGCTTATACTATATTGCATTGGATGAGGTGATCAACTAAGCAACTCTTAAATAACGTTAATTTTTGTTCCATACTGCTGATATGTATCTTCTTGTCCAGTCACACTTGAGAGAGCTAATATTGGAACACGCGCCTCCACCCCCAGCAATAGCAGAATATGCAATTGCTAATTTGATAAAGATGGGCTTCCCACAAAGAGTGGCAGAGGGCTCTGTGGCAATTTGTTCATGTCACAAGGAGGCAAAGGTCGGAGCTGGATACACTTGTCCTAGGTGCAAGGCACGTGCGTGTGAGCTACCTACTGAATGTCGCATTTGTGGATTGACACTGATTTCTTCCCCTCATTTGGCAAGGTCTTATCATCATCTCTTTCCCATTGTACCATTTGATGAGGCCTCTTTGTCCCTGCTAATAGATCAACAAAACAAATTTCCTAGGGCTTGTTTTGGCTGCCAACAAGGTCTTCTCAATCCCGGTAAGTATCTATGTACATGTAGCATACATATTAAAGCTTTTGCAGTAAATTTGATTATACCTGCATTTATATATGGTCATTGATGTTTTTATTTGGCTATGAAAGTTTGAGGATGTAGATCAGTCATGTTTTCTATGATTGTGTCCTTCATTGTTGAAAGAAATGCATAACAAGAGATGAAAAGGAAGCATAACCACCAACTGAAGAATTTGAAATCTCCAAAACAGCTAACTGACACATACAAACTTGGTTCTTTTCTAGGAACTTGAAAGAAATACTAAATACTTTCACAACTAAATTATAGCCCATAACAGCTTAAATCTCTGTTGGTAAAAGGAATAGACATTTGGTTATCTAAACACCAGGCAATACGTAGGCAGATGCTCCTTTAGGAAGCAACATCAAGCCTATTTTGAGTCTAAATTGACATAGGTTTAGATAGTAAGAGAATGAAAAGCGTTTTCTTATCCCCTCCACAAAAGGGTCAGTAACACAAAAGGAGAAGGAAGAGAAAAGGCAATTAAGAGTGATATTTGATCTACAAAGCCATCACTGGGAAAGAGAAGGAAGCATGCCTCTGAAATAAATCTAAGTTGTTGATTGATGTCATATATAAACCTAGCCGGTGTTATTTATTATGTTAACTGATTACGTATGTGGAATGACTGCCGATGCAAGGTCTGGAATCACCTGCATGGCTTACATTTCTTATGGCTGTATGACACAGGGAGCAAACCCAGCCTTTGTGTTGCTTGCCCAAATTGCAAACAACACTTCTGCCTCGAGTGTGACATATATATTCATGAAAGCTTGCATAACTGCCCAGGTTGCGAGAGCACTAGGCATTCTAAGATACCGCCTGCCAATGAAGGATGAAGATGTTAATGAGAAGGTTTCTTGTGGACCTAGATAGAGAAGGCATTCTAAGATACCGCTAGGCATGCAGTGATCACTCATGCCCCCTCCGTGCTACCTGAACCTATCAATTGGAAGCAGGTTCGAGTGGTTCACAGCAATCATCAACCGGTCATCGTACCTTGCAAGGGAACAAGTGTATTTTGTACGATGATGAATCCGAATTTTAAAAAAAAAACGATACGGTATTTCTGAGTGATAGTTTCATAGAGCTGTGGACCTAGATACTTCAGATACTTCAGATACTTCAGATACTGTGGACCTAGATAGAGCTGTTGTCTTAAAACAACTTTTATTTGGAATCCGTCCACATATGTTGACTGCCTATTCATAACTTCATAAAACGTTATGATGCCATTTTTTTCATTTTTCTTTGGTCTCATCTGCAATAGAGCAAATTTTGAATAGTTTTTTCACTATATGGAGCGGCATGTTCGATACTATTAAATTAAGAAACACGATTTAGCAATAACCTTCTCATTTTTATGCTTATCAAACCGAAGAGAGAGTTGCTAGACCACAAGGTCGATGTTCAAGAAAACTACATTACACACACAAGAAACGTATAAATATTTCTTAAGTTTCAATGATAGAATTGCTGACATTGCCAACTTCGATCTCAGAAAATCTTGGCTTAATTTTCGGCCATCAGTTCGAAGCATTTGCCTTTGCCTGTGTACTTCAATACAAATATAGTCCCCAACAGCCACGGGCAGAAGAAATAAAAATTTTGAAACATGAGTTGGGAAAAAGATGATAGATTTTCAAAAAATGACTTTCTATAAACAACTGAATCCGGGTGAACATTTACAGGCTATTGCTTGTCACTATAAAACCGATATATTTTGCATGATGGGGTCTGTTGGCTCCCCCACTACATCCAAATATTTGAATTGATGAATTCGATTCAATCTCCTGTACAGAACCAACAGTGGTGCTGCAGATCATAAATGAGAAGTTTAACAAACCTGTCAGTTAAACCGGCAGGCATCAGAAACACAGCCGCCACAAGGATAAACAGGTTCCAGCCCAAGTTTTGCAATCAAGTCTATTTGGATGCCTTGTACATTCGTATTGCTTTGTTCTACCTCAGATGCCTTGTGCCAAATCTAACTCTTCATTTCTTGTCAGGAACCACATGCCTTCCCAATTATAAATCCAAAACTAAATTTTCTGTGTCAATCATTAATTACTCCAGGATATGCTTTGTATCCTAGGGAGATGTAAACCAAAAAATCCCAGAAAGGTACTTCTCAAAAATAAGTTCCAGTTCCTCTATTCAGAGTCTGAGTCAATAGAAAGAAACAAACGTGGCCTCACAGAACGTTTTTGGCGAGGAAATGAGAAAGGACTACTTGATCTTGGCCTACTTGTCTTCTCAGATCTGCTACCATCATTCATACCCAGAAGCAAAGAAGCTGCAGAAGGTACAACAATGAGCCTAACAATACTCAATTACACCACAAACATATCCAAATAAGGGAACGAAATGAATATAAACTTGGTCAGGGCAATTCCACACCCATATATTGCTATAGCCAGTCACTTTGATAAGGTTATTGACTTCTCAACTCTTTCTATGCTTACTTCCTTAGGGAAAGACAGTAATATTATATGCAAAGGTACTGAACAAAAAGCTGACCTTACCCAGGGCATCCCTTTAGTTCCCCCATTAACCTCTATATTATAGTCTCGGAAGAGGCTCACAAAGAGTCTGCCTCTCTTTACCATGCCTTGGTGAACAAGGATGCACATGAAGCACTACACTGAAATGAGCTATGAAAGAGTTGATGGACATGAACATATGATCCAGTACGACTGTGCTAGAAGAAGGTTAACAGCACTTACATCATCACTCAAAGCTCATGTAAATTTTCCGAGATAGCACACTCATATAAGTGGAACTTACAGCCAAACAGAGAGGTCTGGACAACCTGAGAAAGTGTGATTCAGATGTTGCACAGCCCATAAATCGTTTAGAGAAGAAAAACTAGATAGGATTGTAACTCACATTTTAAGCGTATTTATTATCACTCATTTAGTCAGGCGGGCTTTTTACAAGGACCCCAAAAGAAATCAGGTTCAAAGAAATTTGTGACACCTTATATCACCCCCCTGATCAGCCAGTTACTAATCAATTAATGACCAAATATGTAAAGGAAGAAGTCAGCCGAACTTGAAACCGCTAGATAAACAGGGCGAGACTCTAAGACTCAGTCATACTTATAGCCTTCAACTATTAACATGGGCATTTAGAAGAATTAAAAAAATTCATTCAGCAAGACATGGTTTAGCTTGGCCACCTAATTCAACTAAAAAAAATATGCATAAATATGTCTTGACTAGCAAATATTTCTGGAGCTTGATATATTTTATGCTTTGTTTTAATAAAAAGAACAACAAATCAGTTTTCTATATAATTCAGTTCCTCTAATTTATTTGAGCTCCAATATAGGTTTAAATGAATAAACAAAAAGAAAAGAAAGATATTCCCTATTGCTGATAGAGAACTTAAAACTTCAAAGCGAGGCTACATAATTGAACTACCCTTAAAAGAAAATTAATGATACTACTTGAGCATCCCAGATCATAGTCACACAAGTCGTGGGGGTTAAGTTATAGTTGGAAGCCATTGTCATATGTGTAGTCCACTTTGGACAGTAAACTTTTTGTTTCTCAGGATTAGAACTATAATTATAAATCTTATTGCCTTTCTTTTAAGAAAGTTAAGAAACAGTTGAAAAGTCAATAACCTCGTTAAAGACGCTGTAGCTTAAGCAATATAAGGATGTGATAATAGCAACCTGCCTGAACTATATAAAGAAAAATTGTTGCGACTGGTAGCCCAGAGAATAAACAAAAAGTAAACACACCCTAATCTCTACCACCCACCAACTTTATCTAACATCCAATAAAAGAATTCCAAGGGTAAAACGTTTAATCACAGATAAATATAATTACTTCCCAAACAAAACCCTCACAATGAAAGCAGGGGCTCTGCATCCATATTAAAACATTATCATACATAAACCATCAAGCTACATTCAATCCTAATCATGAACAGATCTAAAAGTCATATATGTAGCAACTCTGCCAAAAGAGAACGAACCTGTGTCAGCCAAGGAATCCATGGCACCTTCTTTAGATGACGTTTGCATTCTTGAATTCAACCCATTTGGAGTGGCAGGCTGACCATTAAATCCACTGGCATCACCCCCAAGCCTAAGAGATATCCAATCCTCAGTATGGGCACCATTTGACATATCACCCTGATCCCTCAAATCAGAATGAACTGAAGCATCTGATGGTCTTGTGGGAAGAAATATTTGAAGAGAAGGATCATCACCACCAAAAGCCAAAGGATTATTAACTAAACCACCATTGAACCCACCATTGATGTCAACATCTGAACGACACACGGAAGAATCAATTAAATGGGTAGCAGATCCCATGGTAGTTTCTGGAGCCAAGGTGCATCCATTCATAGGTGTGGGACAATTGATGGAACCATGCTGCAGATCAACTAAGTTATCTTGTACATCTGCCTCAGTACTAAATAATTGGAACCCAGGGCCTGCTTGACTTCCGGAAGCTAATGATGGCCAGATTGGAATAAAGTCCTCATCATTGCCATTAAATAGACCCAAACATGAATTACCACCAGTCCCCAGTGTGGGATCTTCACCATATGAATCAGCAAATCCGGAGGGCGGCCCAGGAAAACCAATCCCAGCAGCATCCGTTCTGTCATTCCTGTACATGGTCTCTGAGGCCATTATCTCATCATCTGAATCACTTAGTACAATAACTTCTGAATCTACTACTGGTGCAGAAGGATTTTGTCCAGAAAATCCATATGCTGAATCAACATTAAGAGAAAAAGAATCCATCTCAATTCCATTGTTAGTAGAGAAATCAAAATTCCCACCACCATCCTGATTTACACTTGCATCTTCACCATCCCTACCGCTACCAGTGGCACTACTACTCATTGGGATAACTTTTAGCTCGTGAGCTCCAAACTGCTCTTGTAATCTATTACCAGAAGAGGTGTTCATATCTTCAGGTTTGCTAACTTCCCAAAAGCCATTACGATTAGTCCTAATTCGAAGTTTCAAACCAGTATGACCTTCTGAAACACCTTCCTGTTTGACCTGCTTCAACACTTCAATATTTGGGACACTTTCTCCACTTGTTGGGACACTAAGTGTACCATCAGGAAGGTGCCACCACCCAAGTTCCCCAAGGTCCCTACGATCACTTTCACTTTTAGTCTTCACTCGCCATGAACCATCAGGCTTCACCTCAATCTCTGCTACATCCTCACCACAATACCTCATCTGTAACAAGCCCCAGCAGAAATAAAAAGAGAAAAAGTTAACTAATCAAACAAATGATACTTTAGAATCACAGTATTATGCATTGTGTAAGAAAGCATTACCTTGGATGTGATGCGATTAAAATAAGGGTCAATAATAACATGCTCCAGCGCATAGTTCTTAAGACATATAGGGCATTGCCACTGCAATTACAAACCAATGTCTGAGTAAATAAACAAAATAAATACCACAGACGAGAATCACATCTTTCATTTTGTTTAGGGGCTTGCCTTCCTTGAACGTTGATTCATTTCCACAAAAACATCAAGATCAAAACAGCCCATGTGAAGGCAGGGCTTGAATCTCCCAGCAACCTTCATTCTTGAACCACTCATCTATAAAATACATGTGTTCACATACCCAAGTCAGTTCTACAAAACAAAGATGAAATATGGCACTCGATATAAATTCTGACAATAAGGACATCAAAAAGCAGCCACATAGAAAGTATATTGAGTAAACATTTTCTTTGATATGGTTTGCTACCCACTCATGGTGAAGGGGGTCGAGTGTTAAGCATTTTCTAACACACACAAAAGAAAAAACTAATATAATACAAAACATTCCATAATGCCTTAGGTGATTGTGGTATATTTCCTGACTGCTTAAGGTCCTAAATAGGAGCAGCGACTTTTGTCTCACAAAAGTTGGTAAGCCAGAAAAATTACTTACTGGACAACGTAGATTGACAGTGAAAGTATCTGCAACAACTTCCAAATCACTGTCACTGTCTGCATTATCCATTGCAGTCCCACCACCAACGCAACGACACACCCGAGCAAGTGCATCTTCAAAATGCTCACCATCAGACTCCTTTGGAATCAGATTGAGAATCTAGAAAAAGAAAAGTAAAAAAATTTAAAAGAGAATAATAATAATAATAATAACAATAATAATAATAATAATAAATAATAATAATAATAATAGTAATAATAGTAACTAATAAAAATATAATATTTGAAAAAATAGATTAATAAAAATATAACAAAACCAAGGACATCCAAGACCAGATAAATGTCATCAGTTGGAACAGGCAGACATGCAATCAAATCCACAATGGCAAGAGACACCAATAAATACTCTATCCTGTAAAATTACATTACTCAGCTAAAAAAAAATTATTGCATGTATTTTCATCTTCACAACAGTCGGTCTCAAAAAGCAATATGCTGCATTTTTCTATAGGAAAATTGTCACTAAAGTTTGACAAACAATGCTGCACATGCATATGCTTAATCTCAGAACACAGGAGCTAAGATCCTATGTTGATTCAAACATCTTTGCCAACTGAAGAAGTTATATCTGAACACATGATCCAATCTCCCCGTCTCTCCTTGCACAAGGATGCAGTTGCCATATACAAACTCTGAACTCACATTGTTTTGTAGCTAGACTAGATGGAATTCTACACATTGTTTTGTTACTTTAACTGTTCTAAGAGTTATTTCAAGAGCTATCTACTTCTAAGAAATGAACCCACTTCGTTATTCAGCTAGAGCTGAAGTCATATTTATTAAAACAAAGCTCAAACCAAGCCTAAACCATCAACCGAACTCCTCAAAACAAGGTCAGGACTTTCCAGCCACCCTAACTGAACTCTTTTTTGGGCAAGAAACCAAAAACTTTAATCCACATCAATTTCCAGCTACCTACACGATATCCACACCAATTTCAAACCCATCATAGTCAAACATTGAAGGTGGGAAACAAAAACTATAATCCATAGCCACCATAAAATTATTATTCCGGCCATCACTCTCATTTACTTCCAACATTTCCTAGCATCCATAGATATGCTGCTGATTTCCCCTTCTTTTCTACCTTTCCTGGCAACTGATATGTCCATTTTAACAGAAGTTCACTTAGGGAATGTTTGGATAAGGAATTTCAAAGTTCCAAAGAATTTAGGCTATACTACTGATAAATGCATTACAAACAAAGGGCACATGCACCACATGAACATAGCAAAACCAATTAACAAGGGATTTACAAATCCCTTTTAAATGCCTTGCATCTAATCATTTGCAAATTACTTGGTAATTTGAAGTTCCTTTTTAACTAATTTTGCCTAAATCCCTTCGAACTTTGAAGTTCCTCATCCAAACATACTGTTAGTGTCTGATATGCCAGTAACAGCTCTAACAGAAAATGACTAAGAATACACATAAACAAGCCTTTTTCCTCCATATTGGGATCAACAAAGCACACGCATATTGGCAAAATGTCTTCCCAGCATCATTCTAGTACATCAAAAGACCTTTCTTACAATTAGAACTCTTACAGGACTATATTAAAGAAACTCATTTTCAAAAAATAATTACGTATAAAATATAGGAATACCTGTTGCACAGAACGTCTCTTCACAATTCGAACCCCTAAGCAGAATATACGGGCATCACATCCTGTTAAGGAAATCTTATTAATTCCGTCTTTCGTGTATGGTGTGATCTGACAAAACAACATGAAGTACACTAAGATACTAAACAGAGAAACAATTAGATAAGTGTTTCGATTCAGGGTAATCAGAAAAGGCACTGCAGCCACACAGCAAGTAAGCTCATCTAAAAAAGCAAGAAAATGATATGGTTTAAGAGTATGGAAGGAAACTGACAACTAAAAGCTAAAAAATGTGCAGGAAAAACTCACAATTGGACCATCATCACGACCATTAGCTCCAAGAAGTTGTGGGCCGGGCCTATTAATTGCACGGACAGGCATACCTGCGCATTATCCAAAATTCAAGAATGCAGAGTACAGTTGTTTACATTCACCTACTAAATGCTAAAGACGTATCATGGAGAAGCAGAACTCACGATTGTACATAAGATAAAAAAACCATCAATAAATGTCAAAGGATAAGAATTATCATACCATTGAACTGTAGATCAGCATATAGTGGCCATTGCATCCTGAATGCAACTTTGTCATTTAGAAGCATACACCAAGCCTGCAAAATAATGCCAAAACGAACAAATCAATGCATCTAGGACATAGTATGAAGCCAATAATGCAGTAATGCACCAACATCATATATGCATTTACTAACCTGAACATCATATTCTTGTTTAGACAATAAGTCCTTGTCTGCCCTTGTGAGATGAAATGTTTTCTCCACATTTTGCACTGGATTCGAACTGGAGAATTTACAGGTGTGATAAGGAACAATATCATATGTAAAATAAAGCAAACATAGAGAGTTTGCTGATCCATATGTAAGTGCACATGGATCTTTGTCAATATAGTTCATAAGGTTGATTCTACCTATAAAAGAAGACTTCAAAGTGTCAAAATAAAATAAAAAAAGATTCAAATGTGTCTAAGGCCACAAGACATTTATCAATTGAATGCACTGGCTCAATAACGGTATTATGAATAATGAAGTAAATAACAGCAACTCCAAAAATTATACCATAAGCTATCACAATTTTAATACACAAAGTAATGCCACCTTGGCAAAATCAATGGTTTCTACGAACCAGAACTTTATTGCTCACAGTTTTGGTCATACTGGGTAGGCGCATAATCCAAGCACATACGAAAAATAAAGTAAATTCAGGATAAAAAAGTAAAAATTGCTAAATATATATATATATATATCTTTTTTGTGAGCCTGGCAAAAGCGTATACTTTCCAAATTTCTAGCCTAAAAAAGATTAAAAATTTAGATGAAGGCAGCATCAATAACTACATACTTTCTAAAAAAACAGAGCAAGCAATTACGAACTTCACAACTTCTAAGCCAAAAGCAAATGGAAAAGATGATCCACTCACCCATCAGTAGGAATATTAGTAGCATTCAACTTAACGGCTTGTAAAGGATGTTGTATGGCTACCCAAAACCTGGATAGAGAGAAACAAAGCATTAAGGCAAAGAAAAACAGAACAAAAAGAAAAAAAAAAGTCACAGCACAAAAGGGAACAAAGAAATTGCAAATGTTAAAATAAAACATAGGACAATGACCATTTCATCAAACTAAAGAGGAGGAATTTATTATAAAATAGAAAATCCACAAAAAAAAAAATCCTGGTCACTGAGTCTGAACTACAACTGTAATGCTCCTACTAATTAAAATAAATCTATTTTCAAAATGATTTAAGAATCTAACATACACCATATATGAACAGTCACCACTGAGAGCCACCCGGAAACAGGCATATCCATTGTGTTGAACACTTTCCCAACCACTGAGAGCCACAGGTACCATTACCTCAATGTAATTCAAAAAGAACTCCTTGCCAAAATGACACCGTTAACTACACTCGAGTTAATACTTGAAGCTAGTTTATTGTTAGAGTGATGCTCAGAAAAGCAAGCAAACAATCAAGAAGAGATACTCTAAATCCGCAGTGAGACCTAGTGGGCTCCTAAAAAGACACGTCTACTCAAATGTCTAATTTTAGCTTCTTATGATTAGTACAGCAGTATTATTTAGTTTAAATGGCAGAACAGTTCTGTTTGAACAAATTTCAGCTTCTTCTAAATAAATTAATGGCCATTTTGGATTATTCCACTCGACATGCCAGAAAATGTCATGTGAAACAAATATAGCTTGTAAGTTCTTAGCTCCTCAGAATCTAAAGTGGATAGTCTTCATGACATTACAAGACATTCTCAAATATTATAGCACTAATGCAAAGCATTAACCATGATATTTTCAGAAAGCTGAAATGTTCAATTGGCACATAAACTGAGCATAGCAGGTTATAAAGGTCATAACACCAACCAGTAAAATCTCACTTTGATGATACAATTATATGAACTATTTTAACATTGTAACACAGAAGATTTAACCAAATTTTACCACAGACAAGTTGGGACAAACAATCAACATGTATGATTCAAAACCCCAAGCACCCGAAAAAGGAAAAGAGAATGAAGAAGAAAAAATAATCGCTTGGCTAAAATTTAAACGAAAATTCAAAATAACATATGCAGAAAATAATCAGCAGCTGAACTATAAAAAGTTTTTATAATGATAAAATACTGGTGCTACATACGGATCAGCCCGGCTTAGTCGACAGATTTCACAATAAAATAATTCAGGAACTGGTGGATTGCCTTCCATAGGTTTCTCTGGAACAATAACACATCCAATGTGTTGCCACACTTGGCATCTTGGATCTTCACACTGCCATTGAGAAAAGAAAAATAAAAAAAAAACATAAGATACAGTAAAACTGTTCAAATTAGAAAAAGTTTCATGCATAGTCAAATGACAAAAGGACTGGGCATGTAGAAGACTCGTGATCTTAATCATCTACTAATACAAAGAAAGATGCTAGAATCTAAGGTGACTCAAGAAACCAAGGAAAGAAAAAATGAAATTTGACAAATACCTTGATCATTGACTCTGTTTCTAATGAATTCCCACAGAGACATCGGATCTTTATATCGGATTGGTAGGGATCCTCAATTTCACCTTTTATCTTCACATTACTACTATCAGAGATACACTGGCCCTTTGAGGCTAAATCTGGGGCACCAGAAATCTGCATTTTTCTGGGGGAAAAAAAACTCAGGTAATCCAGGGGAGAAAACAGAAGTAAACGCACAACATAAGAAAAAAGCAAAACATTCTGAAGCATATATGAGAACTGCGGCTAAGTAGGTAAAAAGCATAATCAAAATAAAAAGAAAAAGCAGGAAACTGTACACAAAAAGAATCAAGTGTGCATATATTAGGACAAACCTATAGGTATCATCTACGAGTTCCGCCACCTGCTCCTTCCCAACTGCATTCTTCTTCGCCCACATTTTAGAAACTGTGCATAAATATATTTAAATACGGTATTATTTCTCATGGTGTAACAAACTCAATACTAAATAAATTTAGCCCACCGCAGGCAACCAGTACTAGGTGCAAGAAGCTATAAGAGCCCCAAGTGTTTTAGTCAGTAATATGCAAGACAAATAGCGGGTGAAAGCCATTGCTGACACTGCAAAAAGAACTTCATCGCTGTTAAGAAGATGTAGCTTTCTCATAAAGGTCAAGTGTCATATCCATTATAGCACCTAACTGAGAAAAAATATCTAATTTCTTATTTGTACTATAGACGGAAAAAGAAAGGGGCTTATCCAATATGTGTACTGTTTCCCCAACATTCACGTGACATTAAGTAAAAACAGATGGTATACACAATAGAGATCGTTATTGGCGAAAGCATATAAACCAGGTAGAAGGCAATTGGTAAAGGATCATTTACCTTGTTCATCAGAAAGAATGGCTAATATCCGGTCAACAAGATCCTGCATTTAGACATTATTGGGAAATCAGACAACAGTCTTCACTTACAACACTCATCTCAAAAAACTCGTAAAATGGCTCGACAAGATACCATATTATTAGGTAGGCTATTATTTTAATGGCAATGAACAGGCCATAATTGGGCTCCAGTTCTCTTACATTATAAAATAACAAAATTTTCCATTAAAAAACATATCCAAAGCAATTTGACAGATCTAAGCATCAAACGCCTGGATGGAAAGAAATAAAAAAAATACATCCACAGGACTTGTAATGGAAACCATATATCCCACCAGTTCAGCAATATCATAGCATTGACAGTTACAAACTTAAGTGATCAGTTGATATTTTGGGCGTGGGAGAAGAAAGAGAGAGAGCCTCAAATTAACCAGTGAACTGTGATATTCATCAAGAATAATAATTTATGACACGATATACAAAAATTATTTCCAAACATGCCAATAACAACATATCAAGGAAGATTTAATCCAACCTTAAATTGCCCCAAAGCTAAAATCTTGTATAAATTAACAGGACAACTTCTTTTATAAGAGCATTAACATGGACAACGAAAACCATAAAAACATGACATCCAGTGAACTCAAAACAGTCAACCTCTGAGGCACAGAATGCAGTAAAAAGGTGAGTACATAGATAACATCTGCAATCTACATGAACCCAACACCACAGCAGAACGGCAGTTCTGGCTTCTCACCTGCTTCTTCCCCTGCTTTGAAAGACCTAATTGGGTGAGCACATCTTTGAGTTCTTTTATTCGAAAATATGCCAATTTTTCCTGCAAAGTAAACAAAAATTCAAATAAGAAAGGACCAGGATAATTCACCTAATAGCAAGCAACAACACCAAAAAGATTCACAACAGTTTCAGAAAAACCTCTTTTCCTAATCAACTTCAGACTTATTACAATGAAAATAAATACCCAAATCAATCTTTTCACAATTTTTCATCTTATGCTATGAATTACCATTATGATTCTGAAAAGACGGGGGAAAAAACATTACTCCTTTAACAAACTATGAACATGGAAAAATAAAACATAAAACCAAGTATGTAACTAGATTTACTATGCTTTCTTAGAAGGTAATCCTCCACCAAAACTAATTGCCAACTATTTATGATCATCTGTATTAAAGTAAAATGTCCTTCCTTCACATTTCTCTGATTTAGATGCTAAACTCCTTCTTAAGTCATCCATTCACACCTTTGCAAGTCATAGAAACAGCACAAATGAAAAAAATTAAAAAAGGCATTATAATGTCACTGGAGTTGAAACATAGCAGCTACATTATACCATATACTAATTGGATAATAGAAAAACCAAGTGAGACACCTAAAGCAGCTTTATGAGTTTATTTCAACTAATTGGATAATAGAAAAACCAAGTGAGACACCTAAAGCTGCTTATATGAGTTTATTTCAACTAACTGCATAGGATAACACCAATTCTACGCTAGTTGACTAAGGCCACTGCAGTAAAAGGGCATCACAATATCAAGTAAAATCTTGAGGCTAATGTTCTACAAAATTGCACACTTGTCATCCAATTACAGAACTTCATCCATCAGACTGAAATAAGAATCAAGCCAAACTTAACTTTTCCAGAAAATTTCAGCAAATAGAACAATAAGCATCAAGGAAAAAATAAATGTGAAAAAATTGCAATCCAAACCAAAAATACATAAGCTAAATACCTTGCAACTAGTTACCAAATCCATTTTCACCGCCAAAAATCAATGCCAAAACAGTTCACACTCTCCTCCGGACCAATAATTGAATCAACCACCAGAACAAAAAAACCAGCATATGGCCTCCACAGGAATCGATCTAACCAAATAACCAACGGGAAAAATAATCAAAATAAAAAAGAAATTCAACTGGGACAGCACAAATTGAATTGAATATCAACAATCGGATGCAGAAAACCCCTAGAAATTAACTCAAATCTTACATAGGACAAGGAATTGGGGACGGAGTCGAGGGTTTTGCTAACGCCGCCTTCCTCCTAGTAGCTCTTCTTCGTCCCTGTTGTTTTTGCGTTTTCTTTTTTGACCGAGAACACAACCAGAACCAATCCTCCAATTACAAAGTTCGGACCTATCACCGATTATCCAATCCGGTTTTTTGACGGGGGACAGGTCCGGGTTCGGTTACGGTGCGCTCACGTGTACGTTGTACGCCACGCTCTCCCAACCCAGCTCCTTTTACCCTTGTTTCTCTTTTGCCTTCTAGTTACGGTTACGCTGCGACTCTGCGGTCTGATTGTACTCTTCTACCCCACTATGATATTGCCACGTCATCAATCACAAAATTACTTCAACTTTAAAATAATTAACCGTACAATTTGGTGTCGTCCATAGTAGACCGGAGAAAAAGCAAAGCAAAGAGAATCAGGAAAGAATCGGGAAAGAGAGACGAAGGTGCACGAAACCTCCAGCGTTGGGCCCACACAGTGTATCAAATGTTTTTCACATGTATGAATTTTTATTTTTATTTATTTATATTCTCACAACCAAAATATATATTAATAATATATCAAAGGAGAATATACAAATAAGTGCGCTATTGAAAATATAATTTAATTTTTATTTTTTTTATTTTTATTTTTTTTTAACTCCTAATTTTTTTTCCTTTCAATTTCTTTGGTTTTTTTTGCTTTTCATTTTTTTCAAATCTTCGTAATTTCTATTTGAGTGTTTCCTATAACTTGTTCGGAAATTTAAAGTGGAAATCAATAAATGACCAATTTACTCTTCTATACTTAATTATCAAAATTTTGTCGAATGGATCAAAATTAGTGAATGAGTTATTTGAAAGGAGTTATTTGTGAATTTAACTCTGAAAACTTTCCAATTAAATGAAAAATGAGTACAAATGGTCGAAATGGAATTCAAAACTTGGAAACCAAACTCATTGGAATTTTCATTATAAATAGTTTTTAAGAATTTATAAAATTCCCTTTAAATTATTTCATTTTTTATTTCTAATTTCATTTTATTTTAATTAATTATTTCTTTTATTTCCTTTATCTCTAAAACTAATCTCATTAATCATCATTTCTCATCTCTGCTCTCTCTAACCAATCCTCTCCTCTCTCCCTAAAACTCATCGTCATCTTTTCTTTATGACTACGAACACCACCAACCACCGATGTGCCTCATCTACGACTACAACCAGCTTTATCACCACATCCAATCATCTCCCCTCATCAAAATGATCTCATCCCCACCATCATCACCGTTGATTTTTTAAAATTTTTTTCTTTTCAATTTTTTTCTCCTCTATTATATTACTCAACACACTATCTCTAGATTAAAATTTAATAAAATTTATAAATTAAAAAATCTAATATAAAAATATAAAATTCAGTTAGAAAATAAAAAAAATTATTTTAAATTTAGATCTCTTGTTCTTCCTCATCGTCCATCTGCGTAGAAAACCTATTTCTTCAAAAATCAAACACCGTAAGTGTCTCGACCAACCACCACCACCACTATCAGAGTCGTCTACAGTGTCACCTTTGCTGCCTTATTTATAAATATAGACGTGGAAAAGAAAGAAAGAACGAAAATTGCCCCTAGAATCTCAATATTTCCATAGAATTCGCTCACTACAGGTTCAAGAATCAGTTAATACAATACTCATGTGTTAATGATGGATCAGAACTAGAGTAATATAAACGAACAAATGTAAGGCCATGGTTGTGAAATCCTGAAAATTTCTATAGCTAACGTTGATTTTTGTTAAATCATTTAAAATGAATGATTTAAGTTCTCAACAAAAATTTGACGTTAATATAAATTTGACATTTTTGCATTTAATTTTTTTGATCAAAGCTGAAATAACTGATATTTAATTAAATAACCAAATTATAAATAATAATACCTAACAAATAATAATAATAATAATAATAATAGAACGAAAGAAAAATTAGTAAAGGCAAGAATAATTGTTGAAAATTCATAGATAATTTGAAGAATGGATAAAGAATATAATTTTAATTTAATGGGTATTAAATACCCATGGGTAAACCCTCACCCTACCCATTAGGTGATGGGTAATTTTTTACCCATCTAATTTCTTCCCATTTCAGAAATACTCATGGGTAATTATGCCCATCCCTAGGCAAGGGCATGGGAAACTCTGAGCGCATGTTAAAAATGATGGACAAAGCAAGGTAGGGCCAAGCCAGCAATCCAAAAATGGGAAAAAGTCATTCCAATCTGGTCTCTTGGTTTACGACCCTTTTCTTAGTGTTTTTTAAAGCAACGTCTTGAACAAATTTGATTAACATTCATTGTAACGACCCGAACCGAGAATAATAATATTTTAATGTAAAAAGACTATTTTGCCCCTGAAGGGGGGAAACTTTGACTTTTGACCCGGGAAACAATTTGGACTTTGACCCATGACTATGACGTAGGTCGGGACGTCACGAATCCGTAGACATGCGGCACGCCAAAATCGGAGTTCGTATGAAGAAGTTATGGTCAAGGAAGCGTTTTAGCGGAATTTACGAACCGAGAACAACGGAATAAAATATTAATTTATTACGGGAATCTGTGCCAACCTAATATTTAAATCAAACCAGTGGATTGGTGACAAGTGTCACCCATCCAAGCCCACACTATTCCAATAAAGCACATTACACTATTTAACCCATTTTATATTATTTATTTTTCCCTCCAATTAACCCCAGCCCTTGGATTTACTGCCCAAATGCATCCCAGCCCTTCATTTTCATCTGCTTTCCTTATTCATGCACGATCATCCTCTGTCTGTTTCACTCAAACACACAAACACACATTCATCCCTCCCCCCACCCCAACCCGTGCACTTCTTCTCATTTTCTCTCCATCCAAACACACGAACCAGCCATCCTTATCACACCAGACGACCACCCACAGCACCACCATCATCCACTGATCGACACCCTGCATCACCGGCGACAACCAGCCCGTTTTTCCCGTCTGAAAATCCCGTCCAAAAACACGACCCGAAACGCTAAGGAAACGGGTCCAAGAAGCAAACCTCGACAGCCACACCACCTCGACGCAGGGGAAGCTCCAGTCTGCACCGTGGGGACCCCAGGGGCACAACTGGACGACGGCGAGGGCTACGGCGGCGTGACGGCGGCGGTAAGACCCAAAACCCGAAAGCTCCGTTTTACTCCTCTGTTTCGAACCAACCTGTTTTAGTGCTAGGAAATCAGTTGTTTGGTGTTGGAAATGTCCTAGGGTGAGAGACGAGTTGATCAGGACCGGTTTGGACGACTGGTGAGTTTCAGTGACGAACTGGTGAGTTTTCTCCCGTTTTCTTTCTAGTTTGAGGTTGTAGAACCATTGAACAGACCTAGACGACCCTATAGGGATGAACCCCGTCGAAAATGGTGGCCGGAAGGTTACGGTTGAATCGGGTCAAGCCGTGGGTCGACGGCGACCCGGTTCCAGTCAAACGACCCGGTACTGTAGCATGATGACGTCATCACGCTGACGTCATGATGACGTCATCCTGTCAGATGTTGTCAGACCAGGGACCAATCAGAACATGCCACGTGTCACCTAACAAGTGTCAGTGATGACGTGATGACGTCATGCTGACGTCAGCATGACGTCACTGCTGACGTCAGCAGTACTGTAGCAGCGTTGACCCACGCGTTGACCAGGCGCGTGGAGGCGCGTGTGAACAGTGATTTTGGTGGGGCCAGTACCATTTTCAAGGTTTCGACGATACGGATCCAATGGAGGTGTTTTCTTGTCGATCGGAGATCGTTATGTTAGTCAAAATGGGGTTTGAAGCACCGGGAATAGTGTCCGGGATGCGATTTTGAGGCGGATCTGTTCTAGGGTCTTGGTATTGATGTTATAGGGTCCTTAAGTAACCCTCAGGAATAATAATACAGGTTTATAGAGATCGTTGAGCAGCAAGGACCGAGTGTGAGTGGGCTGTTTGATTTATAAAAGGCTTGCATGCATAAACTGTTTTACTATTTCCACTTATGATTACGATGAGTTTTATGAACTGTTTATATCTGCTTTTACAATGTTTTGGGCATGAGACCCGTCTGGATTATATGTGGATTTTGTTTGGGATGTCCGGGGGACATAGGGTAAACTATACTGTTATTGTACTGTACTTTCCTACCTGTGTATATTGTCTCCTCCAGGGAGGGTCGTTGGCCTGGGTGGACCCTGGAGTAGTCATGGGGCTCTAACTGAGTGGAGTTGACCCCCGTTGGGCTGCTTACTCTCAGGAAGGCATGTTTATATACCTCGGGCAGTGACCGGGATACCGGGAGCTGATGTACCTAGAGAGTCTCGGGTGTGAGACCCTGAGTGGCAACGCGTAGCCTTAGAACTGTGACATCATTTGGGTTGGGTTTTACATTGCACTGATATGTTAGTTTCACCTTTCGATTATTATTGTGGTTTATCTGTTATGATTTCATTATAATATTATATTTTCACTGCATGCAAGATTTGGAAAACGGAGGGGTAAAACCTTATGATTACTTTATTATTAAATTGATTTCTAAACTGTTATTTTTGGCCCACTCACCCTTGTTTTACTGACCCCTCCAGACCCTGACACGGAAATAGAGGAGGAGGACCCGGAGG
This sequence comes from Prinsepia uniflora, assembly GCA_032719365.1. NCBI lineage: Eukaryota > Viridiplantae > Streptophyta > Magnoliopsida > Rosales > Rosaceae > Prinsepia > Prinsepia uniflora. Next base: position 66,652,266 of record CM064868.1, on the reverse strand, counting down.
AGGAGGCAGAGGTTTAGTTGCCTAGCTGTGCACCTGTACACCCACTTGTGGGTAGGTTGAGCACCGAATAAATGTACTCTGACTAGTGTGCTCACATGTTGTATTTTTACTTTCCCTTGTCTGACAGTATCGCTTTAAACACTGTGGTTGTACGTTATCTATCTATTTAAGTCTTCGGTTTTTATTTAAGGGTAATTTTGGCATGTTTAGAGTCATTGTCAGACGGGAGCGGGTCACGTCCCCGGGTGGTCCCAGTGGGATTGGGACGGGTCCTGTCATTCATGATTCATTCACCACAGTCCACAGATCCCAGATTGTTTGGTAAAATTCGGATTTTTCGCTACTATCAAAGGATTTTTTGCCAATTTTAGTCCAATTTGATTTTTTATTTGAAGTGACTTAGAAATTAAGGACGATCCCAAAGTTGAAGTTAGAAATGATTGAACGGGATGATAGGCTAGTATTGTCCAGCGAAACTAAGAAAAAAATTCAAATAGAATACCACCCATTATACCTTGAGTGTTTATTCATGTATAATGAGAATCAAATCAAAAGCAATGATTTCTACTACGGAATATTCTTGCGTTTACTTGCGAAAATTATCATACAACTTTTATAATAATTACAAAATTCAGCCATAAAAAAAGGAAAAAATATATCACTATATTTTTTTGGATCAATATAGTGATATATTATTACACCTCAAATTGCAACCATACAAATCAGAAAGCGATGATATATTATTTTTAAATGAATGAAATCTTTTGATAAATGGGTTTTGGGAGGATGGTAAAAAAAGAACGAGATGTTGAGAAAACAAGAAAAAAGAAAGGGCATGTAGTAATCAATTAAATGTTATTCCGATTGATAAAGGTTAATAAACAATAGCAATGAAAATCATTCCCATTCATATTTTGATTATATATAGTTAGTAAACACCTTAATGGGAATTATTACCCACTCCTTTGATTCCACACTTCTCTCATTACCCACTATTCTCATTCATGGGAAATAAATGTGCTCTAATGCTATGTTTGGTACGTTATATAAGGGAGTTGATATGATAATATAATACAAAACAAATATTTGGTATCACTCGTATTAATTAGTCATCATATAAGTTAATACGGTTGAGTGTTTTTTTACAGTCTAGACATGCTAAAATAATACTCTCAAAATTTTTCGTATTAAATAGTTAGATGATTAATAGCCTTGAAAAGTGTAACAACAACAACAATAATAATAATATATGAAAAATTAATTATAATTTAATAAATAGTAATAATAATATTATATCAATAATCAATTAAAATAAATCATATTTAACAATACTAATATAGATAATTAATATTTATGATATAAATGTTTCATATCACCTACTATAATATAATCTAGTTAATATAATATAGTCGACATTTTAATCCAGTAGAGCATCAAATGCTCGACTAAATAGTCAGTTTATCTAGTGGATAGATTAATCTTTCTAATTGAAATAGTCAACACAATATGGTGTACCAAACGAGACCTGAAAGTGTAAGGTTATGAGAGAAAAAGTGGGTATAAAAAAATGTGCAGACTGATAAGTCACGAATTGAGCATGATTTCAATGTTATTTCTTATCTCTTTTACTTGTCTTTTGATTATAATTGTACAAACAATAGGAGAAAATGATCCATTTTGTGAGACATGTGTAGATTATGAAAGTTAAGTCAATTCTGAAGAGAATGCAAAAAGAATGGAGGAAATCCGAGCCAAAATGAAGGAATAACACTAAAATGAAGTTAAGGTCCCTAGCTAAAATCCTAGTTGAGGGTCTCTCTGGTTTTGTCTTTGAATTGGCATTTTTCAATGTATTGGATGTGATTAGCAGCTCATATAATCTCCAGGGGTTCCAATGAGGTGATAGCACATGTTAAGACAATCAAGATTGACCAAGAAAAGGGGTTCTTGCCTTTCTTGGTCGAGAGGCACTCCTAATCCTACAAGCAGTGTGTGTGTGACTTTGTGGATCAACCTTGCACGCCTAGATTAAGTGGGCTATTTCAGACATTATGCCCTGGAATCCAGTTGGGAAAGTTGGCCAAAAGATCCATTAAAAGAAGGGTTCTTATCTGTTCTTTGGAACCTAAGAAACTAGGATTTCTTACCTTATCAAGTTCCTACTTTTTCGGGATTTGGGGCAGCAATCCTTTGGACGATTTTTCCCACCTTTCTCAATGAGGAATGGCATGGATTGACTTGGATAAGAAGACTTAATTATATTCCCAATCAGATCTGAAGTTAAAGATTGCGAGAAATAAGTAAAAGGAAGTTTCTTGGAAATCAAGAAACAATCATAAATCATGGCTAGGGTTAATTTACCCTTAGCCGCAATTTGTAGCCCCTTTCCTTTAATGTAGGGATTGTGATCTGATTTGGAAAGATAATAATTCAATTCCTAGTTAAAGATGAAGTCAAGAAGTGGATTAAAGAAGGAAAAGAAGATTCTTTAAGCAACAAGGACACAAAAATGCGGCTAAGGAGTTTTCCTCCTTGTTTTGGGGGCTGTTTTTCCCTTTCTTTTAGGTAGATGTTAGGGCAGGTGTTAGGGGTGATAAATAGATGTTTTCTCATTTTTTTTTGGACGTCCAACTTACCTCCTAAGGTACCAAAACTCTGCAAAAAATTCTGCTTAAAGTTTATACACAAAGTAGCCGCAATTTACCTATTGTTCATACTTTTGGATTCAAATCTTGCATCTTCTTTGTGAAGTGAAGTTTGGGAGAAGAAGAAGTGTTTGTGCCACTTCTCTCACGCAGCATTCATCTTAGTATTTGTGTTTCTTAATCCCTAATCTCTTTAAGTTTATATGCATTCAATTATGATGTTTGTTAACTTAGTTATGTGTGAGTAGTTTCCTTTAGGATTAGAGATGTTTGAAGCCCTAGTCACGTTAGTTTATAATTAGATTTTTGGCTGTTGATTATGGTTGTTATGTAGGCCTAGATTTTTTGGATTACTATGCTTCATGAACTCAATTTATGCTTGTAAGTTTGATCACCTTATTTGCGTATAATTGTCGATGTAATTGCTTGACGGATCACCTTGATGTTTGTGCTCACCTGCAATTTGTAGCATCGCGTTTAAGAGGGGGAATCTTATTCGTAATCTAAACTCATGACTTCCTAGGATTGCACATCACTTTGCTAGGGATAGTGTAGTGTCATTAAATCTTCTTCATGTTTCATGCATTATCACGCATCATCGGTAATAGCTGTTTAAGGGCGGGTACATCACGCTTAAACATGCAATCTAAGAGAAGATAAATGTGTGGGGTGAGCCTTAGTCGGACCCTTGCATGGGAACTTAATTTAGATACATGCATAATTAATCTAATCAACGAAATCTAAGGAGAACTATAATTGGTAAAGGTGGATAACATGTCCTAATTCGTCCTAATCATCCAATCAACTTTCAAATTAAGTTTTTCATCATTTTGCACTTGTTTTCATCATTCAATTTCGTTCTAATCATCACTCAAAACCCTCCAACGTTTTTGTACTTTTTCTCAAGTTGTTTCATTCCAAACTAAGTGGTTCATGTTAAACAAGTTCTCGAGGGATCGATGACACGACCCATCCCAATCCCCCCGGGATTACCATGGAATGTGACGTGCTCCCGTCTGACAAGAGGCGCCAGACAAGGGATAATCGATTGCCATTGCCCAAACGGGCTTCCAGGGTGCGTAAGGATCGATGGAGGAGGTGTGCGATGCTCAAGTCTCTGCTGCAGTCGTATCCGGAATCAACCTGAAGGGCATTGAAAACAAAAGCTGTGAGTGGACGAAAATAAACAAGTCTGTTTAAAACATTTATAAGACATTTATGCCCCTCAGTAAAATCATATGCATGCACCAAAACCAATAATTCCATAATTATTTAGAAATAACCATTAGGGCCTTAGCCCGGAAACCAAAGCATAGTTTCAATTTCCAAAAGTAAATCCAAGAGTTATTTCGTAAATCCAGTAATATGAACCATAAGGCATATAAACCATAACCATTATTTTAGCCACTGCACTATACACTCCAATCCGACATCCCTGATGTCTGACGTCCCTGACGTCAATAAGGTCACAATCACAAGGCTACGCGTGCCACTCGGGTCTCAATTTCCGAGTTCATTCCCCGAACCCCGTTCGGGTACAGCATCCCCGATGCTTAGCGTCATAGACGCTGGACGTACTAGACGTCCGTGACCTCTCCGGGGTACCTCGCCGGAGGAGACAATATAATATGGAAGGATCTATACAGTGCAGTACTAACTACATTTTATCGATATCCACATGCAAAACATATAGGTATACATAGATAAAATCCGAACCATTCGTTACGTTTCATCAGACGGGTCTCATGCTCAAATACCGTGAAACGTGCCATAACCGAAATATCATCAAAACCATTTATAGATTCCAGCATGTGAACATATATAAAATGTAAACCAGGAAACATTTATTCAATTCCATTTTAGGGTCCCCGACCCGCAATCACGTGTAGAAATCAACTGGGCCCCTGGCCCGATTCCACAAGTTAACTGGGCCCCTGGCCCGATCCACATGTTAACTGGGCCCCTGGCCCGATTTCATAGTTCAACTGGGCCCCTGGCCCGATTTTACTTTATTCAAGTTCGTAACCGTTTCATGAAATCATATTCAACCACATTTATGGAAATCGGTGAAAATCCAGAAAATCTCGGTTTACGTGCAAATACGTAATTCATCTCGAAATGCGTGAAATCATTTTAAATTCACCGATATCCAAAGTAAATCATTTGATCATAATTATAACAATCATAAAACAGTTATGCATGCATCGAATTTATGAAACCAATGTCCACTCACAGACCGTTTAACCGAGCGCCTCGATACGCGTGCCATAGGCCTTCCCGGGCCACCTCACTATCACCGGGACTCCCAATCCTGTTCAAATCAATTTAGAGGATCACTAACCTCATCATTAACATCCTATTCAAGTCCCGTAATTTTCCCGAATTTTTAAGTATTTTTAAACTGGATTTAAAACCTTCGGACATCCCGAACAATAACGAAACGGTGTCCGATCGACACGAAACCAATCCCAAAATGTTCGTTACAATGTATAGAATAAAAGTCATGTTGGAAGTTTCCCAAAATTACCTCACACGCGCCCCCACGCGCCGGTTGAACTCCCTGCGCGTGAAACCCACGCGCCGGGTACTGTTCACCGTCGTTCAACCCGAACGACTGGTAAACGGGTCGCCGTGACCCGCGGGCCAACCCGACCGGTTCTCGGTCATTTCTCCATCATTTTGGACGGGGTTTTCACCTGCAAGATCGTCTGAGTTCAACCAACAGTTCTGTGGAATAAAAAACTAGAAGTAACGTCCAGATTATTACCTCTGACTCGAACCCGAAACACAGAATTTTCCGATCGTCCTTCCTCCCGATTCCGGCCGCCTCGAGTCCCAAAATCACGTCCACAAGGTTTGTTTAATCTCAGAGAACACCGTAGGATCAAATCCAACGACCAACACCCATCTAAAACCCGATCACCATTTTTGGTTTCGAACCGGGTTACGGGCACCGCCGTCCCCGCCGTGCCCTGCTCACCTCGAGCTTCGAAAACTAGCCCTTCGTGCCTGTTTCTGACCCCAAGTCCCAAAGGAATCAAGAAGGAGCCCAGAAACACGACGGATCGTCGATTTCCAAGAACCTGGGCAAACTTCCTCCCGGGTTAACACGGCCGCCGTGGACCACCGCTGCCGCCGCCGACGTCCTGCCGCCTCCCGCTGGTTCTCACAATCTCAGTGACCCACACATGTGCACAGAGGAGATGTGTGAAGGTTTTGGGTGCACGGTTCGAATGGTTGTGCAGGTAAGCAAATATAAAATGGGAAGGGAGATGATAAGGAAAAATGAATGGTCCAGATTCAATCTCACCATTGAGATTAAGGGTCCAGATCAAAAGATGCAATAAGTGGGAATACTTTATATTTTTTAATCCAATAATTTAATCAATCTGACCAATCCAGATCTGATCCCAATAATTAAAGGTTAGTGGTCCACGTGTCCCACTCAGAAATTCAGACCAATCAGAGAACACCACGTGTCCACGCCTCGTAATGCGTGCATAACGAAACCAAACTTCCGTGACCCATAACTTCGTCGTCGAATCTCCGATTTCGGCGTGCCGCCTGTCGTTGGATTCGCATCGACGAAACCTACGTAACGGTCCTTGGCCCTCGGCCATCGGACATCCCGGTCAAAAAGTCAACATTTCCCCCTCTTTCGTCCAAATTACGAAAATGCCCCTGGACTTCCGTACAACATAACTTTCACCACGAACGTCGGAATCGAACGTGCCACCTGTCTATGAACTCGTGACGTCCCGAACTACGTCACGGTCATCGGTCAAAGTCCATTTGACCATCCGAAATAAAAGTCAACGTTTTGCCCACACCCAGGGGCAAAACGGTCATTTCGCACAATTCGTCTGAAATCGCCCAACTAATCCCAGATTAGTAAATCACAATTAAATATTATTAAATCCCGATATTCGGGACGGGTCGTTACAACCTTCCCTCCTTAAAGAATTTCGTCCTCGAAATTACCAACAATCTTATTCCACAACCACCTTGTGGAAAACAATTCGACCACACATCTGTGTACACTTGTACACCCACATACTGGGACAACACCAGTCTCGTTTGTACCCAGACATCCCATCACAGTCATACGTCATAATAGCAACAACACTCGACCACCTCGAGTGGAAATGATCACCTGATCCGCGATAAAATCGCCTAACCATTTAGCTGACTCCTTCAGCTAGATGGTTCCTTTCCATTGCCAATAAATCCTTACATTTGCTCCCGTTGGGAGTCACCAAATCTCATTTGTCAGTCCACGCTGACGCCCTCAGTCAAACTGTCATCACCAAGCTTCACCACCCTGATAAAGCCCCAACCATCTGTCTATCCGTGACAACACCACGTACTACATCACTCTCGATGTAGCGCAAGATCAACCACATGATCTCAATTCGCAGGGCAAGCCCAATCCTGCGACACAAAATAATCTCAATGTCCATAATCGCCGACTCCCTCAGCGAACCGAGACGCTGGGAAATCACGGTGTGATCAAGTCACACAAGGCTACTCGTGGTTACTCAAACCACCAATTCACTCACCCTGAGTGTACGTATACCGTCAATTAACCCAATCAAGTGGTGCAACTGGAACACATTGAATACCAGCCCAGCAGTGAACACACATCTCAATACTAGGGTTCCACAAGCCAACCATGGCTAAGAGCACCTGCTCATACAATCACTGAACCTTGACAAAATCACTCTGCCCAGCGCACAGTATCCGATGTCCAGTCCACAATACAGCCAAACAAATGATATCAGAACCAATCCGATTACCAACACATTAGTTACACACCACTGGTACATCCTATGTACCGCCATTAGGCACCACTCAGCCTAACCAGTATCAATCCTCGTACCCTGTACGTACCTCAATCCATCAATCTGACTATAGCCACCCAGGTCATAGCCAAACACGTTCTAGTAATGGAGTACATTTGCCCAAACCAACATGAGACAAAACGAACTCCACCCGTCATCTAGTTCCAATTCCGAATCCGAATCCGCAATTTCGTAAGAAATCCCGAACCCGAACCCAACATCATATTTTTATTCCAGTTCCAGATCCGAATCCGAAATCATTATTCCGTAAGCTAGCATTGGAATAATCATTCCGCACCCAAATCCGGTAATCCATTTTCGAGCTTCGCAATCGAATCCTGAATCGTCACCCAGAAATTCGGTTCCAAAACCCAAAATCTTGTTTACGTCCACGAAGACGTAACAAAACCGAACCTATCGGTTGCCTGTCCGAAACACTCGATTGACTTCATAGGGAAGCCAATCCCAATATCCACACGTCAGAGTTTGACAAAATCCGACCACATCGGAAACCTACTCAACCCAGTCACAAACCATGTGGACTTCACTCCGAAAAGAAGTTCAGTCCCTTCATCTACGACTCACATACCAAGGTAAGAGTGATAAACTCTCCACCCATCTGGATCATCAAGATCACAATCCATATCCATCGCTACGTCACCCGACAAGTAATATCACGATCCTAGATCGTCACATCGTCCATAGTTAACAACACCACACATCAGATCCCCCTAGGATCCACACATGTCCACATAGCTAACAAACCATCTGAAAGCTGATCGTAGGGTCTTACACCCTCAATTGAATCATTCGCCAAATTTCCCTTGGTGGAAAGATGACCTCGCATTTCACCACCAAATCCAAAATCACACACAACTGCTTGTGTCCAATGACCCAAAGCCAAACATGGGTCCACCAACCAATACACGCTCAACGTACTGGTAGTAACAATCATCATCTGCCACGGCAGAAAATATGAAGTCAACCCTAATGACTTCGGAATACCAATCACTGATGCGGAAACGAGCACTCCTCTCGTTCCCCCAATCACAACTCTCCCCGGATCGGGAGTTCCAACCCTGTTGGAAACAGACATGCTCCCAATGAGATGTCAAGTCCAACCACTGGACTGCCCATGTCCATACTCACTTGGACCACCACGTGTCCAAAATTGATTCATTACTCGGACCTCACGTCCGTCAACAATCATGTATGCACACACCCCGATTCCGAACGGGAATCCACAACTCTGCCTGGATGTGCATACCAAACTGCCTTCGTCTCACATCACAACCTAAACAGGTTCAATCCTCAGGTTCCAAGTGATTCACAATCACAAAATTCCACATCAATACCACGAATGGTTTCCTCGACTTTTCCAATTTCAATAATTTCCTTGTACTTTCTGGGGATATAAGCAGTACACAAACTTACCAATCTCGGAGTTGACCACAACTCCCCAAATCCACCAACTCGCATGACATAGGGAACATCGTCCCTAGATTCCCCAAGTTTCAATCATACCATTTTATCCGTTCATCACTTGTCATCATATATCTGTTAGGACTTATCCCAACACGACACAACCTCCACTGGATCCCATCCAGTCCAAGACTCAACCACCCCTGAGTCGCAGATACCAATCATCTGTCCATCATGACAGAGTCACACCCCAACTGGTGGCTCATCGTCACCACAATTACCGTCACCCGCACCAACGCACCATCATCAATACCAGTATCAGCACACAGGCATCCATACTAGTATTGGCATATAGGTATCACCATACCAACATCCATACATAGCACACGAACACCCATGCTAGCACACGAACATCCATGCTAGCACACAGTGTGCAAAGTTGTTACCCTGGATCTCCGTTCATTCCGAACGACGATCCCGTAACACCACTCGTACCCCACGACTATGGGTACCTCCAATTTGACCACTGGCACATCAGGATAATGGACGTTCCCTGAACATCCCCTGATCCCCAAGTGTGAAATCCACACAAAATACCCTCGATAGCCAGTCATCTCGACACAACTGTCGACCAACAGTCATCGTTGTCAAGATCCGTATCCACACATCACTCTAATATTCGATCCGACACGGGATTCCATATATTATCTCATAACCGTATCCGTAGATCGAAACCCATAAGACTCACTAGAGTCATCCACATGGTCATCCATGACCTCAGCCGCTCGTCGCAGCACAAGTTCTCACTTAAGGTTCACCTTTCGGTCCATCAATTATAAATTAGGGTTCCAAGGTCACACCCGAGGGTTCCACCGAACCCAACTGCCCTTTTGCAGTAAAATCCACAACCTGACCGACCCCGCGGTCCTGACATCGTATAGACGTCCAATCCAATCCAATCATCAATTCAACGTGGGTCCACCACGAAGGTCATCGGCTAACTCCGATGCACCAACACCCCGTACACTGGCCAACACTACCAGGGTCCAAACTTAGACCAATACTCAACTGAGTTTCGCATTCCCAAACCATTATTCAATTGGGGTTCCCTGAACCTAGCTGTGCCCAGTGGCACAACAATCCATCATCACATGACCGAACCGACGATCCCACATTACCAGTTAATCGTATACAACCCCACCTGGGTTGAATCGCATCAATGCACGGCATATCGGGCCAAACACACCCAATCTACCAAAACTATCTATCAGGTTGACAACGGAACAGCAGCCCAAAGAAACATCACACCCTCGTCCTTCGCGCACAAAAGAGCAAAACCTGTTCTGATACCACTTGACACGACCCATCCCAATCCCCCCAGGATTACCATGGAATGTGACGTGCTCCCGTCTGACAAGAGGCGCCAGACAAGGGATAATCGATTGCCATTGCCCAAACGGGCTTCCAGGGTGCGTAAGGATCGATGGAGGAGGTGTGCGATGCTCAAGTCTCTGCTGCAGTCGTATCCGGAATCAACCTGAAGGGCATTGAAAACAAAAGCTGTGAGTGGACGAAAATAAACAAGTCTGTTTAAAACATTTATAAGACATTTATGCCCCTCAGTAAAATCATATGCATGCACCAAAACCAATAATTCCATAATTATTTAGAAATAACCATTAGGGCCTTAGCCGGAAACCAAAGCATAGTTTCAATTTCCAAAAGTAAATCCAAGAGTTATTTCGTAAATCCAGTAATATGAACCATAAGGCATATAAACCATAACCATTATTTTAGCCACTGCACTATACACTCCAATCCGACATCCCTGATGTCTGACGTCCCTGACGTCAATAAGGTCACAATCACAAGGCTACGCGTGCCACTCGGGTCTCAATTTCCGAGTTCATTCCCGAACCCCGTTCGGGTACAGCATCCCCGATGCTTAGCGTCATAGACGCTGGACGTACTAGACGTCCGTGACCTCTCCGGGGTACCTCGCCGGAGGAGACAATATAATATGGAAGGATCTATACAGTGCAGTACTAAATACATTTTATCGATATCCACATGCAAAACATATAGGTATACATAGATAAAATCCGAACCATTCGTTACGTTTCATCAGACGGGTCTCATGCTCAAATACCGTGAAACGTGCCATAACCGAAATATCATCAAAACCATTTATAGATTCCAGCATGTGAACATATATAAAATGTAAACCAGGAAACATTTATTCAATTCCATTTTAGGGTCCCCGACCCGCAATCACGTGTAGAAATCAACTGGGCCCCTGGCCCGATTCCACAAGTTAACTGGGCCCCTGGCCCGATCCACATGTTAACTGGGGCCCTTGGCCCGATTTCATAGTTCAACTGGGCCCCCTGGCCCGATTTTACTTTATTCAAGTTCGTAACCGTTTCATGAAATCATATTCAACCACATTTATGGAAATCGGTGAAAATCCAGAAAATCTCGGTTTACGTGCAAATACGTAATTCATCTCGAAATGCGTGAAATCATTTTAAATTCACCGATATCCAAAGTAAATCATTTGATCATAATTATAACAATCATAAAACAGTTATGCATGCATCGAATTTATGAAACCAATGTCCACTCACAGACCGTTTAACCGAGCGCCTCGATACGCGTGCCATAGGCCTTCCCGGGCCACCTCACTATCACCGGGACTCCCAATCTTGTTCAAATCAATTTAGAGGATCACTAACCTCATCATTAACATCCTATTCAAGTCCCGTAATTTTCCCGAATTTTTAAGTATTTTTAAACTGGATTTAAAACCTTCGGACATCCCGAACAATAACGAAACGGTGTCCGATCGACACGAAACCAATCCCAAAATGTTCGTTACAATGTATAGAATAAAAGTCATGTTGGAAGTTTCCCAAAATTACCTCACACGCGCCCCCACGCGCCGGTTGAACTCCCTGCGCGTGAAACCCACGCGCCGGGTACTGTTCACCGTCGTTCAACCCGAACGACTGGTAAACGGGTCGCCGTGACCCGCGGGCCAACCCGACCGGTTCTCGGTCATTTCTCCATCATTTTGGACGGGGTTTTCACCTGCAAGATCGTCTGAGTTCAACCAACAGTTCTGTGGAATAAAAAACTAGAAGTAACGTCCAGATTATTACCTCTGACTCGAACCCGAAACACAGAATTTTCCGATCGTCCTTCCTCCCGATTCCGGCCGCCTCGAGTCCCAAAATCACGTCCACAAGGTTTGTTTAAGCTCAGAGAACACCGTAGGATCAAATCCAACGACCAACACCCATCTAAAACCCGATCACCATTTTTGGTTTCGAACCGGGTTACGGGCACCGCCGTCCCCGCCGTGCCCTGCTCACCTCGAGCTTCGAAAACTAGCCCTTCGTGCCTGTTTCTGACCCCAAGTCCCAAAGGAATCAAGAAGGAGCCCAGAAACACGACGGATCGTCGATTTCCAAGAACCTGGGCAAACTTCCTCCCGGGTTAACACGGCCGCCGTGGACCACCGCTGCCGCCGCCGACGTCCTGCCGCCTCCCGCTGGTTCTCACAATCTCAGTGACCCACACATGTGCACAGAGGAGATGTGTGAAGGTTTTGGGTGCACGGTTCGAATGGTTGTGCAGGTAAGCAAATATAAAATGGGAAGGGAGATGATAAGGAAAAATGAATGGTCCAGATTCAATCTCACCATTGAGATTAAGGGTCCAGATCAAAAGATGCAATAAGTGGGAATACTTTATATTTTTTAATCCAATAATTTAATCAATTTGACCAATCCAGATCTGATCCCAATAATTAAAGGTTAGTGGTCCACGTGTCCCACTCAGAAATTCAGACCAATCAGAGAACACCACGTGTCCACGCCTCGTAATGCGTGCATAACGAAACCAAACTTCCGTGACCCATAACTTCGTCGTCGAATCTCCGATTTCGGCGTGCCGCCTGTCGTTGGATTCGCATCGACGAAACCTACGTAACGGTCCTTGGCCCTCGGCCATCGGACATCCCGGTCAAAAAGTCAACATTTCCCCCTCTTTCGTCCAAATTACGAAAATGCCCCTGGACTTCCGTACAACATAACTTTCACCACGAACGTCGGAATCGAACGTGCCACCTGTCTATGAACTCGTGACGTCCCGAACTACGTCACGGTCATCGGTCAAAGTCCATTTGACCATCCGAAATAAAAGTCAACGTTTTGCCCACACCCAGGGGCAAAACGGTCATTTCGCACAATTCGTCTGAAATCGCCCAACTAATCCCAGATTAGTAAATCACAATTAAATATTATTAAATCCCGATATTCGGGACGGGTCGTTACAACCTTCCCTCCTTAAAGAATTTCGTCCTCGAAATTACCAACAATCTTATTCCACAACCACCTTGTGGAAAACAATTCGACCACACATCTGTGTACACTTGTACACCCACATACTGGGACAACACCAGTCTCGTTTGTACCCAGACATCCCATCACAGTCATACGTCATAATAGCAACAACACTCGACCACCTCGAGTGGAAATGATCACCTGATCCGCGATAAAATCGCCTAACCATTTAGCTGACTCCTTCAGCTAGATGGTTCCTTTCCATTGCCAATAAATCCTTACATTTGCTCCCGTTGGGAGTCACCAAATCTCATTTGTCAGTCCACGCTGACGCCCTCAGTCAAACTGTCATCACCAAGCTTCACCACCCTGATAAAGCCCCAACCATCTGTCTATCCGTGACAACACCACGTACTACATCACTCTCGATGTAGCGCAAGATCAACCACATGATCTCAATTCGCAGGGCAAGCCCAATCCTGCGACACAAAATAATCTCAATGTCCATAATCGCCGACTCCCTCAGCGAACCGAGACGCTGGGAAATCACGGTGTGATCAAGTCACACAAGGCTACTCGTGGTTACTCAAACCACCAATTCACTCACCCTGAGTGTACGTATACCGTCAATTAACCCAATCAAGTGGTGCAACTGGAACACATTGAATACCAGCCCAGCAGTGAACACACATCTCAATACTAGGGTTCCACAAGCCAACCATGGCTAAGAGCACCTGCTCATACAATCACTGAACCTTGACAAAATCACTCTGCCCAGCGCACAGTATCCGATGTCCAGTCCACAATACAGCCAAACAAATGATATCAGAACCAATCCGATTACCAACACATTAGTTACACACCACTGGTACATCCTATGTACCGCCATTAGGCACCACTCAGCCTAACCAGTATCAATCCTCGTACCCTGTACGTACCTCAATCCATCAATCTGACTATAGCCACCCAGGTCATAGCCAAACACGTTCTAGTAATGGAGTACATTTGCCCAAACCAACATGAGACAAAACGAACTCCACCCGTCATCTAGTTCCAATTCCGAATCCGAATCCGCAATTTCGTAAGAAATCCCGAACCCGAACCCAACATCATATTTTTATTCCAGTTCCAGATCCGAATCCGAAATCATTATTCCGTAAGCTAGCATTGGAATAATCATTCCGCACCCAAATCCGGTAATCCATTTTCGAGCTTCGCAATCGAATCCTGAATCGTCACCCAGAAATTCGGTTCCAAAACCCAAAATCTTGTTTACGTCCACGAAGACGTAACAAAACCGAACCTATCGGTTGCCTGTCCGAAACACTCGATTGACTTCATAGGGAAGCCAATCCCAATATCCACACGTCAGAGTTTGACAAAATCCGACCACATCGGAAACCTACTCAACCCAGTCACAAACCATGTGGACTTCACTCCGAAAAGAAGTTCAGTCCCGTCATCTACGACTCACATACCAAGGTAAGAGTGATAAACTCTCCACCCATCTGGATCATCAAGATCACAATCCATATCCATCGCTACGTCACCCGACAAGTAATATCACGATCCTAGATCGTCACATCGTCCATAGTTAACAACACCACACATCAGATCCCCCTAGGATCCACACATGTCCACATAGCTAACAAACCATCTGAAAGCTGATCGTAGGGTCTTACACCCTCAATTGAATCATTCGCCAAATTTCCCTTGGTGGAAAGATGACCTCGCATTTCACCACCAAATCCAAAATCACACACAACTGCTTGTGTCCAATGACCCAAAGCCAAACATGGGTCCACCAACCAATACACGCTCAACGTACTGGTAGTAACAATCATCATCTGCCACGGCAGAAAATATGAAGTCAACCCTAATGACTTCGGAATACCAATCACTGATGCGGAAACGAGCACTCCTCTCGTTCCCCCAATCACAACTCTCCCCGGATCGGGAGTTCCAACCCTGTTGGAAACAGACATGCTCCCAATGAGATGTCAAGTCCAACCACTGGACTGCCCATGTCCATACTCACTTGGACCACCACGTGTCCAAAATTGATTCATTACTCGGACCTCACGTCCGTCAACAATCATGTATGCACACACCCCGATTCCGAACGGGAATCCACAACTCTGCCTGGATGTGCATACCAAACTGCCTTCGTCTCACATCACAACCTAAACAGGTTCAATCCTCAGGTTCCAAGTGATTCACAATCACAAAATTCCACATCAATACCACGAATGGTTTCCTCGACTTTTCCAATTTCAATAATTTCCTTGTACTTTCTGGGGATATAAGCAGTACACAAACTTACCAATCTCGGAGTTGACCACAACTCCCCAAATCCACCAACTCGCATGACATAGGGAACATCGTCCCTAGATTCCCCAAGTTTCAATCATACCATTTTATCCGTTCATCACTTGTCATCATATATCTGTTAGGACTTATCCCAACACGACACAACCTCCACTGGATCCCATCCAGTCCAAGACTCAACCACCCCTGAGTCGCAGATACCAATCATCTGTCCATCATGACAGAGTCACACCCCAACTGGTGGCTCATCGTCACCACAATTACCGTCACCCGCACCAACGCACCATCATCAATACCAGTATCAGCACACAGGCATCCATACTAGTATTGGCATATAGGTATCACCATACCAACATCCATACATAGCACACGAACACCCATGCTAGCACACGAACATCCATGCTAGCACACAGTGTGCAAAGTTGTTACCCTGGATCTCCGTTCATTCCGAACGACGATCCCGTAACACCACTCGTACCCCACGACTATGGGTACCTCCAATTTGACCACTGGCACATCAGGATAATGGACGTTCCCTGAACATCCCCTGATCCCCAAGTGTGAAAGCCACACAAAATACCCTCGATAGCCAGTCATCTCGACACAACTGTCGACCAACAGTCATCGTTGTCAAGATCCGTATCCACACATCACTCTAATATTCGATCCGACACGGGATTCCATATATTATCTCATAACCGTATCCGTAGATCGAAACCCATAAGACTCACTAGAGTCATCCACATGGTCATCCATGACCTCAGCCGCTCGTCGCAGCACAAGTTCTCACTTAAGGTTCACCTTTCGGTCCATCAATTATAAATTAGGGTTCCAAGGTCACACCCGAGGGTTCCACCGAACCCAACTGCCCTTTTGCAGTAAAATCCACAACCTGACCGACCCCGCGGTCCTGACATCGTATAGACGTCCAATCCAATCCAATCATCAATTCAACGTGGGTCCACCACGAAGGTCATCGGCTAACTCCGATGCACCAACACCCCGTACACTGGCCAACACTACCAGGGTCCAAACTTAGACCAATACTCAACTGAGTTTCGCATTCCCAAACCATTATTCAATTGGGGTTCCCTGAACCTAGCTGTGCCCAGTGGCACAACAATCCATCATCACATGACCGAACCGACGATCCCACATTACCAGTTAATCGTATACAACCCCACCTGGGTTGAATCGCATCAATGCACGGCATATCGGGCCAAACACACCCAATCTACCAAAACTATCTATCAGGTTGACAACGGAACAGCAGCCCAAAGAAACATCACACCCTCGTCCTTCGCGCACAAAAGAGCAAAACCTGTTCTGATACCACTTGACACGACCCATCCCAATCCCCCCAGGATTACCATGGAATGTGACGTGCTCCCGTCTGACAAGAGGCGCCAGACAAGGGATAATCGATTGCCATTGCCCAAACGGGCTTCCAGGGTGCGTAAGGATCGATGGAGGAGGTGTGCGATGCTCAAGTCTCTGCTGCAGTCGTATCCGGAATCAACCTGAAGGGCATTGAAAACAAAAGCTGTGAGTGGACGAAAATAAACAAGTCTGTTTAAAACATTTATAAGACATTTATGCCCCTCAGTAAAATCATATGCATGCACCAAAACCAATAATTCCATAATTATTTAGAAATAACCATTAGGGCCTTAGCCCGGAAACCAAAGCATAGTTTCAATTTCCAAAAGTAAATCCAAGAGTTATTTCGTAAATCCAGTAATATGAACCATAAGGCATATAAACCATAACCATTATTTTAGACACTGCACTATACACTCCAATCCGACATCCCTGATGTCTGACGTCCCTGACGTCAATAAGGTCACAATCACAAGGCTACGCGTGCCACTCGGGTCTCAATTTCCGAGTTCATTCCCCGAACCCCGTTCGGGTACAGCATCCCCGATGCTTAGCGTCATAGACGCTGGACGTACTAGACGTCCGTGACCTCTCCGGGGTACCTCGCCGGAGGAGACAATATAATATGGAAGGATCTATACAGTGCAGTACTAAATACATTTTATCGATATCCACATGCAAAACATATAGGTATACATAGATAAAATCCGAACCATTCGTTACGTTTCATCAGACGGGTCTCATGCTCAAATACCGTGAAACGTGCCATAACCGAAATATCATCAAAACCATTTATAGATTCCAGCATGTGAACATATATAAAATGTAAACCAGGAAACATTTATTCAATTCCATTTTAGGGTCCCCGACCCGCAATCACGTGTAGAAATCAACTGGGCCCCTGGCCCAATTCCACAAGTTAACTGGGCCCCTGGCCCGATCCACATGTTAACTGGGCCCCTGGCCCGATTTCATAGTTCAACTGGGCCCCTGGCCCGATTTTACTTTATTCAAGTTCGTAACCGTTTCATGAAATCATATTCAACCACATTTATGGAAATCGGTGAAAATCCAGAAAATCTCGGTTTACGTGCAAATACGTAATTCACCTCGAAATGCGTGAAATCATTTTAAATTCACCGATATCCAAAGTAAATCATTTGATCATAATTATAACAATCATAAAACAGTTATGCATGCATCGAATTTATGAAACCAATGTCCACTCACAGACCGTTTAACCGAGCGCCTCGATACGCGTGCCATAGGCCTTCCCGGGCCACCTCACTATCACCGGGACTCCCAATCCTGTTCAAATCAATTTAGAGGATCACTAACCTCATCATTAACATCCTATTCAAGTCCCGTAATTTTCCCGAATTTTTAAGTATTTTTAAACTGGATTTAAAACCTTCGGACATCCCGAACAATAACGAAACGGTGTCCGATCGACACGAAACCAATCCCAAAATGTTCGTTACAATGTATAGGATAAAAGTCATGTTGGAAGTTTCCCAAAATTACCTCACACGCGCCCCCACGCGCCGGTTGAACTCCCTGCGCGTGAAACCCACGCGCCGGGTACTGTTCACCGTCGTTCAACCCGAACGACTGGTAAACGGGTCGCCGTGACCCGCGGGCCAACCCGACCGGTTCTCGGTCATTTCTCCATCATTTTGGACGGGGTTTTCACCTGCAAGATCGTCTGAGTTCAACCAACAGTTCTGTGGAATAAAAAACTAGAAGTAACGTCCAGATTATTACCTCTGACTCGAACCCGAAACACAGAATTTTCCGATCGTCCTTCCTCCCGATTCCGGCCGCCTCGAGTCCCAAAATCACGTCCACAAGGTTTGTTTAAGCTCAGAGAACACCGTAGGATCAAATCCAACGACCAACACCCATCTAAAACCCGATCACCATTTTTGGTTTCGAACCGGGTTACGGGCACCGCCGTCCCCGCCGTGCCCTGCTCACCTCGAGCTTCGAAAACTAGCCCTTCGTGCCTGTTTCTGACCCCAAGTCCCAAAGGAATCAAGAAGGAGCCCAGAAACACGACGGATCGTCGATTTCCAAGAACCTGGGCAAACTTCCTCCCGGGTTAACACGGCCGCCGTGGACCACCGCTGCCGCCGCCGACGTCCTGCCGCCTCCCGCTGGTTCTCACAATCTCAGTGACCCACACATGTGCACAGAGGAGATGTGTGAAGGTTTTGGGTGCACGGTTCGAATGGTTGTGCAGGTAAGCAAATATAAAATGGGAAGGGAGATGATAAGGAAAAATGAATGGTCCAGATTCAATCTCACCATTGAGATTAAGGGTCCAGATCAAAAGATGCAATAAGTGGGAATACTTTATATTTTTTAATCCAATAATTTAATCAATCTGACCAATCCAGATCTGATCCCAATAATTAAAGGTTAGTGGTCCACGTGTCCCACTCAGAAATTCAGACCAATCAGAGAACACCACGTGTCCACGCCTCGTAATGCGTGCATAACGAAACCAAACTTCCGTGACCCATAACTTCGTCGTCGAATCTCCGATTTCGGCGTGCCGCCTGTCGTTGGATTCGCATCGACGAAACCTACGTAACGGTCCTTGGCCCTCGGCCATCGGACATCCCGGTCAAAAAGTCAACATTTCCCCCTCTTTCGTCCAAATTACGAAAATGCCCCTGGACTTCCGTACAACATAACTTTCACCACGAACGTCGGAATCGAACGTGCCACCTGTCTATGAACTCGTGACGTCCCGAACTACGTCACGGTCATCGGTCAAAGTCCATTTGACCATCCGAAATAAAAGTCAACGTTTTGCCCACACCCAGGGGCAAAACGGTCATTTCGCACAATTCGTCTGAAATCGCCCAACTAATCCCAGATTAGTAAATCACAATTAAATATTATTAAATCCCGATATTCGGGACGGGTCGTTACAACCTTCCCTCCTTAAAGAATTTCGTCCTCGAAATTACCAACAATCTTATTCCACAACCACCTTGTGGAAAACAATTCGACCACACATCTGTGTACACTTGTACACCCACATACTGGGACAACACCAGTCTCGTTTGTACCCAGACATCCCATCACAGTCATACGTCATAATAGCAACAACACTCGACCACCTCGAGTGGAAATGATCACCTGATCCGCGATAAAATCGCCTAACCATTTAGCTGACTCCTTCAGCTAGATGGTTCCTTTCCATTGCCAATAAATCCTTACATTTGCTCCCGTTGGGAGTCACCAAATCTCATTTGTCAGTCCACGCTGACGCCCTCAGTCAAACTGTCATCACCAAGCTTCACCACCCTGATAAAGCCCCAACCATCTGTCTATCCGTGACAACACCACGTACTACATCACTCTCGATGTAGCGCAAGATCAACCACATGATCTCAATTCGCAGGGCAAGCCCAATCCTGCGACACAAAATAATCTCAATGTCCATAATCGCCGACTCCCTCAGCGAACCGAGACGCTGGGAAATCACGGTGTGATCAAGTCACACAAGGCTACTCGTGGTTACTCAAACCACCAATTCACTCACCCTGAGTGTACGTATACCGTCAATTAACCCAATCAAGTGGTGCAACTGGAACACATTGAATACCAGCCCAGCAGTGAACACACATCTCAATACTAGGGTTCCACAAGCCAACCATGGCTAAGAGCACCTGCTCATACAATCACTGAACCCTGACAAAATCACTCTGCCCAGCGCACAGTATCCGATGTCCAGTCCACAATACAGCCAAACAAATGATATCAGAACCAATCCGATTACCAACACATTAGTTACACACCACTGGTACATCCTATGTACCGCCATTAGGCACCACTCAGCCTAACCAGTATCAATCCTCGTACCCTGTACGTACCTCAATCCATCAATCTGACTATAGCCACCCAGGTCATAGCCAAACACGTTCTAGTAATGGAGTACATTTGCCCAAACCAACATGAGACAAAACGAACTCCACCCGTCATCTAGTTCCAATTCCGAATCCGAATCCGCAATTTCGTAAGAAATCCCGAACCCGAACCCAACATCATATTTTTATTCCAGTTCCAGATCCGAATCCGAAATCATTATTCCGTAAGCTAGCATTGGAATAATCATTCCGCACCCAAATCCGGTAATCCATTTTCGAGCTTCGCAATCGAATCCTGAATCGTCACCCAGAAATTCGGTTCCAAAACCCAAAATCTTGTTTACGTCCACGAAGACGTAACAAAACCGAACCTATCGGTTGCCTGTCCGAAACACTCGATTGACTTCATAGGGAAGCCAATCCCAATATCCACACGTCAGAGTTTGACAAAATCCGACCACATCGGAAACCTACTCAACCCAGTCACAAACCATGTGGACTTCACTCCGAAAAGAAGTTCAGTCCCGTCATCTACGACTCACATACCAAGGTAAGAGTGATAAACTCTCCACCCATCTGGATCATCAAGATCACAATCCATATCCATCGCTACGTCACCCGACAAGTAATATCACGATCCTAGATCGTCACATCGTCCATAGTTAACAACACCACACATCAGATCCCCCTAGGATCCACACATGTCCACATAGCTAACAAACCATCTGAAAGCTGATCGTAGGGTCTTACACCCTCAATTGAATCATTCGCCAAATTTCCCTTGGTGGAAAGATGACCTCGCATTTCACCACCAAATCCAAAATCACACACAACTGCTTGTGTCCAATGACCCAAAGCCAAACATGGGTCCACCAACCAATACACGCTCAACGTACTGGTAGTAACAATCATCATCTGCCACGGCAGAAAATATGAAGTCAACCCTAATGACTTCGGAATACCAATCACTGATGCGGAAACGAGCACTCCTCTCGTTCCCCCAATCACAACTCTCCCCGGATCGGGAGTTCCAACCCTGTTGGAAACAGACATGCTCCCAATGAGATGTCAAGTCCAACCACTGGACTGCCCATGTCCATACTCACTTGGACCACCACGTGTCCAAAATTGATTCATTACTCGGACCTCACGTCCGTCAACAATCATGTATGCACACACCCCGATTCCGAACGGGAATCCACAACTCTGCCTGGATGTGCATACCAAACTGCCTTCGTCTCACATCACAACCTAAACAGGTTCAATCCTCAGGTTCCAAGTGATTCACAATCACAAAATTCCACATCAATACCACGAATGGTTTCCTCGACTTTTCCAATTTCAATAATTTCCTTGTACTTTCTGGGGATATAAGCAGTACACAAACTTACCAATCTCGGAGTTGACCACAACTCCCCAAATCCACCAACTCGCATGACATAGGGAACATCGTCCCTAGATTCCCCAAGTTTCAATCATACCATTTTATCCGTTCATCACTTGTCATCATATATCTGTTAGGACTTATCCCAACACGACACAACCTCCACTGGATCCCATCCAGTCCAAGACTCAACCACCCCTGAGTCGCAGATACCAATCATCTGTCCATCATGACAGAGTCACACCCCAACTGGTGGCTCATCGTCACCACAATTACCGTCACCCGCACCAACGCACCATCATCAATACCAGTATCAGCACACAGGCATCCATACTAGTATTGGCATATAGGTATCACCATACCAACATCCATACATAGCACACGAACACCCATGCTAGCACACGAACATCCATGCTAGCACACAGTGTGCAAAGTTGTTACCCTGGATCTCCGTTCATTCCGAACGACGATCCCGTAACACCACTCGTACCCCACGACTATGGGTACCTCCAATTTGACCACTGGCACATCAGGATAATGGACGTTCCCTGAACATCCCCTGATCCCCAAGTGTGAAAGCCACACAAAATACCCTCGATAGCCAGTCATCTCGACACAACTGTCGACCAACAGTCATCGTTGTCAAGATCCGTATCCACACATCACTCTAATATTCGATCCGACACGGGATTCCATATATTATCTCATAACCGTATCCGTAGATCGAAACCCATAAGACTCACTAGAGTCATCCACATGGTCATCCATGACCTCAGCCGCTCGTCGCAGCACAAGTTCTCACTTAAGGTTCACCTTTCGGTCCATCAATTATAAATTAGGGTTCCAAGGTCACACCCGAGGGTTCCACCGAACCCAACTGCCCTTTTGCAGTAAAATCCACAACCTGACCGACCCCGCGGTCCTGACATCGTATAGACGTCCAATCCAATCCAATCATCAATTCAACGTGGGTCCACCACGAAGGTCATCGGCTAACTCCGATGCACCAACACCCCGTACACTGGCCAACACTACCAGGGTCCAAACTTAGACCAATACTCAACTGAGTTTCGCATTCCCAAACCATTATTCAATTGGGGTTCCCTGAACCTAGCTGTGCCCAGTGGCACAACAATCCATCATCACATGACCGAACCGACGATCCCACATTACCAGTTAATCGTATACAACCCCACCTGGGTTGAATCGCATCAATGCACGGCATATCGGGCCAAACACACCCAATCTACCAAAACTATCTATCAGGTTGACAACGGAACAGCAGCCCAAAGAAACATCACACCCTCGTCCTTCGCGCACAAAAGAGCAAAACCTGTTCTGATACCACTTGACACGACCCATCCCAATCCCCCCAGGATTACCATGGAATGTGACGTGCTCCCGTCTGACAAGAGGCGCCAGACAAGGGATAATCGATTGCCATTGCCCAAACGGGCTTCCAGGGTGCGTAAGGATCGATGGAGGAGGTGTGCGATGCTCAAGTCTCTGCTGCAGTCGTATCCGGAATCAACCTGAAGGGCATTGAAAACAAAAGCTGTGAGTGGACGAAAATAAACAAGTCTGTTTAAAACATTTATAAGACATTTATGCCCCTCAGTAAAATCATATGCATGCACCAAAACCAATAATTCCATAATTATTTAGAAATAACCATTAGGGCCTTAGCCCGGAAACCAAAGCATAGTTTCAATTTCCAAAAGTAAATCCAAGAGTTATTTCGTAAATCCAGTAATATGAACCATAAGGCATATAAACCATAACCATTATTTTAGCCACTGCACTATACACTCCAATCCGACATCCCTGATGTCTGACGTCCCTGACGTCAATAAGGTCACAATCACAAGGCTACGCGTGCCACTCGGGTCTCAATTTCCGAGTTCATTCCCCGAACCCCGTTCGGGTACAGCATCCCCGATGCTTAGCGTCATAGACGCTGGACGTACTAGACGTCCGTGACCTCTCCGGGGTACCTCGCCGGAGGAGACAATATAATATGGAAGGATCTATACAGTGCAGTACTAAATACATTTTATCGATATCCACATGCAAAACATATAGGTATACATAGATAAAATCCGAACCATTCGTTACGTTTCATCAGACGGGTCTCATGCTCAAATACCGTGAAACGTGCCATAACCGAAATATCATCAAAACCATTTATAGATTCCAGCATGTGAACATATATAAAATGTAAACCAGGAAACATTTATTCAATTCCATTTTAGGGTCCCCGACCCGCAATCACGTGTAGAAATCAACTGGGCCCCTGGCCCGATTCCACAAGTTAACTGGGCCCCTGGCCCGATCCACATGTTAACTGGGCCCCTGGCCCGATTTCATAGTTCAACTGGGCCCCTGGCCCGATTTTACTTTATTCAAGTTCGTAACCGTTTCATGAAATCATATTCAACCACATTTATGGAAATCGGTGAAAATCCAGAAAATCTCGGTTTACGTGCAAATACGTAATTCACCTCGAAATGCGTGAAATCATTTTAAATTCACCGATATCCAAAGTAAATCATTTGATCATAATTATAACAATCATAAAACAGTTATGCATGCATCGAATTTATGAAACCAATGTCCACTCACAGACCGTTTAACCGAGCGCCTCGATACGCGTGCCATAGGCCTTCCCGGGCCACCTCACTATCACCGGGACTCCCAATCCTGTTCAAATCAATTTAGAGGATCACTAACCTCATCATTAACATCCTATTCAAGTCCCGTAATTTTCCCGAATTTTTAAGTATTTTTAAACTGGATTTAAAACCTTCGGACATCCCGAACAATAACGAAACGGTGTCCGATCGACACGAAACCAATCCCAAAATGTTCGTTACAATGTATAGGATAAAAGTCATGTTGGAAGTTTCCCAAAATTACCTCACACGCGCCCCCACGCGCCGGTTGAACTCCCTGCGCGTGAAACCCACGCGCCGGGTACTGTTCACCGTCGTTCAACCCGAACGACTGGTAAACGGGTCGCCGTGACCCGCGGGCCAACCCGACCGGTTCTCGGTCATTTCTCCATCATTTTGGACGGGGTTTTCACCTGCAAGATCGTCTGAGTTCAACCAACAGTTCTGTGGAATCAAAAACTAGAAGTAACGTCCAGATTATTACCTCTGACTCGAACCCGAAACACAGAATTTTCCGATCGTCCTTCCTCCCGATTCCGGCCGCCTCGAGTCCCAAAATCACGTCCACAAGGTTTGTTTAAGCTCAGAGAACACCGTAGGATCAAATCCAACGACCAACACCCATCTAAAACCCGATCACCATTTTTGGTTTCGAACCGGGTTACGGGCACCGCTGTCCCCAGCCGTGCCCTGCTCACCTCGAGCTTCGAAAACTAGCCCTTCGTGCCTGTTTCTGACCCCAAGTCCCAAAGGAATCAAGAAGGAGCCCAGAAACACGACGGATCGTCGATTTCCAAGAACCTGGGCAAACTTCCTCCCGGGTTAACACGGCCGCCGTGGACCACCGCTGCCGCCCGCCGACGTCCTGCCGCCTCCCGCTGGTTCTCACAATCTCAGTGACCCACACATGTGCACAGAGGAGATGTGTGAAGGTTTTGGGTGCACGGTTCGAATGGTTGTGCAGGTAAGCAAATATAAAATGGGAAGGGAGATGATAAGGAAAAATGAATGGTCCAGATTCAATCTCACCATTGAGATTAAGGGTCCAGATCAAAAGATGCAATAAGTGGGAATACTTTATATTTTTTAATCCAATAATTTAATCAATCTGACCAATCCAGATCTGATCCCAATAATTAAAGGTTAGTGGTCCACGTGTCCCACTCAGAAATTCAGACCAATCAGAGAACACCACGTGTCCACGCCTCGTAATGCGTGCATAACGAAACCAAACTTCCGTGACCCATAACTTCGTCGTCGAATCTCCGATTTCGGCGTGCCGCCTGTCGTTGGATTCGCATCGACGAAACCTACGTAACGGTCCCTTGGCCCTCGGCCATCGGACATCCCGGTCAAAAAGTCAACATTTCCCCCTCTTTCGTCCAAATTACGAAAATGCCCCTGGACTTCCGTACAACATAACTTTCACCACGAACGTCGGAATCGAACGTGCCACCTGTCTATGAACTCGTGACGTCCCGAACTACGTCACGGTCATCGGTCAAAGTCCATTTGACCATCCGAAATAAAAGTCAACGTTTTGCCCACACCCAGGGGCCAAAACGGTCATTTCGCACAATTCGTCTGAAATCGCCCAACTAATCCCAGATTAGTAAATCACAATTAAATATTATTAAATCCCGATATTCGGGACGGGTCGTTACAACCTTCCCTCCTTAAAGAATTTCGTCCTCGAAATTACCAACAATCTTATTCCACAACCACCTTGTGGAAAACAATTCGACCACACATCTGTGTACACTTGTACACCCACATACTGGGACAACACCAGTCTCGTTTGTACCCAGACATCCATCACAGTCATACGTCATAATAGCAACAACACTCGACCACCTCGAGTGGAAATGATCACCTGATCCGCGATAAAATCGCCTAACCATTTAGCTGACTCCTTCAGCTAGATGGTTCCTTTCCATTGCCAATAAATCCTTACATTTGCTCCCGTTGGGAGTCACCAAATCTCATTTGTCAGTCCACGCTGACGCCCTCAGTCAAACTGTCATCACCAAGCTTCACCACCCTGATAAAGCCCCAACCATCTGTCTATCCGTGACAACACCACGTACTACATCACTCTCGATGTAGCGCAAGATCAACCACATGATCTCAATTCGCAGGGCAAGCCCAATCCTGCGACACAAAATAATCTCAATGTCCATAATCGCCGACTCCCTCAGCGAACCGAGACGCTGGGAAATCACGGTGTGATCAAGTCACACAAGGCTACTCGTGGTTACTCAAACCACCAATTCACTCACCCTGAGTGTACGTATACCGTCAATTAACCCAATCAAGTGGTGCAACTGGAACACATTGAATACCAGCCCAGCAGTGAACACACATCTCAATACTAGGGTTCCACAAGCCAACCATGGCTAAGAGCACCTGCTCATACAATCACTGAACCCTGACAAAATCACTCTGCCCAGCGCACAGTATCCGATGTCCAGTCCACAATACAGCCAAACAAATGATATCAGAACCAATCCGATTACCAACACATTAGTTACACACCACTGGTACATCCTATGTACCGCCATTAGGCACCACTCAGCCTAACCAGTATCAATCCTCGTACCCTGTACGTACCTCAATCCATCAATCTGACTATAGCCACCCAGGTCATAGCCAAACACGTTCTAGTAATGGAGTACATTTGCCCAAACCAACATGAGACAAAACGAACTCCACCCGTCATCTAGTTCCAATTCCGAATCCGAATCCGCAATTTCGTAAGAAATCCCGAACCCGAACCCAACATCATATTTTTATTCCAGTTCCAGATCCGAATCCGAAATCATTATTCCGTAAGCTAGCATTGGAATAATCATTCCGCACCCAAATCCGGTAATCCATTTTCGAGCTTCGCAATCGAATCCTGAATCGTCACCCAGAAATTCGGTTCCAAAACCCAAAATCTTGTTTACGTCCACGAAGACGTAACAAAACCGAACCTATCGGTTGCCTGTCCGAAACACTCGATTGACTTCATAGGGAAGCCAATCCCAATATCCACACGTCAGAGTTTGACAAAATCCGACCACATCGGAAACCTACTCAACCCAGTCACAAACCATGTGGACTTCACTCCGAAAAGAAGTTCAGTCCCGTCATCTACGACTCACATACCAAGGTAAGAGTGATAAACTCTCCACCCATCTGGATCATCAAGATCACAATCCATATCCATCGCTACGTCACCCGACAAGTAATATCACGATCCTAGATCGTCACATCGTCCATAGTTAACAACACCACACATCAGATCCCCCTAGGATCCACACATGTCCACATAGCTAACAAACCATCTGAAAGCTGATCGTAGGGTCTTACACCCTCAATTGAATCATTCGCCAAATTTCCCTTGGTGGAAAGATGACCTCGCATTTCACCACCAAATCCAAAATCACACACAACTGCTTGTGTCCAATGACCCAAAGCCAAACATGGGTCCACCAACCAATACACGCTCAACGTACTGGTAGTAACAATCATCATCTGCCACGGCAGAAAATATGAAGTCAACCCTAATGACTTCGGAATACCAATCACTGATGCGGAAACGAGCACTCCTCTCGTTCCCCCAATCACAACTCTCCCCGGATCGGGAGTTCCAACCCTGTTGGAAACAGACATGCTCCCAATGAGATGTCAAGTCCAACCACTGGACTGCCCATGTCCATACTCACTTGGACCACCACGTGTCCAAAATTGATTCATTACTCGGACCTCACGTCCGTCAACAATCATGTATGCACACACCCCGATTCCGAACGGGAATCCACAACTCTGCCTGGATGTGCATACCA